>JAOXOE010000343.1:24626633-24647542 GCA_028565055.1 Phoeniculus purpureus | reverse complement strand
TGAGTCTCCTCTTCTCCAGGCTCAACACCCCCAGCTCCCTCAGCCTCTCCCCATCAGCCTTTCCCTCCAGTCCCTTCTCCAGCCTCGTTGCTCTTCTGGACCTGCTCCAGCCCCTCCATCCCTTTCTTGAAGTGAGGGGCCCAGCACTGCCCCCAGGACTTGAGGGGAGGCCTCCCCAGTGCCCAGTCCAGGGGGAGAGTGACGTCTCTAGTCCTGCTGGCCACACTGTTGCTGATCCAAGCCAGGATGCCACTGGCCTTCTGGGCCACCTGGGCACCCTGCTGGCTCCTGTTCAGCTGGTTGTCACCCAGCACTGCCAGGTCCCTCTCTGCCCGGCTGCTCTCCAGCCCCTCATCCCCCAATCTGTAGCTGCAGAGGGTTCTTGTGGCCACAGGGTAGGACCCCTCATTCCGCTGGCCTCTGCCCACTGACCCAGCCTGGCCAGATCTCCCTGCAGGACCTTCCTCCCCTCCAGCAGATCGACGCTCCCCCCCAGCTGGTGTCGCCTGCGCTTTTACCGCGGGCAGACTCGATCCCCTCCCGCAGGTCATCAGTGAGGATGCTGAGTAGAACTGGGCCCAGCACTGATCCCTAGGGGACTCCACTGGTCCCTGGACACCAACTGGAGGTGGCACCATTCACCTCCACTCTCTGTGCCCAGTCACCCAGGCAGTTTTTAACCCAGCGGAGGGGGCACCCATGCCAGTCCTGTGGGCTGATACTCCTGTTCCCTCACTCTGCTCTGCACCCTCTTCCTTCCAGCCCCATCGCTGTGCTCTTAGACTACAGGACTCTCTCCCGCAGCCCCATTTGCTGCCCTGTCAGTGGTGGGTTGTCACAAAGAGCCAACATGACGAAGGGCAGCAGGAGCCCAACTGTGGAGAAGCACCACCGCTGCTGCCTGGCGGGTTCCTACAGGACACGGAGCACCGCTCACGGAGGGAAGCGGCACTGTTCTGGCAGCAACGCGCAAGGAAATTGTTTCCCACTCCGATACCGGGTGAGCAGGTGCCCTGCCCACACCCCTCCCGCTCCTGTGGTCCCCATCACCTCAAGTGCCCCGGGGTAAAGTCCTGCACTGCAGCCGTCGGGGCCTGTCGGCCATGAGAAAGGTTAAGGCTCCCGCCAGATAATCTGGGCTGTAACTCAACCTCAGTGTGTGAGGAGCAGCGGCTGAGATCAGCGACCTCGGCCCGAGCGGTTCATGTGAGGCTGCAAACACGAGGGCTCTTGTCACTGGGGACAGCACCCGGCCGAGAGAAGCCTACGCCTGGTGCTACTGCCTGCTGGAGAAGTAGCTCAGGGTCAAGCAAAGCAGGGTGTCTTCTGGCCGCCTAGCAGCTGTCTGGACGCAAAGCAGTAACTTGTTTTTCAGCAGGGGGGATCCCTCTGGGAACAGCCCCAGGTGTGTTTTCTAGCCCCTTCCTCAGTAGCAGGGGTTGGTCTCCTGAGGTTCCACACCTTCACCAGCCCGTTTCAGCAACTAAAGCCCAAGCAGATCCACTCAGTCAGAACAAAATCTGCCAGGTGAGAACCTTCTCTCATAACCTCCCCACCTCAGCTACGTAAAGGAAGCACAGGAGGAACGATGAGCAGAAGCCAAGAGGCACCGGCAGGTCTGAAGTGCAGGGCTAGCTAGTGGCAGACCCCGGGACAAGGCGCGAACTTCCAGAGAGTGAGAGACACAGGAGCTGGGCACAGACCGTTACGGGGATCAGCACGGACGCTGCCTACCTTGTAGGATAGTAAAGTTCTGGATGAGCTGCCCATGCTTGGAATCTACCAGCTTCATTTCTTCCATGATCACAGACAAATTGGCAACCTCCACATCTAACCGTAACCTCATCAGGTCCTGCTGCACCTTGAGAGACGCAGAGTCCAAGCGAATGTTGGCCAGCGTGCTGTTCATGAAAAGCAGCTCGTCCGAGTGTTTGCTCAGGGTGTCTGCACACGTCGTCCTGACCTCGTTGAGGTTGCTGGTCAGCGCCCGCAGGTGATGGGCCGTGTAGCTGATATTACTGATGATGCCGACTAGATCACTCTCAAAGCCCTGGAACCTCGCCTCTAGCTGGCTGAATTTGGCAGAAGTTCTGTTTTCGTAGTGTTTCTGCTGCTCCTGGAGATCCTTTAGGTTTTGCTCATTGGCTTGGGCAACGGTGCTGATGTTCTCCATCTGCCCACCGAAGGAGCTCAGCTGATTACTCATGTCTTCGAGCGTGTCGTTGTTGGCTTTCGCCAGCGCCGAGTTGTTGGCGGCCAAAGCCTGCAAACTTTGCACTTTCTCCTTCAGCCAGCTGGTGTCCTTCCGGGCCTGAAGGACGACCTGCTGCAGATTCTGGAAGTCATTCTTGACTCTCAGAATAGCCAGGCCTGTATCTTCCATTGACTTCTGCAGGACACTGATGAGGTTTCTCTGCTGCATCTGCGTCAGGTTCAGGTTGTTCAGGTTCATGATGACCACGTTGTGGGAATGCACTTGGTTTTGCAAGCTTGTCTGGATGTGATCTGTGTCCTGCTGCAGGCTGCTGATATAGCCGGTGTACGCCTGGAGAGTCCTATTGACACTGAGGATCGTGAAGGAGTTGCTATCCAAGGCGCTTCTCATTCGGCTCTGCCTGTCATCTAGGGCACTTCCAGACTCCTGCAGCTTCTCCAGGGTGTCTTTGTTCCTGGTAGTTTTCTCCACGACGTCGTGAAGCTGCTGACGAAGAGCCAGAATGTCAGACCTGAAGCCAGACAGCTCCGTGTTAGTGTCCACAGCCTTTTGTCCAGCCTGGTCATCTGTTTGGCAGGAAAGAGGGGAAAGGTTTCAGGCGGGGTTGCCCCGAACACAGCACACAGGTGCACAGAGGACAGAGCACAGTCAGCTCGTCGGAACGGTCTGTCAGCAGGACTTCTCTGCTGGTTGCTGCACGAGAGGGAAACCACAAAGCAAAGTCCTACAGGAGGCAGAGAGAAAATGCTAAAGGAGTCGGTGAAGACCCTGGGGAGGAGAACAGGACAACCGCGGGCAGAGCTGCCATCAGAGGCTGGTGTGCAGCCTTGCAGTCAAGCAGTGCTGTGCTCGGAGGGAGAGCTGGGCAGTAAACCCACTTTAGAGCACCGAGGACACAGCAGCAAGGGGTCACGGCTAGCTGCATTTTGTGGGAAACTCAGAGGGAAATCTTAGCTTTGCATTTTCCCTCCACCTTCTCCTGGCAGGCAGAACACTAACTGCAGCCCGCATCGCTCGGTTTTGGATCTAGTGCTTAGTCCTGCCATCTACTGCGAAGCAGCCTGTGCTGGAGACCGAGGCCATGCCAGCCCACTGCTCCAGAGCTGGCAGCCTGCGGTGCTCCTGGCTTCCTCCCTAGGACGTTGCCACTGCTCTTCATCCCCCAAACACGGCTGCTCCGGTCTCCTCATGTTCCGAGTTTAAGGAAGTCAAAACCTCTAACCTTTGCGGGCATTTACTCTCTGAATGAGTCACAACGAGGAAGATCAAGCAGTGGCTTTTGAGCCTTCCCTCTGGAGAGTTTACAGACATTTTCGGGGCAAACGTCTTCCCAAACGTGATTCCACCCCCCGCCGCTTGTCTCGTGGATCCCCTCAGCTCCAACCGCCACCTCTACCTTCCAGCTACAGCTCAAATCACATCGCGCTCCTCGCGCAGCTCTGACAGCTGCCAGGTCCACATCACCCACCAGCGAAACCCTGCCTTGGCTAAGAGGCTGTCACTGCTCTGGCTCCACAAGGGTTCTCTCACCTCCTGCCTCCCACGCGACTGCCCGGGAATTCTTTTCACTTCCTCCACTCCAAAGGGAGCTAGTGGTGCTGCGCAGCTTCTCGCCCATCGGCCCAGCAAGGCACGAGGGTGTGTGGGCGACAACGGACCCGCACGGAGAGGGGCTCCGTGTCGCGCAGATGCAACTGGCGCGACGCAGGAACCCAGCGGAACCCCGAAGGCTCTCAGGGGTGGCGCTCACAGCTGCCCGCACAGCGCAGCAGGCGCCGGTGCGGCCCCTTGTCCGCGAGCTAAATGCCCCCAGTGCACAAACCCCCCGGAACTGAGGCCGTTCTTGAGTGGGGAAAGCTCTGAGAGCTTACGGCCGAGCAGCAGGCCAGCAACTCTTCCCAGAAAAGCCCATCTCACCCCCGGTTTAGGAAGCTGGACACGTCTGACTTCCAGGAGCACTGGAATGTTGACGTTTACCTAAGAGCTCACGACAAACCACAAGCTGCACACAAACCCGTAACAAGCAGCTCTGCTGCCTTTCCAGCCAAGGAAGAAGACCAGAAATGGGTCTCAGGAAGCAGAACCCTCAACCAGGACATTTTCTCACCTTCCTGCAAAATGAGACGTGTGACAGCGCCTGGAAGCCTGAGCTGCCAACAGCGGTGCCCTGCATCCCCTGAGGTGCCTCCCAAGCGCCTTGTAGAAGTGATCGAGGAGCCTCGGGTGTCAGAGTTCTGAACAGCTGGTTAGTTGTGTCCCCTGAAACGGCCGTCAGGCCTGCATGCTGATGGCTGAATTACACCGAGAGGACAGGTTTTCAGTTTACAGAGACCCTTGTGCTGTGAAACAGCTGCTGCTGTGCTCCAGAGCCCACCTCAGGGAAGAGTCTCTCCCGAGGGCAATGCTGAAGCACCTGGTCACTTGAGCAGCGCTTAGTGCAGAGACTTCAGCGAGCAGTGCAAATCCTGAATCACACCCGACACGTGCTCTGTGTCGAGCTGACCTGGTCCCTTCCAGGTGCTCCACAAAGCACCTGAGAGGCTGGAACAGAAGAGCTGCATCTGGTCACAGTCAGAAAGTGTCCAGAGCAGTCTCCTACTGCTGATGGCCAGAGGAGCCCCCGAAGCCCTGGCACGAGAGCACTTTGCTGTGGTAGTTACCTAACTTCTTCAGGTCATTCTCCACCTCCACGAGCTTCTCTGTGTACCTCCTGTGGGACGTTTCCAGGCCACCTGTCACACTGTCCATCTTCTCTACAACTGGGGGAAGAGAACAGTAAGTTGTGGCAAGGGGGGAAATGAAGCTACAACAACAGCCCAGTGAATGAGGGAATACACGAGCAGCCCCCCCACAAGCACAAGCACAAACTCAAAGCACCACAGAACAGCCCTCCCTGCCGCTGTACTCGGCAAGGCTGGAAGGACGAGCCATCTGCTGCTCCGGCCTCATGTTCTTCCAGCTCTCCAGTCTGCCAGCGATCTCCTGGCTCTCGAGCAACCCCTCTCCTGAACGAGGAGATCCCCCTTGGCGATGATCCCTTCCTCATGACCCAAATCCTTTTCCTTTCATGGACTATCCCTGGCTCCAAGCACAGAGCTGTGCAGCAGCGACAGACTGATCACTGGAAGCTCACAGACATGGGGAGGGAACTTCCTCTCACTTTGCTGCCAACTGTTTCTCCCTAAACCCACTTTTTCAGTGTGACTTGTAGTCGGTAGCAGCTGTCACCTGGATAGCAAACCTTGGCCGAGATCGCAGCCTGAAGATGCAACTGCTGAATGTCTCGAGGGTCAACTCTCAGACATCAATAAGGGCGCAGGGATCGCTGCTCAAGGTGTGGGACTGCACCTGGGGCTTGTCTGAAAGGCAAGTGCTGGTCTCAGTGAGCACTCACCTTTGTACCCCAGGATGGCCACTGTGATGGTGAGCAGGGCGCACAGAACGTACAGCAGGATGATGGAAGACTTCAGTGCCCAGTTGCTTTTGCATTTGGTGCACTGGGCCCCCTCCTGAATACCTGCAAAAGGAGAGTCAGAGCCTTTTAGAACAGCAGTAAGGACACACTGCTGGCTTCATCTCAACTTCCTAAGGAACACGCCCGCCGCCCGAGCAGATGCTCTGTGGGTGCCCGCCTGCCCGTCCTGCCAGGATGGCCGCAGGGGGCTACAGCACCAGTGCAGCCATGCGGTCACACAGCAGCTAGAACGCTGCAGGCGAACGCACAGAGCACGGTGCCGCGGACCCGCTCCCTCGGTGCAGCAAGCGGAGCCCTGCGGGAGAAGGTTCTCGGCTGCAGCCAGCTCTCCTCCCCGCGCCACCTGTGCCCCCAGCGCGCAGGACACGCTGCTCTTGGCGTGTTTCCAGTGTGGGGCTGCTCCTGGACCTCTGTCACCGATTCCCAAGCGCAGGGGGCCGGGGTCGCTGCCGCACGACGAACGCTTCTTGCTGCTGAGCTGATCGGTGCCTAACAAATACCAGACGGGACACAGCGCGCCCCAGTTCGCTGGGCAACCCCTTCCCCAGTCCCTTTCAATCAGAGCTCTGTTTCCTCCCATCGTGCTGTTGGGAAGCCACCTGGCCAAACAGGCAGCAGCCCAGTACAAAGAGATCCTGCTGGCCCGCATGTGCTGGGGACCCCCTTCTCCGCAAGCCAAGGTGGTCACGGAGTGAGATCGGGCTCTGTTCCCCGGCTCCACGGCGCTTGTTTTCATAGCGGCGTGTTCCAGCGACCGGAGACTTTGTTCTCACGCAGGGGGTGCACATCTGCGGAGCCCTTCTGCGCTCCAGATAAACAGAGGCTTCGCGAGACGCGAGTCTGGTTGCTGCTGGAGGCTCTTGCTGTGGTCCCATGGGTTTCGATGGTTTCAGCTTCTTTATGGTATCAAACATCTTCGCTCTTCGACGTGGAGAAACCACCTCGCGCAGAGCCTGACTCCTTAGCTGCCCTACCCTCCAGGCTCGTGCCTTGGAGTGCTCAAACACGATACAGAGACACTGCTCCTGCTCTGAAGGTTTCTTGTAGAAGTGTTTGCCCCCATGTCCTGTCCTTGGCCCCCGCTGTGGGATCTCAGGCGGACCCGTCGCAGCTCTGCTAGCGGACAAGCACCAGCAGAAGCGCAGGGTCCCTTCGTAACCCTGACACAAGACATAAGTGGGGTGGGATGACTGAAGAACTGCAGTGCAGGAGGCAAAACCTCAGGCACTAGGAAGAGGGGGCTGCCCCCAGTGTCACCCCTGGAAGTCCTGAGGGAAGACCACCAGCCTCGTTTGCAGCCTTCAAACAATAAACTTCCCCAAGCTGAAGTTTTCAAACTGACGGACAACAGGGGCCTGAGCAGTCTACATCCATCTTGTTCCAACCCTTCTGCCACGAGGAGGTGTCCCTGCCTACCGCAGCTGCAACTAAACGACCTTCACGGTACCTCCCAACCCAAACAGTTCTGTGATCCTACCTGTAGGCAGGAACAAAGCAGAGAAGCACCCGACCACTCAGCACTGCCACGAGCTCCCCGCGGGTGCCCATCTCATCAGCAAGAAACCCATCTCTGGGTTTAAGTAGCCAAAGCCTTGAAGACCCTGACTGTAAGGGCTTAAATCCAGGCACCCCGGGATGACCCAGGAGAGAACGACCCTGCACACACACATATAGGCTCCAATATGTCTCCCGCAGAGCCGCTTTCGCAGCAGCCAGAGGACTGCATCGGCACCCAAAGCTAGAGCAGACTCCTATTTCCAACAGTAAACTTCTTCTAGTCTGGAGATGCCCAGATCCAGCCAGGCGCCAGCGCTCACGGGGAGGTGTCGGTCTCCCGTGCAACAGCTCAAGCTACTAACCTGCCCTTTCGCAAAACAACTGCTGCGACCCTCTGGTTATTTGCCGAGAGGCAAACGGAGGTGCAGACACTGAAGTGTGAGTGCTGGGTGTTGCAAGCAGTCCGGCAGGCAACTGCTTCAGAGCACCAGCACCTACTGGTTTGTGTTCTAGTCTGAGTTCAGCTCTGGACTTGTCTTTAAATACAATGGCCTGTGGGATCTCGGACGCTGTGGTGCCGTGAGACTCCCACCGCAGCTCTGACTGGACCCTGAACTCTTGCAAATCCATTACGTGTATTAAAGTCTACAACACTGGAGCCTCATTTCTCTTCACAGCTGTCGCTCAACAGACGGTGCAGACGTTCTGCAGCCTCCACGTGGCCCGTGCTGCGGCTGGGCTTTTTCTGTCCTTTCAAACACATCGTTTAGTTGCCGTAGGATGGCAACTGCACGGGGCCACTATGCGACTACACGGCGGTGGCTGCTGCGTGTACAGTCAGGATTTGTGAGGACTCGCGGCTCACCTCAGCTCTGCTGTGCAGAACAGCCCCAGAGAACGCGCCGGCCGGGCTGTGCAACCCCGCGCGAGATGACGGGCGGGCTGGCAATGAGGGGTTCTCCTCTTTAATCAGAGAGTTTGCGAACCTTACACAGACCAAATTACCTCGTGGGCTGAGAGCTTTCCGGAGATGATGGTGCTGGCCCCCTGAGGCCCTCTGTCGCGTCAGATGTGGGATCTGGATTAAGGGGAAGCAGCCACTGCCTCCAACAGTTGGTCTGGCTGAGGAGAACTTGCCATCCCCACAGCTTAGCTGTGGGCTGCAGACCAGCGCTGAGCAAGGGTGGGGACCTTCCAAGGCATCCGGGGAGGGCAACCCCCAACTGCCACTGAAATGCCCTCCAGACAAAGTGACGTCCTCCAGCTTAAAGGACCTGGTGAGCACTGCCAGCCCCAGCTGCCTCCGTAGTGGGGGCTACTGCAAGAGGCAGATACTTCTCCTGACTTCAGCACTGATTCCTGGGGAACATTCCTGGCCCATGGCCTCCAACTTGACTCTGAGCTCTGTTGTTGAGTCAGTTCTCAACCCCCATGACAGCCCAATCATATAACCCACACTTCCTCAGTTTTCCTATGAGGAAGTTGTGGGAGACAGTGCCGACAGCCTTACTCAAGTCAAGGTATGTCCACTGCTCTCCCTTCATGTACCTGCACGGGCATGCCTCCATAGCAGGATGCCAGCTAGTCAGGGAAGACTTCCCCTTACTAAATCCATGCTGGCTACGCCAGAGAACCTTCTTTTCTTCCATCGGTTAGAGATGGTCTCCAGAAGGAGCTGCTCCACCACCTTTCTAATGACAGAGACGAGGCTGACTGCTCTGTAGCTACCTAGGTCTTTCTTCTTGTCCTTTCGAAGACTGGAGTGACACTGGCTCTCTTCCAGCCCTGAGACAACTCTCCCGTTCACCACAATCTTGCAAAAGTGATGCAGAGAGTTTAGCCTCTTCCTCAGGCTGAACAGCCCCAGCTTCCTCAGCCAAACGCAGAGTGCTTTTGTAATGATACACTACTCCTAATCTCGCAACATAACGCTCCACTTCTGTCTCCAGCTCTGTCAAACGCACCCAGCTTCACCTGTGGGATCTCACCAGCCCCAACACAAACTGCTTTAGAGCAGCATCACCTTCACTGAACAGAGCCCAGTGCTTCCCCCGCAACAAAAATAAAGCTCTAACGATCCTCAAGCTTCAGGCTGCTGAGGGGACCCCAAGCTACAATCTACTGGACCTCTCCCTTTAGCTCCCCTGACTTGCAAAGCAAAGCTCACATCTGCTTGTTACCAGCAGCTATCTCACAGCGCCCTCGGAAACATTCAGCAAACCCAAAGCACATGCCTGTCCTGCTGAGGGACCAGTCACTACGATGCTGTCTGTGGGCCCTCTGTGACCCGAGCTCAGCACTCGGTGTAGATACTGCCCAGGACTGTCTCAGGGGCTCTCAGTGCCGCCAGCTTTAGTGATGCACCAGGAGCTCCGCAGCTGCGAGGCTGCACTGCCTGCTCTCGGTGGTGCTGCGGCGTGCCCCGAGCGCACGTGGGACAGCTCCGGTGGGCCGATCAGACGTGCATCGTGCCGCAGGGGAGTCACAGCCAGCTAAGCCCTCGCGTGACTGCTGCTCTTCTTCAGGAGAGTAAAGGCTCTCGCTCGCCTGCGCAGACAACTTCAAGATCGCCCCATTTGGCAGCTGTAGTGTTTTGTGAAACATGATGAGGGGCCAGCAAGAGATGCCAGTGGCCGGGGGCAAATGCCACAAATGCCTTCACATCTGCAAGTTAAACACACTGACTGATTAGGGCTGCGCCAGGATGACCGGCCTCCCGATACCAGCATCTGCTTCTCACAAAGCACCTTCCCCCACACACCAAGTCCACCCCAGCCTCTCAGCTTAGATTCCTCTTAGCACGAGGACAACTAACTACGTCCCTGCGGGGTGCTCAGAGCAAGCCAAGTTTTTGTGGGACATGAAGCTGCACTCAGGACTGAGCTTCCACCGACATTAAAGCTTCAGTCAAGCCAGGCCATGTGGCAGCGGCTGAGACAGCAGCTTTGCTCAGTATTTCCAGTGCTGAGGTCTGCCCTGCCCTTGGAGCCTGGAGCGAGCTCCTCACTGCACCAGAGAGAAAATTCCCCTTACCAAACCCAGACCTTTGCCATCCCGGAGCAAAAGGCTCAGGCTATTAGTGTCTCCTTCTGTAAGGAGAGGAAGATGCCTGCATGACCCTTACTCACGCTCTGGTAAACCTTTGCAGGAGTAGCCCTACACTGAATTGTCCCTGATGGCCACTCACGCAGCCCTGTGCCTTCTGCTTTCCAGCTGAAACGCTCAGCGGTCGCCCAGCTCCAGATTTCTGTTTAACCTAGAAGCATTTCAACAAGTTTAAAGCTCTTTAGAAGACTCTGAAGCACTTTTGAAGTCACTCGAGACTTCCTGAAACATCTAGAATCCCACGACTGCCTCCTCATCCTGCTACAGACTATTCTGGAGAGGTAACAGGATCAGGCAGGAGCTCTGCAGCTCTCCCTGCATTCAGAGGATGGGGCCCACGGCACCAGACTCCAGGTCTCGCAGTCTGCGTGGGAAGTCACCTGAAGGTACCTACTGCAGCATCTGCGTGATGGACCAGTTACCGACAGCAACACCCACTCCGAACCCTACGGAGGAGTCACAAGGGATCGTGTCTCTTTAATTTAACTGAAACCCCAGAAGGACAAAACACAAACCCAAACCAGAAAACACTTGAGCAGTTTGAAACCAGCTGAAAGGCACCAAGATTTCAATTTCCTCACGTGGAGAATGATCTACAGCTGACAACTTCAAGCAGCCTTTCCACACGCTGCCTGCCTTCGCACTGCGGGGGAGATGTTTATGCAGCCACTCAAGCGCTGTGTTCTTTAACAACATCATAAAGGGAGGCTGCTCAGAAACAAAGCAGTTTGGTACAGAGGGTCCAACCCAAGGCTGACGTACCTGCGCTTCAGCTCTCATGTTCCTGCTACCCAGCTAACACAAAACGTGGCTGGAGTGAACACGCCTGGCTTTGAGAGGCACTCAAGTGCACAGAAACGTGACTCTGGACTACCAGCCCAGACCACAAGTCCAGAAGCGATCAGTGCACTTAGAGTCTCTGTTCTGTGAATTGTGTTCGCTGTCCCTTCCACTGCAGCAGAGAGATGGCCCCTGCTCCCTTCAGCTGGATCTGGCCCTTCCTACTGCAGCTGCTCCCCGCTGGCCAGCAGCTGCTTCTCCCATCTGAGCTCACCCCTAATGCAGTTTATTTTTCTCTGCCTTGTTTAGTCCTTGGCCTTCTCTTCAGACTGAACTTAATCAGCCTCAGTCTTAGCAGCTCTCTCCTTTCAGTTCAGCCCTTCCTGCTCTGCTGAGTTCAAGGGCAAGGAAACAGAGCTCCCCTGAAGTGACTGCTCACGCTGCTTTCTGATCTCCTCACTCTTCCCTTCCTTTGCCAAGGAGGTCACAAGCTCTGGTAACAGCACGGACCAGAGCACTCGTACTTGCAGCAGAAACGATGGCTTCATTGATTGCATGATTAAAGGTTTAATTGATGAAATTATTCAGAAGGCACAGAATGAAGCCTGCAGAGCTCTTGTGCCCACAAAGCCGTGCCACAGCAGGTCTCTCAGCTCCTTCCAAGCTCACCCTCAGAACGAAGGCGACTGACACCGTCCCTCTCTGTCAGTCAGCAGCAACATGAGCTGGACGTTTCTGTCCGTTTGCTTTTACGTTCAGCGAACAGTAAAAAAACCAACATCTAAATCCAAGCCGCGCTGTCGTCAGTCCTTCTGTTGATTCTTGTGGCTTCTATGTGCTCATGAGACTCGGGAGTCCCCGGGTTGTCAGAGCTGCAGTAGCTGACTACCTGAAGGGTCCTGTAAGACACTGTGATGTGAGATCTGCGCTGGAAAGAAGCAGAGCCTGTGCTTTCACCTGTGGGTGACAGCAGGCACGGCACCGTGGGGCGCGCGTGTGTGTGGAAGCACAACGTGGCCACACAGTTTCCAACTGAGATGCCTCAAAACCACAGAGGCCTCCATGGGCTCTGAGAACCTGTCCCAGCTGCAGAGATGAACACGCTGTAGGGCACATCTGTGTCTCTTTAACACATGACCAGAGACTGACGACACTCCAGGAGCGCCAGGGTCACGGAACCTAGCAAGTGGGTCAGGAAGAGCACAGGGCACTGTCAACAGACAAGCTGCTCCCATGGTGGCTGGGTTCTCCTTCTAGCTCTCAAGCATTTAACCAGCTGCTTCAGCAACATCTGCCAAACACAGCGACTGGAGATCACGAGCAATCCACGGAGAAGCAGTTCCTGATCAGTCCGCATTACTCAGAGCCCAGGTCTGCCAGGCAGCACTCGGCAGCCCCCGTTCGGGAGCAGCCAGTTCACGTGGCACTTGCAGACGAGCAGAGCCGTGTTTAACAGAAGCCTCCCTTGACCTCGAGCTGAAAGCACAACCGCTGCAGTAAGGACACGGCAGCTGAACGGTTGTTATTTCTCAGCGTGACACAGGACTGCAGCCCTACCGCCGCCTCAAACAACGTAGAAGCAGCAAGTCCTGTCCCTAGAACTCTGCAGGACGCTCCTTCACACGGACGCACACAGACCACACGTGAGGGCTACACACACCGCACACGCGGGACTTCAGCACCCTCACTGGCTGCCTTGAGCTGCCACAACTGAGCTGCCCACGCACCGGCTGTCACCTAAAGCTGCCATGGAGAGATGGCTGCTCTTCTGAGGGCTAGGTGCTTCGCAGCCAAACACACAAGGAGCAGCTTGTGTGGCAGCAAACACACCCAGCGCTACTCAGCCAGCCTGCAGTTACGGCAAAGCTGCTCTCAAGTCGCTTCCATGTGGCACAAACGCTGACCTTCCACGTGCACACACGCACGCTCAGAGCGGCAGCGCTGGAGCTCGGAAGAGGGGCTTTGGGAGAGGCGTGGGTCATTTCGAACCCAGGGGGAGCTCAGGTTTTACATCTGCATGGGGGTGCAGCTGTCAAAAGGAGGTAAAAATCAGTCGACAAGAAAACTAATCTGGCTTCGTCACTTGGACCTTGGTCAAAGTCAGTTCTTTTGTGCGAAGAGGAAGCACCAGCATTCAAACTCCCTTCTCCTTTCACTGCTTCTCTCCAAATGCTGGCTCTGCAGCGTCTAGCCATGATCACCACAATGAGGTCTGCAAGCGACAGGCATCATCCCCAGCTGATCCAAAGCTTGGTCTGGCTTTATTTTCACAGGCGCTTCCTCTCCTTACATCTGATCCGCCATCGGCTGTCAACCACTACATGCTTTGAGGTAACAGTGTCCCCCCAACAAACCCCTGACAGGCTCGTGCAGTGGTGGGGGGTGACAGTGCACATCCTCCCCAGCCCTCCAAAGGCCAGAACCTTGGGCCTTTCCAGAGCCGTAGTCCTGCACCCATCAGGCAGGTGCAGCTTCTGAAAAGCACCAGCTCCTCGAAGCAGCAAACACAGGCCGTCTGAGAGCCACAGTGCCTCACAGCTAAATCCTGATGAAGCCAAAGCAGCACTAGAAGTCAATCAAACGCTTCAGAACCATCACCTTGCAACACTGAAAAGCAGCGCGGAAGCAGAATTTGCTCAGGCTCGTCTAGCCCAACAGCCTGTCTGAGCAGAACACACTCTCCCCAGTTTCTCCCTGCTTCCCAGAGTCGTTCCGCACTGCCACTCTAGCAGACACCGTGCGCAGCCAGGAGGCACAGGGGCCTGGAAGAGGGGTATGAAAGCTGTAGGCAGCCTCCACGAGGCCGGCTCCCAATTACACCCGAGCTGGGGAGGAGTGCAAATGAGAACCAGACTGGCAGTCTGAGCACGTGAGACCTGCAAACTCCGGTGTCTGCAACATCATCACATCGGTGTTTGATCGAGGAAGGGCTGAGACACTGCACGGCCTCCCCTTCCAGTCTCCACTTCTCCTTGATGGAAATAATCATTCCCCGTCTTGGACAGTGTGTGGGTCACACCAGCAGCAGGAGACTGAGTCCATCCTCCGGTACCCTTTCACATCAAACGTGTTAAGAATGACCCCAACATTCCAGAAGGGTCTCTTCCTTCGGACGCTAGAGACGTTATGCAAACCACGAGGCTGCTGTACAAGACCCGAGCCAAGTTCAATCAAAACTTCCTCTCCATGTTGCTGGCTCACAAGCCCACCCAGAGAAGCTGCAGTCCTGAGTGTTCCCTGCCCATGGAACGAGAACACACCACACCAAGTTTGTGAAACAAAACTGGACTGACTTTGGCTACTCTGCCAAGACAGTTGCACTTGAACTGCTTTTTAAAGCAACAGCAAACAACAGCTTCCATTTCCCTTGAAGCCATTTTCAAACAGAAGATGGGGTCTGCAGAGTGAGCTACAACCTTCGCCAGCAGCAAGGATTAGGTTGTCAAGATACTGCGATAAGAATTATCGTGCTTCAGGATTTGGGACTGGAGAGACTGAAAGAGAGCTCTTGCTGAGAACCTTGAAGCTCGTCCTCATTCTCCCCACTGCTCACTCTTCACACTACAATGACCATTAGAATGAAGCAGCTGTTGATCTTGGCTTAGGAATCAGATCTAAGACAAACAAATTGATAAAATACAGAGATGCAGCTGAACACATTCTCCACATTCCTAAACACAAAGTGTTCCAATAGTGCTGCAGCGAACACTGGCCCTCTTCTGCAGGGCTAAGGGCTGGCACCACTCACACAGTGGCTGGCAGGGGACATCACTCATCGCTCCCTGCACTCTTTCCATTGCACCTCATCACACCTCGTCCCATCATCTCATCTCTCCTTGTATTCTAGGTACAGCCACAGCACTGCTGATCATGGCAAAGCCTTACTTCAAGTGAGAGTGACAGGTGTGTCCCTGTGCGAGACAGGTCAGTCACAGCCCAGCGAAGCATCTGGGCATCCTCCAAACTACATCAGCCATCCACTCGGGGAAGGACTAATCTCTCCATCAGACTTGGGGAGCACACTATGAAGAGCAGTGTTCTCATCCTGGAAGCTCCGACCCACGACCTTCTGTGCCATCTGCCAACACATCAAACATTGAAACGCACAACCACAAGGACGAGGTGAGAGGGAGCCAATCCACACCTGGGTTAGCCTCTTTACAGCAGAGAGAAACATGCACAAACAAGGCAGGGTGGCCTTGGCTCTGCACAGGCATCCTGTGGGCTGCTGGTAGGCTGTGCAGGAGCGTGTTGGACGGTCTTGGTCAGCACCCAGCTGGCTCCACAGACAAACATTGCAATGGACTCCAGCCCCCACAGAGGTCAAATTACTGCAGACAAGGATGATGCTCTGGAAAAAAAACACCCAAGAGATCCCAAGGCTTCAGACAATCACCTACATTCAAAGAGGCAGTCTCCAGCTGAACGTCAAACTGCAAAGCCGGGGTCCTGAACGTGTAGATAAATAATTAAAACAATCAAAAGAAAGCAACAGAGAGACTCACATACAATAATTACAACACTCAGATGCTGACCAACGAAAAGGAACGTCGAGGGTCAGAGGAGTATAACCGCGAGGCAGTAGCTGCGTTTCCACTTACAAGAGCAGCAGAGACACAATGAAGGGCGGGTGCCACCCTGCACCTGGCTCCTGCCCCAAGCTCGTCGCATGTGGTAACTGCCCGGCCCAGGCGTAGGACTGTTGCCTCCGCAGGACCCCACACCTCTGTCTGCTGCCCGCAGGGCACAAAGGGAAGGAATGGGTAAGGCACAAACACAAAGCCCCACTACCACTTCTATGGTGATCGAGCTGTGCTCAGCAACTATTAAGGTGCAAACATCCTAAAACCAAAACCACTTTTTTAAAATCTATCTTTTTGTAAATCTGCTCGTGTTTTGCCTTCCCACCCTCACGACGAGCACTGTAAGAATCCGTGGCTCGTGCAGGCGCTGCATTTGACACTGGAAGCTGCACACCTGTTGGGCAACTAGCAGTACAGCAGCTCAGGGAAACGCACCTGCTCTTCGTGTCTTCAGCTGAAGCACCAAGCAGCCACCACCACCAGACCACTTCACGCGACCTGAAGAGGTGTACACTGACTACACCCGTTTTAATCGAGTTCGCTTTTGATAACCCACACTGCAGGTAAGTGGTGCTTTCTTCCTGTTTCGAGGAGCTGGTCAGCATCTTTCCTGCTGACACAGAAGTCACAGACTCTCTTTGTTTGGAAGAGCCCTTCAAGTCCAACAGTCATCCCGACACTGCCAGGTCACCACCAAACCACGTCCCCAAGTACCAGGTCCACACGACATTTAAATATCCCTAGAGATGGTGGTCCCGCCACTGCCCTGGGCAGGCTACTCCAATGCTTGACAACCCTTCTGGTGAAGAAGTTCTTCCTGACACCCAGCCTAAACCTGCCACAGCAGACCTTGCAGCCATTGCCTCTAGTCCTGCTGCCCACCACCAGGGAGCAGAGGCTGTCCCACCCCTTGCTCCGATCTCCTTCCAGGCAACTGTAAAAAGCTCCCAGGAGAGTCTCTCAAGGTTAAGGAGACTCTTCCAGTGTATTTTCCTTACATCATAGGTTCCACAGGCAAACAAAAAAGTGAGGAGCCACAAGTCACGCTGAGAAGTAAACAGATCACAAAGGAGAAAACACAAACTCTCCTCGCTGCAGGTCTGTCAGTCTCACAACAATCAGCCCTCTGGCTCCACGTCCTTTGCCTCTATGGCAGCTCAGACCAGTTCGACAAGAGCACTGCTCTGAGGGGGTAACCACACCCCAAACATGTGGGTTCCACACGGTGCCACGCACACAGTACCCCAGTGTCCTGACCCGCGATGCTCCAAAGCTTGACAGAGTTAAAATGCTCTGTCAAGTGACACCACCTTTCTGTTTGCAAGAGACAGCCTCTCATCACTTGTGTCTTGCTTTCGTCAACGCACTTTCCGTGGTGGCAGACTCAGTCAGGGCATTCAAAGGTGCTGACCAGACCAGCTGTCCTTCGTCCCTTCAGAAACGTCACTGCTGAAGGGCAGAGAGACCTGCTCAGTGCAGGGACCTGCGCTCAGGGCAGCCAGAAGGCAGGAGGTACCCCAGAGACAGTTCAGCGACAGATGGGCCAGGCTCCCAGACGACACCGAGACACCCAGTGCTGAGGGTTCTGCGAGGTCATCAGCACCCTGTAAGCTCAGGAACTCCATCACAAGCTACGTCTGAGATACCACGCTGTCTTCTAGCGGTTTGAGGAAATTCTCCGGCATCTCTCAGAACACCTGAGCCAAGCAGACTCAGTCTGGTGAGCCAGTACCTTGGCTCCTCTGCTACGTAACTTGTCACGCCTGCTTCATCCGGGAAAAGGCAAAGTCGCTCTTGTGGGAAGCTGAACAGTCGCCGAGTCACAGCCTGTGCAACGCAGGCAACAGCTAAGCTGAGCAGTGAACAGCAACGGCAAGGCTCTGGTCTTTGCTTCTTTGTGCAGAGCTTCACACAGCTCAAACAGCTGCTTGACTCGGCCCTTCTGCAGCAGCGGTTCGTGAAACCACCCGGCTTGCTCATGGAGCCTGTTCACCTGCAGCACTTCTCAGCTCTATTTGCTGCACTGGTTGTCCCTGCTCAAACTGGGCGTTTACTGGTCCATTTGTCCGTGGCTTAGAGATCTGCAGGTTCCAGTCAGGTCAATCTCACGACCAGTAGCACAGCCAGCTGTTCATCAAGAGCTTTCACTCAGATGCACAACAGCCTGACTCAAGCCAACACTCCAGCAAGAGCCCAGAAGCCAAGGTCCTGAAAGCATCCTGGAAAGCAAGCGCTCGTGCTTTCACTCTGGGCAAGGACTACCCTTCTCCTTAGCACAGAACCAGTCCACATGCCTGGCTATAGCCACACTTCTGATGTCACACGCAGGTGCCCTGGTTAGAGCTGTCAGGAGTACGTGCATGTGTGCACAGCTCCAGGTCAACACGTTCTCCTGTCCTCGCAGAGGAGGTAATTAAGAGGGGATTACCCATTGTTTTGTCTGCATTAGGGACAGACCTGGTTGAGAGAGGCAGGACTGAGCTCAAAACCCAGGCCACGAGGGTGACTGCTCAGCAGAAGTGTCTCAGCCAGCGCCCTGGATTTCAGGAGCTAGGAGGACAACCAGGGCAAAACTGAACAGCTTAAGGAGTTTTTAACTAGCCTCCAGTCTGTAACGAATGGGGATTCAGAGCTTAAATTCTCAAGTAACTCAGTCCTCTTGTTTTTCCACCAATATTACTATTTCCATTTCAAAATATTTAGTTTCTGCAGAGGAGGGAAATGTGATAGTCATTTATGGCCCCACACTGCTCAGAAATTCCTGCTTTCAAGTGCAGGAAGCATCGTGTTGATGTTGGCTCACCCCTAAGTTAAAAATCTTGTTTAAATGCTGCGGAATCTAAACGCTCTGAGGTTTCTCTGTTGTTTTATGGGAAGGCTTCTGCCTGATTATTTACAGATGCTGTTTCTGAGAAAGTCAAAAATAGTCCTTTACCAACTCAAAATTTAAAGTAGCTTTCTTATTCTTTTGTTGTGCAACCAAGAAACTCTGCTCTGGAGTCCTCAGTTCAAAGAGGAACCAGAGCCTTGTGACTCACCATTGGCATCACAGGCAATAACATTCCTGTTCAGCTAATGGCAGCACCAAGATGTGGCAGGCTGGAGGGTCCTCTCCAGCAGGAGCACAGATCCAAAGTGATCTTGCAGGACAGAGTCCCCACGTCACGCAGGCACAAAAGACTCACATTGCTTCAAAAACTACCTCTCCCGTGGCAGCGCGAGGTGTTTCAAACAGCGTCAGCAGTTGCATCACTCCCGGACACATTGCTGCTCTGTGGCCGCCTTGGCTGAGCATCAGCCAGGGATTCTGCTTCTGCAGCTCAGGCAGTGCTGATACCTCTGGGGCTCAAGGAGCAGGAAGTGCTGCTCAGCCAGCTCATCAGCCAGCATTTAATCAGCTGAAGCACTCCTCTGAAGTTTCTCTTTGCTTCTCCAAGGATAGAGGGCCATGAACACTATCAAACAGGGACACTCTTCCCTGGGCGTGCCTAAAAGTCACGCAGACCTGGGGCTTAGGGACAGGGTTTAGCGATGGGCTTGGCACAAGTAGGTTACTGGCCTTTTCCAAATCCAACAACTCTATGATCCTGTGACCCACCCTTCTGAAAAAGGAGCAAAAGAGCTCGAGTCTCATCCTGGGCAGCCTAAAGACTATTTTACTTCTTTCCCCTCCACAACCTACAGCATTAAAGCTGCACCCTCCTTGCTGCCTCAAACAAGTGCTCTAGAATCACAGAGCATTAGGGGTCGGAAGAGACCTCGAAAGATCATCTAGTCCAATCCCCCTGCCACAGCAGGATCCCCTAGACCAAGTCTTTCCTATCCTAGGTCCTGTATTTAACTGATTGGGTTTGTCCCTCTGATCTGCGGGCCATGCATTAGACCACTGCCATCCTACAGAGACCACGCGTTAGACCACTCGCAATCTGTGGGCACGGCAGCTGCAGAGAGCCCAGAAAAGAACCGAGTAACAGCACGGACCAGCGATACGGGGGACGGTTACCAAAGGTTATTTCTGCCTCACTAACAGCTACAGTGAGCACCCGGTGCAGAAAAACCTTCCTGGTTTTGACGCTGGCCTCATCAGCTTCAAATCCCTGCACCGTGTGATGATGAGGAAGGAAAGCGAGCATAAAACACATCAGCATTGCAGCGAGTGAGAAGGTGGATCCCTGTGATCACCACAGAACACGCTACAGCAGATGCCGTCCACTCAACATCTCCCATGTGATTTTCTGCACGTTGGCAGGTATAGAAACCAGCCGGATGCTGCTCCTAACTCTGTTCGCACAAACACTTGCTGACTACAACACAGGCTGGAAACAGAACAGCGGCTGCCTCAAACCACACGTGCAGTAACACAGAGGTATGGAACAAAGCCTGTGGCTCCACACGGTGCAGACTGCCCTGTAAGCTGGAGGATGCCTTTCAAGCATGAAACTTGGGAGGCCTGTGTTTATTTCCTACAGTCTAACACGCACCTGGGAACAGCACTGTATGTCTTCTGAAATGAACACCCGGCCCCTTGCAGGTGACTACTTCAGACTACAGTTGGTGCAGACAGCACCGGCTCCGCTCTACAGTCTCATTAGAACAAACAAACCCCAAACCCAACCAACCTGCCTCCGGTCTGTGCTTGCTTCCTGCAGCTGCAGACTGCCTTCCCTTCACCTTTGAGAGACTCAGCTGCCAGAGACGATCGGAGACATGGGTACGCTGGCACAGCAATTAGGTTCTTATTCAGATGCAGCAAAATATTGCCACTGACTGAGTGTTTTGCAGCGTAAAGCACCACAAAGCCAAGTTTAACTCTCAGGCCCTTTAGCACCAAGTCATCTGCAACCACACTCAACATATCTTTCACTCATTCAAAATGAACACCACAACAAGAAGGCAGGAGCACCCATCTCAAGATAGCTGGCAGCAAAGCCAACGAGACCCAGAACTGAACAAAAACTGATCTACTGCCGTAACTCCCACACTGGTCTGGTGCAGTGGAATCCCGGTCTCCACTGCAGGACTAACTTCACTACCGCAAAGCCTCATGCCGCCCCTGCTGAGATGCAGGACTCCGACGCTACCCAGGTTTCAGCAAAGCCTTGCACGTGCATTTCAATACCGCCTTTGAGCTGGGCGCGGAGACGACCCTCGGTGACTTACTACCTGCGGTACTGTAATGACGCGGGTACCCCTAGGAGGCTGACGGAGTCTTGGAGTACATCCATAGGAGTTACCAGCCAAGCTCAAATTTATT
>JAOXOE010000343.1:24592136-24619331 GCA_028565055.1 Phoeniculus purpureus | reverse complement strand
TCATTAGATGCCACTGAGAAGAGCCTGGCTCATATTATTAGTACAAGAACTAACAAAATTTAGGCACGAGCTTTAAGTGCAGCTTAACAACTGAAACCGCACTATTACAGCTACTGACATTTTAGCCGTATTACCAGCTTTTATCTCCAGGCACTGAAAAACAGAATAACTTCAAATAAAACATAGTGTGTTGCAGAAGTTACAGGCTTTAGAGCAAGTGTTTATCATTTGTGCTTAGTCTTAAAATTATTTAGGCAAAATGTGTAAGATATCAAATTTAAGACCACTGGTGATACTTCTGGCTTTTTAGATACCTTTAATGGATGTCTCAAATGTATCTCTTGGTTTTGCAAGAGTTTGTGGATGTCAGGCTGAAATCACTGCAGTAAAAGTTATATACTGCTTTATCAATCTTTTACCCTCTCGGTAACTTCCTCAGTGAGCGATATAGAATCATAGAACCATTCAGGTTGGAAAACTCTTGGGATCAAGTCCAGCCATCAATCCTACTCTATGGTTTATTTGGAATAAGAAATGTGTTGTGACATAAATTGTTTAAAAAACAAAGACAAAAATTATGATGGAGACCTATGATAGAGTCAGTAGGGGCAACACTGGCTTAGGCAGTTCTCACAGTGTCCAGAATTCACCTTCCCTCTGAGCTGCACTAGCAGTACAGATTAAGCAGCTGATCTAGTTTAAAAAAAACCACAAATAAAATAACCTATATGTATATGACCTATATGTCACTGTTTGGCCGGGTGATTTTGAACCCTTACCAGTTTTCTAGTGTCATGAAGCATGGCTCCACAAAACACCGCTTCTTCTCAGGCAACGGTAGTGCGTTAAAGAACAGAACAGGGAACCAGTGGATAAGACTGAGAACTCTGTAAAGCAGAGTTGACACTCAACTCCTTCCATAATCAAATCATGATCTTGGACCCACTGCTTCATTGATTGTAATGGTTTTCAGTCTGTACAAGGAGGTCTTGACCACTGGTGAGAGAGGAGAGGGTTTTTACAGATCACAGCTAGAATAACTGCATTCTGTACCCGAAACTGCATGTAAGCACCACAGAAATGTTTCAAAGATAAAGTCCAAATTGTTTGTTAGAAGAAACCCAAACACTGATGCTAACTTTAACCCTCCAGATTAAATATTAACTGGCAACTCTTTTAATCCATCTAATTTGGAGCCAATGATCTAGACTCGATGTACTTTCACTCTGAAGAGTCATGTTTTAAATTACTTTGGAGAATCTGCTGTGTTTGCAGTTATTAAGAGGGCTGGATTCTGTGGGTATGTGAAAGAAAAAAATTAGAGTCACTTCCACCACAACTTGATGGGCAACTGATCTATCTCCTTCTTACATGCAGGTTGAAGATTTTTTGAGGAAAATACCTCCATTAATTTTTACTTTTCATGAGGATCAAGGAAAAGACATCCACTTTAATGAAAAGCCTGAGAAAGAAGATACCCAGCTAGTAAAAATGGAAGATTTATTCAGCCAACTATTATCAGACATGGGCTCAATATTTGACAAAAGTTTCATTTTTTTCAAGCAGATGCAAAAAGAATTTGACCAGTCTTTTCAGACTTATTTCATGTCTGACATGGATTTGAATATGTCTGCCAGCACACCAGCTTTCCCTGAGGACATCACCAAAAGTGACAGCTCACAGAAAGGCTGGGGTATAGCCAGTTTCTTACAAACAGTTTTTGATTTCAGTAAGACAGTGTTTGAAGGTGTCAGTGAAGTGATTATTGAAGCATTTGATGAATACAGAGGTAACAGAAGAGAAGTGCCACAACAAGCCAAAGGCAAGTGTTAGAAAATGAAAATCAACTGTATCAAACATCAAACCCCTTGGGACTGCTAAACTGTGGTTATTGATTCAGTTTGTGGTATGTGTGACATACTGTATGGAAGTGCTGGAGGTCTTCTTGGTCAAACAGTCAGGGGTCAAGGTTAACTTTATTGGCTAAATGAAAAGGTACAATTCACCTAGAAATCTCAGAGAAATATCACAAGACAAGTTATGGGTCCTACACAGCCTGATTTTCACAGCAATTCTGAAAGCATTTGCAGAAGTTCCTCAGGAGCACTTGAATTCATGATGGATGCAGGTTTGTACAAGGCTGATTGACAAGTCTGATCTCAGTGTTTGTCAGGACATGATTTGTATTGTATCGTATTGACACGACTCCAATTCTAAAGATTAAAGTAATTGTGTGAGATGGCAAAGCATATCCCTGCCTTTGCCCAATAGCATTAAGCTCATCCAGACAGCTCCAATGCAGCGTCCCAATCAAATACCATTCAGCCGTCAGGTTTTCCAGTAAACAGAAACACTCTGGGCATAACATTTGTTATAGGTGATAACACTCTATGGAAGAAATAGCCCATGGTCAACTTTTAGACTATGAATAAGCCATCTTCTCCTGACTTCTACTAGAGTTTGGGGTTGTTGGTTTTTTTTTTGGGGGGGACAGTTTGTTACTGTAGATATTTTGGATTAAGTGATTATATTCTAGCACACAGAGTAGGTAAAGATATATCTAGCTTAATGGTAGTCTAAGACTGTGACTTCATTCTAGATCTTGAGAGAAGTGGTATGTTCTCAAGGCACCAAAGAATTATGTGCAAGGAGCTTCAGGAGAACTCCACTGGATGCCCACAATTTCATGAGAGATGTCAGAAATGTCAAGACAACCTCTTGCATGGTAAGCAGCTATTTTCACAGAATCACACAGAACATTAGGGATTGGAAGGGACCTCAAAAGATCATTTAGTCAGATCACCTTTGCTGTCAGAGCAAAACCACCTAGACAAAGTTGCACAGGAACATATCCAGGCAGTTTTTAAACGTCTCCAGAGAAGACGACTCCACAACCCCCCTGGGCAGCCCCTCCAGTGCTCCTTAACCCTCACGATGAAGAAATTCCTACTCATATTTATGTGGAACCTCCAATGTTCGAGCTTACACCCATTACCCCTTGTCCTATCACTAGATGAGAAGAGCCTGGCTCCATCCTCCTGACACTCACCCTTCACATATTTATACACATTAATGAGGTTACCCCTCAGTCTCCTCCAAGCTAAAGAGACCCAGCTCCCTCAGCCTTTCCTCATAAGAGAGGTGTTCCACTTCCTTCATCATCCTTGTTGCTCTACGCTGGACTGACTCCAGCAGCTCCATGTCCTTCTTGAACTGAGGGGCCCAGAACTGGACACAATATTCCAGATGTGGTCTCCTAGGGCAGAGTAGAGAGGGAGTAGACCCTCTCTCGATCTGCTGACCCTTTCTGATCCACCCCAGGATGCTGTTGTGCCTCTTGGCCACAAGAGCACATTGCTGGCTCATAGTCATCTGCTGTCCACCAGGACCCCCATGTCCCTTTCTCCTACACTGCTCTGCAACAGATCAGTCCCCAACCTATACTGGTACCTAAGGATTTTCCATTGATTTGTTGCTAGTTCTGCACTGTATTAATCACCGGTCTGTAGATTTTGAGGTAGACAAGTTTTCTGAGTCAGTGAGTTTTTAGTGTAACTGGATATAAACACTATTTCTCATTCCATATGATCTCAATTAGCTTTCCCCACTGCCTCCACCAAGCGCCAGTATAACACAGCTAACATAGAGCTTGAGATATGGAGACATTCTATATTCTGTAACAATATACAGATATATTTTATTAGAGTTGCCATCCTGGGGAGAAGCACTAACCAATCCTGCATGCATGCTGATGTGTTGGCAGAAAGTAAGGAGGTGCTCAAACTCCTGACACTTGTTTCTCTTGCAGACAACCGTAGATCCTCACAAGGAAAGCAACCCCTGAAGAATCTGCAATTAGTCTTTGTTAAAACATATCAGCAAACAGGGCTAATATGAAAGACAAAAAAGGGCTGCCTGTCAGTACATAAGGAGATGGCAAAACTCTGGCATGCACTTTCCATAGACATGTGGGAAAAATCAGACTGCATCTCCTAGAATGGCTCTCAGGACTCATGCTGCAGCATAGCACATCTGTATTTCCAGAATTATTTGGGCTTTAAAGGCACAGAATATGCTTGAAACCAAATGTTTTTAAAATGTCTCCAGTGCTACAAATACTAATGGTGCAACAACATCACCAGTTTCATCTTATCTCCTAAAAGTATCTGTGTATTAGAGATACCAGTCTGTATCTGTGGTTACTGTACTATCAGCCTGAAGTTGTCCCTTGGCAGTCCCACTTGACAGAGCAAAACTGGAATTTTTTTTAGTAAGTTTTTAGAGGTTAACATTCTGGTTTAAAATCTGTCTTTAGTAAAGAAAAAAAACCCAGCAATCTTCTGTTCTTAGTTCACTGCAGATGATACTACTCACTTACTAATATCTAACTGTTGTTAGATAAATACTAGGCCTTAACATTCAACAGGAACACTGACTAACATACATCATACGCTTTCTTGCAATAACCTGTATCACATGATCATATACAGGTTTGGGTTGGAATGGACCTTTAATGGTCATCTGGTCTAATACCCCTGCAATGAGCTGGGACATCTTTAATTAGACCAGGTTGCTCAGACCCCCTTCCTACCTCACCTTAAATGTTTCCAGGGATAAGGCATCTATCTCCTGTCTAGGCAACTGATGTCAGTGTCTCACCACTCTCACTGCAAAGAAATGTCTTCCTTATGTGCAGTTATTTAAATGCCAACCCAAAACAAGCTCCCTTACTGGCTTTTTTACAGTTTTCTATACTTCAGATATAACAGATTAAATACGTGTTACTTTTCCCATAATCTTCATGCTGGCTGTCCTTTCTGACAGATTGCCCAAATGTTCCTGAACTGCACATAAAGCTTGATGAAGCCTTTAAGCTGGTTAATCTCTCAGGAGAGCAGTATGAGCAGATTCTCCATGTAGTTCAACGCCATACAGAAGACACTTCCTACTTGTTGAGTAAAATGAAAGAAAGATTTGGATGGGTGTCTGAGTTATCCAACATGACCATCAGACCAGAAAACGTTTTCAATATTGTTAAGGTAAGAGTTGTCTTGTGAAGGGAGTTACTGTACAGTGCTGTCTCTGACATATGCTTCACTCATATTCATGCACTTGGGGACTGTGGGTAGTTATGTATGTGTGTTATTTTTGGTTTTTACAATACCAAAGCTCCTACTCATCTTGAATTTCTGCACATTTGATAATTTTTGCTGGGTAAAACACTGGCTAGATGGCTGAGCCCAGAGAGATGTGTTAGATGGAGTTAAATTGAGTTGGCAGATGGTTCCAAGCAGTGTTAACACGCCAGGGCTCAGGATTGGGGAACATCTTTATCAATGATCTGGATGAAGGGCTTGAGTGCACCCTCAGCAAGTCTGCAGATAACACCAAGCTAGTGTGTCAATCTGCTTGAGGGTAGGAAAGCCCTACAGAGGGACTAGGATAGTCTGGATAGATGGGCCAAAGTCAATTGCATGAGGTTTAACAAGATCAAGTGCTGGGTCCTACACTTGGGTCACAACAGTCCCATGGTAATGCTACAAGTCGAGGGAAAAGTGGTTGAAGAACTGCTCAGTTAAAAAGGACCTGCGGGTGACAGCAGCTAAACATGAGCCAGCAGTGTGCCCAGGTGGCCAAGAAGGCAAATGGCATCTTGGCCTACATCAGAAATAGTGTGGCCATCAGGTCTGAAGAGGTGATGGTGCCCCTGTACTCAGCACTAGTGAAGCCTCACCTTGAATATTGTATTCAGTTTTGTGTCTCAATACAAAAAGCATACTGAAGTGCTAGAGTATGTCCAAAGAAGGGCAGCAAAGCTAGTGAAAGGCCTGAAGGTCAGGTCTTATGATGAGCAGCTAAGGAAATTGGGGTTTTTTTAGTCTGTAGAAAAGGAGGTCTTATTGCCCTTTACAACTACCTGAAAGGAGGTTGAAGAAAGGTGGGTGTTGGTCTCCCAAGTCACTAGAGACAGGACAAGAAGAAATGGCCTCAAGTTGCACCAGGGGAGGTGGTGCATCTCTGGAGTTGTTCAAAAAAGTGTGAATCTGTCACTGGGATACATGGTTTAGTGGACATGGTGGTGCTGGGTTTACAGTTGGAACTGATGATCTTGGAGGTCTTTTCCAACCTTAAAGATTCTGTGATGAACTGGAACCCCAGAGAGTACAAACTATTTTCCTCCTTTGTATAAAATTGGGAACAAGGGGACAAAGAATACTTAAACACACTTTATCAACTGAGTCCAAGCTATCTGCTCTAGAAAAACAAAGCTGCAGAACTAAGTCTGATTTTAAAAATGACTAACTTCAATCATGCTAACTTTGAGTTTAGTGGGACAACAGACACAAAAGTTCTTTACAGATGTAGTTCATGGTATAAACATTAACATGCAATTCTTTAATTCTTTAACAGTGCCATGTTAGCTCTTCCCACAACCTACATTAAATTTTGGCATGAATTCTGACTCCCACTGTCTTTTCAGAAGAAAGTAACTTAAAGAAAGAGCCATATCTATAATAGTCCTCTCTTTAATTTTATCCTATTAAAGGGAGTAGGCACAGTACTTACACAAAACCCCTGAAAGTATGTTGTAGTATGTGGTGTCTAAAGTACTGATTTGTTCTAGGTAGTACCTGGAGATCCCTACGATAATACTGAAACTGTGGTAGACGTGAATATTCTGACTTCACCTACTTTCACCATTAAAGTTCCTCCCAACTTAGATCCAAATAGCGCTGAATTCATTGAACACGTAGCTAGGAAAGCACTGCAACTATACAAGCAGAATTTTTAAGCGGTAAGTTCATTATTTCTCCATTCATAGAAAACGCAATTCTTCAATTCTTGCAATTATTCATTGCAATGAACTTCAGTTAGAATGGGATTCAGTCATGGTATACACAAGAACATCTCAGAAGTAAACATTGATTGAGACAAATACAAGCATTATGGAAAACAAAACAAATATTCAATGTTCTACCCTGCAAAACACAGATATCGTGATTTTAGAAGATTTGACTTATTTAACTGTGAAACTCTCAATCTTTAAGTAACATCTGGGATGCGGTAGTGTGATGATAGGTATTGCTTCAGAAAAGAATTGCCTCATGACCACAGCCCAGAGCCTTGGCATAAGAAACCATGTCGTTGGGTTCATTAATCACAAAAGACCTGGTATTACCACTATTTGTTATGGTTTTTATTTTTAGTGGTGTTTAGGGGTGTGTTTCATATTACTTTTTATGATAAAGGAGTGCAAGGTTAGAATCAGCACCAAGAGTTGAAAGAGCTCTCTTGCCTTAACATTTTCGCATTAGTAGCTGTTGTGGTTTTAAACCCAGCACCACGCAGCCACTCACACAAACCTGGCCTTAGGAGACAAAAGGTACAACAGAAAACATGATGCCAAGACAACAAGACAAAGGACAGGGTGGGGTCACTTGCTATTTAAGGTTAACAGGCAACAGACAAACTTGACTTGGGGAAAACAAAATCTAATTTAAACAATGAAACTACGGCTAATCTCCAAAATATAGCAGAATATAATGTGTCACTATTACCTTTGTTTAGGTAAATTTTGGTGAAATTATTTTTATATTTAAAATATGAACATTTACAGACATTTAGAAATATATCAACTATTCTCAGCACTGTTTCTCTAGTTTTTCTTCAAACTTCTCTGTAATTTATATGCAGTTATTAATGCTATATATACTTTCAGATCATGCAAGACTAATCTTCCATCCTTATGATGACAGTATTAATTTCCTTACCCTGATCATGATTTTTAGCTGAAACCATTTCCTGTGCAGTATATCTTGTGTAGTCATGTCACACCTGAAAAAAGTAAATGGCATTAATTTCCAAATCGCAATATCATTTTATGTTCAGTTTGTACAATAGAACCAGTCCACCATAGAGCCACAAAGATGATGAAGGGACTGGAACATCTCCCTTATGAGGAAAGGCTGAGGGAGTTGGGTCTCTTTGGCTTGGAGACAAGGAGACTGAGGGGTGACCTCATTAATGTTTATAAATATATGAAGGGTGAGTGTCAGGAGGATGGAGCCAGGCTCTGCTTAATGTCATCTAGTGATAGTACAAGGGGCAATGGGTTTAAGCTGGAACATAGGAGGTTCCACATAAATATGAGAACTTCACAGTGAGGGTTAAGGAGCACTAGAAGGGGCTGCCCAGTGGGGTTGTGGAGTCTCCTTCTCTGGAGACATTTTGCAATAAATACATTTTCTGAAAATTATTTCTAGGTGATCCTGCTGTGGCAGGGGGACTGGACTAGATGATCTTCTGAGGTTCCTTCCAACCCCTAATATTCTGTGATACTTTGATTTTATGTTCAGCTTGTACAACTGAATTAGGGTACATGAAAGTATGATGAATGCCGATTTTTCAAACATCTTTTTCTCATTCCAAAATAAAAATGTTTTATCAATTCTTTTTTCTACTAGGAAAGACAACGTGAAATCTTTCTTCCTGAAATCCATTATATACTCCTTACATGAAGTATGCCGAGTTCAACACACAGCTAACTGCTAAATGGCTATGGTTAACATAGTTGCTTATAAATAAGATTTTGCTTAGCAAATACTGTGACATATGAGCTAGCAACTGTAGAAATCTGTTAACTCAAAAGCAAATTAAAATCCGTCTGAATATTCATTTTCAAAAATAAAACGTTATTTGTGTTCCAAAGTAGGTAATCTTTGATAATCAGCTATGGGCCCAGTTAAGCAAAGATTGAAGGAAATGGGGACTGGACTAGATGATCTTTTGAGGTCCCTTCCAATCCATAATGTTCTGTGACTCTGTGAAATCATCAACTGTAAGCATAAAAAGAATTCATATCTGCCTGCTTAAATTGAAGCACAATCTTAAGCTTTTTCAAGACTGGTCCCTACAGATGTTGTACTTTCAGCTCAGTCTGAATCAACCAGATTTCCATATGCATGTAGCATATTACTTTCCAATGAAAATGTTCCATTCCTTCTTCCACTTGCTTTTTGGTGTTGATCATGTACATTAAATGACTTCTCTGAATATGCATTAATAAGTATGTCGTCTGCCTTTGGCATTTCACACTTTCAGTCCACCTCTGGAGTTAAGTCTTTAGTTAATTAACAGGGAAGCCTGTATTGGAAAAGATGCTCACTTTTTTTCTAAATCACACACACTAGTTTTCAACACTATTTGCAAATTGTAATAATGGTTAAGAATCAACACACCTCTCAGAGACAGACCTCTAGATGATTTATTTTTACTTGCTGGCATTTTTGCACATGGCTATATTTGTAATTTCCAGTTACATCTATACTAAATCCATTGTATTCATTTCACAGTGTACAAAACCATCAATATAACTATAGAAAAATAACCGGACCCCAATTATACCACACCTTTTCCTTCACTCCTGTACATTCAAGCAAGCGCACACATTAATACAAGAAAGTGGTAATTTTGTTGTTTTAATTAGTAGGAAAGATGTTTTCCTGCCCGCTCTAAGGAAAGAGAACATTTTTCTAATCCACACTCCTCTCTTCCATTCATCCTTTGTAATACGCGTCTGTTTGAGGCCTCACCTCAAGTACTGGGGTAGTTCTGGGCCGCTCAAGAAAGAGAATGAGGGGCTAGACCAGGTCCGGAGGAGCAAGGAGGCTGGTGAAGAGACAGGAGGGAAAGTCTGATGAGGAGAGGCTGAGGAAGCTGGGAGTTTTTAGCCTGGAGGATACTCAGCGTGGGCCTTATCCCTCTCTACATCTGAAGGGAAGTTGTACTCACGCAGGGCTCCGCCTCTTCTCCCAGGCAACTAGTGACAGGTGAGAGCGCCGGGCTCGAAGCTGCGCCAGGGAAGGTTTAGATTGGATGTTACGAAGCACTTCCTCACAGAAAGAGCGATTAGACATTGGAATGGACTGCCAAGGAGTGCGGAGTCCGCATCCCTGGAGGAGGTTCTTAAGGACAGACTTGATGTGGCACTTAATGCCATGGTCTAGCTGATGTGACGGTGTCGGGTCGTAGGCTGAGCTGGATGATCTCAGAGGTCTTTTCCAGCCTCGATAATTCTGTGTATTACGGGAGCACATGTAATGCCGGCGAGGCAGGCGGCCTGGTAGAGAGGAGGAAAGGAGGGCTGCGGCCGGAGTGAAGGGGACGTGAGAAGACGAACGGGGGGCGGAGGCGACGGACGGAGAAGCCCCGCCCCTCATCGGGTTTTGGCGGCAAGGATCGGGCTTTGGCGGGCTGCGAGGAGAAGCAGCCAGAGCGGGGAAGCCCAGCGGAGCACCACCGCGCAGGTCCGGGGCGCTTGTCGGCCGACATGCCCGCCGAAGGGGAGCCGCTGAGCTCGGGGACCGGCGAGCTGCAGAGCGCGGAGACTGACGAGCTGCAGTACCTGGGGCAGGTCCGGCACATCTTGCAGCATGGTCACCGGAAGGAGGATCGCACCGGCACAGGCACCATCTCCGTTTTCGGCATGCAGGCGCGGTACAGCCTGAGAGGTGGGGCACCGCCGGGACCCCGGGCTGTCTGGCCCTGCGTGCCGCGGCTCCAAGAGAGGTGGGGGGAGGGAAGCAGCCATTTTGTTCCCCGGTATCGCCGGGCCCCCGCCGAGCGGACGCGGCACCTGCAGCCGCTCAGGGCTGGCGCTCCATCCCGCTGCAGGGGCTTGTGAACGGCTTAGGGCCGTCTCGTCGGCTCTTACGCCCCTCTCCCTGCCCCGCAGCTGCGGCAACTTAGACCACTCTACGTCCTCGGCCCATCTGCTAGGCCTGGGCCAGCCCCATGGCCGTAACTTTGGGAAAAAACGGATTTTAGAAGAGGCTCTCCTGGTCCTTGCCGTTACTGTAGGAAGGAGAGTTGTGCAATTGACTTGCAGACAGTTTCGTATCTTGCCTCTGCGTTCTGTGGATATGCACGTAGATAGGGATCTGTGTTCCCTGCACTGCAGCAGCAGCAGAGAAGAGTTCACACAGGGTCCCAAGGATAGCGTATCTTCGCACACTGTCCAGACACCTAAGTCAGGTTGTTGCCTTTCTTGATCTGGATGTGAGAATGAGATATACTTTCCCAACTTCATACTGAAACCTGTCAATGTCAGATGGTGGCATTACCTTCTACAGGGAAGAGAATCTAGGTTGGCTCACCGTGACAAGTCTCTGATGCTTTGAAACTCTTTTTCAGATCAGTTTCCGCTGTTGACAACAAAGAGGGTATTCTGGAAGGGAGTGCTGGAGGAGCTGCTGTGGTTCGTTAAGGTTCAGTATTTGCATGTTTGTGGATGGTTATGCTTATGACTGGTATTGCCACAATGAACTAGTGTGGAGTGAGTTAAGAAATTTAGGATAACTGCAGGTGCTTCTGTTTATCAGGACATAAGAAAGGCAAGCACCAGTGCTTTGGCTGCACATAGTGGAAGGCCATTCTCTTCAAGACATTCTGTGCATTTTAGTGGAGACAATTACAACGACACCAATGAGAAGAGCTTTTCTTCTGCTTCCTTTTAAGGGAAATAGGCTGAACAAGTGGGGGCTTGCACCAATGTGACATATTTAAAGCCTAGACCAGTCTCTTTTATGAGTGAGTAAGAAATAATATGAAGTGTGTTGTAGGCAGTCTAATGATCTGCTTTTTAATATTGAGATGGCCTGATTTGAGTAGAAGCGGTGCAGAACCATAGGTGAAGTAGCAAAAACCTGATAATACTTTACAATGTAAATTTTCATTTAAATGTTGTGCAGGTATAGGAAAGTCTACCTAACTGTTAGATAGCAGGGGTCAAGTTCACATTCATTTATTTGAAGTGCCCTTTTTTTCAGCTGAGAAAGGCTAGACAAAGCATGATACTTTCTGTGCTGAGTTTTTGAGTGTGCTGATGTCAACGCATAGAAGTTAGTGAAATATCATTTAACAAGGAGATTTTTTTTTAGATCTGAAGCTCATTATATGTGGCTTGACAAAGACAATGCCTAGGCCATACATTTTTTTGTTTGTTTTTATCCATCGGTAAAGTCAAGTCTTGTTCTCAGCATATGAGAGTTAAGACCTCGAGGCTGTACTGTCTGTGCATTCACAAGTTCAAAAATTCCTGAGGTAAGTAACAGCAGCATGGTACTGCAGACTTGATCTTAGAATAAAACTTATGATCAAGATACTATATTAATGTTTATAAATACGTGAAGGTCAGGGGTCGGGAAGATGGAGCCAGGCTCTGCTCAGTGTTATCTAGTGATAGGACAATGGGTGTCAGCTGGAACATAGGAGGTTCCACATCAATATGAGAAGGAACTTCTTCCCAGTGAGAGTGACAGAGCACTGAAATGGGCTGCCCAGGGAGGTTGTGGAGTCTCCTTCTCTGGAGACGTTTAAAACCCACCTGAATATGTTCCTGTGCTACTTGGTCTACGTGGTCCTGCTGTGGCGGGGGATTGGACTAAATGATCTTTCAAGGTCCCTTCCAATCCCTAATGTTATGTGATTCTGTGATCTCATGTGCAAGAACCTCATCCTGTATATAATTAGACTGTTCATCCTTTATAATTGAAGAAGTACTGTAGACTAGCAAAGCTTAAAACAGCTGTTTCAAAGCATGACTATTGTATATGGATTAAGGGCTAAACCTTACTGTTTGTATTTTTTAGGGTTCTACAAATGTTAAAGAGCTCTCTGCTAAAGGCGTGAAGATTTGGGATGCTAATGGGTCGCGTGAGTTCCTGGATAAGCAGGGTTTCAGCATCAGAGAGGAGGGCGATTTGGGACCTGTTTATGGTTTCCAGTGGAGGCACTTTGGAGCAGACTACAAAGATATGCACACAGGTAATCACATGTACATACAGTCTTGGTTGCTTAGTGAGATGACTGTGACACCTCGCTTCTAGAAGACTGGGTGGAATGGACTATGGAAAACTTCAAAGTTGCAATGAAGTCTTTAAGAAATTGTTGTTTCGGCATCATTTGTGGTGGGATGTGGGCTGGGGTTTAAAAAAAAGTCATGAACCTTTCTGGTTTAGGTATTCTTTGCTGTTTTTCTTCAGATTACTCCAACCAAGGAGTTGACCAGTTGCAAAAAGTGATTGAAACAATCAAAACCAATCCAGATGACAGAAGAATCATTCTGTGTGCTTGGAATCCCAAAGGTATGGAACAGTAGACTTTAAGTGAATTGCAGTTGCTGTATACTAAACTATGTTCTGATCCTGTGTCAACAGTCAGTTCCATTTGGTGTCCTTGCTTATTCTTTATAAAACTACCAGGAATGTACTAAAAGTGCACAGGGATTATAACATGACTTATATTTCTATGTAATTCTCGTGTTCACAGAATAATAGAAATATGGAATGCTTTGGGCTGGAAGGCACCTTTTAAAGGTAATCTGATCCAACACTCCTGCAATGTGCTGGGACATCTTTAACTAATTCTGGTTCGTATAGGTCCTTCCTACCACACCTGAATGTTTCCAGGGATAAGGTATCTGCCTCATCTCTGAGCAACGTGTGCCAGTGTTTCACCACCCTCATTGCAAAAAATGGCTTCCTTATGTGCAGTCTAAATATCCCCTCCTTTAGGTCCATGTCTTTCCTGTGTTGATGGTTCCAGAGCTGGACTCAGTACCCCAGGCGAGGTTTCACTAGAATGGAGTAGAGGGGCAGAATTGCCTCTCTCAACCTGTTGGCCACACTGCTTTTGAAGCAGTACAGGGTACACTTGGTCTTCAAGGCTCGAAGCACTCATTTTTGGCTCATGTCCTGCTTCTGTTCACTAGTATACTTCTCCCAAGTCCTTGCTAGTACTGCTCTTCATCACATGATCCCCCAGCCTGTGTTAATGCAGAGGATTGCCCTCAAACAGCTGTAGGACCTTGCACTTGGCCTTGTTGAACCTTGTGTTCATTCAGGCCCACTTCTTGAGCTTGTCCAGGTCCTTTCAGATGACATCCTGTCCCTTAGGCGTGCCAGCCACACCACTTGATATCACCATTAAGCTAACATGCATTGGTTATCATCAGGTCCAATGCTGCATCCACTCTGGTGGGGCTGTCTGTTTCCTGGCTTAAGAAGTTATCATCAATACACTCCAGGGGTCTCCTGGATTGCCTATGGCTTGCTGTGCTACCTTTCCAGTAGATGTTGGGGTGGTTCATATTCCCCAGTGAGACAAGTCCCCCTGCAATTGTGATTGATCCTGAACCCGGAATAAGACTACTTCATCAACAGGTTGTTTTAGGTTGCCTTGATCAGGCTGCCTCTAGCAGACTCCAGGGTTCCCACATAAGGTTCCCTTTGTTGCTCTGGTCTCTAATGCCTACCCATAAGCTTTCAACATGCTCTTGGCTGCTTTTCCAGGGCAGTGCTATTGAAACTGTTCAAACCTCAGAAATTCTGAACCAGTACTTCCTAATTAAAATGAGGGATATACCCGACTGCTAGTGTTCTTGACATACACTGTCTTAAAGGACAGCAGCTCTTACTTGGAAAAGGTTAAAAAAAGCAGACAGAGCAGAGTATACTGAAACAGTTTGTCTGGTTTTCAGCCGCATAACAAATTGTAACTTAACACAAACCTTAGAGAATAAAAATACTGTTTTGCATTGTTATAATCTCCTTGAACACAGGTTGTACACATACCTACTCATTCTGTAGGGATACTTCTGTAACAAGAGCTAGTGCCAGAGAATGTTTAACTGCAGCAGCAGTAGATATGTGCACAAGAAAAGAAAAACACCCAGCATTTTCCTCTCATGTTTTAGAAAGGGACTGCCACATGCTGTTGCAGATATTTCTAAGGTTTTCATGCCAGGAAATACCTGGTTAAAGTGTTCCTTACCAAGCCGTAATTGCACTGTGTGCACTTTCCAGTGTAAATACTCCAAAAATATTTTGTTTTCTGATCATTATTTTTTTCACTGATAGTTGCTTTTATATCTCACAGAGCATGTAGTCACATGGCAATGGGAAAAGCTTAAGACAAAGCAGTTTGAAGTAAATGCTTAATTTTACCCTTGATGTCTTCCTTTAGAGAGATGACTCAAACTTGCATAAATCCTGTGCTACATCATGGCATCAATCTGTTCTGTGGAATATTGTTGACTTTTCTGGTCATACAGCCTAGGAGAGAGCTTGTCATGACCTAGATTTAACTGCTTAGGCAGCAGGTGCTTTTAAACAAAAGAAAAAGCAACAGAATGCTACTGAGTTTTACTGTCAGCTATATCTCACTTAATGCACTTTCTGTGTTTATAACACACTAATGCTGTTATGTTTTCCTTTCCCCTCTCCTTCCTGTAATGCAATTTCTAGATATTCCTCTTATGGCTTTACCTCCATGCCATGCCCTTTGCCAGTTCTACGTCGTAAATGGTGAACTGTCTTGCCAGCTCTATCAGAGGTCTGGAGATATGGGGCTAGGAGTGCCCTTCAATATTGGCAGCTATTCACTGCTCACATACATGATTGCCCATGTAACTGGGCTAAAGGTAGGCTATGTAATTTTCCTTAATTTCGCCTGATAAGGAAGGGACTAAAAGATAAAATTCTCCTTATCAAAAAACTGGACTGAACATACTGGTCAAAATCTTGTTGTAAGAAAGCCCTGTAAATGTCATGTGAATTGTCTCTGGGCAGTATGGGTGGTTAGGATTAGCCATGTAAGCATTCTTAAATTCAGGCCACACAGAGTAAAGATCCTTCTTGTCTTTGTAATTGAAGGTGTCAATTACCTGTTCCCCTAATCTAGTTAGAAATCTGAACTGACCACTTATGCTTATAAGATAATAACAATGAAGTGAGTTAAATTTTGTAGTATGTGGTTTTTGTATTGGAAGCAAACAGTAGCTGAGCAGTTGCTGTCAAGGTTCCAAGTTGGATTTTCTGTTCATCTAAGTTCTACTACAATTTCCTACTGTAGTTGATTATGTGGAGTAGTAATAAGTGCTCAGATAGTTACTGCCCTGACTCCAGAGCTGCATTCTGTAGTTTGGCAGAGTAATTTAAGTGCACCCATGATCTTGTACAAGTGAAAACCCCCTTTTCTATAGAGCATGTACAATTGTACCAGCAAGGCCACTGGACCTGCTCTTCCTGCTGTTAGCAACAGAAGAACTTAAAATAGGCAGGTAGGTAAAGTCAGGCTTTGCAGCAATTGCAGACATAGCTAAGAAATTAGACCAAGCTACTAGAAAAAGTGAACTTTGGCATTATATTCATAAGCAGCTGTTGCCTCTCAGCTGATTCCCTTTCACAGCTTCAGCAGTTTTTGATATAATATACCTGAGAGTTGATCTGCGTTGGTAAAAGGCCAATTAAATAGCCAATGTGATTTCTCCAAGTTAAATTAGATCGCTTAGGTGCTGCTAATTGACACACCTTGAAATCTTGCAAAACCCATCTGGATGTTTGGTAACTTTGGTGTTTAGCCTGTGACTCACCTCCACTGCCACAAACGGCAGTGTTTAGTGGTAGCTAAGGCAAATCTTTTGAAGCCAGAATTGACAAATCCTGCTTATTAGAAGTGGAATGGAGAAGCTGGACAACAGTGCTCTGTTTGTTTCAGTCTTGGTGAGCAGATCAGTAGCGCTCCATTTATCAAAGCTGTTATCCTATCAGGATTCACATAATCACAGAACATTAGGGATTGGAAGGGTCCTTGAAAGATCAACTAGTCCAATCCCCCTGCCACAGCAGGACCAGGTAGACCAAGTCACACAGGAACATATCCAGGCAGGTTTTAAATGTAGAGTGGAGGAAATGTTATTTCTTTCATTAATTCTGCATTAATCTGGGAAGATACTGTCCTTACCATGTATTGATACTCCATTTGAATATAGAAGCTGCAGTTCCACGATAGATGCAAGATGCTAAGAATAATACTTTAAGCCTTGTAATGTTGGGCTTTCTTGAAACCTGGCTGTTTGAAAACTGTTGTTCTTTCTCCACAGCCTGGAGAGTTCATACACACGTTAGGAGATGCTCACATATATCTGAATCATGTGGAACCTCTAAAAATTCAAGTAAGTACTTGTTCTGTATCTTGTATCCTTTTATCTTCCACAGTGCACATCCAATGCAAAGTTACTTTGGCATTATAAGTACCCTTTTACAAATAGTAATTGGTGTGGTTTTCTTCCCATTTCTACCCTAATAACTGTAGTACCTTAACCTCTCTTTGTCTTGGGAGGCAAATTGATATTTAATACATGATTGAAATCAACAGCTGTACTGTTCTAGAACTGTTAGAGATCAAAAAGCTCCCCCCCTACATTTGACTTCATCATTGCAAAACCCTAGAAAACTACTCTGCCTAATACAGGTAAACGCAAAATGTTATGTCTTGGCAGTACGTGTGAGTTCACAGGGTTAACCAGTACTGTTTGGCTGAATAAGACTGTATTTTCTTCAGGAAGTAATTTATTGCAGTAGGAGCAAATCAGATTTTTATTTGATTACACTTAGCTCAGGCTGAATATCCTCACCATGTGTATGGTTCAAAACCATCCAGAGAACTATGAATTGGTTCAGGCCTAAATGTTCCTGTGAGAAACTGCATGTGATGTGTATCTGGGGCAGAATTTCCAGTTTTGTTTCCTCTGAAAGGAATCTAATCTGTAACCACGGGAACTGCTGTACAAACTGAAAATGGTAGCAGTGCTTTTAGATGAACAGGGAGTCTACTTGAAAATTTTGCTGTTGCTCAGAATCACAGAACATTAGGGATTGGAAGAGACCTCGAAAGATCATGTAGTCCAACCCCCTCCACCACAGCAGGACCACCTTGACCAAGTCACACAGGAACATACCCAGGCGGGTTTTAAATGTCACCAGAGAGGTGGAATCTAACATTCTCCCTAACTGTATTACTATTTCTTATGCTTTTATCTAGTATAAATCTTCTTGAGGAGGGAAAATCTACATAGTATAACCTGAATTAGATTAATGAGACCTATTTTATAACACAAAATCTCTGCCTTCAAGTAATAGCTTTATTAAATTAAACTTGCTCTTATTTCAGCTTCAAAGGCAGCCAAGACCTTTCCCCAAACTCAGAATTCTTCGTAAAGTTGAAGACATCAGTGACTTTAAGGCAGAAGACTTCAAGATTGAAGATTATAATCCTCATCCACCTATTAAAATGGAGATGGCTGTTTAATGCTATAAGGTGGCTTGTGTTGATGTGCAAGTGTACATAAGATCCTCTGCTTTCTTTGTATTTCTGGTTTTTTTATATATTAAACAGATTATATATTTTATTATTGAAAAAGTAACAGGTAGTAGTAGACAGTTCTGTCCTCAGTACTAACCTGTGGTCATACCCAATAGATGATTATGTTTTCCTGCTGTACCATGCAGGTGCTAATCCAGTTGTAAGTTTTTAGTGAGGTAGTTTCCTCTGTTACCACATGTGTTACTATTCAGTTACTATGTTGAGAGTGATGTGTCTGCTGTATGTACTAGTATGCTGTGAGTAGCACTTACATGCTTTATTTTGTACTGGAAGTAAGATTTTTATGTTTTATGGAGCGTTTATTCAAGGTTGTAGACCTCTGCAGACTTCTAAAAAAGTGTATATTTAATAAAGCTCATCTGGTAGGGATGACACATGTGTTTGTAGTTAAGAGTAAGTAAGAGTTGGAAAGCAAAAGGCAGTTCTGTTTTACTTTAGGAGCTTGGAGTAAGACATAGCATGGAAAAACCAACTGAAACTTCCCATGGTCTTCATAAATGAACAAGCAGGAAGACAAAAGATCTTACTGGAGCCTCTTCTGAAATGCATTTGCTGTGAAACATCTCTGTATTACTTTTGTTTTTATTCCTCAACCCTACATGAATGATAAATTCAATATAAATCAAGCAGAGCTGTAGCTAAACAGAGGTTACCATATAATAATAATCTGCCAGTTAACATTTCAAACCAGATCCCACACACATATGGACTAATTTTACAGCAGTAAAAGGAAGGATTGGACCCCTTAAATCTTCACAGAATCCAGCTTTCATCTCTTCTTATCTTTGCAATTTCTGCAGTAACTTCAGTCCTTTTAAAACTCCTCTTAAGGAATTCATTCTGAGTGAATCTATGGTTAATGCTCAGTCATACGCAGATGCATTCAGTATGTTTGAACACATGGAGGACTGTGTACTGATTACCATGTCGTGCTCAGAAAGTAAGTCGATCTGTTCAGAACAGAACAGAATGGCAGGAAAAGAATGTCACTTGTAAGTACATCAGATACTTTATAAGTATGTCAGATGTTAGTAGGCCACTGCTTGTTAGAAATGGTCTCAGTATCTACTGTAGAATCACAGAACCATTTAGGTTGGAAAAGACCTTCAGGATCATCAAGTCCAACCATCAACCCTATGCTACAAGTTCACCCCTAAACCAGATCCCCTAAGACTACATCTAAGCATCTTTTAAACTCACCCAGGGATGGCAACTCAACCACCACCCTGGGCAGCCCATTCCAGCACCTGACCACTCTGTCCAAGAAGAATTTCTTCCTGATGTCCAATCTAAACCTAACCCTGTTGGAGCTTGAAAACACTCCTGGTTCTGTCACTAGTTACCTGTGAGAAGAGACCAGCACCAACATGTCTATAATGTCCTTTCAGATGGCTGTAGAGAGCAATGAGGTCTCCCCTAAGCATCCTCTTCCTTAAACTAAACAGCCCCAACTCTCTCAACATCTCCTCATAAGATTTATTCTCCAGGCCCTTCACCAGCTTCGTTGCCCTCCTCTGCACTCGCTCCAGCATCTCAATGTCTCCCTTGTACTAAGGTGCCCAAAATTGGCACAGTACTTAAGGCCACGTTTACTTGCACAGAGGTTCTTGAGCAGGGTGTTTTGTATCACCTGTTTTCAAGGCTTTCAAGTACTGGGATGTAATCAAATGCTACAAAGCGCTGGACTAATTCACGAGTGCTCCCAAATTGTATAGAAGACAGTACTTGGTACCAAAACGTCGAAAACCCTTGGATGCATCCCTGCAGCCTGACACGAAACAAAACTAAAGTAGTGTGTGCAAGCTTGTGGTCAGAAATAACAAACATGACAACTGCAGAAACTAATCAGATCCACTAGGGTGGTGAGGAGAAAAGGGTTTTTCTCATGCTGCGTTTAGCAGAGCAGTAACTTGGGGTGGGGGGTGGTTGCCATCAGTAAGTTTTCATTCACACTTCCCAGGCTGTAGCTGTCAAGGCCTTAGCTTGTTGAAGCTGTTTAAATATCACTCTGTTGAGGCAGTGCAAGGGAAAGAAAGAAAAATTTGTGACCTGAAGTCTCCCAATTAACACGTTACATGGGCTGCTGGAAACACACACGCAGATGTTTGGACAGTGTCCCTCATGCATTTCTCAATAAAACCACATTATTTTAATTACTCTGTTTAAACAAGATCACATGAGAATTTGGATTGCATCCAAGGATGCTGCAAAGATTAAAAATAATCAGGTTATTTATACTTGTTAAGAGCTCTGCACCTGCCACAACGCACTGAAAACCGTCGCTGGGTGCCAAAGAGCAGAGTTGTACGGGAAAGAGTTAGCGAATTACCACCACTTAACTGGATATTGAAAAGCATAAGTGAAAGTGAAAGGATAACAGCTTTTTGATTCCAGGACAAGGACAGGGACTTCACCTACACAAAAGCAGCTGAGTTTGTAATGAAAATGTCTCAGGGGTTTGGTCCGGGCTGGCCACTAAACAAATAATCTCTATTAAATGCCACTTCCTATCCCAAAATGAGAAAAGAAAGGGAATAAGGAGGACAGACTCACAGAAAAAGACCCAAAAACTGGCTTAATGAAAATAATCATAGAACGAAATATACAGAAATCACACAGAATCACAGAATGTTAGGGGCTGGAAGAGACCTTGAAGGATTATCTAGTCCAACCCCCCTGCCAGAGCATCTATATACAAACCCAATATTGAACCCAACACGCCTGATGGCAACTACATCACCATCCCCACTGATGCTGTGGGCAGATGCTGTGAAGTCCCACACTGCATTCAGTAGTAGATGAGAACTAGACTCAGGAGCTGGATTCTGGCCTTGGATTCAGGAGTGCACAAATTTGGATCAAAGGTGGAACAGACACCTCCTCAGACACTGCCCTCCAAAGAAGAGAGGCTGACTATTATGGTCCCTCAGCTTTGTACTGAGTATGATGTATATGGGATAGAATACCTTGTTGGTCAGTTTAGAGTCATTTGGTCTTCTCCTCCTCCCGCCAGGTGCATCCTTTAACGTAATGCACCCCCAACATGAACACAAGCTTCAGCAGTGACCTTGGAGGAAGTATAAGCAGGAGCCTTTCTGCAGACCCACCCCTTGGTTAGCAACTCTAAACATCAAGCACTATCACTTGTAGAAGCAGACACTGTCTGCATAAATATGCTGTTTACTTCAGAAAGTGCAACTATTTAGTTGAGACTTAGCTGAAAAGCAAAACTGCCAAACAGAATTAGCTCTGTTCTAGCTCAAACCAGGAACAACTGGAGCCAGTGATCTTACAGATCTTTCCCAACCTAAACAATTCTGTTTGTGACACTTGCACAAATTGAGAATTATCAGTTGTTCCACAGGCTGCCTCAAAACCTTTCTAGTGTTTAGGCTCCTGCAAAGCCAGCTCAGCTGTCTGATCCACCCAACTGCGTCCCTAGGCAAGGAGGGATACAGAGGGGACTGGACTCTTACCTTCAACATGTTCTGGGCTGCACAGCTTTGGGATGTGCTTGCCTGTGTTAATGAGCACTAGTCCCATTCTGAGACAGCTAAAGTGACTATAGCAGTGATTCTGCTGTAGGAAATCACTCCTGGAAACAAGTCCAGCCAGATGAGACATGACCTTGTAGACAAGATTTGCTTGGATAAGAGTTAGGATTCAATGTCTAGCTCTGCCACAGGTTTCTTGTCTGGAGTTTGGCTGAGTTGCTCAGTCAGTTCAGGCCTTGCGTTAGTTTCCTGTGTTTCTAATGTGAGCAACACTACTCCCCTTATTCAGAGGGGAATTCTGAGGATAAACACATTTAATGCTCTGCGTTACATTGAGAAGACGAGAAAGTTGAAGTAAGGCCAGTAGTCACAACTGGCCTTTACTTCAGAAAGCAAGGCTATACTCATGAGTAATTCAAACCCATCCTAACAGCTGTTCCTTAGAAAACAGCCTCCTCTCCCAGTTAGGTTTCCTACCTACTGATAGAGAGCAGCAGCAGGTGAAAAGCACAATGAAATATTTTGATAGCAGGGCTTGGCGTGAGAAACTGGCGGCAGAGAAAGTTTGCTAATGCAGTGACTGGTGTCTCCAGTTGCTACAGAAGACTGACACTTTAATTCACATTGTTGAGCTTTGTAGATCTGATGCCAAGAATTGGCAAAGAAGTGTTTAACTTCACAGAATCACAGATCATTAGGGATGGGAAGGGACCTTGGAAGATCATCTAATCCAATCCCCCTGCCACAGCAGGGTCACCTAGACCAAGTCACACAGGAACATACCCAGGTGGGTTTTAAGCATCTCCAGAGAAGGAGACTCCACAACCTGCCATGGGCAGCCCGTTCCAGTGCTCTGTCACCCTCACTGGGAAGAAGTTCCTTCTCATATTGATGTGGAACCTCCTATGTTCCAGCCTACACTCATTGCCCCTTGTCCTATCGTTAGATGGCACTCAGAGCCTGGCTCCATCCTCCTGACACCTGCCCTTCACATATGTATAAACATTAATGAAGTCACCGCTCAGTCTCCTCCAAGCTGAAGAAACCCAGCTCCCTTAGCCTTTCCTCATAAAGTAGGTGTTCTACTCCCCTCATCAAGATTCAAAGGAGTTTTAGCACCAGTCCCAAAGGCTCTGCAGTAGTTGCATTAAAGAAGTAATTAGGAAAAAGAACTTTTCCACAAAGCACTTTAGCAGATTCTCTGGTTGTCACACCAGTTCCTAGCAGTCCTAAGGCCTGCAAGGACATCACAAACATTTAAGACTTGCTCCTGGTCACTCTAGTCACAATGGGGTCACTCTGGCATAAAGCATGGCATGACAGTTGATTCCACATACAGTTTTCTCCTAGTTTTATAGAAAATATAACAAGTTATAGCATTTCTAATTGATTTTTTCCCCCTGCTTTCTCTGCTCCACAAGAAATGTGAAGAATCCTAGAGCAGGGTTGGCAGAGCAATAAGGAAATGCACACACCGTACACTGGGCTTTAACAGTGCTGCTAAGTACAGCATGTTGGGAACACAAATTCTGAACCTAGCTTCCAGTTTCCCTGGAAACTACACATTTAAGAGAAAAATCCATTCACATTTCATACTAAATGCTGGCTGCCTTCTTCATGCAGGTGTTACAGACCTTTTAATATTACTTTTAGAAACAAACTGTTTCTTTAAACTTAAGGGAATGTAGGTGCAGAAGGTGTGTCAAGGTCCTATAGCAAATGTATTTAGTGGAACTTTGAATAACTAGTTTAACCTGAACTATGACTAGGTGAAGGAACAGAATGAACAGAATTTAATCTGGAATTACCATTCTGTCTGTACTGTACTTTGGGTGCCCTTGGGACTAGTTACAATGGCTACAGTAGCATCCAGGTTAGGTTTGAATCAAGCAAGCAGGAAGCAGAGCAGAGTCTTCTGTGGGAATGAGTGTATCTTGGCAGCATATAACTCACTAAGGCACCCAAAAACATGGACATGGCTGTCTGAAATTTTCAGCAGAAAAGATCCTTGGCAAAAAAAACCCCACAGTGATTTAAATGAGGTTCTCAAGCAACACTTCTCTCCCACACAAGGGAGGATGCTTCTCCTGAGAAAAAGTGAAACATGTGAGAACGACACCATGGTTCCTCTGCAAGCGCTTCTGGTCTGTGTTATTCTGTATCACCAAGTTCCTGAAATACAGCATCCCATAAAAGCTCTGTGCTGCATGGCAGCACTCACCGAGTATGTGGGCAGCTGTGGAGCGCTTGGGGCACAGAATCCAGTCCAGAGCACTTAACAGAGCAACATTTCCAAATCATTGTGTGTAACTGCTGTCTGGTTATTTCTTTTCATTCAAGTATTTTTGTTTGACTTACTTCTTCTCCAGTTTATTTTTGGACAAGCATCAGTGAAAAAATAAGAACAGGCTGTACTCTGGAAGCTTCCCTGGATATAAACGGCACTTTCCATCTTCTAGAGGACAATCCTGGAAGTGGGGGTTCCCCTGTAGATTTGAACAACGGTTCTGGCACAGGAATAGAGGATATGGGTCACGTCTAGTACCTTGTTTTGCTGCTATATATCTGTACTTGTAGCCATCATCATTCAGCATTTGAAAAAAATATTTGCAAGAGATTTATCTAATGAGAGAAAATTCATCTAGTGGTTTGAAATAGAAAATAACAGCACAGCATCAAAGACGTTGTCTTTATCCTTATTTTGTCTAGGCCAATCATTTCTTGACTCTATAAATGAATCTAAATATGAATCTATAAATATCATCCTGCAGGTCTGCACCCACCTTTACTTTGAGCCTTGCCGCATATTTGGAATGAGATACAGATCGCTTCTGAATGACTAATGCAGCAGGAAACTGGAATCCATGAAGTAGAATTTACCACGCCAACATCGCCGTCTTACAGAAAGGACTTCCTTATTATTTCTTTTCCCTTTTGAGGAGCTGAAGAGAAGTAGTCTTACACTGGAAATAAAACATCAGTGTGTTTTTCATAATTCAGTGGAAACATATTTGTCTCCATTTCTGACGAGTGCTCCAATTTGCTGCACCATTGCAGTTTCTCATGCAGTGGCAGAAGGGGGAATTTCTAAGAGAGACAGAGAAGCAAAATGAGCACTGCTCCATTGCTGTAATTTCCCAATTTTTCCTGCAGAAATGAAGCAGGTGCAGAGGCTCTGAGAACTCAGCAGTGCCTGGACTGTATCTGATCTTTTAAAGATAAGTGTATGCATAAACTTCTGCAAAATCAAGATGAGATGTGCAAATGAGGGCTGCAAGGAGTAGGGAATCTCTCTGAATTAACAAGTGTTATAGTGAGATCACAGAATCACAGAACATTAGGGATTGGAAGGGACCTAGAAAGATCATCTGGTCCAATTCCCCTGTCACAGCAGGATCACCTAGACCAGATCTTGTGAACATTACCTTTCCCTTTGACTTGGTCAATAGAGCAGCCAGGACAGCAGCTCTGAGCAAGTGCCCAGCACCCTTCTCTGGTGTAATGTGTTGAACAAACAAGTGTGCGTCCAGCAGTGTGGTCCACAGTGGTTTGATACTCACTAATGTCTCCGTTTCTATTGAATGATATTGGTTCTTCAGAGAATAAAATACAGCGCTGTTAAAAGACAACACAGCAAGGGGAGGGGAAGGTGAAGATCAGATACAGGAAAAAAGAAAGAATAAAACAACAATGTGGTTTTGGTTAAAAGTAGATGCTGAAATGTGTGACTTGCATCAAATATCCACTGGGAGCTCTCTGAGTGGTCACTTTCACCCTGGCTTGCCATAGCACTGGACATGCTCCAAATTTCCAAGAGTATAAATGGAAATCTTCTGTGAAAGTGCACAATTTATGCTTGTAACTATCTTTTTCACAAGAGTGTTTCCAGTCTGCGTGTCCTACCCAGCAGAGTTCCCTGTTGTTTGTGAACTCTCTTTCATCTTACACTTGCCTGTTTCCAGGTGCTGAATCCATCTTCAAAATGTACTGATTACAAAGAGCTTTGAAGATGAAGAGTTTCTCCTGTATTACCTCCCACTCTGCAGAGGAAGAAAACAGCCACCCAAGATTGACGTCCCAGAACACATCAGATCACAGGTCTGAGTAAACCAGGGTTTCTATAATGAGAAAGCCTTTACATACCATCCCTTCCAAGCAACTGCTGTATCTCCCCAAGTGGGTTTGGTACTTGCAGTGACATTCGATGTCTCGTTTCCTCATAAGGCATTCTATTTCTGGCAGTGAGATAATGACAGTCGTGATCGAGCAGTTTCAAGTCCCCAAGACTGAGTGCTGAGGCTGAATTCTGGTTTCTTGCAGTGCCTCATGCCGCTGCTCAACATCAACATACTTGCCCGGCAAGGGTAAGCTCCATGCAAATTGAGTTTAGCAAAGTGAAGAGTGTCAGGGGAAGGACAGACACAGCATGAAATCTTGTACCAACCATCCTTTTCTGTAACAACATGGAATAAATCATTTATAGAGATATGAGATTGTGAATCCGGTTGTGTGAGCTCGCCCTTGCTCAGGGTATCTGCTTGAGATCTGAGAAAGCATCCAGAACATCCCACTTCGCTTGGATATGATGAATCATGTACTGCAGTGGCTGAAGTCAATTATTGTCACCGGTTTATCTCGGCTCCTGCCTTGCTTGCCATTAGTGCTTATCCTACTGATCAGGTACCAATCAACCAATTAATGCAGTTAATGTGATAGTTGGCCAAAGAACAACCAAACAAGGAGGGCTTGAAACCACTTATAAAGGCACAATCACCACCAAAGACTGGCTTGATTTGGGGAGAAAACCAGGACACATGTAATTCACACAACATAAAAATCACAGACTCAGTCTCCTTGCCAGGACTGAAGAGGGGCTGCAGTTTAGCACAGTGCTTGACTGTTCAACAACACACCTGGAGCATCAACATGCATGGTGCATTCCAGTTCCTGGAGGAGCAGGAAGCCATCATCACTGTCTTCATAATGAAGCAATGAAGCTATTATTTGTGGTGCTTTATCACAGGAATCATGATGAAATGAGATTTATCCTCTTCTGCTTTTTAAAGAGCAGAAACGTTTCCTCACCCTGCAAATACAAGCCTGGTGCTTCCCTGGTGAAGCTGAGAGAGTAATCAGCCATGGAGCCCCTGGAATCACAGAACCACAGAACATTAGGGATTAGAATGGACCTCAAAAGATCATCTAGTCCAATCCCTCTGCCACAGCGGGATCCCCAGGTGGGCTCCAGGTGGGTTTTAAACGTCTCCAGACAAGGAGACTGCACAACCCCCCTGGGCAGCTCCTTGAGTGCTCCTTCACCCTCACTGTGAAGAAGTTCCTTCTCATATTGATGTGGAACCTCCTGTGTTGCAGCTTACACCCATTATCCCTTGTACTATCACTAGATGACATTGAGGAGAGCCTGGCTCCATCCTCCTGACACCCACCCTTCACATATTTATCAACATTAATGAGG
>JAOXOE010000343.1:24551846-24591924 GCA_028565055.1 Phoeniculus purpureus | reverse complement strand
CTCTCCAACAGGTCAGTCCCCAACCTATACTGGTACCTGGGGTTGTTCTTGCCCAGATGCAAGACTCTGCACTTGCCCTTGTTATATTTCATTAAATTCATCCCTGCACAGCTCTCCAGCTTGTCCAGGTCCCACTGAATGGCAGCACCGTCTGCTGGGGTGTTTGCAACACCACCCAGCTTTGTGTCATCAGCAAACCTGCTGACAGTGCACCCTAATCCCTCATCCAAGTCATTAATAAATAGATTTAATAGGACTGGTCCCAGTACTGACCCTTGGGGGACTCCACTAGATACAGACCTCCAACAGGACTCTGTCCCATTGACCACTGCTCTCTGGCTTCTAACCTGCAGCCAGTTCACAATCCACCTCGCTACCCACAACAGTGTCACCCATGGCAGCCTGCCCCTTGATCTGCACCCACAAACTCTCAACTCTCTCTTCATTCGCTCTATCATGTCTATCATAGGGAGCAACTTCACCACCCCATCTTGCTGACCTGTCCCTCCTGAAAAGGACACAGCCATCCATGACCACATGCCAGTCATGTGAGCCATCCCACCAGGTCTGTGTAATTGCCACCAGATCATAATCACCTGACTGGACACAGACTTGTAATTCTTCCTTCATGTTCCCCATGCTGCACGCATTGATGTACAGGCATTTCAGGGGGCGAGCTGAACGCTCCCATTTCACCGTAGGATGGTGGGAGGCCGTCTGGTTTTCATCAAGACCAGAGCTCTGTTGCACTGGTGCTCACCCACCAACAATCTAGTTTAAAGCCCTCTGAATGAGCCCTGCCAATTCCTGCCCCAGAATCCTTTTTCCCTTCTGAGATAAACCCTTCCCATGTGGACCTGCAAGGTCTGGTGCCTTATAAAACCAGCCACTAAAATATGGAATGCTTCATGAATTTGTGTGTCATCCTTGCACAGGGGTCATGCTAATCTTCTCTGTATTGTTCCAGTTTTAGTATGTGTTCCTGCATTAGCAACAGGCTGAAGTAAAAGCAAGATGCACAGCCACAAGGCTTTTGCACAAACACAGCCCAAATACCTCCTGCACAAGACGTTGGCTACTGGATGAATCACAATTCTGGACTTCAACAGTTACCCACAGACCTGCTTATGGTGCCAAATCAGTTATTCAAATTTAGTCCCAAATTCCTTAGCAAGGTGTGAGAATTTCGATCTCCTGTTTGCAAGACACTTCTTAGCTTAAGGAAGTGCTGCTGTGATTGAAACCCGACATGACTGTGTAGCTCTAAGCAAAGTGTCAGGGGCAAATGGCACAAATACAGACATCTACAGCATCTTCACAGAATATTTATAAGCTAGGAAGTTTATTGGATTGAACAGACCAAAAATAAATAACAAAAGTGGGGGCTCATTAAGCTCGGTTGTTGATATCAATACTCATTCCACCTGGAGAGAACGTTTTAGAATAAACAATCTCAAAGACTACAGCTAAGACAGTGCTCTGGATGGTTTCTACCCCTTAGCAAACTCTAGGAGCCTTTCCTTAAGAAAACCTTTCTAAGGCTACTTTGTTGTGGGAAGAGCTGCTCAAACCCAGTGGAGTGACAATTCAGTGAGTGCAAGGATAAGAACACATAATTCCTTATGCTAAAACAGGGATGTATTTTGTCTAAATAGTAGCATCACAATAAACAATGTTATCATTGGATGTTTACTCAAAAATAGTACGAAAATACTCTTCCAATACTACAGCTTGAAACAATGCAGGACAGAAACAGTCTGCAGGCCTGGCATGCAGAATGGGTATCATGAGGTTCTGATGGAAAAGGGGGCAAAGTAGAGATTACCAGAATTTACATTACTATTGTAATTAAAAATAGTAAAACATGAATGACATTGCAGGAAATACAGAAAATACAGTAAACTTTGCAGTTTGTAGGTTCTGTAAGAATTATTATTTTAGTGCTGTATTAGTTGTTGAAACTCAGTGTTAGCTTTCAATCTGTAGTGAGTGAGGCTATACATACGTGTCAGGATTTGTGGTTTGATTTGCACTGGTCATTGAGGCAGGTGATGTTCCAGGAACGTTTGATAAAACATCAGCCATCACAGGAACAAATACGTAAAATTCCCTGAAAAATCGCAAAGAAGTCAACAGTGCTAACACCAGATAGAACAAGATAAAGGAAATATGTTGGCTCTGCAGTGTGGAAGTGACTGTCAGAAGACAGTCTACACCAGACTTACTCTCACAAGAATCCCACGTCTGTCTGTCCTCCATGGAGGTTCAGTTTTAAGTCTAGACAGAATTGTTTGCCCCCATTCCTGCCAAGGACTTCTGAACTGCTCCAGAATGAGTCTCCCTTCTCACAGCAAAAACGCACCTATAATTCAGCATCTTGAATTCAAGTACATTAAAAATACTTTACAAAGGATAAAAATACATCCAAAACTCTTGAAGCTTCTCTCCTACCCGCTTTGTCCCCTAATACGAAGGCTACTCTGCTTTTATCTGTCTCCCACTTCCCCCCAAGCCCTCCCAAAGAAGCAGATGCAATCAAGGAGAAATTTATTTGGAACCAATTCTGCAAAACAGTTAAACAATGCCATACTTTCTTATAAAAATACTTAGTTATATAATTAAACTTATTACTATTTATATAAAAAATGTGAAGGTGAATTTTAAACTCAGTAAGAACCACATCGAGGTCTCCAGGTGAAACAGGTTTTCATAAACATACAAACTCTTTTGGAGAAGACTTATAATACACACCCATTTACAATGAACGCGGTCTTAAGTTAGTGTTTTATTCTTTCGCTATACAAGTGTAATTACAACGAACTGCTCCATTCAGTTATTAAAAATCTTTTGCCATTTCCTTTGTTATAACTGTATTAATACATAAACTCACATTATTAGTTTTTAAAATATTTAGAAAAATTAAAACTCCATTCCATTTGGGGTGTGTGATCTGCATGTGGTTTTTTTGTTTTGTTTTTCTTACGTAAAGCCCTTTTAAACTGTTATAACCACAGACATACAAGTGATGAACAACGATGAGGGAAAATGAAAAACGATGGCACTGCTCTTACAAAGATCTGTTTGCTAGTTGAATTCGGTGTAGTGTAAACCCACGAAGAACGTTTAGTGTTGTAACTACATTACCAGCTTCTCCGAAGTTCATTTCTTGGATAGCTTTACAATGATAATACGGATTTCAATCTGGCAGCTAAGTAGAGTTTAGTGTTCAAAATTAAAGTACATAAACTTGATCAGAAAGTCAAGAACCTCATGCAAACTGTTGAGTCAAACACATGATGTTACAGCTTGATATGTCAGTAGCCAGAGGAAAATAATTCTAGATATGGTGTCAGCTGGGCTGAATGCCAACAAAGGTAAATGTTGTTATATTCAGCCAATATTAAATATATTTTATCCCTACAGTTTTTAAAACTTTCACTTTGTTTCTTTTTCATTAAATACTTCTGTAGGAAGAGCAACTGCACTTAAGTGCAGTGAACAGCAATGAAAAGCAAAAGTGCAAATCCCTGAACTAGCGATGGTCAGCACTCATGGCACCCACCCTTTGTAACACACATGAGCCAAGTACAACAGCACTAAACCTGTCTCTGAAAAAAGACTAAAGTGGCCATTTCCCAGCTTCACTCTTGCTTTCCTGCTGAGCTTTGTTCAGGTAGTCTTCCCATACAAATGCTCTGTTGAATTGGAGCTTGAAAGAGTAAAGGCTTCCCCCCCCCATCCCCGATTGTATTACATAGCTTGACGTTCAAATATCAGACTTTAAAACACGATTTTGTAAAATATTCCCTTATTTTCTAGTTACGTTCATTATTCTTAATTAGCTACACAAAGAAAAATCAGAAAAATCTCTCATGCTACTTTCCAGTTACAGTAATACAGCGCAATACGCTCTCTAATTTCACTACGGAGGACTACCGTTTCAATCATGTTTGTAATTCACTGTTCCAATTTCTCTCTTAACCTGCCTACCCTAATTAAATCCATGCAAGAGGAAGCTTAAAGATCAGAACTATTTATCAAATACAGTTGTACCATCTGTCTTTTTTTGGGCAGGGGCTGAGGGTGCAGGGCACGCACATGTAATTTTCAAGGCAGGGAGTTTTACAGAACTGGAATAGAATTACTTGGTCCCAGAGAGTTGTTCTGCTTTAAAAATGTCTTCAGCCAAGATCACTCATTCCAGACAATTCCCTCTGTAGTAGCATGATTACTAAATGTTGGGAAAAGGATTTGAAACATCGGTTTTCCTGCTATTGTTCACACCAACAACTCACTTTTCTAGTCTATGCTTTTAGTAATCTTCCTTTGGACCCTGAAAACAAAGTTGGGAAAGAGGAAAAAAAAAAATAACCAAACATGTAATTGGTAAATTAGATTCTAACACTTTAAAAGTGGTTTTGTGCAACTGCATTATAAAATTCCAGTTTGCCATTATGAGCATGCAAAGTAGTAGAGACTTTTTTTTTTCCTTTGATTCCTTAAAGACATCAGGAACTCTTTGCAAGTCTTTGACATTTGGCAGATTGTGCATGTTATACTGAATGTTGGCTTATAAATTGTCTCCAGGCTGGTACTGTGGCTCTGTTGCAGTAAAGTAGTCTTCCAAGAAGGACTGTATGTATTCAAATGTCGGTCTCTCATCAGGGTCCTTCTTCCAACACAGTTTCATTAACTCATGGAGAGACTCTGGGCAGCCTTGTGGGCAAGGCATCCTATAGCCACGTTCCACTTGCTCCAGGACTTCCCGATTCACCATTCCTAAAGGAAAGCATTTTAGCTCTGAGTACCATTACACAAAAACACAGTCCCAACATTTTTTAGGTGTCTGTCCAACCTCAGCACATGTGAGTCTACCAGACCTTTAATGAGTACACTTCATACTGAATTACTTAACATTTTGCAATAAACACACATTCTGAAAATTGTTTCTAGGTGATCCTGCTGTGGCAGGGGGATAGGACTAGATGATCTTTTGAGGTCCCTTCCAATCCCTAGTGTTCTATGATTCTGTGATTTTATACCCAACAGAACTGCCTTACAAATTCCAGTCACACAAAATACCTGACAAAACATCTTACACGTTTTATTTCAAAAACTGGTCTAGCAGGTTCATTCTGTCACTGACCTCTGTAGCCTGGGAAAATGTCGAAAGCAGCAATTTCAGGAGCAGAGAAACTGATAAGGACACCCACTAATCTGATGTGAACCATCAGGCACGTTTACAAATGCTATTAGCTTAAAACCCTGTAAAAGTATATAATGGTTAATCTGTACATAAAAGAAAGTAGCTTTGTGAACAAAGGAACCAGTGACTTGTGACTGAGTTTCTGTCTCTGCTTGTCAGCTGTGGGCTCCAAATGAAGGCAAAAAGAACACAAGTTAATTGGAGAAGCACACAACACAACAACAAAAATTGATTACGGTTTCCTCTTACCTGGATACGGCACTCTCCCCTTGGTTACCAGCTCTGTCAGCAAAATTCCAAACGACCACACATCTGACTTGATTGTAAATCGACCATACAGTGCTGCTTCAGGAGCAGTCCATTTAATTGGAAATTTAGCTCCTACAAACATCAGAAAGACAGATGTTGAGATTTCCATGGTTTATAGCCTCATTTTATCACACTGCAAAATATTTTCAAAATAACTGCGCTCGGCAGACAAAGTTTAAAGTTGTTTATTAAATTAGTATTTTTAACTGGAAGCCAGTTTCAAACTAGTGAAGCAAATATTGGCTACGATTTTTGGAAACAGCTAACATATCTGGGATTCTTGATTGTTTCAAAAAAGTATGATCTTCAGAATCTGAGGAGCAACCTCTGCAGAATCTCAGCTCTCTTCCAACTTTTACCTTCAAAGTTTTACCTGAAGAAAATAACTAAAATTGGTTTTTGAAAACAAACTGCCAGATAATTAGACATCATCAAAAGTCCAATCCCCTGCCAAATCAGGATCACCTAGGGCAGGCCACACAGGGCTGTATCCAGGCAGGTTTTTAAAGTCTCCAGAGCAGGAGACTCCACAACCTCTCTGGGCAACCTGTTCCAGTGCTCTGTCACAGTAAAGATGTTTCCTCTCATGTTGAGATGGAACCGTCTGTGTTCAAGCTTATACCTGTCATTCCTTGTCCTATTCCTGCACACCACAGAAAAGAGATTGGCCCCTGCCACTTGACACTCATCCCTCAGATAATTACAGACATTAATAAGATCCCCTCTCAGTCTTCTCAAGACTGAACAGCACCAGTTCTCTCAGTCTTTCTTCATAGAAGAGATGCTCAAGTCCCTTAATCATCCTTGCAGCTCTCAGTTGACCCTTGTCTCTCAAACTGGAGAGCCCAGAACTGGATACAGTATTCCAGGTGTGGTCTCACTAGGGCAGAGCAAAGCAGGGAGAGAACCTCCCTGAATCTGCTAGACACAGTTTTCTTAACGCACCCCAGGATACCACTGGCCTTCTTGGCCACAAGGGCACACTGCTGTCCCATGGAAAACTTACTATCCCCTAGGACTCTATCTCCATGGTGCTGCTTTCTAGGAGGACAACACCTGACATGAACCGGTGCCTGGTGTTGTTCCTTCTCAGATCTTGGCGCACCTCACCTATCTCCATATCCTACCTCACCACATCACCTGTTTCCTTCTGGAGTGTTCCCACACTTTCCCTAGTTTACTTTTTTCTTTTTTGACCAATACACCTATAAAACTCTTCTTGTTGCCCTTGATGTCCCTGGCCAGATTTAATTCTGTTTGGGTTTTGGTTTCCCTAACTCTATCCCTGGCTCTACTCTCCTCTCAAACCACCTGTCCTTGGTTCCATGTTCTGTAGGCTTCCTTCTTTTGTTTCAGTATGTCCAGGAGTTCCCTGCTTATCCACGTAGGCCTCCTGGTATTTTTCCTGAGCTTGGAAGAGGTGGTCTTTGAATGTTAACCAGCTTTATTGAGCATCCAGTCCCTTCAAGACTCTAACCTGCTGCACTCTACCAAGAAGAGTCCCTGAAGAGGCCATCTCCAATGTTCCCACCTGCTTCCCCTTCCAGATTTGAGTCTGGTTTAAAGCCCTCTCAATGAGCACTGCCAGTTCACGAGCTAGAATTCTTCTCGCCCTTTGAAACAGCTAAACTCCATTAGACATGTGTAAGCCCAGTAAACATCCCCCACGATCAAAGAATCCAAAATTCCTCCAATGGCACCAGTCTCTAAGCCACGTAATTAATGAAGTGTGGTCTCCTGTTTCTCTCAGTATTTCACCCTGCCACAGAAGGGATTGAGGAAAACACCACCTGTGCTCCTGATCCTTCTACCAGTTGCCCCAGTGCCTTGAAATCCTTGTCTCACCATGTACTTACCTTGCCTTGCTGTGTACTCATTATCTTCTATTAACCTTGCTAAACCAAAGTCTGCTATTTTACACACAAGATTGTCTCCTACAAGAATGTTAGCTGCCCGGAGATCCCTGTGGATGTAGTTCATTCGCTCAATGTAAGCCATGCCATCAGCAATCTTAAAAATAAAGTTATATTAAGGGTTATTATTTTTGATTACTATATAACATACACACATAATCTACTTCACACAAGCAGTAAGCTGCACCCCTCTCTCTTAGCTCCACTCTCATTGTTTAAGTACAGGAAGTAGAGCATAACAAGAGCTTGAGATAGCGCTCATTAGCGCTTTGTCTGCCTGTACAGTTTCTGCTAATTGGGAACTAGGCTGTTGCTTTTTGACAAATCACAAACATACAACAGAAAATGCAAGACAGAACAATACGCAACAGCCAGAACATTCCATATTTATGCTTAGCTGATATCTCATGTAGTTTTAAATCTCTTATCTAAGCATAAAATACAGTTTTCTTGGTTTACAGAATGTACCTGAGCAGCCATGTCAACGAGCTGTGGGAGCTTTAAGTATTTCCCTTCTCCTTCTTTAAGGAAGTCTAGCAAGCTGCCTGTAAAAGATAACACATTTTGGGGAGAAGAAACGTGAAAACCACCACAGTATTAATTTGACCTGAAAACATGCATGACATTATTTTTCTTAGATATTCATCTTCCAAAATCTGTGCTTTAAACCCTGTTATTTAAATACACAACTCTACTTATTTGACTCTGTATTTGACTCTGCCCTGATAACTAGTTAGTGCAATTTCTTACAAGTATTTTGGAATCCATTTGAGTAATTCAGGCAACTGAATACTAATAAAACAGACACCTGCTTGATAATTATATAGGAACACATAAGGATTTTTCCCAATGCTCCTTGCATTACTGCCCTTCCTAGCTGGACTTTATTCCACAGGGAGATTTATAACCAAAGAACAAAAACCTTCACAGAATCACAGAACATTAGGGATTGGAAGGGACCTCAAAAGTACAGCTAGTCCAATCCCCCTGCCACAGCAGGATCACCTAGACCAAGTCACACAGGAACATATCCATCTGGGTTTTAAATATCTCCACAACCCCCTGGGCAGCCCCTTCCAGTGCTGTCACCCTCACTGGGAAGAAGTTCCTTCGTATTTATGTGGAACCTCCTATGTTCTCCTTACACCCATTGCCCCTAGTCCTACCATTAGATGACACTGAGCAGAGCCTGGCTCCATCCTCCTGACACTCACCCTTCACATATCTATAAACATTAACGAGTCTCCATTTTTCCAAACTAAAGAGACCCAGCTCCCTCAGCCTTTCCTCATAAGGGAGGTGTTCTGCTTCCTTCTTCATGGCTCTGCACTGAACTCTCTCCAGTAGTTCTGCATTCTTCTTGAACTCCTGCCTATTACTTACTGTTTTCCTGCCAGCTGCAATCATATACTAGAAGAAATAGTTTGAAATTGTTAAATCTATTTTCTTGCTTTTATTTCCTTACACAGGAAAAGTATCTCCCAAACTTCTCCCATTTAAATACTGTAATTGCGTCCAGAACATAGTAACAAGAGCAGTATTTGAAGTCAGCTCCAAGGACCTGCATTCCTTATAAGAATATAAGAATTCCTTATTCTTTACACAGGTGGTGCAACCTTGACACAACAGCTTTCCCTTCAGGTGTTACATCGTAAAAGGGTATAGGAACATGACCTCATTCTAAAGAAACTGGTGAAGCCTGAGAACTAATCAGGTCTCACTGCAATCTAGATTACAATGACTAAAGTACAAGCGTGGTGATTGTGGAGGAAAAAAAACCCCACTACACTGCAGATCTTGCAGTGGATTCACACCTGTAGCTGCAAATTAGATACCTCTGATGTGGCTTCAGTCTCTTGCTGTACTTTTGCATTGAAAATGAAAGTGCGACATGCTATACCATGTCCTTTGTTGTGTGTGTTTGTACAGACTTTTACCCATTTTGATTTATGAGCTCAAAGACTGAGGTGAGGCAAAGATTTCATGCTGAACTCTAGTAACCCATCCACACTGAAAAAAGCTGCGAGTACTGTGCAGTTCTTACCCAGCTCTTTCCCTTGTTAAAAACTTTTCCTTTCAAGTACGAACCACCAAAGAGGTTTTATGTTTTCTGGTAAAAAGTGAGAAGTTCTTCAAATGAAAACCAAACAGGGTAAAAAAAGGCACCACATAGTTGTGGTGAACACAAGCAGCCACTCTCTTGGCCTTTGTATTTCTTACCAAGAAAGCAAAATTTTTCTGTGGGGTGTATAGAAGCCCACATTTTATAAAACTCAAATAATTGAAATTCTGCTGCTTCTTAATACTAATATGCTTAGGATGTTAATTTCTACATTAAGCCTAGACTTGCTTCAGCTGCAGAAGGAAACGACAGCAAGAGAAAAAGGACTAAACACTTTAAGACATAAGGAGGGAATCTGGAAAGCATTAAGCTTTACAAAACAAAAACCAAAGCCAGCTGAACCTGTTGATTTGAGCATGATCTGTCTACAGGCAGGTGTATTATCCTAACAACATTCCCAGCTATACCATCCCACTTAAGTGCAATGGGCAATGCACACTAAAAAATAAAGAGTAAAGAATCAATCCCATATTTGGAAGAATAGCAAGGGTGACACAGATGTGCAAAAAACTCATACCTCCACCTGCAATCTAAATCAGAAGTGCTTCAAGTAGGCCAGGTATTCTCATTTTAATCAGAATTACTAATTATACTACAATCAGCTTACACGTAACATTAATTAAACATTTAATTTGTTGCTGTGGTTTTAAATAATTTTTTAAGCATGGTATTTATTTTGTCACATACCTTTTGTCATGAATTCAGTGACAATGTAGATTGGTTCCTCAGAAACAACTGCATATAGAGGAACGAGTTTGTCATGTCGTAATTTCTTCATGATCTGAGCCTCCTGCAGGAAAGCTTCTGGCATCATTGTACCAGGTTTTAGTGTCTTGATCGCTACTTTTGTGGTTCCATTCCACGTTCCTACACAAAAGAAAAGTGAGATTTCATTCTCCTCTAGAATACTGAAGAGATTTTCTGTAGAAACTGCATTTGCTTATTATAATTATACTGTTAGCTAACAAAACAGAACTGGGCTGTATTAGAAACTGTGTCCAGTAGGAGTAGGGAGGCAACTGCCCCCCTGTTCTCAGCACTGGTGAGGCTGCACCTTGAGTACTGGGTCCAGTTTTGGGCACCTCAGTACAAGGGAGACATCAAGGTGCTGAAGTGAGTGCAGAGGAGGGCAACAAAGCTGGTGGAGGGTCTGGTGAATAAATTTTATGAGGAGAGATTGAGAGAGTTGGGGCTGTTTAGTTTGAGGAAAAGAACGCTCAGGGGAGACCTCATTGCTCTCTACAACTATCTGAAAGGACGTTGTAGAGATGGTATTGGTCTCTTTTCACAGGTAGCTAGTGACAGAACCAGAGCAAAGGGTTTCAAGCTCCAACAGGGTAGGTTTAGATTGGACATCAGGAAAAAATTCACAGAAAGAGTGCCCAGGGTGATGGTTGAGTCTCCACCCCTGGATGAGTTTAAAAGATGCTCGAATGTAGTGTTGGGGGATCTGGTTTAGGGGTGTACTTGTAGAGTAGGATTGATGGTTGGACTCGATGATCCCAAGGGTCTTTTCAACCTGAATGATTCTATATTAAATATTTTTTACCTTTATGTGACTGAACCTCATTGGTAATTTTATCATCTTACATTCTTTATCAAGTTTTCAGATTTCAATACTGATTTACTTAAAGTACTATTAAAACATCCACATCAACAACTGAAAGGTGTTGCATTAAGCACTTACCCATCCATACTTCACCAAAACATCCTTGGCCCAACTTAACTTCCAGCCTCAAAGACTCTCTAGGAATTTCCCAGGCATCTTTTGCTAGTCCCTGTGTTTGTGGTTTCACAGTGGGACACACAGTTGTTAGCTTATGACACAGCCCATCAGCATGTTCTGGAAAATGGAGAAAACAAGCTTTGTCATTAAGCAGAGGTAAGACTGTAACAAGAGTCACATAGTCACACCCTAATGGTAAGAAAAAGAACCAGTTTGTTGAAATAAAGACATCTTATAACTGTGAAATTTAAAAAATAAGGCACATACACATTTTTTCTTCCACTTTACAGACACAAAGCAGCATTTGGGATGCTGGAGCTTACCTCTGTAGTGTTTCACCAACTTTTGTAGAGATTCAAATTGTGCTCTGGTTGTGATATAGTATCCACCATTGTCAAGTTTTCTTATTTTGTAGTGTTTCACATTATCACCTCTGACCTCATCCCAGTCACGTATGGAAAGGGAATAAGCACCTACAAAAGAAGCCGCTCTTGGTTCTTCACCAGAAATTTAAAACATATTTAACATACTGTCATTACACACACGGTGTTTGTGTACGTAAAACGGAACGGACACACAAGTCCTCATCATGTCCACAGGGAGGAATGGGTGAGAGACAAGAGATACATAAATATACACACCTTTAGTGGTTTCACTCTCTCTTACTAAGAAAATACCTCGCTGGTTCCCAGGATTTAAAAGTAGCCTTTCTGCATCCTTCCTGCCCATCTTACCAAAATACCACCTAGAAAATGTAAAGGAAATACGTGTAAGTAAAACCTTCCTATGCCTTGGTAATCATATAAATACAAGATCCAGAAATCTCAAGCACTGACTGGACTACTAGAATCCCAAACCATAGAATCTTAGAATCATTTAGGCTGGAAAAGACCTTTAAAATCACTAATGTAACTATCTCAAGCCTACCACTAAACCATGTCCTTAAGCTGCATATCTACATGACTTTTAAACGTGTTCAGGGATGGCAACTCAACTACTTCCCTGGGCAGCCTGTTCCAGTGCCTGATGAAGTTTTTCCTAATGTCTAATTAAACTTGCCCTGGCACAACTTAAGGCCATTTCTTCTTGCACTGTCACTTGTGACTTGTGAGAAGAGACCAAACACCCACCTCTCTAAAACCTCCTTTCAGGTAGTTGTAGACAGCAATAAAGATCTCCCATCAGCCTCCTTTTCTTCAGACTAACCAGCCCCAGCTCCCTCAACTGGGTCCTCACAAGACCTGTTTCACCAACTTTGTTGCCCTTCTTTAGACCCATTCCAACATCTCAATGTCTTTCTTCAACTGAGGTGCCCAAAACTGAACTCAGTACTTGAGATGTGGCCTCACCAGTGGTGAGTAAAGGGGGACAATCTACTCCTGCTGGCTACACTATTCTTGAAACAAGTAGGATGCCATTGGCCGCCTTGGATCCCTTGGCACACTGCTGGCTCATATTTACCTGATGACTCCTTTGTGAAGGGCTATTGTTTCTACTCTAACACTTTTGCAGTTGTAAAGACAGCCTGTCTTTATTGCATCGTTTAAAAAAAACATTTTTTCAAAAAATCTGAGATCATTTTAAAAGCACCTGAAATCAAGGGCATTTAAAAATTAGCATATTTGATGTTTTTTAATAGCAAAGAGCCAGACAACACCCTAAAATATCAGCTTGAGATTCAGGAAACATTCTCGAAATACTGACAGGATACAGTAACTTACTCTTCTGCTTGAATGGAGTCTGCAGGCGCTACATAATTGCTTGGGATGTAGCCTGTTTTTCCTGTCGCAATGGATCTTGCTTCCCACCAGTCTCCTTCCCTGCCATGAAACATCAGTTAACTCTTCCACATACAAACAATACATTGTCAAAGAATCATCACAGACTGGCTCAGGTTGGAAGGGATCTTAGAGATCAACTACTCCAATCTCCCTACCACAGGCAGCAATGCCTCTCAACTAGACTTATTTGCTCAAGGCTTCATCCAACCTGGCCTTGAACACCTCCAGGGAGGGGGCAGCCACAACCTCTCCAGGCAATCTATTCCAAAGTGTCTCCCCACTTGCACTTCTTCCTAAGATACTGCAGCTATGCCCACCTCCCCATGAAATATGGAGAGAGAATCTGCAAGGTTAGGGTTAGGTTGGACCAGACAGCATGTGTCTTTGTCTCTGCTGCCCCAGAGGCAGTAGCCGTGCCTCCCCAGAGCAGGTAACAGAGAGGTGCCAACCAAACAACTGAGGAGAGGCCTAGGGCTGCTCCAGTCACTAGAGCTCAACATCTGCACTCAAGCCCTCACCTCAGCCTGAGGGTTACCATCTCACCAGTATCAACATTTTAACACCATGCTTGCTGACTATCAGATGTACACAAGAAAAATAATTAAACCCAAGTAAACTGATGTACTCTTCACTGATGTAGGATACACAGATGTCAAGAAAACTTAAGATCAGTTTATTTCCAACAACAACCAAGTAAAGTTTGTCTGTGAGATCACTTACGTGTTATTTATTATCTGGAACCGTTCACCTTTCTTAAATGAAAGGTCATCTGTAGTTCTAGCTTCATAATCATATAAGGCCACAAATACAGTAACACCACCTTAGGAAACAGAAGAAAGTCCTTATGACAGAGCAGTAACATTGCAACGCTGGCTTTGACAACTTGTGCATGAAACAACTCATCAACTTCTATTTGGAAACAACTAAACACTCTGAGGTGAATCTCATTTTGGAAGCTGGATAAACAGTCAACTCATTTCTTAAGACAGAAGAGCCCATGAAGAGACACGGTAAAATAGGCTTCTGTGCCACAAAACCAGCTAGAAATATCACTGTGCAGTGGTTTGGCCTTGACTGGGGGTCAGGTGCCCATCAAAGCTGCTCTATCACTCCCCCTTCTTAGGCAGGCAGGGAAGAGAAAAATATAACAAGAAGCTGGCAGGTAAACACAAGAAAATAAAGTTTAATAAAGTTTAATAAAGAAGAAGCAAAAGCCCCGTGTGGAAGCCAAGGCATAAAAATTATTCTCTAATTCCCATCAGCAGATGATGTTTGCCACAGGAATCAGAGCCCTGAGACACATAAGTGGCTGCTTCAGAGGACAAAATTCCATCAGCTAATGCTCCCACCTCCTTCCTTCTTTTGCCTTGCTTTTACATTTGGGTCTAGAATATCCTTTTGGTCCTTTCTGGGTTAGCTGGCCTGGCCCGCCCCTCTTCTTCACGAAAGAAGAAAACCCCACAGCCTTGGTGCTATGCGAGCACTGGTCAGCAGTAGCCAAAACACTGGTGTGTTATCAACAACTAAACCAAATACACAGGGGAAGTGCCTTATTATTACAGCACTTACATACAGAGACCTGCACAACACATCAGCAGTTAAGAAAGCTCACTTTTTTACTAAGCTAACTTCTTGTTAAGAAATACAATTCTACAAGATCCTACACCACCGCTTTGGTGAATCACCAGAAACTAATTTCTCTAAGTAGTTTCCTGTTGAACTTAGCTATAAATAACTGATGTGTTAACAACTTTGTAGGGTTACAAATCCAGATCAATCCAAAGAACTGAACGAGAAATAGTATCAGGCTGGGAACAAAGACATTTCTCTGCTTTAGGACTGATGATTTTTTAAAGTCCATCAAGTTTCGCCATCAGTGAAGCACACTTTTACTGAGGATGATCCCTTAGTGAATTATCCTAGGCAACAAGGAACAAAACAGATGACATGATGAGCAGCTGCACTCCACCAAGCCTAGGGAATTTACTTCCCATCCCACTTCTGGTATAGGGCACATTGTTGAATCTGTCCCACAAACAGGATACACACATGCCGGAGATGGATGCTAGGGAGGCAGCTATACTTACGGCAGGGAATTTTGTGTTCTTAAAAGAACTAATCTATAAAAGTAGGCAAAAACAGAAAGAAGAGGCTATATGAGATGTATAAGCTACAGGCAAAAATAAGGAACCACAGCTCTTTATAGTACCATAGCTAGAAAAATGTTAAAATAGAAAACTGCAGATCAGGAGGACTTTTTACGCTCTAGAAATGCTATTTCACAGTCTAGTACACATTTAGGGAGGCTAATAAGTCCAAGAAGTAACTTCTTTTTAAACATGTAATACATATTCAACATATGTAGGTAGCAGGAACACATGGAAGACTATCAATTGGAACTTGCTGCATCTAATTCTGGATCTTATAATAATACAACAGTGACCAGAAAACAAGAAAACATAATGTAACAGGAATTGCCTACATCTCTTTGAACATGTATACTTTCTGATGTAAGAGCTCCTAATCACTTAAATAGTGTAATCACAGGAAGACTCTGAATCAAATGTAACTATCTCAGCAGGCCTCAGCTGGAAATGAATTCACAGTCCCTCCAGGAAAAACAGAACAAGAAATCCCCACAGGAGGTTAGAGTAATTGAGGGTTTTTCTGAAGTGGATTAACTGAAAATTAATTTGAATATTCCACAGAAGTCAACATTGCCAAATCCAAGTTAAAAATCAACACAGTACGATCAACTTTTGCCTGGATCACAGTGTAACTGCATTATTTTGATGACACCAACAGCTAAGGAAGAAAACTGCAGGTATACAGTCCACATTAATACAAATGGAAACCAAACAATATGCAGATGAACCATCCCCAGAGTTCTTCACCAGATGAGGAAAAAAATCAATGCTCTCTAGTCACAATATTACAAGTTTTTAACCACACAAAAATAAACTCCAAGAACTTTAAACAAACTGTTTCAAACAGTTTCAACATCTAGACAGAATGGAGCTAGACTCTTCTCAGTGTTATCTAATGATAGGACAAAGGGCAATGGGTGTGAGCTGGAACACAGGAGGTTCCACATCAATATGAGAAAGAACTTCACAGTGAGGGTGACAGAGCAACGGCAGGGACTGTCCAGAGTGTTTGTACAGTTTCCTTCTCTGGAGACATTTAAAACCCACATGGATGTGTTCCTGTGAGACTGGATCTAGGTGATCCTGCTCTGGCAGGGGGACTGGACTAGATAATCTTTCAAGGTCCCTTCCAATCCCTAGTGTTCTGTGATACTAAGGTGAGAACAAGAGAGCAATTCCTCTCGACATTGTACTTGACCCAGTCAAGTAGTGGATTTACATGTAAACTGTGGAGTAAGAGAATTAATTATCAATATTTATGTGCTCTTAATTATTTTAAAGGAACGGTTTGTGTACCTGGGTGTGGGCCTACATCTCTGATACCTGCTAACACACGAGAGTGTCTGAACACACTGCTGGAGATTTCAGAGCAAACAAAGAAAAGTATGAGTTCTTTAAGCATGATAAACAGTTGAGACAAGGAATCTCTCTGAATTAATAAGCATTATAGTGAGATCACAGAATCACAGAACATGAGGGACTGGAAGGGACCTCGAAAGATCATCTAGTCCAATCCCCCCACCACAGCAGGATCACCTAGACCAAGTCACACAATGAATAAAAAGAAATGCTGCCCTTAGTTAATTTCTGCATATGTTAATTCAAATGGGGGATTCACAGATGATTCAAAAAACTTTTGAGACAGGAAAAGAGTCTCATTATTATTATTTCGTTTCTAATGAATTCCCAAAAGGGCACTATGAGGTAATCATTATCGGACAATTCCTATCTGGTTTCCTGAACTGCTTAATGTCAAGGCTGCGGAAGGTTTTTATGGATCTCAAATTCCTTCTTTAAGATATTTTAAATACCACTGCAACAAAGCAGACATTTAAGCACTGCAATTGTGCTAACCTTAAAGATTTGTGGGAAAACTAGAAATAGCCTAATAAGGAATTATGTACTGTGCTTTGTGAAGTGGCTGTGCAAAGCTTCTAGAATTAACTCTTTCCACTTCCTCAAAAAAAGAACACATTACTGCTTCCTCCCAAACATATTCAACAAACTATTGCCATCAGGCATGTGCACAAAGTCAATGTTCTTCTAATGAAGCTTTAAGATTTTTATATAAAGGTCTGTTTATGTCATTAAATGTGCATATTAATTTAAAATTCTGTCTCTCCAGAGACCTTTATATGTCAGCCAAGAGGGTCTCAGCACCTTATAGACTCTATTTTTACATTTTCAGCTGTTGTTTTAACATAGCCCTCAAATGAGAGTTCTGCTTTTTCATTTCACACATTTTTCATAAGGTGAAGTGCAGAGACTATACTGTGTACCCTGTTTAGCTTTAGAAATTAACAGATTCCATGTTGCTGCATTAATAGAAGTAACTCACTGCTAATCAAGTAAGCCTGAAAATCAGTTTAAAGTATCCATTTCCTGAAACTGAAATGTTATTCATTTTGCATCTCTCTCCAAATTTTTAAAGCCATTATCCCACGTTCATTCCTTCAACAGCACAGAACTTGACATAATTTTATCAATCACTCCCATTACTGCCTTTAATGAACTCTAAATTTCTCTGTTATCCTAAAAATTCTACCAAAATTCAAAATGCAAAACATCCAACCCCCAAGCCCCGATCACTAGTTAATATGGGATTATTATCTGAACAGTAAAGATACTTAAAACAAGAAGTCTCTAAAAGGCAAATTTATTTTAAATTTGCTATTTATTTCTGTGTGGCCAGGGGTAGTAATACTATTATGAATTATACTGTTAGTCTTTAATAACAACAATAGTAGCAATAATAATAGCATCCTTTCATATAGCACTTACCTGTTAGTGTACTGGGATATGGACTTGGCACAGCTGAAAATGAAGATGACGCTCCTCCAAAGGGTGTCATTCCTGAGGGTCCTCCAAAAGGAGTCATGGAATGACTATTAAAATTAACTGCTGATCCCTTTATTGATGGCGACTGTGTTGCTTGGCTGGAGTCTGATCCGTAATGGCTAACGTGGGAAATAACAGGTTCTGGAGTACTTTCAGTTTTGTATTTCATGGCTGGAGCTTTATCTTCTTTGCTTTTAATGCACCCCATGGCTGCTTCTGCAATAATGAGAGGAAAAAAACAGTTCACCTCCACGCTTCATCTTTTGATAGTTAACAGAGAAACTTCCAAGAATTATTCAAAATGCTGATTTATTACTGTTTAAAAATCCCAAATCAAACCACAGCAACTGTGACCGCGTGTGGATTACAAACTCTAATGAAAGAGTGTTCTGGAACAAAATCTAAGTCTTCCCAGAATGAAAAAGATGTAATTATTTTTCTCTACATCATCACATACTAACAGTGGATTATTCTTCTTTCCAGTTCTTTGCTGAACTATAAATGGTAAAAAATTAGTAAGAAAAAAAAGACAAAATGCAACAGATGCGGAAGAGACACTGGAGACTTATAGAGCAGGGAGGGGAAACAGTTGACAAAGCCAGAGTCAATTACACAAAGTGATTACAAAACGAAAATGAGTGAGGCTTTATTGCTTTAGTTTTTAAGAACCCTTCCCACAAACACCCTGACATGCTGGTGGTATTAGAGCTAATATCTTCAAAGACATCCATTCCCAAAATAAAACTCAAACAAACCTGGGATATTCATGACCACGAAACAGGGTTGAGTTCTAGAGGATAACAGATTTTAGAAAATTTACAGAAGTAATTCAAACATCTGTTGTGGTTGAAAAACTTAACTCTCTTTGCTTGGAGAAGTGAGAATTTATATCTGTGACAGATCAAGATTGCTACCAACTACAGCCACTGTGTTGGAGCTGCTTACTATGGGGACACATTTCCTGCTACAGGAGGCAGTCAGGGAGAAGAGACATCATCAGCAATAAAAATGGCTGCATCTTAGGATGTCACCACTGGCCACTAATCAGGTAGTGAAAACAGAGAGCAGGCATTTTCTGATAGCCCAACTGAGAAACAAATCAGGAAGCAAACAGAAGTATTTATTAGATGTAGCGCAAGTCTGGCATGAAAATGCCTGCGTTCTTGAGGGGAAAAGGAATTTAAAATCGACTTTCACTTCAAAAATAAAAACCTCAACAAAAATAGGAAATCAACTGCTCTGCATTGTCTAATAAATCAGCAGCAGTCTGGAAACATTTAAACTAAATCTCTTGATTAATGACAACAGTTTCATGAACTCTCAACAATTAAGGAAACACAATGTTTCCCACTGTGTGCCTCACTATTCCTCAAGAGCTATGAATCAGAGTTCTTGGAAGAAAGTCCATAATTGGAGAAACACTACATGAGATGCACTGTTCACAAAGACTGAGATTATTCACTTCATCAGTTTTAACCCTAATGCTGGAATGTAACAAGATTACTGGTGCAGGAAAAAGCAGCAAAGCTGTCAAATAAGTGCATTTTTATGAAAATCAATTTAGAGTTTTACACAGAACAATGAACCATCACAAAAGCCTTATTTTCAACTTTTGATACTACTATTGCCAATTTATTAATTGCGCACCAACATAAGTAAAGACTCAAATACACACACTAAGAATGAAATAACAGACTCACTGAATACTCCTGGTCAGAAAGGACCTCCCAGATCACCAAGTTCAACCATACACACAACACCACTACTATAACCCTGCACCAAACATACTCAAGCAGATAAAAAACAAACCCCCTACAATCTCTGCCACTAGAATAGATCCTGAAGCACCATGTCTAATGTACCCACACAGCTTACAAAAGCCTGCTACTTATTAATGACATAAGTGAATCTAACACCAAATCATGTCCTTTAAAGTTCTCTACCACAGCAAATAAGATACCAATTTTAACCACTTTTTTTGGCCATGTGGCTGCCTATTGAGAATTCTTGCCTTCCCCTGAGAACTGTTTCATTGATTCTCTTTAAAAAATTGCAATCCAAGTTTTCTGCTAGCACTGAAGTCCAATCAGCTTTGCAACAAAAAACTTGCTAATAGCACATGACTGAAAAATCCAGCACACTACTTGTGTTAAAACAGATTAAAAGAGAAATGTATGGACATTTGTATGAGTAAGTGTTCATCACAAATATTCTTCCTCCCTTAATAATGGCATTGGGTTACCTTATAACAGGCTGATAAGACTTCAAGGTTAAAAAAAAAAAAAAACCATTTATCAAGTTTAGTAAAAATGCTGGATTCTGCCCACAGTACTGCTGATTTGACCAATCATAGAACCATCATAGCTGGAAAGGACTTCCAGGATCATCAGGTCCAGCCATCATCCCAGCATCTCCTTAACTTCTAGACCATGGCCTCAAGTGCTCCATGTACTCGTTTTCAAAACATCTCCAGGGATGGTGACTATCACCTCCAGGGGCAGCCTGTTCCAGTGTCCAAACACTCTCTCAGGAAAGAGCTGCTTTTTAAGATCCAACGTAAACCTCCCCTGCCACAACTGGAGGACATTTCCCCATGCCCTATCATTAGTAATTTGGAAGAAGAGACCAGCACACCAGCCTCACTACAACCTCCTTTTAGGTAGCTGTAGATAGCAATAAGGTCTCCTCTAAATAACCTCAATTCTCTCAGATGGGTCTTCATAGGGCCTGTTCTCCAGACCTCTCACCAGGCTCGCTGCCGTTCTCTGGATCCACTCGAGCACCTCAATGTCCTTCTTGTGCCCAAAAGGTGTGGTCTCATGAGTGCAGAGTACAGGGGCACCATCACCTCCCTACTCCTGCTGGTTACACCGTTCCTGATGCAGTCGGCTTTCCTGGACACACTGCAGGCTGTCAACCAACACCCTTTCCCTTTTCCACCAGGCAGCTCTCTGCCAAATGGCTGGTGACAAGACTATCATGTTGTAACTGCTGTTACACACACACGCTCACCCACTAAGGCTGCGGTTAGCAGCAAGAAGTTACTGTTGGCACACCTGAGTGCTGCAAAGAAAAGCCCTTACTGAAGACCTGAATTCATTCTGGAGAAAGACAGTCCACATCTCCCAAGCTTCTTCCCTCCCAAGCCACTTCAATGTCAGGTAGTATTCTTTCAGGGGTTAAAGAGATTAACAGAGATTCAATCAGCACTTCAAACAGACATTCAGAAATAAGCAGACAGACAACTGTAAAAGCTCCACCTTTATAACTGGACAACACAACATTAAGGAAGCAAACTCATTTGATTTAAAAGTTAAGAACACAGGTGGAACTTACTATAAAACACTATGTATGCATTTAAACGGAGTCGTTATAAGAATAAGGGGAGAGAAGATGACAAGCCAGGAGCACATAGTAGGGAACTGAAAAATTATTTCCCACCTTACTGTTTAGTCTTGTAATACATGGCACCACAGCCTGCTGGTGTGCCAGTCACTCCTCCCAGCTTTGTAGCATCAACCACCTTCCTAAGGGTACACTGTGCTTCCTTATCCGGGTCGTTGATTAATACATTGCATTGGGCTGGACCCAGTACTAAACCTGAGGAACACCACTGACTCTGCCCCACTGACTACAACTCAGTGACCCACTATAACACACGGGTGTTTTTGAGAAGTCAAACAAAGTACATTCAGTACTCTACAGACACCTCAGGTAAAGACAGAGGACCCTTAATAACCCCTCTGGCAAACAAAAGAGGTTCCACAAAGCCAATGCCTGCCTTTTTATCTTTCTAACTGCTTTTACAGCCGAGAGCTGGATAACAAGGAAAGCTTTGTTCAACAAAACTGGAAAAATGTGGCCAGTCAAGCCTTTGTGGTTTTTTTTCTGGTTTGCTTTCAGAAGGATGACCTACCAGCCCAAGAAAAAGGAGTTTTTCCTCTAGTGCCATCACATCCTAGGATACCAACAAGCAGTTCCCTCTGGGTGTATACACCCTTATCCATCCAGTCTAGAAAGGTGGGTGCCACAAGGGAACTACTCATTCATGCAATGCACTTTTTCTCTTTCCAGATGATATTTACAGAAGTTCTCTATCCTTTCGTTCCTTGGGACACAAGGTTCTTGGAAGAGCTTCAAAAAGGTTCTCCTGCTGGCATGAAAGAAGATGCTAAAGGTTCCTTTCAATAAGTTGAGTTAACTCGGGTATAAACTGTTACAGCTAGATGCCTCAGAGCAAAGCATTCTGTAAATGTCTCCATCATATTAATTTCCTCCTCACACTCTACCCATTGGCTTCAAGACTTTGAGGGCTATATGCTAGCCTCTGAAACCTTGAGGACCAAAAGCTGAAAGAGCCTCACACTTGTTCATTTGCCATAATGGATTTGATAACAAAATCGATTTGCTAGGAAAAAAAACCAAAAACCAAACAAGAAAAATGAGGAGTTTCCCCTTTGGGCCACCTGGAAGTACTGTTCCAACCTTTCACTTCTGTTGCAACACAGCACTTCCCAAGACATCTTCCTGAGAATTCATAATGATGTAAGGCCAGGAATGACAGCCACATGTGGCCATTCTAATATGCCACGAAGGGAAAGATGCTCTCACGGTGCTGGTGGCTCACGGCTCAGACAGGTGGACTCTTCACTGGGTAAAGAGCAGAAATAACAAGCCTACAGACAGCCCAGCCCATATGTTCAATTAATACCCACTCAACTGTGCATCTTCCTTAAAGCATGTCTTTCCCTAAAGGGCCTCTATTGTGCAAGGAGTGCACAAGAGAAAAGCAATTGTGAGTGAGTTCACCACGTGATCGAAAAGGTACTGTGCAGCAGTAAGCGAGCAAAGATCACAGGAAATTAAGCCACCAACTGGCACATACTTTCAGTCCTAATCCTGCTCTGGACATGATCCTGGCTTCACAGAGATTCGGTACTTCAGTGGCATACACAAAGTCATACAAGAAGACTATGCAGCTCGTGGCCCTAAACTACACCCCAGAAAAGTTATTGCTCCCTTTCTGGGCCAAAGCTTGAGTGTAACCAGTAGAAAGGATCCTGGAAAACAAGAGGCATGGTTTACAACAAAGGAACAGCTGTTCTGAGCCCACCCGAATACCTTAGTGAGAATCACTAACAGCAGCCAACAATAAATACCAAGAGAAGCACATAAGAATACAATAAGTGTTCCCCCACAATACTCCTTGAGCCCCGAGAAGTTTAAAGCAACAGTATTTCCTGAACAATAGGAATTTGTATTTGATGATTCTTCTTCTATTAAAAGGCAGCTTCCCTCTGCACTGATGTAATGTTTAGCCTTCTTAAATTCCTGAGGCAAGTAATTCTACACCTTAATTACATGTTCTGTAGACAACCACCTCCTTCTGAATGCCTAGTTCATTTCTTCCAGTTATAGCTGCTAGTTTCATTAGATATCTAGCTGCTAGTTTTCATTAGATACCACATTAAAAGACAGTAAATCATCACTCCCTATTTATGTTCTTTTGGCTTTACAGGACTCTGTCATGTCACTTTTTTGTGGCCATTTCTACCTTAATGAATTCACTGGTTGAAAGACTGGATACAAGCCAGCAACCTGCCCTAGTAACCCAGAAGGCAAATCACACACATCAAAAGCAGCATGGCCAGCACAGTTGAAAGTGCTTTGGTGAGATCCCATTTGAAGTCCCGTGTCCAGCTCTGGGGGTCCTCAACACAAGGACATTAAACTGTTTAAGTGGGTCCAGAAGAGGCCACAAATATTATAAGAGTGCTGGAACACCTTTTCTGTAAGGACAGACTGAGAAAGTTGAAGTTGTTTAGCCTAGAGAATAGGCAGCTCCAGGGAGACTTTACAGCAGCTTTTCAATATGTAAAAGGACTCTGTAAGAAGGATGGGGACAGATTTTTTTTTTAGCAAGGCCTGTTGTGACAGGACAAGGAATTTTAAACTAAAAAAGGGAGATTAAGACTTGATAGAAGGAAAAAAGTTTTTCACATGAGGGTGGTGAAACAGTGGAACAGGTTGTCCGGGGAGGTGGTGGAGGCCCTACACCTGCAGGCATTCAAGGTGAGTTTGGAACAGGGCTCTGCGCAACCTGATATAAAGATGTCCCTGCTCACTGCAGGGGGTTTGGACTAGATGACCTGTGCTCTTCCAGCCCAATGAACTACATTCTTTTTGAGAAAGTCACAGGTTTAGGGATGAGTGGGGGCAGAACTATATAAAATAATTTTATTATACTGTAATAACTGTAAAAATTATTATCCTCCCTTTCTTTTCTAAGCATTTCAGGCTGTAATAGTCAGCCTTGAGCTCAGGCTTACTGATTTGTAGTTTCCCAGATCTCCCCTGTAGCTATTTTTTTTAAAAAATAAAACCAGAGTCACACAGAGATTAAGACATTACAGAACATATTTAAATAAATCGAAGTCTTAATAAGGTGTTGTATTTGTTGCTCACTATCTACAGTAGAACAATGCTTGGAAAGTTCTAATTCCAAGTGTACTTCCAAGTGAGTGCTGGGTTTTCATAGAATCATTCAGATTGGAAAAGACCCTTGGGATCATGGAGGCCAACCATCAACCGTATTCTATAAGTTCACCCCTAAACCAGATCCCCCAACACCACATCCAAGCATCTTCTAAACTCATCTAGGGATGGTGACTCAACCACCACCCTGGGCAGCCCATTTCAGTGCTTCTACCTTAGAATCTTTAAACAGTGTCTTTCGGACATCACTACTGTAGTAGTAACACTACAAACATTCAGGTGTACCAAAAGATGTCTCTTATCTTTCCAGTCTGTAAATTGCAGTTCCATAAATACACGCCCCGTGCAACAGTGTCCATTAAACTATTTAAGCTATTCTAATTACAAGAGAACATAAGTAACTATGTTTTCACAGGCTCATTTATCTACAAATGTTATGCCGGCCAAAGGGAAGTACAACTTTGAACGTATTGCTAGAAGATAGGAATAGAACACTTCTGCAGAGATTACAACCAGCAACCCCGCAACTTTGAGACAAGCACCAACCCAAACCAATTTTCAATACACACAAATATTTTTATCCTCACCAGCTCTGTGAAGTTGCAATTCTGTTTCACAAAGTTTTTAAGGGCCCTCTAAATCTCAAGTCCAAGCTCACACAGATTTTCTTCAGCATAGTGTTGCCTTTCATCTCATTTTCTAACTCCAAAGACGAAGAGCTGAAAACTAACTAGTCCCATCTTACTACAGGTGCCTTTCTGTGATGCCAGCTCAAATGCTAAGTTTCATTGCAACCATATTTCTGTATGTAGTAAGTTAAACATAACAGTATGTTAAAACCCACATGCAACTGTTTCCTTTTCTGCCTAGTGAATGTTTGTGGTTCTAACACCAACAAAACAGTAGCATTGCTTCAACAACTCAATGTTTAGTCAAAATGTAGAGAGAACAGCAACATCTATCACACTGGTTAACAGACCGTTGAAGCAAGTGTAGCAATCATGTTCTTTGAAAACATTAAGAAATAAAAAGATGTTATCACAGATTTTTAAAAACCACTGTTCCAAATCTGAGATTAGTACATTTCCTTGACTTAAAAGCCTTTGGTGCCGCTCAGTATGCCAGGCAACAGAGACGTTAACAGTACCTGACTCCATACTACTGCTGCCATGGGGATGGGGAAAGGACATAGCTGACAACAAGGTCATACTCAAACTTGATATTAGCAGAAAGCAGAAAACACACAAAAGCTATCACTCCTTTTCCCAAGTTGTTACAAAAAAGCTGGTAGAAACAGTGACAAAAAAATTGGCTGCCAACACAAAAACATTCTGCCTTTCAACACCTACATTTTGTTTCAACTCCCACACTCACTGTTGTAGCCCTCTTAAATCCTTTCATGAAATCACAAAACAGCTGAAGTTGGAAGGGACTTCTGGAGCTCATCAACCCTTCTGCTCCATTTCAATTACAGCAATGCGGTCAAGGCAGTCTATATTCAGCTGGGTTGACTGATCACCAACAATGGAGACTTCAGAACTTTACTGTGTCACCTGTTGCAGCACTCCAGCCCGCTTACAATAAAACAGAACAATCCAACATTTTTTCTTATATTTGAATGGAATTTTTTGCATTACAATTTGCAATGAATGCCTCTTGTCCTCTCTTGTCCTGTCACTGGACACTACCAAGAAAAGCCTGGCAACGTCCTATTTATTCCACCCCAACATGTATTTATATGTCTACAACTCCCTTGAACCTCCAAGCTGAGCAGCCCCAGCTGTCTCATGCTCCGTATCCTTAGTCATCTTAGTGGCCCTTTGTTGGACTCTCTCCACTATGCCCATGTTTGACTTGAACTGGGGAGCCCAGAAGTGGACACAGCACTCCAGATGTATGTACTCTTATTCATACTGAGTGGAAGGAACACCTCTTCAACCTGCTGGTACTCTTTTCCTAATGTAGCCAGGACACACTGGCCGCCTTTGCCAGTACAGCACATTGCTGGCTCAAAGATTTATCTCTTCACCAGGACCCCTTGGGTCTTTTTATGCCAAGACACTTTGCAGCCAGCAGGATGTACCGGTGCCTGAGGCTTTCTCCTCTGGAACTGACAAGAATACTTGAGTAGTTCCTGTCAGCCAACTCCCAGAAGTTCAGTTAGTTTACAGTTGTTCTCAGCATTCACTCACTTGGCAGGTACTTCAGCAGTTTGTCTATGACGATGCTATGGTAGACTGTGCTAAAAGCCGTACTAAAGCTGAGATAATCACATTCACTGTCCTCCACTGTCCTGTCGAAAGACAGTCCTTTTTAAAAGTTGTGTTGTACACTTGACCAGGACACATCCGCTATAGCTCCAACAGACCAAGTACAATGATCTGACAGTTTTGGGGGTGGCAGTGCTCTCTGGAGCCAAGTGGTCAGCTAAGATGTTTTAAATAAATTTGGACACACTCCCAATGAGATTATAACAATTTCTAGGCAGCTGAAACCCTGGGCCAACATTAGTTGACAGCATCCATTTTAAAACTCTTACACACTTGCACAAAGTTAAATCAGCTTGGCACTCCCTCTGGTAAGCAATTGTCTCCTTAAAGTATGAGCACTATTCATCCAAATGAATCGCTGTATTAAGGGTACAGCTGGCTGGCATGGGGAGGATGGGACTGACTGACCATCACAAAGGAGTAGCAGCAAGAGTTTCTAGCAACTCAAAAAGCAGTTAAGAACATGAATAGATTAAGCTAGCTAAAGACCACAAAAGTAACAAAAGCACAGGCTGATTCTGGGAAGATGCTGGTGGTTCAATAAGCTTCTTAACTAATTGTAAAACAATTCTTGTGTCTTGTTTTGTAAATTTAGCACCTGAAGTGTTTCCAAGAATTTCAGTTTACTGCTTAACCCTGGAACACTAGCTAAATACTGCAACAGCAGTTATTTGTGGATGGGGTTTTTTTCTGAGCTATGTATGCTAAGAGCTCTTATGGAACTGCATTCTTCCCAGGGATAATATTAATAACATGAATAAATGAGGAACAGAATTTAAGGGGCTCATTCTTAAACTATTCTAAGGACTTTACAATGTTCCAGCCCCACTTCCCTTGGTGAAACTTCACAATAACAAGAAACCTATATAACGCTTATGTCAAAATATATCACACAGACTGCTGAATTAAGTTATGACCCAAACAGAGAGCAGAAACACTGAAATAAAACCGTGGTACACAAGAATGACAAACCATATATTTCACAAAAAGTATTACGTAAGTAATCACTGTATTTGACTAAACGTTTTAAATGTATTTGTTCATTTTATGTACACAATATAGGCACTGCTTTGTAAAGCATAGAAAAAGGTACTACTGTCTACTGTGGGCATCCTTGAGATTACTCCAGATACACACAGGATAACATCCACTTCAGCTTTTGGCATAAATTAATTACTCCCTTCTCACCTCAGCAAGACTACAGAAAGCCACTCAAGACACCAGCCTGACGCCGAAAATACAAAGCCCCCCCAAACCCCAATTTGTCACACGAAGACTATTAAATTTAACCACCACTTTCAGCTACTTAAACTGCTTGAACATTTGCTAACAGTTTATAGAGTTTTTTCTCACGATAATTCTTATGCCACATAGACAAGAGACCATAAACAGATTTAGCTTCTGTAAAATATCTGTAGTCAAAAATAAGTGACATTATTCACTGCTCAATGCAGTGAGCTACTGTAACTGTACTAGCTAACTGCAAATAGGGAAACACTCATTCAACTGCTAAAGGAATCCAGCTGTTCAAGTTGACATTTGCAGTCTCAGCAGTCCTGATTCAGCCTGCTGTGTGGTACGTCCTGGCATCCAGGGGTCCCTGAATCTGTCACCTAGGAGCTGCAGGTGATAGGATGTCCCAGCGTGCGTGTCCCTGCTCCTCAGGAAAGGACAGGTTCTGTGCTGTGTGCCACGGACAGCCCACAGGAAGGACTAGGATCCGAGTTTCCCCATCAGCACTAGTGCGGCCTGCAGGACCAAGGAGGTGATCCTGCCTCTATACTCAGCCCTAGTGAGTCCACATCTAGGCACTGCAGTACAGGAAGGATATGGAAGTGCTGGAGAGGGGACAGATCAGGGCAACTGGGCTGGGGTCTGGACAAGTCTGATGGGGTGAGGCTGGGAGAGCAGGGGCTGTTCAGCCTGGAGAATGGGAGGCTGAGGGGAAATCTTATTGCTCTCTACAACTACCTAAAGGAAGGGTTGGTCCCTTCTCCCTAGGGACTAGTGACAGGGCAAGAGGAAATGAGGTCAAGTGAACAAATGGGATCAAGTTGTGCCAGGGAAGGTTCAGGTTGGATCTTAGGAAAAACTTCTTCCCAGAAAGAGTGAGGAGGCCTTGGAACAGGCTGCCCAGTGAGGCACTGTCCCTGGAAATGTTCAACAAATGAGCAGACATGGAGTTTCAGGAGATGGTTTAGTGATTGGGGGTTGTAATTGAGGATCTTGAAGGTCTTTTCCAACCTTGATAATCCTATAATCCTATTACTGAGGTAGGGAAGTGCCATAGTCAGGAAGCATGGACCTCACAGAAGCCAGCAGCTCTCACAAGAGTCTGAAGAGGCTTCTGCAGACATTTTAAAAAGCTTAAACAAGAACCTATGGCCTACACTGACCCCATCCCCCTGGCCCTAAAAGGGCTGTTCCAGGCAGGCAGCACCTACCCAAGCAGAACAGAGTGGGGCATGGTTTGTCAGTGAGCAGCAGTCTGTGCAGAAAGGGGCTGAAGGTTCTGCCTGCTCTGCCCAGGAGCTACCATTTGCTCCCAGCAGGCCAAGGTCTCCAAGTGTTGCCACTGCCATTCACACAAGGGACACAGCTGCCCAGACACAGCCCCAGGAGACCAGTCAAGTGGTGTTCCTCAGGGCTCAGTATTGGGGCGACTCCTGTTTATTATTTGAAGTGTATGTGAATAAAAATATCATATTTTTCCAGTTTCTAATTAGCTGAAAAAATACATAATTTGCTGAAACAAAAAGACTGTGAAAAAGTCTAATTTCCATTTCAGTTTACAGAGTCACAGAACATTACAGATTGGAAGGAACCTTGAAAGATCATCTAGTCCAGTCCCTCTGCCACAGTAGGACCACCTAGACCAAGTCTCACAGAAACATGTCCAGGTGAGTTTTAAACATCTCCAAAGATGTAGACTCCACAGCTCCCTTGGGCAGCCCCCTCACCTCCAGTGTCACCAATTTCTCCACTGTACTCCAAGTCGCAAAACCATGACAAAGGACAACAAACGCCATTGAAACCATTTTCACTCTGCTGATGTTGCATCAGCTTCCATTTCTATTTAGATGTTCAATTCAGAAGGTTAAGAAATAAAAAAGCTGTAAATCTTCCTAGTGCCCCCCTTAATTTGCATGTAATCTGAATAGTTATCTGTATTTTAACACTACAGGTTTTAAAACCTTTTTCTTGTGACTGATTTACCAAGTAAACATATTTCTGTATCTACACATGTACCAGTTCAATAAATTAAAGCTCAAAACACGAACTGTAAGCACAAGAATATTTACAAACTGCAATAAATTAAAGATTAAAATGTGCTCAATACTAAATGAGGATCTTAAAGACCCCACTAAGTAAGAAAATACCATGAGCTTTTAGTACTAAAGTGTTGCCATTTCTGCAGTCAGAAACTTAAAATAGGTGGAAAGAACAAGGTGATGAACACCAGGTTGGCCACCACCCGCCCCACACTGGCCAAGGCCTGCAGAGCTGGCTGAGGTCACAGTTGTACACATTCCCTCCACCCAGCACACACTCAGCTTCCAGTGTCACCTGGAGAACAGGCTACAGGAGAACAGACACCAACACTCATCGCTCCTTTATTTTGTCAGGCATGCTTTGTGGGGGGAGAAAAACCCTCAACAGACCAAACTATGAATCACAGGATCATTTTGGTTGGAAGGGACCATTAAGATAACTCCAACGACTAACAGAGTAACAGGTCAATCGAGTTTTACTGTTACTTATTGAGACTATGAAGCCAGAAAATAACACTGAAAATAAAGATGCACTGTGACACAGCAGGCTGGCCACAGATGCAGAAATCAAAGTGGGGAGTCTAAGGTATTCCCAGGGATATCCCCCTCAACAGCTGCAGTAGGGAGGAAAATCCATTTCCGATCATAAAAGGGCAAATTCATTATGGTCTCCATGTACCTTTTTTGCTGAATCAGAGTGTGTTACCAGGAAATGAAACTGGTTTTGAAGACAAATCCCAAAGCAGAGTGATTGTGACTAGCAAGAAACGCTGCTCTGACCACAGGTGCCTTTTTGAGAGCTGGAATATTTTTAAAATACAGGGATGATTTCAGGGGGGTGACAGAGAGAAAATGTCAAGAGCAGAATGGTACAGTCTCTCCCAACAGGAACTAGGAAAGAACAGCTGCTTCCCTGGAAGTGCAGTTACACAGCCACAACAGTGACCCCAGAAAGGCACAACGGAGAAGCATTATGACACAGGAGACAATATAATGGACAAAGTCTGCAAGTACGGTTCCCGTGTTACCAATGCTTCTCCCCCAGTACACACCTGAACAATTCTCTCTCTGTTGCAGACTCCAGAATACACATTGGTTCTGACTTGCAGGTGCAGTGGAAGAACTACTTCAGAAATACCAGCATCTTCCTTTGACGCGCAGGTTACAGCAGTCAAAGTCTTTGCACGAGCACAAAGGCAACAGCAGTTCTATCACAGAATCCTTTGGGTTGGAAGAGACCTCCGAAGGTCATCTAATCCAACCCAGTTTTTGTGCTGGTGGCATGGTTTAAAGCATGTGAAAAGTTGTTTTGCTGGCAATGTGACTCTAAATACCTCAAGTACCCTAAGCTGTTACAAGTGTAAAGGATCTCTCCACCCCATTCCCAATTAATGTCATTTAGGTATCAAAATAACAATTAGGAAATATAAGGTTAAAAGACAGAGGCGATTTTTTCCTATTAAAAATGCCCAACAAACAAACCATCAAACAACCTAAAACTCTTTTACACCTTACAGGTTTTGGTGACCAAAATTTAAAAATACAGCTAATAATTCTTTTTGAAATAAATTTAATTGGATTTACACCAAAATATGTTTTGCATTTAGAATTAGTGTCTTCTATATCCTTATCCAAAAGGCAAGCGTATTATTAACTTGGACCTTAAAAATGTAACAACAGTTATTTCTAAAACTTCAATCAGAATTTCCATTTACTTGCCACTGAAGAGAAATTACTAAGAATTTCTTGCTTATAAATTGGTAATTCATTGCTTAACTAATTACATATATCTATTAAGCAAATTAAGACACTTTATCACTACATTAAGTACACACAGAAAATCCATGCCTTTGGCAAAAAGCTAACAAGATTAGAGTAAGCCTGCTGTGCAGTTACTCAGTGTATTTTACTGATCAGTAAGACTAAACCTCTTTCTTTTGGAAAAGAACGAAGAAGCAGAAGTGTAAAACTAAGTTAAAGTAATAAATTAACCATATAAAATCAAGATCTCATGCTTGTTAACATAAGTCACTTTGTATTACTTGGCTATGGTTTCACTATGAATGCACCACATTTAAATAGTACTCTGAAGGTATTCAGAGCTGAGCTAAAGGAACAGGGAACAGCCAAAGAGCCCTAGATTAAGTTAATTAATTAAAACCACATTTAAATATACATGTTTTATATGAACAAGTAAAACATTTCCAGAGAAAAAAATTTTCACCTATAAACTATCACTTGTCTTATTTTACATCTATCATGACAGCCTAGATTTACCAGTTTCTATACCACATAAGCTTAAGAAGTATTTCCTAAAACAAGATATCTTTAGTAAAATACATAATACATATTCTTCAATAAGCTATTTTGAAAGCGTATCACTTTATATAACCTCAACCACTATGATTTATGAATTGTGTTTTATTGTAAGTTTATAACAGTACTTACAATACAGCACAGATCTGTAAGTTGCAAGTACAACACCCATATCCATACGATATGTATCTTGGTCTCTAAAGCCACATACAAGTTCAATTGAGTTTTTTTATGTTTGTAAGTTCAAGATTTTTTACATTTTGCTCTCTGATTTGAAAAAAACAAAGAACTACAAAACAAACCAACCGATCAAACAAATCCCCACTTAAAAAACACAACCCTTTTTTTCACCCCCTATGGAATACAATAGTTACTTCTCAAGTTTCACAATGTGCAGACGCTGAGAAAAGGAAATTACTCGGGGTGGGGGGGAAAAAAGGACTCGTAAAAAGGTGACGGAGTGTGACAGAGCACTGGAACGGGCTGCTCAGGGGAGCTGCGGAGTCTCCTTCTCTAGAGATGTTTAAAACCTGCCTGGATCTGTTCCTGTGCAACTGGATCTAGGTGATCCTGCTGTGGCAGGGGGATTGGACTAGATGATCTTTCAAGGTCCCTTCCAACACCTAACATTCTATGATTCTGTGCTTCTGTGTAATAACAGCTTGCAATTATCCTGCTTTTCCAGTCCTTCATGGGTAATTGTTTTCAAAAGGAGTGGTGTTTTGCTCTATGTTATAACTGTTATTTAACTGCAGTATGAAAACAGAATTAGAGATGGGTGTCCACTATGACACTACTAGAGTTTTCCTCTCTCCAAGGCATGTTTTTCCATTAGATATACACAAGCATATCTGGCCAGCACTACTATAATCCCTTAATGAAATGTTTAACATAGGGAGGGGTTTGTCTAACTGATACCTATTTGCTTTCCAGGACTGTGTCATTTAATTAAAGCACCTTCTAACTCAAACTCACAGCAGAAGGAAAACCCAAAAAACAAAACCAAACAACACACTTTGGCAAAGCCCTAAACATCACGTGCCTTGGAAACAAGAAAGACACTTAGGTTTTAGTACTGGAAGAAAAGCTTAATAATTTTATTTAAAACTTGCAGATTCAGAACTGGCACCTGTTATTGAACGAATCCATTTTAAAATTTTCCCTTTAATAAGCTTTCAAAAACTTTTTCATTGAGACATTACAAATTTCTCCTGAACTGAAGGGGGAGGGGGGGGGAGAAGGACTAAAAAATTGTATGTGTTTGCCTAGAAGGACTTCTGGTCTGATTCAGGACAGTTCTTTCAGATTTTACTTAATGAAGAGGTGCAAAGAGGAGATCATACTGTTATGATTTCAGATTAAAAAAAAACCACCACCACAGGTCTCCTATTTTCAAGCAAGTACAGGATAGCCTTCTCACAAGAATATATTACTCATCTGGCAAAGTAGTTATTAGTCTTTGCCTGATGGATCTTAACTAAACCTTTCATAAATTTACATGAAGAAAAAAGCATCACTTTTGTCACTCTTAAAAGTGATTACCTACAACTGAAGATGCACCATTATACATATTTGCAGTTTCATCATAGCACTAGTGTAAGTTCATATTACTAAGGAAATAGAATCCTTCAACTGAATCACTGGGATCAGACCTTGCTGAAAAAATTAAATAAAATTTATCAACTAAAACATAAGTAGTACTAAAATATTCTGCTGGTGCATTCTATGTCTGGGTTGAGGTCATCCCAAGCACAAATATATTGATCACTCTAAGCGTTGTGATCAATGGCTTGATGTCCAAGTGCAGATCAATTACAAGTGGTGTAACTCAAGGGTTTGGTTTGAGTCTGGTGCTGTTTAACATGTCAGTGACATGGACAGTGGCAGCGAAGGCACCCTCAGCAAGCCTGCTTATAACACCAAGCTGATAAACACAGTGGAGAGAACAGAGGTCATCCAGAGGAACCTTGTCAGGCTTGAGAACTGGGCCCATGCAAACTGCATGAGGTTCAAGGTAAGGGTCCTACATGTGCATTGGTGTCAGACATTGACTAACAACACATGGAATGACTCAAACATGATGAGCAGGAAAGGCCTTGCACCTGTTGGAGAGATAAGCACTCTGCAGTGAAAGCATAACAGCAGGCCCTGGAACTCTGCCATTCTATCTGCAAAACTAAGCTTAAGCGGTGATAATACAAGGAGTTGCCATCTTTTGGGGACCGACTGGCTGGTGCTTTGTCTAAAACCCTGAGAACAAAGCCCGCTATACTGTTGGGGGTGAAGAAATACATCCGCTAGCAGCAGCTATAAATCAAGGATTCAAATAATACAGGAGGGCCATCATCACCAGTGCCCCACTGCCTCCAGCCTGCAGCCATGTAGAGAGATGGACAAAAGGCTGCCGAAGATAACAAGAAATCCACGAAGCTGAAGAAGCCAAGACTGACTGATCCTCACCATCACCCCCTACCCCCATCCATGAAGCCTCCAATGCCAAGGGATTAGCGACAAAGACAGCCAGAGAAATCAAGGAGTTTCTCCAGATACCTGTGGAGCCAAGAAGCAGGGCCGGCAGAAGGTCAGAGCTTGCCAGACACAGCTGCATCCCAGAGTAGTGATGTAACTTATCATCTGTCTTTTCTCTCCTCTACTGTCTGAATTAGACATCTAGCAACTTCACAGTGATTCCTGTGCTTGCAGAGTCTGGTAAGTTTGTACTCCAGTTCTCAGACACTTCTGCTCTCCAGGATTTATCAAAGGACTATAGGGAGAGGCCTAGCAATTACTTCTGCCCCCTCCCTTAGTACTCATGGGCATATCCCATCAGGGCCCATGGACTTTAGGATGTTCAATTTACTTACTGGTTTTTTACCCCACTCTTCTTTAACCAAAGCAAAGTCTTCTATTATCCTGGCTTCCTTTGTGGTCTGAAAGGACTGAGACTCATGACAGAGACAAAAAAGGCATTCAGTATCTCCACTTTCTCCATATCCTCCATTACCAGGACACCCACTTCACTCAGCAGCAGGACCACATTTCCTCTAATTTTCTTTCTATCTCTGATGCACTTGAAAAATCCCTTCATGTTATCCTTGACCTGCCTTGCCAGGTTTAATTCTAAGGAGGCTTTAACTTTCATAATTGCATCTCTGCAACCTCTGACAACATTCTTGTATCTTGCTGAAGTGGTCAATTGATCTTCCACACACTACAAACTACCTTCTTCCACTTGAGTTTTTCAGAAGCTCTCTTCTCAATCATTCAGGTCTCCTGCTTCCCTTGCTTGATTTCTTACTGTTAGGGTGCATCAATCCTGAACTTGTACAGATTTAATGAGCTATGGTGGTAAAAACCAACTGGAAGAAATAGAAAGACTGTGAAAGGAAGAGCAAGGCTTACAGTAAGACTTTCAAGAGACAGTTCTGATTCTTCCGTTACTACAAGTGTAGATCACAATTCTCTTTTCCAATAAAATACACATAAGAACTTAAACCTGTTTTTCCTTTGTCACATCTTAAGCACAAACATTAATATTGTTATTGAATCATACTTAAAATAACTTACTAAAACTGGATTGTTTACTACTAATCTGGTTTAGGTCTTCTTTCTCTATCTGACAGCCAAAACAGTTATGCTATACAACTGCAGTACACTAGAGACTCACAGTACCCTCCAAATACTCTTAAATACTTCACACTGCCTTCTGTACTACTGTGAGGTTATTAAGTATGATTGAAAAATTCAAAATCTTTAGCCCGCTGTATTTTAATTCCTGAAGCTGAACTTTGCATGTACCATCAAAAGATCTGCTTGAACTATGGGCAAACATTTGAGGCAGGACTGAACACGAACACTATCATCCACTTTGACCCTTACTTTGCTGTGGGGCCATCGGTCCCAGTAAGCATACCCAAAACCTGACCCCATCTATGCTCAGCCACTCACACTATGGATAAAAAAAAAAAACACAAACCACCAACCACTGTTACTGTCTCAGTTTTGCAAAAATTAAAGGTGCTTTGAACCAAAGACTGATTTGAAATGTCTGATTAACATCACAAGATGCTCCTGAAAGTTCCCCTAAAACAAAGATAAAGGCCCTGATCCACAAAGACTTATCTATACGGGTTTGTTTGCTCAACTTCAGTGTCAAGGAAAGTAAACTAAGTGAATCATGTTTGTAAGCCTGGTCTAGCTGATCCTAAAATCTGAACTGAAGACACGGCCCAACACTTTTGAAGAACCATTTTGCCCCAGACTTGTCCAGACATCTGTATCTTAAACCACAGAAGTTTTTTCATCCCTCTTAAGCAACATTCCCCTTGAAAGACAAGTTTGAAGTTCAGTAGCACCATCAAAATTCAAAATTCACATTTAAGAAATAAATGCAATCAACATCAAGAATATCTTACAAGATTATTAGAACAGCACATGCCTTCCAAAAATACAAAGATAAAATACAGCCTGGTTAGCAAAGAAGTTTCCTATGTGACATCTTAAGAGTACAAAGAAGCTGAAATACAGCTGACAGTCTGAGGTTTTTAGTGGTCATTAATGTCTTGGTGCTCTCCAACCATACCCTCTAACATTACCTAACATTACAGTCATGAAAAAGCAAAGAAAAACTCCACTCTCAGCCACAATGGTCAAAGCAGCCAAGGATCTGCTTACTGACAATCCTTACAGCAGTATCCTGCCAGGCTGTGGGGCTCGGCCAAAAGCCAGGGATAGCAGCCTTCGCAGGAGACCCTCCGCTCAAGCAATCATTTCAGCTGAGGGCAAGCCAGCTGAATCCAAGCATGCATTCCTGTTAACTAGTGGTTTGAACATAAGAAATTATCAATTGCAAACACAGAGCTTTTGTCTACAGACAGCACATAAAGTGGAATCATGCAACTACTTTGTTCATGAAGTAAACTTTAACAACATAAACTGACGTACCACGGCACACCTCCTCATCACTATCACAAGACAGACATCACTTCTCAATGCAAACAAGAAAGGGCTGATTGAATTCTTCAAGAGCTGCAGGAAATATAAAACTCCAAGTAAAGAACAGTCTTCTAGTGTAGAAGTGCACTAGATATTGCTAAAACCCCTAAATTGTCTTACTCAGACACAGAAGATACAGATGCAGCACAAAGATTTAATTTTTTTTTTTTTTAGAACTTTCAAATAATACAGCAACTTAAACATACTTTCAATTTTGTTCATTTGTTTCACAGCTAAATAACTGTCAGACAATAAATATTCCCCTGAAATATCTGGCTTTATAATAGAATATAAATATATTTAAGTTACTTTGGGCTCACTACTTTAATTCCAAATGAAGTTCTAAAGATTTACAAGAGATGTACTAAGGTGTAGGTATTATAAAGTTACTGAAAACTGGACCAATAACTCTATAAACACCAAAATCAAGGTGGTTACCTTTCCTACATCAATTTCCAGCATAAGTTAAGTGTTGATATGAATGCTCTTGTGTGTGGGTTAAGCCAGTCTCCCACCTGACTTCCTTACTTTCATACATTTTGTAGAAATTGCTTGCCTGAGACGTTCCCTGCCAAATTTGTTTGATACCAGCTAACAGCCACAAGAGTTTTCAGAGGGAGTGATGGCACACAGCTGCATTTGCGTGACACCACTTGAGAAAGGAGAGTTAAATCAAAACCTATGTGATTATTACTGGAAATCACTGCAAACAACTACTACAGAATCATAGAATAGTTTAGGTTGGAAGGCATCTCAGAGAGCACACAGTTGCAGCCCCTCTGCCACTGACCAGGGCCCCATCTAGCCTGGCCTTGAACACTTCCGGGAAGGGGGAATCCACAACTTGTATGGGCAACCTGTTCCAATACCTTATCAGCCTCATACTGAGGAATTTCTTCCCAAGATCAAATCCAAATCTGCCCTCTCTTAATTTGAAGCCACTCCCCCTTGAACTATCACTCAAGTTTCTTGTTAAAAAAAGCAGTCCCTTTCCAGCTTTTCTGTAGTCTCCGTTCAGGTACTGGAAGGTTGCAATAATGTCACTCCAGAGCTTTCTCTTCTCTAGGCTGAACAGCCCCAGTTCTCTCAGCCTGTGCTCAGAGGAGAGGTGCTTCAGCCCTCTGATCATCCCTATGGCCTCACTCCAACAGTTCCATGTCCTTATTATATACATAGGACTTCAGAACTGTACACAGTACTCCAGGTGAGGTCTCACAATAACAGCGTAGAGGGAGAGAATCACCTCTCTTGACCTGCTGGTGACACTTCTTTTGGTCCAGTGCAGCATACAGTTGGCCTTCCGGGCTGCTCTCACACGCTGCTGGCTCATGTTTAGTTTCTTGGCTACCAACACCCCAAGTCCTTCTCCTTGAGACTGCGCTCAATCCATTCACCGCCCAGCACGTATTTGTGCTTGGGATTACCCCAAGCCAGCTACAGGACTTTGCACTTGCACCTGCTGAACCTAGTGCAGTTTGCATGTGCCCACCTTTCACAGCTCTAGCGTCACTGGAACTTTGTATCTAAAACTGCATACAGTGCCAGCGCCACTCTCTGTTCTCATCACAGATGCCATCTCATCCTGAACTGAACCCTGACAACCTGCCTGTGGAAAACACCCAGTCTTTGCTCTATGCCCATGTTAAATTCACAGGCACACATTAAAAACTTGAGTAGAAGCTTAAGGTTTAGTAGTTTTGGAAAGGAACAGTTCTCATATCTGTGAAGCCTGCAGAAACAGTTACGACAAAACCACTATCTCCTGACAGACAAGGCAACTTTATTAGAAATGCCCCTTCAAAAGGTTTAATTTTTTTTTTTAAAAAAAAGAAAAACATTCTGAGTTAAACATTTCTATCCTGTTTTCCTGATTAAAGGTCAATTTGCTTGCAAAGTTGGCTGTTTAAGAGCAACATATACACCTTCCTTGGCAACATGTTCCAAGTTTTACCTTGGTTCGAGATCATTCTGACAGTACAAGTAAATGGAAACATTTACGTTTTAATTAATTACCAGCCTCTGCTTAGCGTTAAATCCAGCAATTACACCCAAAACCAGCTTCTGAACAATCGTGAGGCTCGGAAATATTTACAGCCTGGCTTTCCTAATGCAGTGTAGTCCATGCATAGCAGGCATTTAGAGTGGACCATTCTCAAATTAACACACCAAACCCATGTATTTGCAACGTCGTTCAATGAAGAAGCCGTCACACCGGTCCTCAGCCCATGGGCAATGCGCACACAACTTTATGCACAGCAAGCCCGCACGACAGGGACCAAGGTGCATCCAACACACTTTTCCAACCACTCGGAAGACGAGGAGGAGGCTGGATGAAGCATGATGATTGAATAACATCGAACACAATGACTCAGAAGTGTATAGCAGTCGTGTGCCTGCTCGACGCAGGGATACAAACCACAGTGAGAAAGAAATTAAATTTAAAATTTCACGCAAGCGACTTCGCAAAGCAATTTCCTGAGTTTCGCCCTTTCACATACTCCAGCCCCTGCGGCTGTACGGCTGCCCAGGAGCTGAGCCAGGAACGGCTCACACCGAGCACCACCTCCAGGAACGAACGGCCATCCCGCACCGACCCGCAATCCCGGCAGCCAGCCCGGAAGGCGCCGCGGAGAGAGGCCGACGGAAGGAGCCCGGCGGCGGGGGGCCTCCTCTCGGGAAGTCACTTCC
>JAOXOE010000343.1:24538659-24551746 GCA_028565055.1 Phoeniculus purpureus | reverse complement strand
TATGCAGTTGTGCTTCTCCTTGCTTGCAGCAGTGCCAGCGGTGACCCAGGGGACGAGGCGGAGCCGCTGACCAAGAGGCACATAGACGGCATCTTCACGGACAGCTACAGCCGCTACCGGAAACAAATGGCTGTCAAGAAATACTTAGCAGCCGTCCTTGGGAAAAGGTATAAACAAAGAGTTAAAAACAAAGGACGCCGAGTAGCGTATTTGTAGCGATGAGTAACCAGCCACTCCTGTGTATACAAAGTCCTGAGAGAGAGAGAGAGAGAGAGAGAGGGAGAGAGAGAGAGAATCCCAATAACAAAAATATCTAAACAAAAAGTAATTTCCAAACTGACTGAACAATCACCGCTCCTCTGTTATCTAAACATGTATTTATGTATGAAGTAAAGCCATTAAATGAATATTTTGATAATAATATTGTTTTTCTTTTGTACTGAAGCACTAGAGAAACGCACAGATCTACTTTGTGGACCAATCATTAAGTTATATGTAATATATAAATATATCTATAAATACTGAAGAACAATTCTTCATATACAGCCTGCACAAGAACCAGAATTCTCCTGAGCTGTTTATGTTTTTATATAAAATAAATAGGAAAAAAGAGACAATCATTCTTTTGAATATTACTCCTATTTTTGTAACGTAAATTTAAAAGGATAGTATTTTTATCCGCGACAGAACCGAAGACATTAATTTTCACCATTTGCTACTGTACATAGAGAAAGATGCCCTGCTCCCAGGGGATTATGAGGAAAATCATTTGGGAGAATTGGTGAAGCAGATTTTTCCCCAGTGAGTCTCAAGCCAGGCTCTTTTGCAACTAGCTTCTGTGAAGGGGTAGCATCCCCTTTCCTCTAGATTTCAAGTCCCTCCTCCCCCCCCTTCTTTGATTCGAATTGTGTTGGTATTAGTGTCTCCACAACGAGTTTCGAGGGTAATTGTCTTGTGAAAAAACAGCTCGATTCAAATTGTTGCGTATTGGAGTTAAAAATACAACCCAAACCAAACCCAAAATGAAAACAACAAAAAAATCAAACCAAACAAAAACAGCCAGCCCCCAGCCCCTAAGTCGCGAACTAGCAGCGGGGATAGTAAGTTCTAAGCCCCGTGCACTGCCCTTCTGGCTAAAGCAGAGACAGGATCCATTTGGAAAGAGTGGGGAAGCGAGCAGGGGCGGCCTCTGGCGCGCCCCAGGGCCGGAGCCGGTACCGGATCCAGTGCCCGCAGGGTCGAGGGAAGGGGACGCGACCCCACCTCCGATCCATTACCCAACTGCCCTGGGCAGCTCGGTACTGGACCTGGATGCAAAGTACAGTGTGTTACTCTCCAGTGCTGTCCACACCTCTTTCTCATCTCTGTAACGAGCAGGGTTCTCATCTTTGCATTCTTCTGTTGGAGTTGCTTTTTCCTTTGATTGCCTTTTTATTTTTCACTTATAGAACCTTCCGCCTCTCATCCTCTCCTCGCACTTTCCCGAGCTCTGTTTAACCTACCAGAGCCGCCTTTTGGGTTCTGTTCTTTAAGGAAAAAAAAAAGAAAAAAAAAGATTGTGAACGCTCTCTCACTCCTTTGTTCTGTTTATGCAAAGCTCTTGTTGTACGAGTCTAGGAACCCCTGTTGTAGCTACCACTAAAGAATTATGCACTACTACGAAAGTTTTTGTTCCTTGTTTATTGAGTTTGGAGGTAAAATGTATTTTTCTACATTCTGGCTTATTGCTTAGTAAAATTTATTTCATAAAACAAACTTTTGTCATAAAAGAATGTGTAGTGTTCACCTGTGGTCGGTTTCTAACGAGATAAACCATTTTCACCTCATTTCTCTATGTACGGACTCCTATCTTACCTTCCACCCGGGGGTCGCCCCCCGTCCCTCCGCATGGGCAGGTGTCGAAGGAGGACACGTAGGTACCTGCTTCCTTCCAGCTCACCACACAAACCCTAGAGGAGTCTGTCCAAAGACATAAAAGCAGCCCCGCGCTCAAGACGGCGGAAAGTACCCCACCAAAAAAATAGAAAGTCTCGGGGGAAAACCTCTTCCTCCGGCTGGAAAGAGCCGCCGGGGAGGAGCGAGAGGAGCGGGCAGAACCCGGCGGGGCGGGCAGGCGCTGCCGCCCGCTGCCCCAAGCACCTCGGGCCGCCCCGCCGGTGCTGCACGCCCGGGGCTCGCTACGGCGCGGAGGGACGCGGGGCGCGGTGCGCAGCGTTCGTGCCTTCTCTTCACCTTGTAAATCGCCACGAGTTCACGGATGGCTATTCAGTGGCCCTACGATGCTGCAACACATCGGCTTGCGTTTTAGTCGTTCTTCTGTTCTCTGGCCGTGGGCAGAGTTTCCTGTGTTTGTGTCGGCTGTGGTATAATGACATAGGGCTCTCGACGTTTTATTTATGACCTTATCCGTTAGAGTTCCGTGGCTAGTCGCAAGCATTATGAAGTGATCACCTAGGTTATTAACCTTTGTATGACTTTTTTTTAGAAACGCCAACAGCCTTACCAAAATCCGAGCGAGATTTGAGATGCAGTCATAGTAGGTAGATGTTAGTCTTGGAGAACTTATTTTGTGTGCAAATGAATATAAAAACCTTAAAGTCTATTACACACATTATATCTATAACTAGGTCTTTGGTAACTGTTATATAAAGTGTGTAAAGTTTGTATTAATAAATTTTTGTAAACAATGCAATTTCGTCTAATGTTTGGGGGAGAGGAATCTAGAACCTAACAGTCAAAGCTGAGTTTTATTTAATTTTGTTTTTCTAATTAGTTTATTTTAAAGCAGCGTTCTAACTTTTCATGCCTGAGATATCTTTTTATTAAGACTCCACATTTTACTGTCAAGTAACCTCTAACATGTTTACCAGTGGTTACACCTCTGTTGGAGCAAACTAGCAGAACTGATACACAGAAACTTGTTCCACACACACAAGCTCAGTAATACTATCTAAAATATGCAAATCAAACAAGTCAATGCCTGTCGCCCGTTCCTCTAACAATTTCAGTGCTAGAAGCTGTTTATTTTAGGCAGAATCGATATGTTTGATGAAATCTGAACCTAATCCATTTTTAATGAACGTTCTGTATGTGATAACGTGCTTCACAGCGTCACCCGGCTCGGGCAAAGGCAGAATCTTCCTTTGGATTAGAAATGTAATGGGCTGTCCTAGAAGGTGAAGCTGCGACACAAAGAAGGGTTACTGAGGTTTTGCAGGGTGATAGGTGGCTAAAACAAAAGCACAGGCCGGGTAGTTTATCGGCAGCCCGGAGGTCAGCGTAACCATCCTTCAATCTTCAGTTTGGCACTAGATGCTTAAATTTATTGTTTCTACTGTAGCCGAGGGACTTTACTCAAAAATCTTGGGAAGTAACAGCAGTTTCGTTTAAACTAAACTCTGTTTTCTTCTGAGATCATGAAACAAACAAACAAAAAACCAAACAACAAAGCAGAGGAATTAAATAACGATTTCCTAGCAATTTATTTCTAAAATCTCTAAGTCCAGGATTTGAAACAGACCAGCCTTGTCAACTCTGCAGTGAATTAACCCCCAGGGTAGTTTAAACAACAACATTTTGCTGACTAACTAGAAAACTTAAAAAGTTGGTGGTATCGTTGTTATGGGCTAGGAATTTGTGGAAAAGTGAGGCGAAAATTCTGATAAAATGCAGATGGATCAACCAACGTCTTGTGGGCAGGGGGAGAGAACAGGGATTTCTCACACTGATAGGGTAAAAAAACCCTGTCACTTTTCTCAAAGTGAAAAACTATGACAGGTTTATTCAGTATCACACAGTGCTCAAACATACAATAACACTGCACCTCCTGCCCATGTAAATTGAAAAGGTACTTACGAGATTCAAGTTTAAGACCTTGGTTTGGTAACTAGGAAATGAAACTTAGGATTAGTCCACTTGAAAAATATAGTTGTCTCCATCAACTTTGGAAAACGTGCATTCTTGAGTCTTACAGCATGAATTTTGTGAGGTTGCTGGTGTCCTGTATGCTGGTGTTCGATGTGCTGCTGTATTGCTAGCAGCAGAAGTGCATGGAGTTGGCATAGGAAACTACAATTACTAGATAAGCCAGGATTTTGGAGCCTCACATTGTAAAAAACCTCCTGATACTCGGTTAGGGAGACAAACTCAAGCAAGTAAAAGAGGCTGACCAGAGCAGGGCAAGCTACTCCAGATTCCAGCTCTCAGAAATGTGGTGCAGTACTACATCTGTCACAGAGCTGCACAGGACACCGAAACTAGAAGAGCTTGAAAAAAATAAATTCTTGTGGAGCCCTGGCATAAATCCAGCTGTTGCCAGCATCTGCTTTGCACAAGGTTAGCTTTTGAGGGTGTTGACTTCCTCTCCTTGCGCCTCTGGAGCAGTTCAGCCTTCTTCAGAAAACAAAGTTCTTTTGGTTGTTTGAATTTTCAGATGCAAACATTTTCAGAGTTAAGGAAAACAGAAAAGCAGGAGGAAGTTTGATCTTTCGGAAGCTTGTTACGTTATAGTAACAGAGCTTAATTTCTAGTTTTAGGCTAAGTCATTTAGTCTTTCTTCTGGAATAAACAGGGAAAACACGACCCTGACAATTTTAAGAAGCTCCCACTTAGCTAGAACTTTATGTCCTCTTAAGTACACTAGTAGATTTTTAAGACATAAGGGGATTCCTTTGATCACCTACTTTATCTTAGATAATACAGGGTATAGGATTTCACTCAGCATTTAATTTCTGAGTGGGCTATTTTGTATGGCAGGAGTACTGCTTGCAATAGGTACAGGAATAGTGAATTTGACACCATTCTTTCTTTCAGTTTTCCCATCATTGAGTTCAAGAGATTTGTAGCCTGCTGAGGAATCTCTAATGCCTTTCTTTGTAGGTAGTATTAGGCAGAGATTTACTGTCCTCTGAACTCTGTCTTTGAGCTAGCAGGGTTGATTTTTAAGCCCTCACAGTGAGGGAGGTTTTTCCGCACATGGCATTATTTCTGATCTATTTGTTTTTATTAATATCCTCGCAGAAGTGTTGAGACTAGAAATGGTTACAGCAACTAGCAATGACCACCTCAAGGATGTGGCAAAAAATAGTAACTTTTATCTTCTTCCTGAAGTGCTGCTTGTTGCTAACAAAGGTCTTTTGGCCATTTTGTCACGCTGGGAGACCACAACCTGTCACAGTCCTCTCTTACACCTGAGTGATTTCTTCACATGCACAGAAACCCTGGTCTGGAAGTGACACCATCATTCATGGTTCCCATTTTGTACTACTTTGTGTTGAGAGCGTTTACCTTTCTGAGTTACTACTTCAGGAGGCGTCTTTTTCTGCACAACCACCATCTCAGCTATTATGGGCAGCCATTCCCATCATCCTTAAGAAATGCAGACACACTTCAGCAGTGCCATCTGTGTGTTGCGATATGTGGGCCAATCCAGCTCTGGTGCAGAGCTGTACAATTGTAAAGTAGTGTTTAGTGTAGTAACTCTCCAGGGACACTGAAAAGGATAGTTTATGTGAGCAACTGCTCATTATGCCAGAGAAGGATTTTCTCTGGTCTAAGCACACATTCTGGGATAGAGCAATTCAAAGTGAATCATAGCAGGCTGCTGGTCAAGTTTCCTTATTTTGCACTTGGCTTCCTAGAGGCCATTCCATCCTGGAATAGCTGAGGTTCTTTAAATGCACTTTAAATGCATGTGGGACACCAGTAAGTGTTTTGTGCTGAATTGGACCACAGCTCTGTTATTTGCCTGGAATACACAATGATTCTGCTGTGGAGGGAGTATTGGACTAGATGATCCTTTGAGGTCCCTTCCAATCCCTAATGTTCTGTGATTCTGTGAAGTAGTTCATTACTTAAAGGTAACATTCAATAAAACCACTAAGGCAGAGTAAGTGTAAAATTTCATGTATCTTTTGCAATAATTAGTTAATTGTCTGTTGATAGGGCTTATCCCAGCCTGAACATGGGTTTTAGCTTTGAACAATGGTAATTGAGTACCAGAAATATGCCAGTTCAACCCACAGTGAAAATGATCATCCTGTGTTTACCAAAAGTGTTTGTTTTAAAACTTTAGTACTGAAAAAGCTATGAGATATGATGCATTGATCTTTGAGACAATATAATTTCTGCATGTGGATCAGAGAAGACCTCTTTATCTTCAGCTTCTGAGACGAGTTTCAGATATTCCACTTTAAAAGGAACCTCATGGAGGTTCACGGAAGTACAAAGTAGAGAAGATGGACAGAAAAATGACATTTGCTTCTGGTTCCCCTGTTGTGCCCTACAGCACCTCAGCGTCAGGATGTGTCAAACTGCATAGGTATCACTGTGTGGGAAAGTTTTTTAGCAGGAACAAACATCTCCCAGCTGCTGTTCTCAACACAGAGATGTGAATTGGAGAAAGGAGAGGAACACTGAGAATCAATAGTTTTACAAGAAAGGGAATTTCCATCACCATCTTCCACAGGTCCGTCAAAACAGGTGTCCCAGGTGGAGCCTGTTTTTTTCCTTTGCTGGATCAACAACTTGGGAGTGAAAGGGCTGCTGGTTTCAGGTGGGTGTTAACAGGCAGAGACACTTTAACAAAGGTGATGTATTTCTTTGCTCTCTGTTACACATTTCTGAAAGGCTGTGTGTTGTCCTCTGACTTTTTGCTCATATTGGAGAGGTAGAGTCAGCCTCTTGGCTCACAGCTACAGGTCCGTCAGCCTTACATCCTGCCCATTTTTGCTTCTCTCTGACAGACAATATCCAATGTTTGCATATTTATAGGTGGAGAGGGCAGATGGAGAGGATAGTTAGCCAGGCTAAAGGTTCTGCTGTTCATGATTTGACAAGAGATCTAAATATATGTTCATTTTGGACAGATTAGATTAGACTCAGCCTGTGGTTGATCTCTGTTTTGATATTTATCACCATAGTGAGAAGAATGGCTACTTTTGAGTGGTAAAGTTATGAATAAATGACTGCCTTTCCCTCAGGACTGAAGATTAATGTCACAAGAAATCAGCCATCATGTATGTTACATGCTGAGCCCATACTGTCTCAGCTCCTACCTCTTGGATAGGATGGAAACTTTCCTGACAATATGAGAGAAAGAGAAGTGCTTGAGAGGTATGGGTATCAAGCTGCTCCGAAAGGAGTTAAGCTCTTAATTGAGCTTAACAACAATATATCTAAACTAAAACAACAAAATATCTAAACTAAATTCTAAAAGTAGCCCAAAGAAATCTTTGTCTCTACTATCTGTCTATGTGCACACGTGTGTGTGCAGACATATGTTTCTAAATTGGACGAAATAACCCACCAAAGCTCCAGTATTTATGTGTTGGTCACAACTAAACTTAGGCACAGCATCTAATTTGCACTGACGTCTTTCTTTAACAAGTTTTGTAAGAGGAATGATACAAGTTCAGAGAAGTGCAGTGAGTCATCGGTACGGTGGGCCAGTGGCTTAGCTAAATTTAGAACCAAGGGGAAGTTTGGATCTTCTTGCTCCATGTTTTTCCCTTCACATCTTGCCTTTTCTCAAACATTCTCAGAGCTTAAAAAAGGCAACCTCGTCACAATTCCTTCTTTTCTTCCCACTTCATTTTTACGTCTCCTTAGTTCTCTTGTCTTGTGTGGTATACCTGTATAACTTAAGAAGCTGATCAGAGTTTCTAAAGTCAGGTTACCTGATAACCTTGGAAATATTACTGGGCAACATCTCAGTTTCAGGGTGTTAAAAAACATGAATGAAAAACTTCTGTCCAAGTAACCCCTGAACCAAGAGGTGTTTCCCAGTGGCAAGGAAACAAAGCCCACAAAGCCATGCAAAGCCAGTCCAGCCCAGTCCAACCACAGCTGATACCTGCCTGAAGTAAAGACACACTTGATTGATTAATCCCTAGACTTTCTGAGGGTCAATGAATTTCTTGCCAAACCAAAAGAATGCAGGTTATGGGGCACCACAGCCCATGTGAAATCCATCCCATTCCTCCTCCAAGGAGTGGCTCTGAACACAAACTCATGACCAGAAGGAGGGAAGGTCAGTGAACTTTCTGTGCAGATGAGGAGCCCATCTCCTCTGTGCCAGACCCAGGATGTTTTTCTTGTGCAGCATGGGCTAGAGCCTCCCATGTCCTTCTCCACTCCCATGGAATATCTCAGCACAGCCTGACAGAGAAATATGGCAAAGCAGAATCGATCTTTGATACAAGCAGAAGGCTTACTCTCCTTTTGTACAACTTATGTAGATTATATCTACTTTTCCACTGGGCCAATAAATACACAAAAAACCAGCAGGGCTGGCCAGACTCTTTAAGATTCTGCTTGTCTAATGAATTCTGTTTTCCTCTGCTGGTTAGAGGCATTGCTGTGCTTTGCATCAGGAAATAGTCATGACACAGCTCAGAGGTGATTCAACCAAGGACTATGTTTTATGCTGTACGCAGGCAGGTGTAACTTTTATTCTGAAAAGAGGAAGTTTTCCAATTGTGTCTGACTTTGCTGTGACGTGTAGCAGTTAACTCCTGAGCTCTGGTATAGCTGGGTGTACCACAGAATGGGGACACAAACACAGTTAGACAACCTGGTCATTATAAGAGTCCTACCAGGGGAATCCCATATTGTTGTTACTGTCCAGCAGAGCCGGAGACTCGGAGAAAACAAACAGTATTGAAATCTATTGAATCTATTATCAGTTATCAGCACCCAACAAGAGTGCAACTCAGCCTTGTTTGATCAAGGGTGTTATTGTCAGTGGGGCCACAAGCAGAAAGAAAATTCTGCTCAATCTGAGTGAGCTTCTGACCATGACAATCTGACCATGTCTTGCTACAGACTACTTTTGCAGCATGTGCAGTCTTTTCGTATTCCAGATGAGTTGTTCCTGAAGGGTGGGCTTCAGAGTCAGAAAATCACAGTACTTCGTTGTAACTTCAGCATGAGCAGCTGTCACGCTGTTAAGACTAATTCTACCCCTTTGAAAGTGTTGTTACTGTTCACTTTTCTCCACTGCCCTTACATCTCTTGCTTGGACCTGCTCTGAGTCACTCCTTGCATGGGAAACATTTTCTCCTGTTTCCATACACTATGTCAGGGGTTGTCTATTGATAAAAGGGTTGTAATGTATCCTCTTACTCTGTGGCAAAATGCTTCCCCTGGAATTAGGATGCTTGTTAATAGTGAAGACACAAACCGGTGTGAGTTTGTTAGGTTCTCTTGCTATATACAAGTGCCGCAAGGAAAAATCACCTTTAAATGGCAATGAACTCCTCAGACAGGACAGGCATCTGCATGGGGACCAGGTGGGCAAAAGTTGGGAGTGCGCTGCAGGAGGAGAGGGTATTCGACAGCTCCACTGTACCCACTGCACACAGATATTGAGAAGGCATGAAACTGGAAGAATTTTGTTCCTCCACATTTGAATTCTGAGAAACAGGAAGTGACACTCTCCTGCTCAGCTCTCACAGCAAGATTTTAAGAGCATTCTTATGTACCAGCAGAAAGGCTACCCCAGCAGACTTTTCTGACGATCACTGACAGTTTAAGAAAAGTCTACAACCTGGGGCTAGCAGAAAGGCCATATTTGCCAAAATGAGGTTTTGGACACCAGTAAGTTGAGGACCTGCTACTCTGTAAACTCCTTCAAATGACTGTTCAGCAGATGCTGTTGATCTCCATCAATCTGGTGGCTCCATTTTTAAAGTGTACTTTTATTTCTAACTTTATTTTACAATTTCCCGTTTTGATTATTTTTATATGCTCTTGTTGTTTGGTAAATTACATTTTTACATGCTTAACCATCCCTGAAGTTCCCTGAAGGTTGCAAGTACCTACAGTCAAAGTATAATTTCTTGTATATTCCTAGGCTGTTATTGAAGGTTGTGGAAAAATCACAAGTCATTAAAAAAAAACCCCCAATTGTGTGTGAGCTACATCTCCTCTCCATTTTAACCACCTTGTTTACAATTTAGAGCTTTTTTGAAATACTTGTTACGACTTACAATTACTTCACTTTGTGTTTATACCCAGTACAGCTACTTTGTGTGTTAGGAGCATTCTGACTCCTGTTTCAATAAAAATGCCTTTAGAAAAAGCACTGTATGATCCCTTGGTTATGTCTTCCATACTACTCCAAAGGCTAACTTTGAAATTTAGGAGTGAAATTTTGCAACTAAACTGCAAGTAAATACAACAGTGTCTCAGTTTACTGCAGCAGTACAAAGCCACAGACTGGAACACGAGCTTTAGCTGGTTCAGCAACCTGCCAAACAACTTGCAGGGATTATATTGAAACATTAAAGAGGAAATATTGCTCGGAAGCACTAAACTGTGGGGAGTGTTGTTATTTCTATTCCAGAGAACGTGCTTACAAAATCAGAATATTTTATTCTTACTATTTATTTATTACTTGTGTTGCCATAGCAACCACAGGCTCAGTCACAGACCAACCCCACTCTCTGTCAGGGGAAGCACAGATAAGAAAAGCCGGCAAGGCGCTCATGTTCACATTAATAAACTGTTTTTAATTTTAAAGGGTCTCTGAGGTCACGTATGCAATTGCAAACCGTAAATGTAAAGCAAGTCACACAGATAAATAAAACCATTATTAGGCCCCCGGTGACAATTTGGCCATCTGCTGAAACTTGTTGGAAGAAAGCAGACCATGAGCCATTCCATAAAGGAAATAAATCCAGGTCAGGAAGAATGTGCCAGCCCAAGACCTTGCGCTGCAGCATCTCCGCATTTACCAGGTGGATGGTTGGTGAGAACATCTGGTGTGGCTGCATTATGACCTCATTGCACGAGAAAACCTGTGCAACACGCTTTGGTACAATTTCAGGCTTAAATGAACCTGGGATCAGGAAATATTCCTTCTTTCATTATCTTGCCACTGACCTGAGAGAAGCTTCATATTCATCAAGAAAAAAGTTGTCAGCCCTCCGTAAGAAACTATTGGCCTTTGAATCCCACAGGGAGGCCCTACTGAAAGGACCATGATTACACAAAGCAATCACCTTCTTAAATTCGTCTGCGTTTCAGACAAGATTGATTCCTAGGGTGGTACTGAGCTGTCTAACGCGAATGCTATTTTGCATTCCAGAAATGCTGCCTCTGTTAAAGCCTTGGAATCTGCCTTCAATTCTTAGTGCTTTCAGAAGCAGCCTGTTAATTCCTTCCCTTCCTTCAGTGTCTCTTTATTTTAGTTTCTTGCTTATTATATTTTTAATTTTCTCTCTCAAAAAGGTTTTCAACGTTTTTCTTAGGGAGTATGTTAACCACCACAGCTTGCTGCCTGAATGAAGACACAATTCATTCAGTCATTTTAATGCTGGGGATGTGTATGATCAAGGTGTTTCTGTATGATTTCATAGGAAATACAACTCAACAGGTATGTGCTAATTAACACGCCACATTAACAACACGGCAGTGTGTGGCCCTCATAACTGGCAGCCATAAGAAGGAGAGAGGCATATTTCTTCAGATTCAGTTGCTATAAGAATCTCTGCTGGGAGGCTCTCTGTTTTTTCCCCTGGAAGCCGTGTATTTTGGGGAAAAATGTTCTTGTCTGTGCCTAATGTTGACAGTTCACTCCCTCTGCCTCTTTTCTCTCCACGTGAAATTGCTGATACACCTTCCTGGTCACTCTGTAACGTGGAAGAAAGAAGTAAAACCACAGTGTTTAAAACCAGTGAGACCTTAGAAAACATCTTAGACCTCAGAGTGTCTGCAGTGTTGAAGCAGAAGGGAGATTCAGCTGGTGAGGTCTTATTGCCTGCAAGCAGTTTAACTTATCACTTGGGAGATGCAGGAAGGCAGGGGATTGTCTCATTCACCCCACAAGAACTGCAGTGTCTTAAGCTTGGCTTTGTGCACAGGCACAACTGGTCTGAGCTGAAGGCTGCACCCAAGTTCCAAGGAGCTGTCTCTATGGGGTACAAGCCTGTCAAAGGCACCTTTTGAAGCTGGAGAGGGGCCTGAGCTTTATGTGAAGATGTAGTCAGGGAGGTTTGCTCATTTTCTTCTTCTTTTTAACAAGTATTGATGTATAAGCACTTTGATTTGACTTTCTGATTTCACACAGGGCTTCCAGTAGCAGAATGCGTCCTCTGCTTTAAAAGCAGGGTCCCTTTAATACCATGACGACAATCCTATCCTAGGACAGTCCATGATATGGTAAAAATATACTGATCAGAAAGAAATGAAATTAATAAAAGACATTGCCATCATGAGTGAAGGAAGGGAAACTTTTACGCCTTGTTCAGTCTATTTCTGTGTAGTTGTGTAAGCCAAATACCCAGACAATCCACGGGTAATGAGTAAACCAATAGGAAACTAGTTCGGATTTGATGCTAGAAAACTTTCAGGGTCAAAAGATACCTGTCATAACTTCTGTGTCTACATGCATCTACAGATCAGGCTGTTGAAGTCTCAAATGCTGTCATTTCTCAGTATAAAACATCCACATTCAGCCTAGAGGTTGGGGAGAAGGTGTTCTCAAAACTGGACCCTGAAGTGTCCCCAAATGTACAGCAGCGGTCCGGGCAGGTGAAGAGCAAAAATCTAAGTGGGGACAAATGAGTGGACAGGCGATGGGTGCTGCACAGTACAGCTCTAACAGGGTGGGATCAACAGTCTCTTCTCTTTCAGCTACCTCCTGTGTGGGGGCTGCCTTTAGTAAATACGTTTTGGAGGATGGGCCAGGCAGAAGACTGAGAGGCTGTCACGCTGACTGCTTTGGAGAATACTTCTGTAAAATTTTTAGCTGTAGGCATTGAGTCAGCTCCGACTCCAGAAACAAGTACTGACCTGTTATGTCTGAGAACTTGGCAATTGTTAGAGTCCTGTGCCTGACCTCTCTGCTACCAGCACGTCTTGCAGTTTCAGTCATTTCCATCTTCAGTTTTTGTGAGGATCCTAAAGCCCTTTTACTTAACATATCCCACCATGTTAACAAAAACCCAACAAAAATCACACCCTGTGGTTGTCGTGAAGACTTGTCTTGGTCCCAGAGAAAGAGGTGCTTTTCACAGAAACACCCCCCCACCCCGACTTGCCTGAGACTTTACACACTTTTCTGATACGTTTCACAGAAACCACG
>JAOXOE010000343.1:24522793-24533513 GCA_028565055.1 Phoeniculus purpureus | reverse complement strand
CCAGGCACCTCTCCTGATTCCCATGACTTAGTAAAGATGATGGAGAGTGGCTTAACAATGACTTCCACCATCTCCCTTATCACTCTCAGATGCACCCCTTATAGGCCCATGGATTTATGTACATCCAGTTTGCTCAACTTATCCCTAACCCAGTCCTCATGAACCAGGACAAACTCCTCTCTTGTCTCACCTTCCTCTGGAGCCTCAGCAGTCTGGGGCTTGATGTCAGGACAGCCCCTAGAAGTATAGACAGAGGCAAAGAAGGGGTTCAGTATCTCTGCTTTCCCTGTATCCTCTGTCTTCAGGGCACCCACCTCATTTTTGGTAGATGTTTGTCTTATCATCCCAAATTCTGTAGTGAGGGATAATCCATAATCTCCCAAAATAATCAGTTCACTGGTTTGATGCTCTGGCTGTTAAGACTTTCCCCCCTGCTGCCGTCTTACCTAAGACTGCTGCATTGGAAACCTACTACTGCTTGATTTATCCTGATGATAACAAGAGACCATTATCTGTCGGTGTTCCTGTCCTTCCCCCACGTCATACACTGCTGCAAAACCTTACATAATAGATGTGGTCATAAACATGAGTCACGTACAGCTCAGGCACTTTAACTTGTAGTGGTGCTTTGGCTCTGGGTTTGCCCCCCGGAGGTGAGGTGGTGGCAGTCAGGCAAAGCCTGCAGGAAAATGACAAGTGCCAGGATCCAAGTAGGAGCAACGAGAGAACTCAGAGGCCTAGGAACGTTTTATTTGGGATGGTTAAAGGATCAGAAGTTGATAAATAGGGAGAGCAGCAGATCTAGGGAGAGTACTTCCAAGCACGTGGAAGGTTGCACAAGAAATAGAGTAATAGGCTGTTCTCTTGTTTTATTTGGGATGGATCAGAAATTGTGGCCTCTGTGTGTTCAGGCATCAAGAAAGAGATGTGTTGGAATGGACAGGCGTGCATATGCTGAAGGAGGCTGTGTCATCTTCTACAGTGGCGTCTAAGAGCAGTGAGGCTAACAGCTGCTGAGGACAGTTCAAAGGGGAGTTTTTCGTTGGGATGAACTGTGAATGTGAGAGCTCAAAATGAATTTTAATGCATCAAAGTGCATAATAGTTTCTCTTAAAGCCTGGACAGATCTAGTCCAGACCAACTGGTGCTACCTCCATGTTGAAGGAATCAGTGTGGTATAAATTACCACTATTCAGAAATGTGGAGTGGGAATTGGGTTGTGTGGTTCTGCACAGCAGTACAGAGCCTGACCCACAGGGAACGGTATCCTGTTTGGAAGAATAACCATGACCTCCTGACACACGGTGTGTCACTGCTTCTCTCGTAGCACACCTGTTCTGCCACAGCTCTTGCACCAATCACCACTTTTATCAATGGATGTCTTAAGAAAGACACTAATTGAAATTTAATGAATCCTTCAGCACCAACATGAGCTAAAGCAGTGTATTAGCTAAAATCACACCCACACATGGGCTCCTTAAGCACAGCTCCTGTAATATAAGTAGTGCCTCATAATGCAAGTGTTTTTGGTAGCTATTTTTGCATTAAGAATCAAAACAAACCTTTGGGGAGTTGTATTATCAGAGTTAGAAGTATCAATGTGCTGAGAGAGCTGCTCTGTCTGAACGTGAAAGATGTGTTGGCTTCAAAGGGTGAAATATCTCTGTAGTGACAGAGTGCACAACGTGCACAGTACTCCTGTCTTGATATGACCAGTACAACTTCTCATTGTAAGTGATATAGGAAAGTGTGGTGAGATTGAAGTTGACACACAACCATCCAGTGCCACAGGGAAATGGTACTACACAGCTTCTTCATTGTCTTGCTTTGCTTTTCAAACAGTGCTCTTGGAACAGAATAACTGTCTTCTCAAAATGAGATTTCAAGTCTTACAGATGACGAGTAAGCCCTTTATAGAGCAGTTAGTTGAATTTTCCACCCTTCTTGGTATATTTGTTCAAGAAAATAAAATACAACACAAAGATTTATATTGATCTTAGCCTTTAAAAGTGTAATTTTAGAACCTCTTGGGAAGAAATGAAAATCTGAAAGTGATGGTCAGATCATCTTCCCTTCCTGCACTCCTAACTGTAAATTAAACTATGAAGCTAATTTATCCAAATGCTCACACATTCTCATGTGTAACAGTGCCAGTACTTAAGTTACTGAATGGAAAGTTTCAGAAAGGAGAAATTCCTTGTCTCACCTATACCTGATGGGTGCTGCATGGATTAAGTGTCGCTGCGGCTAAACACTGAGACCTGTCTCTTGCTTTTACTAAACTAAAGCCTTGCTTTCAGATACTCTGTCCCAGTGATAAAACACATGAGCTATTGTGTGTCTGTGCAAGGTCAATGCCTTCATTGAGCCTTGCAGGATGAACAGCTAGCTAAATACTAGCTAAGCAACTGGTCAGAGCAAGCTGCTGGTAGAGAACCAGCTGAGGCATGGACTCCACTTCTTTGTTAATCTAATGCACAATAGAGTTGTCTTCACAGAATCACAGAATATTAGGGATTGGAAGGGACCTTGAAAGATCATCCAGTCCAATCCCCCTGCAACAGCAGTATCACATAGACCAAGTCACACAGGAACACATCCAGGTGTGTTGTAAGTATCTCCAGTGAAGGAAACTCCACAAATCCCCTGGGCAGCCTGTTCCAGTGCTCCGTCACCCTCACTGTGAAGAAGTTCCTTCTGACATTTATATGGAATCTCCTCTGTTCCAGCTTACACCCATTGCCCCTCGTCCTATCACTACATGATATTGAGAAGAGCCTGGCTCCACCCTCCTCACACTCATCCTTCATGTATTTATAAACATTAATGAGGTCACACCTCAGTCTCCTTTCCTCCAAGCTAAAGAGACCCATCTCCCTCAGCTTTTCCTCATAAGAGAAATGTACTACTCCCTTCATCACTCTTGTTGCTCTACACTGGACTCCCTCCTGCAGTTCTGTGTCCTTCTGAACTGGACACAAGACAGCAGATGCAGACTCACCAGGGCAGAGTACAGGGGCAGAAGAACCTCTCTTGATCTGCTAAGCCCCCGCTTCTGATCCACCCCAGGATGCTGTTGGCCTTCTTGGTCACAAGGGCACATTGTTGACTCATGTTCATCCTCCTGTCCACCAGCACCCCCAAGTCCCTTTCTCCTTCGCTGCTCTCCAGCAGGTCTATCCTCAGTCTATAGTGGTCTCTGGGGTTGTTCCTGCCCAGATGCAAGACTCTATGCTTCCTCTTGTTATACTGCATTAAATTTCTCCCTGCCCAGTTCTCCAGCCTGTCCACGTCCCACTCATTGGCAGCGCTGACTGCTGGGGTGTTGGCCACTCCTCCCAGCTTCTAGGTATTCTGTTTCTACACATGAGATCCTGAACTCCACCATCTCCTGGTCACTACAACCAAGGCTGCCCTCAACCTTCACTGCTTCAACCAGACTCTCCTTGTTGGTGACTACAAGATCCAGCAGCGCTCCTCTTCTAGTGGGCTCTTCCACATTTCCGTGAGGAAGTTGTCACCAGTACACTGGAGGAACCTACTGGACTGTGGCTGACCGGCTGAGGCTATTTTCTTCCAGCAAATATCAGAGTAGTTAAAATCCCCCATGAGAACCAGGGCCTGTAGCTGTTAGGCTGCTGTCAGTTTCCTGTAGAAGGCTTCATCAGCTTCCTCGTTCTTATCTGGTGGCCTCTAACAGACACCCTTGACAGTGTCACCCATGCCAGCCTACCCTTTAATCCACACCCACAAACCCTCAACTCTCTTTTCATCCGCCCTTGGACAGAAATCAATACATTCCAGTTGGTCTTTCACCACCACCTCGCCTTGCTGACCTGTCTTTCCTAAAAAGGACATAGCTGTCCATGAATTCATTCTAGTCATGCGAGCTGTTCCACCATGTCTCTGTCATTGCCACCAGATCATAATCACCTGACTGGACACAGATTTCTAACTTAACTCCTCCTGCTTATTCCAATGCTGCATGCATTGGTGTATTGGCATTTCATGGAGTGAGCTGAGCACTCCAATTTCACTTTAGGACGGTGGGAGGCCTCGTGGTCTTCATCAGTACCAAAACACTGCCCCACTGGTGCCCACCCAGCAACAATCTCACCCCACTTTGAATCTAGTTTAAAGCGCTCTGAATGAGCCCTGCCAATTCCTGCCTCAGAATCCTTTTTCCCTTCTGAGCTAGATCTGTCCTGACAGTGACATGTGTAACTGTCAGGTCTGGTGCCTTATAAAACCAGCCATTATCAAAGAACCCAGTAGCACCAGTCTTGTAGCCAGGCATTTACGGATGGAATCCTTCTATTCCAGCCCATGTCCTCATCCGAAAATGGAACTAATGAAGAGAATATAATTTGTGCCCCAGACACTTTCACCAAATGTCCTAAGGCCCTGAAGCCTTTCTTCATGATTTGGGTTCCAGGTAGACTGCAAACTTCCCTACGATGAGTGTCAACTACATATTGGGCCCTCAGTCCCTATCAGGAGCAAGTGTGCAATAACTAGTAACTATCTCTTCTTCTTTGTGGAGGAGGTTGTCATATCACTGGAAGACCTCTCCAATCTGTGCAACTGTGCTAGGACCCCCAGAATAGGTTGCCTATTGTGTATATCCCTATTAGACTGGCTGTCTTCCAGGAGGGGCTCATATCTATTTCTCAGCAGCAACTGGGGCAGTCAGCCAGGCAAGGGGGCTGCTTGCCTTCTGCCATGGCCTTGTTCTTGCCTCGACTCACCCTTTCTACTTGGGCTTCTTCCTTCCATCTGAGAGATGTGGGATACGAAGGCCCCTTGATTCTGGCTGCTTTTTGGCTGATGGACTGTAGAGCCTGGCTCCACCAGTGTTTATGTATTTCAGCCTGCCTAATGTTCCTGAGCCTTTCTACTTCCATTTGTAGTCTTTCAATCTCGTCTTACAGATGTTCTGCTTGATTAAGCAGATAACCTACCTGCTTACACTGTATACTGCCTGAGATAAGTGACAAACTGTTGCATTCCCTGCAGCCTGTCACCTGCACAGCCTCATCTTTCTGGAAGACCTCTGTGTTCCCACATCCATGTGCAGTGGTGACTGTAGCCTGGCCTTCCGCTGCTGGGTTGACACCATTTATTTGTTTATTTATTTTTGTATAACTGATGTGTGGCTTGAGGTTACTACACTGAACTCACTCTCAACAAGTTTTTTTATTCCCCACTTTACACCACCATGTGATTCTCAAAGGAGTAAAATGTTTAACATTCGGATATTCTTATGCTTTAGAGTTTCCACAGCTAAAAAGGAATTAGTTTGAAGAATCTGATGGTGATTCCATAATCTCTTTTATTAGATCTTTTGTGCTTCAAACTTCCTTCAGAATTTTTATTAAAATCTATGCTGATCACCAGGCAGGAATTCAATTGGTTTTGATTTTTTCCCTGGGTACTGCATCACTTTTTCTCTGCAAAAACTGGCCTCAGAGAAGTAGTAGGTGTCAGAGCCGAGTCCTCCCACCAGTGTACAAGGAGGTGTTTGTCATTCTTATCAGAGTCCTTAAGGAAAAATATCCCTTTATTTCTCAGCTTAAGCACTTGTAAAGATTTGCAGCAACTTAAATTAATAAGCAGGTGAGTGTCTGATAAAGAGAAATCATTAGAGTTCGAGTTCCAAATGAGCCCACCTGTCAGGGGAGTACTGTGGGAAATTGCCCTCAATTTTCATAGACAACTTTGGTAAGAGAGTCACAGGCGACTCACAAGGAGTCTTTTCTGAGTCTGTTGCCTTGTTTCATGTCAGGGCTAAGAAATAAGCACAGCTTTGTGCAGAATTATGCAGAGAACTAGAAAACAAAGATAAGAAACTTGAATTTCTTTTCAGTGATGTGACATTTCTTGGAATAATTTAAAAAGGAGCTCCCCATGAACCACAGAGCAGGTACAAGTCCTGATTTCAGTGATGCTACTTAAATATAGCAAAGCAAAAATTGGGTGAGTGATTGAATGCTACCGAAACAGGTCAGTTTGAGACTAATACATTTCCAGCAGAGGCAGAAGAGCGGAGCAGATTTTTAAGGATTTATCTGAGAAGACAGTCACCAAAATAAAATTATTCTTTATAGTTCTTTTTATATCTTGTGAAATACAACCAGTTCAGGGCAGTTACAGATCTCAGGTTACCCTTTGCAGGGTTTTATTTTCCCAGGCGATGATCTGCAGGGTTCATGCACCTAAGAGTGAGTTTCTTCAGTTCTGTTCCCTTTTTCAGCTTTGTCTTTACTCTTTTTTCCCTGTTATTTAACTCTACAATGTATTTCGACAGTGTGTGCTTGTGTAGTACACAAACATAATTGCTAGGATAGAGTCATAAACAGATGCACGTGTCTGGCAGGATGGATTGTTATTTGGGGGCTCAGATGTTGTTAATTAACACCAGGAATGTTGTGAAATAAGCTTGAAATCAGACCTCCCCCCTTCTGATGCAGTGTGAATGGGTAAGTGCTCTTCTTTCAAATAGTAATAAAAGGAAATCCTTGTCTTACAAGTATGTGAAGCAGTATGAATAATCAGCTATGGGAAGTAGATTTGGGTGCTAAAAATCCATTGAAAAACCCTAAACAATGCTGCTGTTCTACCCTTCTGTTGTTGATTTCATTTGTTAGAGGGTTGCTGCAGGTCAAGGTTTTATTGTTGTTTCTCTGTCCCCAACCCATCCCAGTACTTACTTTCACTCCTTTAAGATGTGATGACTGGACCTGTTCTCAGTACAGTGTGCCACATCTAGGTTTCTGTCGTGACTGTTGTTTTCTATTTCCTTTCCCTATGTTGTTTGATCTTTATTTTCCTTCCTTGTCTCTCAAAACTACCTTGGGTGGCTGGATGCTCTCTCACATGCAGCACTAACAGCTCAGGATCCTGTTGTTGCACAATTAAGAACACTTTTCTCTAGGTGTATTTCTTGTTCCTCAGCCAGGTCTCCTGCTTTGAATGAGGTGTCTGTTGCGCTAACACTGTCATTTGAATGTGCAAGGGAGATGAGAGGGAACCTCTCTTGACTCTGTCAAGATCTTCAGGGTTCTGTAGTCTCCAGTGTTCAAGAGCAAGAAGAAATTGAGACACTTCACTGCAGTGGGACAGTTGTGCTCATCGCTGCAGTCTTTTCCTAGCAAGCACAACTTGTCAGTAGAGTTTTAAAAGTTCCTAAACTTCTCCTGATATGGAAACATACTGTCATGTTGTTTTGCTCCATTCCCCTTTTTTGAACTCCTGAGAAACTCTTGGAACACTGCAAGTGGCTTGGGAAGAGGCACAATTGAGGTGACATCGCTGTATGAATGAGGACCTCTTCTGGCTGTTTCCATGAGCTTTTCCCATTGAAAATGTCTAGATCAGGGAAGAGCAGCTGAAGAGAGCACTGTGTGTCAGAATGACACTCTAACAGTCACAGTTCCTGATGTCATGCTTGTAAAACAGATGGGTGAGCACACTCTGGTTTGCACATTTAGTACCCGCTTGTGGTTTCGAAGGCACAACTGTCTTTTGTTGCTTGTTCTAGCAGCTTACATGTTAGTTTCTTTCCTAGGTATCGCTGTAGTAGCTGGTGTGAGGGAGTCACTGTACAGAACACTTACAGAATTCAAAGGCAGTGACCTATGAAACAAGCTGGTGCTACTTGGCTAAGAACAAAATCGAACTTCCCATTTTGTGCATTAACTAAGGAGAATCAGGCTTGGTTTGTTTCTAAAAACTTTTTGGACTGTAGATACCTGTATGAAGTAGTAAAAGGAAAACCACGGAACAGAATCAACTTGAGTAGTCCAAAGCAGTAACAGAAAGTAAATAGTTGTATCTGGAGATGCTTATGAAAGTAAGAGAAGCAGGATTATGCACACTGTTTGTGCCCTCAGTACCTCCACAAAGTACAATCTGCATTTGCTAAGAGTTGTTCAGGAATTGTTAGCACAATGGGACACTGCTGATCTAGTGACAGATGATGCTGGGTGTGATGTTTGAATGACTTGTGCAGCCTTTGTAGGCAAAGCACCCTGTGTTTGAGGAGCTCTGCTTCAGAAACTCCTGAGGTTTTAGCCTGTATGGGGGTTTTCTGGTGAGCTGCTGTCTCTTTCCCTTCCGGCTAGAGATAGATTTGTACATGTTCTTCTTTATGAGGTTCAGGGTGCACATATCAGACAAAATCATGCAGAGTATAATCTTTGTGTTTTATTGACTGTGTTGTTTCCCACTGACACTGTTAGAGCACCTAAAGGCTCCAACCAGATTTTGAAGTGTTTTATGACTGACACAACACAAACTTTATTAAAGTTCCCTGTTTGGCACAAGACAATGAGATCAATGAATAAGAGGAACAAAGGAAGAAGATTTTGTTCATATATTCTTTAATGTGCTCTAAAAATGTATTGATATGGCAAAGGAGGGATTGATCTGCATTCCCCAACAGTATCAATTACAGACAAAATGCAAATAATGGAGATTTTCTGAACAAGAAGTATTAACTAGGGCCCAAATAAGGGTCCAAATGAATTCATGGCAGCAAGCAACCAGTTACAAGATATTGGCTTTCAGTATCAGTAGGTGAAAGACTCCAGCATCTCCCAAACTGGTCTGTTTTACCATGATAGTCCAGCATTCAAATCAATTGATTAATATTATTGTTGGGCAATTGCAGATGTTTTTGCTCATGTGAATCATTAAGCTGCTGTGAGCCGAGGAGGACTTGTTCTGCAGTCATCACTCTCTAGCCACACTTAGCTCCTGAAAAATACAGAAGTTGAATTGGAATTCTTGTTGCTGAGCTCTGCCTTTGGACAGTTTTTCTTAGGTCAGCTTTCTGAGGTGTAGTCTTGTTGAAAACCTCATGTGGTTTAGCTTTACATCTTCACTAGGTTGTATCACTTATGGCAGTTGACAGGAAGGTAGGTGGGATGGCAGCAGACATGGAAAGTTCTATACTATAAAGAGGCATAGAACAGAAAAGGAGAAATTGGGGTTGTGGAGAGGAGTGGAAAGGAAACCTGTAGGTGTGAGCTGCAGTCACCTCTCTGAGGAAGTAAAGTCCAGTTGGAAGTGCTCAGCCTGGGGTTGCGGGCTGCTTTCCATTTGTTGCCTCTAAGCTGCTGAAGTTTTCTTCAGAAAGCAGCCCCACTTCTGTCTTTCTGTTCTGCTCCCTGGTCTATATCAAGGAGATTTGTCCATGGCCTCTGTGAAAGAAGCACTGTTTCAAGTTGGGTTTTGAGGGATGAACAGAGTGCTGGCAGAAAATAAACCATGGAAAGTGAGTACAGCACAGCCAACTGAAGTGCTCAGACTACTTTATCTTTCCTTCTGGACTCTCTAAATGCTCAATGTTATTAATTCAGCTAAATAAACAGCAAAGCCTTGTTTCCTAGGAAAGAAATTTTTTATGGTTTATATCTTCTATGTTTCACTGCTCTCAAGAGTCTGTGCCTGTGTGCACACACTTGCGTTAGTGTGTGTCTAAATCTTGGCAAAGCTACTCAAGGATGAGCTGTAACTTGAACAGCTGCAGAGTCTCCAAACACTGGAATTATTCATCATGCATAAAGGGAAGAAAACCTGCTGGAAATACTTCACTAGTTCTGGGAGGATAGGATCTGAATTTATTTGAATGAACCAACTCCTGAAGGAGTCTGCAAAATGGGAACACAGCTTGAATGGAATTATTTCATAGTGGGTTGTGCATTTACACGGGAAAGCATGATGTGGCAACACAGCTTGGGCACAGAGATCTGTCTGCAAAAGTTACCTGTTTTCTCTTTGATAGTGTAAAAACAGAATTACTGGACAATGGCTGGATAAACACAGTAGTATTAGGATAACACTGTGCCTGAAATCATGATGTACCTTGAAGGTCTAATCCACATGGATGGTTCAACTGTCTGTTCCTTTGCCCAGGGCTACAGATTTACTTACATGTCTAATGTCACACTAATCCAGAGATCATCCTTTTACAGGGATTAAGCCAGAGGGTGTCTATAATCCTGAGAAGGCTGTGTCTAAATCTAACGCGCTTGCTTTGGTTTTGTGTGGTCAGGTTTCTCGTGCCCAGTGTTTCTTGTTCTTCAAAAGGTTATGTGGTGCTAAATTATTTCCAAGTGAAGAGGTTAAACATCCTAAAAGATGCTCTCTTTGAAATTTCCTCCAGTGTAAATACCTGATAAGGAAGTGACTCGCTACAGGTTATGCTGTCCTCTGCAGCTGTATGGGTTGTCTTCACTACATTTCAACAGCAAGTCGCATCTCTTGGAAAAGAAGTTATGGGTATATTTTACTCACAAGTAACTCAGATGTTCAGTTTGGGTTGGCCTCAGCCAGCCAGCTGCAGTGTAAAGTCACTGTCCTGTGCCTTCTCCTGACATCTGCTGTCCCAGACAACAACACACTTTCATGGCACACTCCTTCTCAACGATACCAGTCAGCAGTTGTCACAATTATGCCTTCATCCCCTCACATGGCTTTCCTAGTTTTCTGGACTAGGTTGGAAGTTGAGTAAAGTACCAATGTTAGATATCTCTGCAAGCCAGAGATGATGCACCAGGATAACCTGAGGAAATCAAGGGGAATTGGCCCAAGAGGAGGGCAGGGGCTAGCCCAGCTGAAATGCCTCTATGCAAACGCAAAGAGCTTGGGCAACAAACAGGATGAATTAAGGGCCACTGTGCTGCTGGGATGCCATGACATAGTGGCTATTACTGAA
>JAOXOE010000343.1:24493724-24515459 GCA_028565055.1 Phoeniculus purpureus | reverse complement strand
TAGTATTACCAGGGTTGGAAGGGACCTAATAGATCATCAAGTCCAACCCCTACCCACACAGCTCAAGGCTAGACCATAAAAGAGGACTTGAATGAGGTCCTGTAGAGAAACAAAAATATACCTGTAATTGCATATTTAATTTCAATGTTGATGTGCAACTACCAGAGATCTAAGAAGCAAGGCTGTTGTTCACAATATGTCCTACATGTAACTCACACATACAGACTTCAGAATGAGGAACAACTGTACTGTAACCGGAGGATTTCATTGCCTTAGTTCCAAGGTCAGACATGTATCATGGTGGAAAGGTGATTGGTACCTGGTCCTGTCTACTTCAACTTGTTGAATTTCATGGTTCTCACTACCAGGATGCCATATAGTGGGTCCACTGTTAGCCCAAGGCTAAGACTCCACACACCCATCAACTTCCTTACAAATATCAACTGAATTTAGCATCTGCAGTCATCACTTCTAGATTCTGTGGGGGCTTGAAAGAGATGCAGCATCCTTTTTTCACTCAATTTCTCCAGTTCCTGTGTCTGTACTCTGAACTCACAACAAACTGTGACACATTTGCCACACAGACCTGGGGAGGGTGCTGGTGAAAACACCAGACGGTGCTGGACACAGGGGAGACTCATCTCGGGCTCCATTACTAGGGAGCCAGAGGTAATGCTTACAAGTGGGATTGTACATCTGTACAGTGGTGCCCTGTTTCTTTCTGTGTTGTTTTGATTCTCGTTGCTTTTGCAAAGCGTATTAATAACTTGTATTATATGTTGTAGTGCTTTTACAGCTACTGATGTATTAATGGCTGGCCTGGCTGACAACCTCTACATTTCTTCTGCACCCACTTCTTCTCCTCCTCATTTAAAAATATGTAATCTATTGCTTCTTCCAGATTTCCTTACCACGAGGCTTTGATGTTCTCAGGCAATCCACCTAAACAACTGAACAGCCAACTTTCTAGTCTGGAGAGTCCTTTATCCCTAAAAGCAAACTTGTTTGTCATCTCCTGACTAGACTGCTAGAGCAGATTAAATGTGGGTGCTGCACAGGTTTGGGTAGATGGGTAGAATGTGTGGCAGGAGCCTTTCTTCATCAAAGCAGTGATTCTTTTAACACTGGAATCAAAGCCTTCCATGAGGAAAAAAGACATGGAACAATTTTTTGCAAGCAGCCCTGCGAACATACCTGAGCATAAATCTTAGCAGGGATAGATGACATCTGTGGCAGGTGCTGCTTTTTTAACAGTCTCATTAGGATTCTATATCTGAATCTAATTCCCTGAAAGAGCTACTTCTGCTCTTTCTTGGAGGCTATCCAACTCTCAGTCTGGGTATTGAGAGTTGGAATATTCTTTCTGAAGGCTCCTTACACAATACCATGGTTTATAGCTTGACTATAAATGAGAGTTCTCAGTTTGTTCCTTTACAAATCCATGTTTGGAGGTGCCTGTCTCAAAGAAGTCATTTTCTTCCTCCCTGCCTCTTCAGACAGAGCCTCATGGAATTTATTCAGACATTCATCTTTCCTGTAACAGGTCAACGTGAAGTATTAATACATTATTACAAGGCAGCTCCAAATCTGTCACCGCAGGAGGGAAAGTGTGTAGGCATCTAACGAGAAGAATAGAGAAGCAGTGTGGTGTTCTCAAGGTCATGAGATGGGTTTGCAGTGGAGTTGGAGAGGGATACTGGATGCTTTGGGTTGCATACAGTGTGATCTGGCCATGTGTCTTATCAAACAGTCTTGCAGAAACATAGTTTAATTCAACTTGCTAGTATATTTTTATACTGTGGCTGACACTGACCATGTTCAGCAACTGAATGTGTAGCTTCTGTTTTCTCTCAGAATTTTTCAACTGGAAAAATGTATTCAGAGAGTTATTAAGGCTTATTCATGTCTTATGGCCTTCTCAGTTGAATGTCATCACCCATGCTTCAAATGATATTGTGGAGGTAGAAGAAAGTTGAGCTGATAAACAATTTTAAAACATTAACTTATCTACCGGAGTCATAACATTAATAAAATGCCAGACACAGGATGAGAGCAATAAGGGAGTTATGCTGTAGTGCCAATTTTAGAGCGACTGCATGTTATTTCAGTTATCCTTTAGTGATGAAACTGGAAATCTGCTCATGACAAAGCTGAAAGTAACTGTGAGATCCAATCTTCAGGAGGGATAAAGAGGTTTCATCATCATTAACAGAGTGTAAAATCCTGCTAGGCAACAGACACACGACTTCGTTACCAACTCCATCAGGTAAAGACGCGTTTTTCATCTAATAACTTAGTAATGATTTTAACTGGAAGTGCAAAGAAGATGTTTGAGACATCCTGAATCAGAAAATGCCCAATACGGACTACTCAGTCTCAGATGATAATGTTGGCCATCCCTGCTCTCAGTAGTGTAGATGATTCTGCTTTCTACTCTGTTAATACAATATTTTTCGTAAGTGCTGGTGCTCTGGCATTACTGCCTATGGTCTTCATTCTCTCCACATTATCTGCATTAACAGAAGAAAGAGGAAAGGCAGCCTAATTACATCTCTTTGGTCCAAGGAATCTGAATGACAAACTGGCTCAAGTGAAAAAGAAGAGTCTAGCCATGTCTTTATTCTGACAGTTCTATTTCAGTTGCAGTTATCAAATAGAATCTTATTTTACGGGAAGCCACCAGCAGAGTGTTATGAAATTACTCGTTCTAGATAATGCAGTGCACAGCATTTTCCCCCTGTAGTTCCTCCCTCCCGAGACTGGTCCCTGTAAAGCTAAAATGAGCATCATTCTTAAACTCTACAAGATGGCATGGCTTCTATTTTCTTCTACAAAGCAACAATATGAAATGCAGACAGTACTTTCAACTGAAACACATTCTAATTTCCTTGCAGAACACTGAAAGCTTGATTTTCTTCGTTGCGTGTAGTCATAATAAAGTGACAAGGAAACCTCTTGTCGTACAGATAGCCCAAATTTGTCACAGTTCCCAGGGTGTCTCCCTGGCACTGTGGCATGGAGTTTATTCGCTTTGCTGCAAAGCACAATACAACCTGAAATAGAGATCCTGAAATACATGGGTCTATAACCATGCCCCTCTGTAGTACACCTCATCATTTATACGGTTATAGCACTTAGTTGTATTTGCGCTCACATCACAATGTGTGCCACAAGAAGACTTTTACTGTAAGGAAGAATCAATTGAATCAGCCGCTTTTTACAAAATACAGTCCCATTCCTTCCTCCATAGTGATGTCCCAGAGTACCCACCCCTGGATAAGCTGTACCAAGACCTTTTTTCCCCTTCCGTCCTTATTTTTCCTTAGAGTAAAATCATTTTGCTGATGTTGCTGATAGGGAGTGATAGAGCATTCCCTCTTGGATTGCAGCTGTCCTCAAGTGGGGTTTTCCCTTGCACTGTGTGATTGAAACACTAAAGCCAGCTAAGTAATCATATCTCTTTCTCCTGATTCATGCAAACAAATACAACCAGCAAATACAGCTGCAAACAGCCAACACTCACGTATTGGGGAAGACAAGTGGTTAAATGTGAGAGGAGTCAGGAGGATTTGTGCGAACAGCGCGGGGAGTTTGTAAGTGACCTTCCTGTTAGCTTCTGTAGGCAGTATACTGCTGTAAGGGTAAGGCTGGCCCTACATCACCAGATGACTTTGTGCCAGCACAGTACAAGAAAGAGCTCAGTGCTCTCACCAAGGGCTTAGGTGACAGAGATGCTGGCTGCAGAGGTGCAGAGAATGTTATAGCTTCTAAGAGTGTTATTGTTCCTCAAGGTGAAGAAAATGTATGGTGAGTGGGAAGATCCACCTGGACCTGGAGAGACCATGAGAATTCCGAACTGTAAAGAGTTATAAGGATTGAGACTGAAGTTGGAAAACCACCATGATTTGAGAGAAGCAGGAGCTATTTACAAATGGATGTTCTACATTTTATCTCAGTCCAGTCTGTAAGAACAGTGTGATGAAACTCTGTATGTCTGTGTCTATATCTTGTGTGAGGTTGGTTTCTTCTTATCTGTTGTGGGGAGTGTGAGTTAAAATGTCTTGAGGCCTTTCTTCCCCAGACTGAGTCTGTTGTTTCATTGTCTGCAGATTCATCAGTGGGTTTGTTAAACACTCCTTTTTGTGTCTGACGCTTGAGCTAAATACAGTTGACGCTTGGTTGAAATGCAGTTGGGGTCTCTAACCCATGACATTGGTGGCAACTGCAGAAGGACACGTGGGGATCCAGACAAGGAATCACACTACAGTAGACCACAATGCCACCACGGCCCTTTCCTGCATGTCTGCATGAGGCAAACATACAGCTGGGCCTGGGTGTATGGAAACCAGGAAACCATGAGGCTTCCAGGCTTACTCCAGCATGTAAAACTGAACAGCTGTTTAGGAAACCTCTTCAAACAGGGTGACGGACACTGCGCGTTAGCGTACGTGTTTCCATTAGCACGTTCCCTTTTGCTGTTGCTGCTCCATTGCTCTTTGCATCTTGTTCTACACTGCCCTGGGTTTTGTATTTCGGTCCGTCTTAGCTCCTTGTACAGTATGATTCAAACTCAGTGAAGATTAAGCAAGCTATGCTTTGAGGGGAAGTCTTTTTAAACCTATGCGTTCATCTCTACTAAATGTGGCTTCCTGCAGTAGGGACAGTGTCCTTTTATGTAGAGTGCTAACGAAAGCCCACCCAGCATTACAATAATAATGCTAACGTGCCAGTGATGCCGTATCCCAGTTCAAAGACTATTGAAAACAGTGGAAATCTCCTACTAATTTCAGTGAGCATTGGGTCAGAACTTTCAAGCTAGTGTGTCTGTGTGTGCTTCTTCAGAAATGTTAAAAGGACTCCGTTGACTTGCCTGGTGTTCCAGAAGGACCAAAAAGAATTGCTATCTTTTCAGGAGATGAGCAGCTGGTAGGGTCTTGATAGTTGCAATAAGGATGAGATCTTAATGACTATCTGCCATCTCAAGATACTTTCATCTTCAAAAGGTTTGCAAAAATAGTTGTGGTTTGCAAAGCTATATCCATGCTTTAATTTAGTCTCTTTCCAGAAGAGACTGAAAGCCATGTAAAAAGGACTTTGCTTGTTAAAGGGACCTGTGACCTCCTCAGTCTATTAGGAATGAAGATGCATACAAACCCTAGCTAGTGACCTAGATGCACTCTTGTGAATTTTTATTCCTGAACAAGACTACATCTTTCTCCTACCTCTTAGAGTTATTTTTCTTAATGGCCTTCTTAGACTTCTTGGTTTTTTCCACTTGGCTATGTTTGTTCATTGGGTAGTTTTTGTTTCTATTCCTTTTTTTAAGCTGAGTTGCTGGAGCTAAAATATTTTAAATGAGCAGAAAGAAGTGGGAGGTATCTTGTTTAGATATAATCACAGATGATGATTAATTAATTATAGCTCCACTGCATAAAGGTACAAGAGAATAATAAAGGATAATACCTGGTGTTAGAAGGGAGGATGTAGGGAAGGAGGAGGAAAGGAAGAGGGGTTTTTTTAATGTAAAATCTGTTCTGTTAAAGGAACTGCTGAGCTATTTGGCTCTTCATCGTCACATGTTACTGGGGGTGGTTTCCAAACATCCTTAGTGCGGTGTTTCTCTCTTGTGTTCATCTCAGTCCCTGTCTTTATTACTGTGATTCACCCATGTTACACAGGATTTACATTCCAGTCTTTTCTGCAGGCTCCAAAAAGCCTGGAAATAATCTCAAACCTTTCTAAACAGGTAAGATCAGCACTGGTACTGATTTTAGAACATCTTACTGTTAGAGTGAGTGATGCAGAGACTGTGAATGAAATCTGGGGAAGAGGGAATGACTTCTGTTCCTTCAGGTCGTAGATTGGAAGCCATCAAACAAAGGCAGGTCTCAGGTCTAAAACACAATACATTGTCCTATAATCATATTAACGGGAGAATGTGTTTCTATGCTGGAGATAACCATTAGGATGGTTAGATGGGCTCTCCCGTGCAGCAAAAGCCTGTACTTGCCTGGTTTCCAGACAGGACTGTCTTCTGGCTTCCAGACTTCATACCTGAATTTGTGATTTAGTTGGGGCAAATTCAACTTTGTTTTCAACTCATGTGGGCTATTAATATTTTTATTTCCTATAAATTACTGTGAATGTTTTCTAATCTCCTCGGGGCAACACAAGGCAATTAAACACTGCTAGATATAAGGAAAAGAATCATGAACTCTCCTAGACTCTAATCACATAAATAATAAGAAGCTTGCTAGTCAAATAACATAGACTATAACATTATTTGTACAAAAGCCTGAGAAGTCACTGACATAGGATCACATTTGACCACTGACCAAACTGACCGTCTCCAGGAAAGCTGCAGAGGGAATTTTAGGAGGGCAACTAGAGCTCGGACAAGAGGAAAATTTCAGGACAAGTTTCAAACTAAAAGAAGGGAGACTGAGATTAGATTTGAGAAAGAAATTCCTCCCTGTGAGGATGCTGAGGCACTGGAACAGGTTGACCAGGGAGGTTGTGGCTGCTTCAAGGCCAGGCTGGATGGGGCTCTGGGTACCCTGGTCTGGTAAGAGGTGTCACTGCCTATGGCACTGGTGAACTCTGAGGTCCCTTCCAACGTAAACCACTCTGTGACTGATGTTTAGGCTCCATTAACACACAGTCCCTAATCAGCGGGTGGGAAGATCACAGAATCACAGAATCATTAGGGATTGGAAGGGACCTCCAAAGGTCATCTAGTCCAATCCCCCTGCCACAGCAGGATCACCTAGACCAGGTCGCACAGGAACACTTCCAGGCAGGTGAATCCTTCTGCCTTGTGTCTCAGAAGAGATTCATTTTAAAGTGTTGTGATAGTTATGGAACTCATACACAAATGCAGACCTAAGTTGCCCTTGCACAGAAAGATTTACTGAGGTACTTAGAATCTCAGTAATCCATGAGATACCTAAGAAACCTAAGTGAGTTAAAAGGGTTGGCACGGGTCAGAGTGGTGCCTCTACTTTCACTGGTTACAATATGGAGGGCAGTGGGACAGTTTACAAGGGAATCTCCTATTTCCATACAGCTCCTCTTCTGAGGAGCTCCAAACCAAATTTAACATGACAACTTAGTTGGGCCTTAGGGTATCGCAGAATTCCATCTCGCCTTCAGGTAATCATCCAACTTCAGCACATTTCTGATTAGAACTGTGATCAATCCTGCAATTAGTAAAGACTAAGATGTTCTGTTGCTCGTTCCTTCTCCAGTCGCATAGCAATGCACTGCTGGGGGGCGGGTGTGCAATGGATTGATGGCCTTTTTCACTTTGTTCTTTTGAGTTCATCTGAGATGTGGGTTAAATGATTCACTTTTCCCCTGAATGTATAATTACCCATGACTTATGCTGAGATTTCATTGCATGCTAACGTAATGCCAGTTATTTTTATGTTAAACATATGTTTTTCACAGAGGTTTAGGTAGTTGTGGGTTGCAGTCAGAGATTTTTACCAGGCAGTTATCTGTTAGATTTATGTAATAGCTTGCTCAGAATTGTTTTACATTTAAGCTGGGTCAAAGAGCTAAAGCTTGAATTTCAGGTGCTAGGATTCTTTAGGGAAATGTAGTCTGTGTTAGTTTTCCTTCTTTAACTGTAAATGTTATTTCCATTGCATAAACCTCCCACAATTTATATATTAATTCCTAGGTTTTGTTGGCCAGGTATTTTAAAGTAATAAATAGGAGGATGTAAAATGTAAGCAGCATCATAGTACTTCCACTTTTCCTTTTTAAAGCTTTCAGAATAAAATGGAACTTCAGCTTTTATCAGAAGGAAAGGTGACCTTTTTAAAAACCAAAGGAGGTAAATAGATCTTACACCATATTGACTGAAGGAAGGTCTCTAAAATAAAATGGAGCAAAATTCAGTGGTGGTGTGGAATCTAGCCCAAGCTTATAGGGTTTGCAAACCATTGCAAACCATTCTGGGGCTCTCTGATCCATTCTCTGACTGCTTGAATATTCTGTCTGTCCAGCTGAGCACCCAGAATATATCTGACTTTTGAATGGGTGACACTGCCTTTTGAAATGCAGCCTGAGGAGTCTGGGAATGTGTGAGAAACAGGAAATTGCAGCGCAGGTAGAACTAGGGGACAGAATGGGAAGGCACCGCTATTGTGAAGCACACTCCAGAAATATTAAACTCTTATCTCACTCACACACACACACGCACGTTAGTTTTAGCTGTATGTCTGCAATTCAGCACATCTATTCATAATCTTACTTTTGTAAACCTGCTTAATTAGCTGAGCACACTGGGCCAGTGTCACTTGGTCAGTTTACGCAATCAGAAAAGCCTCTGTGGGGCTATTCAGGAAATCCCAGTGATTTTCATGGGGGTTAGGTTTGGTTGCCACCGGACTGCATCTGGCTCAGAATCTTGCAGTAAAAGTAGTTTTCAGCTCCTTTGAATTCAGACATAACAGTCCACACAGCTTTAGATAGTAAAATACTTTTTATGATTTTGTAGATAGAGAAGCTGCATCCAAGGAGTTCCAAGTGATTTGCCTGAAGCAAGATGGTGACTGTCAGCACTAGGACCAGAATGCAGAGGAACACTGCTCCCATTCTCATGCTTCATCTACTGCATCTACACCCTTTGAGTTCTCTTACACATTTTTCTTAGATGCAGCAGGGAAGAGTCACAGTACAAATGTTGTTCTTGATAATTGCTCTAAAATACACTTTTGTTTTCCAGTTATAATGTCTCAATAGTTCGGTGTAATGGAGCTTGTTATTATTTCAGCCTCATCAAAGATGTGATGTGAAGTAGTATCCCCTTGAGGGACTGGAAAAGATCTGTTTCCTTTAGGGAAGAAGAACTCTGTTCAGGGCAGAATCACTGTTCAAAAGGTCAGTTTTATTTTTCTTCTCTCATGGTGAGGCTGTTGTAGCTGGAAATACCATCTCGCTCGTGAGGGCTCTCAGAGAAGCACAAAAACGTCTCAGCAATGAATAGGCATTCAAATGGTGATATTGTCACACAGTACTGTCAGTGTGTACTGGCAGCCCAGAAAGCGAACCATGTCCTGGGCTGCAGCAAAAGAAGCAGGGACAGTCTGTCGAGGGAGGTGATTCTCCCCCTCTCTTCTGCACTGGTAAGACCCCACTTGGAGTCCTGGGTCCAGTTCTGGAGTCCCCAGCATCGGAAGGACAGAGAGCTCCTGAAACAGCTCCAGAGGAGAGCAACTCAAATGATCAGAAGGCTGGAGCACCTCCCCTATGAAGCCAGGCTGAGCAAGTTGGGGTTGTTCAGCCTGGAGAAGAGGAGGCTCCCAGGTGACCTTCCTGCAGCTTTCCAGTCTCTGAAGGAGGCTACAAGAAAGCTGGGGTAAGGCTTTTGAGTGAGAGAACAAGGGGAAAGCGTTCCAGACTTGAAGAGGGGAGATTAGGTTGGACATGAAGAACAAATTCTTTCCTGTGAGGGTGGTGAGATGCTGGAACAGGTTGCCCAAGGAAGTTTTGGCTGCCACATCCTTGGAAGTGTTGAGGGCCAGGCTGGCTGGGGCCCTGAGTCACCTGATCTAGTGAAGGTGTCCCTGCCTGTGCAGAGGGGTTGGAACTAGACGATCTTTAAGGTCCCTTCCAACCCTGGACATTCTGTGATTCTATTATTCTATGAATAAAGGACACATCTGTCAGGCTGTGAAATACTGGACCTTTTCCCAGGTAAGGTGGCTTTAAAACACAGACTGATTGTATTGGCCAGCACCAGCCAGTAGTAGAATGTTTTTAGTAATTGTCTGTGGGTTGATCAGTTCTTTATATCATTATCCCATTCTAAACTGAGCTGGAATAAGACACTCCGCTCCCAAATAAATAGAAAATGTAAAAAGAACCAATTAATACCCCAGAATACCAGAGCAGTATCATAAATGGCAGAGCGGTAAGAAATGGGCAATAGCTTGAACATCTGTGAAGTGGAATTTCTTGCAAAGTGCAATGATTTGCAAAGTGCAAGTTCAGCCTCCTCTGAGCTCTGTGTTTGTTACCCAGCAAAGCTCAGCCTCCTCCACAGCCCCTGCAGTGAGTCTCAGGTGCACACATGAAGAGATGGGACAGAGCTTGTACTGGGGCAGGACTGAGGGGCTGCTCTCTAGCTGCTACTCACAATCTGCATGCTAGTACTGCTCAGTAGGCATGAGCTGGGAGCAGTTGTGAAGCTCCAACTGGGCTTAATGCCCATTCAGTAGGAGGGTCGGAATACAGAACTAAACACTCATTGACATCCTTGCTTAAGCAAGTAGGAAGTGTTTTCTACATGATTTTATTTTATTTTTTTATTGATGGATGTTGCGAGAGTGCCGACAGGGGCAGGTTATTGCTGTTGATTTCTGTTTGCCATGATGATCAATCGTGGTTTGCAGCTTGTGGTAGTTGTAGCTCCATTTTTGTGCTGCCCACAGTGTCAGCCTACTTTGCACCGTTTCCTATTGTCTGCTCACAGTTTAGTGTTTCAATTTCCTGTGTTTATGGCTGGTAATCAATCCACTTGTTTTGGGGCCCCTAACCACGCCAAAGTCTGCAATTTCCAAGTGTGACGAGTAAGACCGCAATATCTGACACAGATGCTCTAAGGAATTTGCTTTGCAGAACTGGGACACAACCCACTAGATGGTAGATAGGCAAGTGCTGGGCACTAATCATAAACACTTCTCTTCATCAGCTCAGTAGAAAGAGGACTGAAGGGTATGCATTAATTGTTGGATCACCTTGGGCAATCCAGCCTCTTTTGCTTAAAAACTAATAAATAGAAAAATCCTGGAATGTCTGAGGGCAGGTATTTCCATGGGAGACGAAGGAGATCTCACTGTGGTTGTAGAAAGCACAGGCAAGATCTTACTTGGAGAACTTGGGTGTTTGAGCCGAGTTGAGCATGTTCTGAAAGAGCAGCTCTGGTCAAGACAGCATTTCATCAAAGGGGATCTAAAAGAGTGTGGCTTTTTTAATTTCAGCAGGTTAGAAGCCAGAAGGGCCTGTGATTGTCTCATTGTCTTGAAAAGTGTGGAAGATAGAATGAAAATCACTATTTAATTAAAGGCTTACATGCAACAAAAAGGTAAAACTTGGATGAATGCAAGCTGGAAATTAGAATGGATATTTAGGATTAACACAAAAGAAAAGAATTGAGGACAGACTTTGACCATTTTAATAACATTACCTGACGATGTGCATGTGGTGCCTGTGGGCACAAGACCCACTCTACCCCAAAGGGTACTCAGCAAGCAGAAAATGTCTTTAACTCACCAAAAATGCTTGATTCTGTGCCGGTTAAAAATGAAGACAGATAGAGTGTTCTTTCATCATTTAGAAATGGCATGAAGTGCTCCCTCATGAGACCTGTTAAGGAATATAATATATGCTGTGAAAATATATCCTTGCTACTCTTGAGAGGATTTTCCATCATATGACGCTAAAAATATCTCTAAATCCACAGCTGATGAGTTTAATTACTCATCAGCTCTTTACATTACAATTCATTACCCTGAGGTAATAAAGATAAAATAAAGCACGTCGATAGCGTGTGCCGTTGTTCCAGGCTGTTCAGTGCAATGTCTCTAATCAATGCTGCTTGTGTTTACATAGCGTAATGAATAGAAACGTGAGCACTGGCCTGAGCAAACCCATTTTAACAGGTGCCTGAGCTGCTGCTTGTCATTCACTTTCTATCACCTGTCTGTAAGGAAGGCCTGTCTAATTACAGGAATTTAATGAATGATACTGGCTGATCTTACATTTTAAAGTCACCCTGGAATTATTAACTGTGATAATTTTATTATACATTAAGAATATGCCCTAACCCATGGCGTTTCCTTTCCAGCCATGATGATTCTGTGATTCTGTGATTTATGGCTGTAGTATTCTTTTTCTCAAAAGAGCTGAGAAGCCATGGAATCGTAGAGTCGCTCAGACTGGAAAAGACCCTTAAGATCATTGAGTCCAATAATTAAGCCTACTCTACCAAGTTCACCACTAGAGCAGATCTCTAAGCACCATACCTAAATGACCTTTAAACACGTCCAAGGATGGCGATTCAACTCCCTTCCTGGGCAGCCTGTTCCAGTGTCTGACTATTCTTGCAGTGAAAAAATTCTTCCTAGTGTCCAGACTAACCCACCCCTGGAGCAGCCTGAGGCCATTTCCTCTTGTTCTGTCGCTCATGATCTGTGAGAAGAGACCAGCACCCTCCTCTCTGCAGTGTCCTTTCAGGTAGTTGTAGAGGGTGATAAGGTCTCTCCTCAGCCTCCTCTTCCTCAGGCTAAACAGCCCCGGTTCTCTCAGCTGCTCCTTGTCAGACTTGTTGTCTGGGCCCTTCACTAGATTCATTGCCCTTCTCTGGATCTGCTCCAGCACCTCAATCTCTTTCTTGAAGTGAGTGACCCAGAACTGCCCCTGGTACTCGAGGTGAGGCCTCATCAGTGCTCAGTACAGGCGGAAAATCACCTCCCTGCTCTTGCTGGTCACATTATTTCTCATACAAGCCATGATACCACTAGCTTTCTTGGCCACCTGACAGCCTTCTACAGCATTGCTTTGGCTTTTGGAAATCAGCTGAATAACTTCTGAAATATTTTCTTTAATTATTAGTAAAAGAGCATACTCAGGGATTTAATGCTGTTTGAATAATCCATTTTAGATGTTGATTTAGACTACTTTTCTCAAGCATGCGTGAGAATGTGTGGTTGTACATGCAAGAGGCAAATAGTCACGGGTAACTTATTTTCTTTTCAGTCAGATCACCTTTTTAGACGTAAACGTCCTTGTCGTGAGGAAAGTCTAATTTTTGAGGGTAGTGTTCTTGCTGTTACTTTGAGCAAGCATTTGCTCACCAATTAAAGGCTGACCTGCTCTACTTCCTCTGCTGTTTCAGGCACTGTTGTTATTGTATTCCATTCATCTGTCACTTGCAGCATTGGAATCAATATCTGTGATCACATCCTGGGATGTTACCTGACTGTGTGACCCTGATATGAAAGTCTAGAAGAAAAAAACCCCTGACAGCTTGGAGAGCCTCATAATCTATTTTCTCATATCTGTTTTTCACTAGGAAAAACATTTGGTGATACAAGGGTAAGACTTTGCAACTTTATCCTAAAATCATAGAATTGTATCATAGAATCATAGACTCATTAGGGATTGGAAGAGACCTCGAAAGGTAATCTAGTTCAAGCCCCCTGCTACAGCAGGATCACCTAGACCAAGTTGCACAGGAACACATCCAGGCGGGTCTTAAACATCTCCAGGTAAGGAGACTCCACAACCCCCCTGGAAAGCCCATTCCAGTGCTCTGTCACCCTCTCTGGGAAGAAGTTCCTTCTCATATTTAGAAGGAACCTCCTATGTTCCAGCTCACACCCTTGTCCTATCATTAGATGACATTGAGGAGAGCCAAGCTCCATCCTCCTGACACCCATCCTTCACATATTTATGGACATTAATGAGGTCACCCCTCAGTCTCCTCTTCTCCAAACTCAAGACACCCAGTTCCCTCAGCCTTTCCTCATCAGGGAGGTGCTCAACTTCCTTCATCATCATTGCATGGTGGAAAGAAAAATTGTATAACTTCTCCAGGGAAGTGATCCTGCTGTGGCAGGGGGATTGGACTAGATGATCTTTCGGGGTCCCTTCCAGTCCCTAATGATTCCATGATTCTATGACTCTCTCTGCTTTGACAATTTCGTCCTGTCCTAGGATTTCTAATATCTTGTGTTAAAGCTCTGTCTTCTGATGATTTTCATAACAGCCTGTTGTCTCCTCCAGAAATCATAAAAACTGAAATAGAAATGCAGAGAGAAGACCGTGGGTTTTCCTCAGTGGATTTTCCTCGCTGATTATTAAGAAGGGGAATATGTTAATTTCCCTGCATGGGCTGCCAGCTGGTTTGGCTTTCAAGCTGCTGGAGTCTTTTTTAATCCTCGGGTTTGTTTTTCAGAAGCTTTGTCAGAAACATCCCATTCTCCAAGTGCCTTCCTCAGTGGTTCTAGTTACCTCTCCAGAGACCAACTCTGAACTTGGTGAAGAAAAACTAGAAAACTGTATTTTCTCTTTTTTGAAGTTATTTGGACAAAGAAAGTACATTGTCTGGATAGTCCTTGTTAATCAAAGAGATTTAAAGCAATGAAAGAGAAGAATGTAAAGATTTAGTGATTTGCACTAACTGCCTGAAGATTCAAAACCCAGTAACAGCAGTAGGACTGCCACTGAGCCACAAGTATTCGAGATGGCAACAGTGGCATATATTTATGTCCTCTGGCTTATACTCTTGTAACTGTTGCTGCTGCTAACATCCAGGATGCCATCAGCCTTCTCTGCCCATTGTTGGCTCATGTTCAACTTGGAGTCCACCAGAAGCCTTTGGTCCTTGTCTGTCAAGCTTCTCTCCATTTGCTGTCCAGCACATGTTGGTAATTCATGAGAGGAGCCATTTTCTTTCTAGCAAGAGAACACTTTTTTTTTCCGTGTTCATCCTTAGACGTAAGTTATGGGTAAAATTAAGGTAGATATATTGAACCAGCGGATGTCAAAGAGCCAAGAGAGAATGTACAAAGAGCCAAGGGGGGGGGATGTACATGAAAATCAGAATAAAATGCCATTAAATTCAAATATTTTGCCAGGAAATCTTCTCAAACTGTCAACAGAGAGTGCATGCTTTAGCTTAGCCATCCAAAATGAAGACAGCTGGGTCCAACCACTCTTTGTTCCTCTGCTCCACAGGCAATTTTCTGTGTGTATTTATAATCACATGTATTCATAGTTTTAATTTAAGGACATCAAACATACTTAATAATGTGTAATTTGTTCTGAATCCTCATCTAGTCCATATGTTCTTGCATTAAGTGCTACAACTTGACAAACTTGCCCGAAGAGTTGTGTAACAAGGGAAGGACAGCGAAATGCTGCTGGTTATAGCTAACTGTGTTACGGGCTGGGTGACAGTCCTGTTACAGGAGAATTGAAATAGATGTGGCTGCAATAAAAGTGCTTTGGACTCTGCGACTCCCTTCATGGATCTGGAGAGTTGTTATTGTTCCAATATTCTAACATTATTTATATGGATGGTGCTGAAACAGTCATGAGTCTCAATCCAATAAAGACAGAAGCGATTCTGTAAGCTCTGTGTTAGCAGTGTGCTGTTGGCAGCAATAGCTTGTGGGGCAGGTGGTGCAGAGAAGGTGTATTGACACCACTGAGTGTTTTATTAGGCATCAGGTGGGGGGCTGAGTATTTTTAATGTATCTGAGCAGCACAAGTACAGTCCTTGTCTTCAAGAACCTACATCCCAACATGCCTGCTCTGCCTGGCTGCCTCCGGGGCAAACCATGGCTGCTCATGTCCTTTGAGGAAGGGGAAGAGGTGACTGCAAATGCAGGACCCACAGAAGCCTGCAGTGAACTGCAAGGTGAGAAATGACTGAGAGACTCTCACTTGTATGAGGATGAGGCAAAGCAAACAGTGAGGCAGAAATGAATCATTGGAGAAATAAGGACAAAAAAGGTGTGGTAAGGTGAGTGCAAACAGCAGAGATACAGTACCCAACGTACCCATCACTGAACTGGCTCCTGTACTTGCACATGTGCAAGAGCTTGTGGGTCTGCATTTCTGGAGAAAACGATTGGATTCTCTCTTCTTAAGCTGGGTTCTCTACTTAGAAATAACAGACCAGGCAGGTAACCTTTCCAAGAGCAAGGCCAACACCAGAGGATCTTTTCTCCTCATTAAAATCTTGTGCTGCTTCTTTTGAGAAGCAGTAGGCCCCCTGTGCTTCCATTGCAAGCAGTTTGTTAGTGCTTCACTCTGTCACCATCCTATTGAACATCTGTTCATTTCAATCAGTTTTGAGATGATCTGCAGGTTTGTTTTCATTTGCAGTCCCATCCTCTAAGGACTAGTGCCAGGAGCAGAGATTCCTTTTGCACAGCCTAGGATTCTTCCATGGACATGCAGGGTTCACATGGAAAAAGGTGCTTGCCCAAGGTTAGAAACTCACAGCTGAGGCAAAAAGCAAGGAGGAATCACAACTGCTGTCTTTTGGGGAGGGAAGTCTGGAACTAGATGGTTTGCAAGACAGAGAGAGAAAATGGCCACGGGGTTTCTGAGAAAGCTGTGGAGAGCTAAGGGTTGAAGTTTGCTAGGAGTCAGTGCAAGAAGACAGGGACTGATGTGCTGGGCAGATGTCTAAGACTGAGAGAGACTCAGAGGCTGCCGCTCCCTGCAAGAGAAGGGGAGGCTAGGGAAAAACAGTGCTGAGAAATGGAAATGAAGGCGGAAGACAGGCTGCCAGTGCTGCAGCAGATAGACCAGGATAAGCAGCTTGTGCAGGTTCTGAATCCCAACTGAGCTGGGGATAAAAGAGGATAAAATTGTAGCTACAGAGACTGGAGAAGTGAGAGTGTGAAGGACCTTACTGTGAGTACCTGTGAGCAGCTGTGGTCAAAACGAGAGTCACAAATGGGTTTAATTTATTTCACTCTTAGATTTAAACACTTCATAGCCCAATCCTACTTTGACACTTCCATCTTTCATGGCGCTCATCCATACATTTCTTACTGCACATTGAAATGATGCCGTAAGAAGTGTTAGCTCAGCTTCTGAACAGCTCTGCTGAGGTAATGGGTCAAACCTGGGAACTGATCCCAGAGCAAAGGTATCCAGAGATATACAAAACTGCATTTTTCAATGTTTTCGTGATGTTCATTGCTGGTTTGTAGGTAGGTTTTGAGATACTTCAGGAAAAGAATCCTCATGATTACAAACAAAAGAGCCTGAAGCCCTTGCTGGGATAGTTCATGCGTAAGACATGAGCGCCATCAGACCTGCGTGATGATATTAACACCAGATTTAATTGTGAAAGATGAGCTGGAGGTCTCTGGCTCTGCACCCCTGCAGTACTGGAATTAGTACAAGATTCTGGGTTGTGTTTATTTCTAAGTCAGGTTTTTTTATTTGTCCAAAGTGAGTCAACTTCAGAAAGATTTAAGCTTTTGATGTATATTAGGAATTATAAACCCATAAACCTCCCACTACTAAAATCTCCTAACACTCGATGATGATACCAGGTATAATATGTTTGTGGGTGTTGTCCTTGTCTGACACATCTCTGGGAAGGTGCAGGGATCTCTTCCCAGTGCCAGGGTATTTGTCTTCCCTCATTCACTATCTCAAAGGATTGTACTGGGCAACAAGAAGAGAAAACCTGGATGTTACTCCTAAGTCTCACTCTTTGTTTTTACAGGTACAGGTGATGAAAAACAAGAGAGGGATTTTGCAGCCTATTCCTAATTTCCAGGAGCAAGCCCACGGCATCTCATGGTCTGAATGAGCGGAGCCTGTCCTCAGGTGTAATAACCCAACATTCAGAGTGGACGGACAACCACAGCAGGAGTCTGGGAGAAGCAGGCAGACAAGGTACCTGAGTCTGGAGCTGGTTGCTCACTGCTTGCTGGGGAGAGGAATAATTTACCAAGGAACCTTCTTCAAAACACGGTGTACCCTCATTGTGCAGCCACAACATCTGCTCTGGCCCCTCTCTACTTTGAGCATTTTCTACCATGAGGAGATGCATGGCTAGGAGGGGTGGAGGTTGATGTTTCAGAAGTTGCTGGTCCTTGCTGAGGTAGGACTTTCACAAGCCCTGTGGACACTAAATGCCCCAACAGCCGCTGCTGTTGGCCAGGTGGGAAAGGGAACAGGAAAGGGAAAGGAGCTGGTTTGTAATCTGAATTTAACCTTCTGAGTTCTCCAAACTCTCTGATTTCAGAAGGAATTCTGTACATTTTGCTGAGTCAGTATGTTCCAACCTTTTCCCTGGATTTTTCCCCTTATTACCATCACTTGTACCCTTGTTCTGGTCTATGCTGGTAACTACTTAAAGGTGTGACTTTATCTCTAAAAATATTCATTGAAAGACTGGTGCAAAACATGTGTGAACATCTATTTACACATTTAAACGAGGCAGTGATGCTCTTCAGCAATGAGCAAGTCAGGTAGTCTTGGGCAGAGAGACAGCCATGTGTTTTATAGAATCAGACCCAGCACATGGACACCAAACTGTTAATAAAAAAACTCCAACAGCTAATTTGGGACCAGGAAAGGATGCTAATGCATATAAAACCTGTGTTTTCTTTCCTTCTCCTTTGTCTGTGATTCCTTTGATGAGCTTTATTGAGTAAAGCAGATACACGCTTGTGGCAAGTCCATTTGCATCATATTTTCAAGGTATCCTGGGAAACGCTGACAAGAACTGCTGAGGGAGAGAGGGTTGAAATGACCATCATAAAAAGTGATGGCATAGGGACTGATGGCTCTGTTGCACCAGGGAAAATCAGAAATAACTCCTTCAAGGCAGAGGAATGACACTGCCTTCTAGTCAGTAGGAGGGGAGAATGAGGACAAAGGAATTTAGGTCCCATCAGAGGGTGTGGTGAGTTGTGGACTGTCTTTGATGCCCCAGTGGACATGGTTTCAGGCAAAGAAAAATGCTGAATTTGTTTACTTTCCTCAGGAAAATGCTCCCCAGTAGAACAAGCTGGTGGTGCGCTGCTCTCAGTGTGCTGGGCAGTGCTTGACCTTCAAGGTTTACACACCCAGAGCCAAGTAAATGTCAGTTCGTGACACCTCCTTCGAGGTGGTACCTTCCTCCATCTGAATGGGATACTCAGATGTGGGCATGGTGCTCTGTAGATCCCCTTCAGCTTCCTCTGTGCAAACTGATTCAGACAGAGGTGCTGGCTAAGGTGCTGTGTGTGGTGTAGCAGAGCTGTGCAGGACATATTTGTAGCATCCTCCATGGCCACAGCATGTTCCAGTCCAGGCTCAGTTTGGCAGTCAGATCCTCAGAAATTCTTCAGGGTTTGTCTACCATGAGGCAGTGCCAGCAGCTTTGTCTGGGGTTGAAGTACAGCAGGCAGAAAGCTGGACTGAGACTCAAGGATCTCTCTGGGAAGCTGTTCTAAGACATAATTAACTACATTGATGTGAAAGGTAAATCAGGTGCACAAACAACTCTGGTTCACCAGTTGTGTCCAGCAGACAACTTTGTTTTGTACAAAGGGACACAGTTACGGAAATCAATGCAAAAGTGCTGTGTAATTGTTTTCGCGGCATCTTCTGCTCTTCACTGCCCTGTGATGCAGGCACACCAGGAAAAAAAGGAATTAAATAAAAAAGAAATCAATATCATTTCATTTTTTATTGCATGGAGAGAAAATGAAATTTGGAGGAAGTGGGTGTCTTGGAAAAGGAGGAGGAATATAAGAATCTGTGTGCTTTCTGCCCCTGAACTAGAGAAATAATTCTTGAATTAGATTTATCCTGGGCTGTTCAGCAGGAGAGATGAAGAAAGAGATTTGATTATTTAACTGTGCTTTAATTTAGATACTTCAGAAGTCATATTAAAGGGGGTTGATAGATGAGGAAGAGCAATCCAGAAAAAGAATCCAAATATTGACTCACCTACAGTCTACACCATCACATACCAGTGATGTTCAGTGCAGTTCCTCTCATTATATTAGGGACAGTCTTTTCTGGACAATACAGAGATGTGAAGTCCCCATGTAGATAAGTTAGGCCATGTGGAAGTCATCCTGTTGCCAGTAAGGAAGCGGGAATGGGAGATGTAGTTAGGATCCTGGAAGACCTGATGGTACCCCAAAGCCAAAGTCTACTTTCAAGAGCCCTATTGTAGTGTAAAACCTGAAAAAAGGGATTAACCTGGTGTGAACACAAGCTAAGTAATAGTTCTAGTACACTGAGATAACATCCTTTCTTTCTGGTGTTATCCCTTCTGTTGTGAAACAGAGTCCAGCCTTGCTTGTTAACACAGATCTCTGCACCCACTCTCCCAAAGAAATGACAGCACAGGGAGATCTCACCTGCCAATGGTGGACGGAAAACTTTTCTCGATGTCAATCTATTCCTGCAATTCTTGTAGCTGCAGCAAGGGCTTCTATTCCCTTCTCTGATTCTGTGCGGGTTAGATACAGTTTCACTTCTGCAGGGAATCCCAGTGTGGTTCTGTCACTGGGAAACTGTCTCAGTGGCCAATCTAAGACGCTCAGTCTGAGTCTTTGAGATTTCATTTCCATCTTTGTCTCCTCCCTCGCTCTAGAGAAGACTGGGGAAATCGAAAGCAAGAAGCAGGAAACCTGCAGCTTCCCCATCCCTCCCACACATGCTCTAGCATGTGGTTGCTGCATCTCTGGTCCAGCCCATCACATCTCCCATCAGCATCAAGCAGTTATTGTTCCTCTTTCCTGATGCTCTGCCGAAGGTGATGCAGGCTGGTACATGGACACAGGTTTCACTGGGTGGAAAAATCCCTCCTGGGGAAGAAAAGGGCTATAAATGATTGTTCCTGGTAACTGATATCAAATGGCGAAGTTCCATCTGTTATTTTTACCTCTGACTGTGCGAGGACTTTGTGGAGGGATGAGGAATGGCAGCCTATCAACATATCTAAGCACATAAGTGCTGTACCAGTGATTTCATCGTTTGCTTTGGGTCCACATACTCCGTGCAGATAGGAGTGGCACACTGGGACCCAGCCAGCAGGAGGACGTGGCATTTACTAATCTGTGCTTTGACGCTTAATTTCAGCTGGCATCACTTAGTCCCATTGACTTTTGCAGGGTTGCTCTGTGCCAAAAGTGAAGCACATCAGTGGGACTGAAGTTTTTAACCCAGCAATCCCCTCTGAAACCTCAAACCTTTCACTGTGATTTGTGAAAAAATAACCTTCTGCAACTTCAGAAAGCAAAAATTTCAGAGAAAGAAGAAAGCTGAACTCAGCCTTTCTCATTTACACTTGGTCTTCTGTGCATAGTCTTCATTACGACAGACTCCAGCCTCACCAAGAACTATATAATTAGCTGATTTTTTCCTCAATTAGAAGGTGGTAAAGTTGCCAAAGAAAACATATTTTGAGTGTATCTCTTATCACAGAGATCAAAGTTCAGGTGTATCTGTGCCTGTAATGAGGAGCTCGCCTGCTAATGTTCTTGTAGTGGTCCAAATCTACAACTGCAAACCCTTTGATGCTTCACTAATTGGTTTTAGCACCATGGATTAGGTGCTGAAATCAGTAGGCAAGAAATTGTGAGTAGTAGGTGGGGAAGAGATAATTTTGATTCTCACCATATGCTTGGAGAAAATGAAATTGTTACAGCACCAGCAGAAAGAAGGCAGGACTTGTTGCTTCTTTATTTTTAAGATAGTCTCATGGATTATCTGTGCGATCCAAAAATACACTTTATCCTAAATCATTAAAAATTCTCCATTTCACAGCTTTTTATTTCTGTAGTAACAACACCCATCTCGCCTTCACTGCTCCATCATGACACCTAATGTGTGGTAAGGAATGTAGTAGCAGGGGAAATGGATCTGCACAACACGTGGGAAGTGCCAACCCTGTGATTAATTTCAGACAGTTTATCACTAAATAGAAAACTCCAATTACAGATATCACTCCCACCCTGCAGAGAGAGGAAGGAGAGGCAAGTCATGTGCTGTGTGATCTCATAATGGTGGCAGGGTGAGAGCTGAAGGCTGTGTCACATCTGTTCTTTTGGCCTTCTCATAGATGTTTGCTCCTGGCTTTGATGGTGCTATTTCATAGAATCATAGAATAGAATCATAGAATCATTAGGGATTGGAAGGGACCCCAAAAGATCACCTAGTCCAATCCCCCTGCCACAGCAGGAT
>JAOXOE010000343.1:24471056-24484552 GCA_028565055.1 Phoeniculus purpureus | reverse complement strand
CATTTGGTCTTGTTGAAGCCCATTAGGTTGGCTTGTGCCCACCTCTCCAGCCTGTCCAGGTCCCTCTGGATGGCATCTGTTCCCTCCAGCATGTCTGCTGCACCACACAGCTTGGTGTTATCAGCAAACTTGCTGAGGGTGCACTCAATGCCTCTGAATTTCATGTTTCATTGTGCTTTGGAGGTGATACCTGGTTGATTTTGTTCCATGTTGTTGCAATTTGAGCTTTGCTGCTGCTCCTGTCCTTGAGCTAAACAAATCAAGAATCCAAAAGGAGGCCCAGAGCAAGTGGACATCCACCTTTATGTGATAAACTTGAATGCTGAGGAGTCTGGGCTTGTGGTGCTACCCTTCTATCTGGAAGTTACAAAGCCATCCCAAAGTTTAAAACACCTCTGTGCTGAATAAACATGGTGGAACTGATGGCTGATCTGTTGAAGAAGAGAAAAAGGCATGTGGGTTGTGCATGGAGCAAAAAATTAACTCCCTGCGAGTGTAACAAGACTGTAGCTGCTCTAAAGTTTCAAGGACTGGAAAATCCTTCCCTCTCTTCCTTCGCAGTGAGCAAAATGGGCAATGGCTAAATTTCTGAGGTCAAGTACTGCACTCTGGCTGAAGTCTGCTGTCTTAGAGACTTTTTAATGCCTGTTGACAGCATTCTAAATACTGTTATCTTCAGGACACCTGCAGGAGCTCTCTGGGTTTGTCCTTTGTTCACTTTGTGTGAACTTATGTGGGAATTTCCCTTCAGAAACCAACTGCAAATGTTTCATCTGGTAACTTGGTTTTTTACAAGTTGCAGCTCAAAGCTGTAGCTCCGAAGCCTTTAATGCTTTAACCTGGCACCCAGGAGTACAGGGATGGCAACAGAGTTGTGAATAAAACCACTCCTTACCCGTTAGAGCCTCCTTTAGCCTTCTGCAGGACTCAGCCTTCAGTTGCTCTTAAGGAGTGTTGCCTGCATGTCCTACTGCAAGGAAATGTACATTCAAGTGCTGAAATATTTGCCTGTGGCCTCGTTTTACAGGAAGATTTGATGTTTTAATACTTAAAAATACTGTAATGATTGAGGTGAAAGCACCATGTTTAAAAAATGGAATTTTCATATGAAAACACCAGACGTTGCAGGGGATTGATGGGGCCAATATTTTCTGGAAGTCTAGAAGCACTGGAGAGGGTTTCATTGCACTGCTCCTATAAAGTGAAGACAAAGCTATAGAGAGCGTCACCTGACTGTTTATTCTGTGGCTGTAACTGCTTCCTGTACTTGCATGACAGCAGTTTTCTCTACTGCTACAGTGTTTGCAGAAGCCGTCTAATTCACACATGTCATTAATAACAATAACTTCCCAATCCTATTTCATTAAAGCCCTGCATTAGTCATCACATTCTACAAATGTTAATGGGTCTGTCTCTTTGGATTGCTTGTTTATAGTGCCTTGTGATGGCTCGGTGCTGGAGATCGATAGCTGGGTGCCGTTGGCCCAGTGAGTCACATGGCAGCAGTTTTTCATGTGGATAACGATGAGGTGTAGATACTGCTGCTTGTAAATGAACAGCTTTATCACAGTGTGAATATTCATGGATGTTGTCCTGATAGTCTCCTGTAAATAGTTCTGCCAGTGGAGCTCTGGTTTATGAATATTTGCAGAAGGGGAACAGATAAAAGAGAGTGTGCTGGAGGTAAATAACCTGAGCGTTTGTGGGATTATTCAGACTAAATATTTTGCAAGCTCTACTCAGCCCTGTGTGAGAACGTCTTCCCTGTGAGTGAAGGGAGAGTTTTCCTTACACCCACCTCCTCGCTTCCAGGGGGCAGTGCAGAAACCCTGTTATCCCAATATATGTTGGCAGGTCTGACCTACTGTACCCAGCAAACCCCACCAGCTCGCCAGGGGACATCAAGCTGTAGGAAAATGTCAGGAAAAGCAGCACATGCAGAGCATAAGAGGTGAAACAGAGCCTTTGAGTTGCTGTTAATAGACTCTCAAAATAGACATTTCCTCCTTGAGTCGACACAGGCTGTAATCACATGGTCTTGAATATTTGATGTCTATTCTCTTGGTGCTGACCTTGCTCCCTACAGCTATCTGCAGTCCACTCTTCCTGCGAGTTATCACGTAAAACAGACACAAAACAAAGTCACAGACTTGAGAGCCTGGCTTTGGTCTCAATGAGCTGCAGCATCTGTGGCCCTGAGGCTGTGCTGGGTCTGACATTCTCGAGGTACCAAGCTTGGGCAGTGACAAAAATCATTGCAGTTGCCTGAAATTCCTACTGGAGGTCTTCAGAGAGCAGGTGAGCTGTTGTACCAGGGCATCCTCTGTGTCTTCCCTCCTGGTTCATCTGTGATACCCTCTGTGGCAGAGGGAGGGCAGGCAGATGCTTGGGGCAGTCTGCCACTGTCCCTCTGTGGAGCGGCTCCTCTTGGGTGTTTGGCTGCTGCTGTTGGAGTGGAGAACTGTGCCCTGGGCCACACAGGTCTCAGTGAAGGAGGGACAAGGGGTGTGCATGTCTTCTGCTGCACCTCAGTCACTGTAATGTCACATAGTCAGCTCCTGGCAGTGAGCTCAGAGTGACTGACTCTCCATTAGCTGAGGAGCTGGACAAGGCTTCACAGCCCACATGGGACACAGATGGTTTATTTGAGCTTTACTTGCAGTACCAAGTAGTGTCCCAGTACATTGGTGATGTTCATTTCCCTCATCCCCGATAACGATAAGCATTTTTAAAAATGTGACTTCACTTCTGGGCAGTGTCTGTAGAGGATGGAATGGCTGTGTGAGATCATCCCAATGGGCAGCATGGCTTAGGATAAATGTGAAGACTTCCTGATCTTCTACAATCTTCTACCTGGCAGAGGTTACTCAGACTCCACAGATCAGTGAGTTTCCAAGCTACATTGCCTATTTGTTCTCCAAAGTTCCTACAGAGCACCAAATGCACAAATCTCTGCCCAACTCTGCCAGGAAACTGTGTCCCCCTCCTGTAGCAGCAGCCACCAGGAGGAGCCTCATTCGGCACTGCCTGAGGTTCAGGGCCATGCTGCCTCCTGCTGCCTACAGTTCTTTGTTCAGGCAGGAGGATCTGAGAGAGAATGAGGCTGTTTGATATTGAACTTCAGTGTCACAGAATTGTTTCGGTCAGAAAAGATCCTTCCCCAGCTCTGTTGCCCTTCTCTGGACATGCTCCAGCCCCTCAATGCTATTCTTGAAGCGAGGGGCCCAAACCTAGGATTCAAAGTGATTATTCACCAGTGCTCAGTATATAAGGACAATGACTTCTCAAGGAAAGTGCAACTTCTTGGAAGTTCCACCTCAACATGAGAAAGAACTTCTCTACTGTAAGGGTTACAGAGCACTGGAACAGCCTACCTGGAGAGGTTGTGTAGTCTCCTCCTCTGTAGACTCTCCAGAGCTGTCTGGATGCATTGCTGCGTGATCTGCCCTAGTTTTGGTCCTGCTCTGACAGCGGGGTTAAACTCTGTCCTCAGAGGTCCCTTCCAACCCTAATGTTCTGTGATCTGTCTTCAGATATCATTAATTTCTAGGACACCATGGTCCTACCTGAAGCATTTGGCAGGAGGAGACATGAAGAAAACACTCTGGCATGGGAATAAAATGCAATAACATCCACTGTTAGTGGTGAAAACAAGTACTGCTTCCCTCTGGCCGAGTCCCAACTTTTGGTGGTTTTTATAAGTGTTTCTTTAGGATCTGTTTTGACCTGTAGATTGCACAGCCCAGTCTCTGCAAGGTGAAATCCACCTGTATTTGTCTTAAGTGTTCAGAAACCACCTGGCTCTTACACTGGTAGCTCCCTGAGAACAGCACTGATCCAAAACTGCAGCTGCAGATAAATATTCTGCCCTTCCCTTATCAATATTCATGGGCCATCCTCCCAACTGGACTCACAAACTTTTCTGTTGACACTGGGCTCTGACCCATGGGTCTCAGAGGTGCAGAGATGCAGCACGGTTGCTTGGCAACATGAGAGCACCAGTTTGTGGGGTGTGATGAATGGTTTTTAAGGAAGATTTCCTTTTCTGTTGCTGAACGTGTCGGAGCAGAGATGACTCTGACTGTGGTGCCCAACCCAAGGGTTTGGGGGCCACAATTCAAGGTTTTATGAATGCAGAGTTAAGGTCAGTGGGGGTGAGTTTGGGCTTGACTTTCACTAACCCCAGGGGAGGGGTAATTATTTATATGTTCAAGCATTTAAGATTTGGGATTTAGCCTCAGACAAAAGTGTGGAAAGGTGGTCCTCCTCCTCTTCGGTCCTTTGTTCAAACTCTGTGTGGAGACAGAGCACACAATTCCAGTCCAGGCTACTGCAAATCAGAGCAAAGGGCAGAGCTGCTCCGTCTGCTCTGGGGAGGAGCATCCCTGTGGGTCTCCTGGGGACTTTCTGCTTGTGAGAGGTGCAGTCAACACCATCTTGTGTTGCACCAGTGGCTGGTAGCTTTTTACAGGCATCTCCATGCACACATGGAGCTGATTGAAAGTCTAAAGCCCTATGAGAGGATGGTAACGTGCCTTTATCAAGGTTTCAGACAAAGACTAACTACTTCATCACTAAAGTAACGGAATCTCTACTGCTTCTTGTGGAGCACCTTTCTGGCACAGCTCCCATATTCATGTCAAGGGTTTCTCGTCTGGGTGTTCTTCCTTGTATAGTTCTTTGTAGTTCTGACAATTGTGGATTTAATTATGTTGAATTTTATAATTCTTATCATCACCTAACTCTTCCAACTTGGTTGAATTTATAAGCATTTGGTAAATTGGGTGCCTCATTGTGGCGAGAAGCTGGATAGTTGAGGGAGTGTGTAGGGATATAAGAGCATGAACAGCACCTCTTGGCTTTAAGGAAATGTTAGGTAGAGGAAAAAAGAAACTAAGAACAGCCAGATTTTGAAAGATCAGGATGTGTTTGACACACACACGGTGCCTCCAGCCATCACTCAGAACTGATGCAAGCCACAGTAAATTAGACAGCCTCCAGGCTCACTTTCATTCTGAGTTTAGTGCTTTACATTATTTCCTCCAAAGCTGCAACCAAGTCATCCATCAGTTTGTCAGCAAATTGTCTGAGTGCCATATATTATTCTCACCTCTCATATTCTGTATTTGGTGGGAATTCATTCACAGATGAGGTCTATTTGGACACAATATTCTGCAAATAAAGTAGCCCAAGAAAGGGTTAACTAATAAGGAAAAACATGGTACCTGAGAAGGTGCTCTGTGGGCACAAAGTGCTAACTGAGAGCTGCAGAGAGGGCTACAGCTGGAAAGTCTTCCTTAACATACCCCAGCATGTAGGACTGGTCTTGCTCCCTACAAGGTGATCAGCAGCAGACTTTAAGTTAACGGTGATACCACCAAGAGGTTCATTTAGCTGTCAGTTACAAGGAGACAATTGGTAGTGGAAATGGGCAGTGCACAGCAATGTCTTTAGGAGCGGTCTGATTTCATAAAACTGTGAAATCACAGCCTTTCATCCACTCGCATCCAACAGGAACGAGTCTCATGGAGTACTTTATTCAAGAACTGCAGTTCTAAGCCTCCTGCAGGGAGTGTGGCTGGTGCTACCACTAGAGACTGTGGATTGAAGAAAAACCCAGAGCAGTTTTGCAAAGGGAGCCAGAACTGTATTGTGCTGTGTTCCCTTATGTTTGTTCTCACACAGCAGCCCATGACACAACCCAAACTTTTAGTGACAGCGTGCACAGTGCAGGCCCCTGCCATGGGAGTCTTATTAGTGAATGAAGCCCATCTCTTTATCTCCTAGAAATGGTCAGTGAGAAATCATTAAAGTTATGGCAAAAGAGAGAGGTTGCTCAGCTGACACAGGAATAGATGAATTTTTTCACCCTCTGCCTTTATGGTAGGGAGTTTGGGAGTGAAACTAAGAGGAAATAAGACTTTATTTGCCACACCTTTCCATGGATGATCCCTCTCTGTAGATGTAGGAATCACTAATGGATGAAGGGAATTTAATATGATTATGCACAAGCTCCCTGCGATTGGATTTGTGTGCAAGACTGCAGGTGCAGACACACTGGTCTGAGCAGGGTTTTGGTAAGTTTGTTCTAGAGACTGCAGTATCGAGAGCAAAAGAGAAAACTCTGTTCAACAGTAGGAGAGCATTGCTTGTCTTGTGGTGGCAACTAAATCCACCCAATGATACTGAAATAAGGCAAAACGTGTTTTTATCTTCACAGAATCACGGAATCATCATGGCTGGAAAGGACCTCCAGGGTTCATCGAGTCCAACCTTTATCCTATTAGATCTAACTGCACGAAGGAAGAGGCTTGACAGACATTCACCCAGGCCATGTTATGTCTCTGGCCAGGGCTGACCTCTCCCAATCCTGAAGCGGGACCTGATGACTGTACAAGCACTAAGTTGTGGCAGCTTGCTGCAGGCTCATGGTCCTGTGGTGGTCCATAATGGGAGCTGGTTGCCCTGATGAGTGCCCTGATGCACAGCCAAGTATCAGGATGAGGACAGGACTTGGTCTGAAGCTCAGAGTGTTCCAGGTCTGACACGCAGTGACATGAGACAGCTCTGGGTACAGAACACATTTCAGTAAGTTTGCCTAATTCTACCTTTAAATTTACTGTATTTGTTAATGCTGAAATGAGAGGGAAGCCCTCTGAAAACTGAGATGGTAGTTGCCATTAACCTAAGATCTTGGCATGCACCAAAGAGAAATGTAAGATGAGAATCGCAGAATGTCATTGTCATCTTCCTCTGGGACCTTTTGCTATCTGCATCTTGTTTGCCAAGTTTGTGTCTTTCTCAGTGCTCGCACAATCTTCTTGTACAAGAAACTTGCAGGAGGGCTGGGTGGGAGGAAGAGAGTTTTTTCTATGAGGCTGCATGGTCAAAGTACCATTAGAATTATTCAAGTTTAGTTAATATAATAATTATTTTTAAAAATCTAAAACAAAGCCAGAACAGCCAGTCAGCAGAAAAGGATGAGGGGAAGAATTCTGACTTTTAAAATAAGGAAAAATCACTCCATCTGAGGTTAGAGGAAATGAATCAATAAAAGTAATTTTGTGTTATGTGTGAGAGCTTCTCAGTCTTGACTTTGAGCTGCAGTTTTACAGTTTTAATTCACTTACAGAGTTTTAAATAAAATCTCTTTTTGTCTAGTCATCCTCTTGCGTGGGGCAGTTTATAAAATCCAGCTTTGAAATTAATCATCCGACTAGGGATGGGCCTAGTTGTCCACTGGCACTGGCCCCACAACATGTGGCACAAGAGACCGGTGAAAGGCATAATGGAAAACAGGCGAGTTTGGGGTAACGGTTGTATTATATCTGGGCCTTGCAAGAGGATGGTGTAGATGGAGTGGCAGGGGCGATGGTTCAAAGTGGTGAGTCTGAGCTCTGTGTGCCTATCTCCTAGGTAAATATTGTGGAAAATCCGTCAAGTGGAAGTGAAGTGACGGCAAGCATTTTCTTTTCTCATAAGGCGGCTGACTCCCAATATTTGGACTCCTGTCACAAGAAGCAATATAACCTCCATCCAGCCTATCTACAGTTGACACTGCCTCAGACTAAAACCTTTCAGAAACATCTGAAGAAACCTAAAAGGACATTTAATAACTCCAGGCAGCCTAGGTGCAGCTGTCACTGCATCTGTCCTTCAAATCTCAGTGCTTGAGGTCTGCCTTTCAATTACGTGTGGGGCTGTGGTGCTTGACTCAAAGTCAACTCACATCCAGCTACTGCCTACTCTGGTCCCTCTGGAGCCTGGCCACTTGCTGCTTTGCCACAGCAGCTGTGATTTGCCAGACAGCACTGTAACACACATGGCAGTGTCCCAGGGACACAGGTTGCTATAATGGACACCCCCCCATAACCCTGCAACTTCACAGCAGCATCTCTTTTGCTGCAATGCCTAGCTCACTCGTTGCCAAAACTGAGTGATGGGCAGAACTGGTCCATGATGATCTTCTTTCTCACAGCTCTCTAGTTTGCCCAGAGAGGCTGTGGAGTCTCCTTCTCTAGAGAGATTTTAGACCTGCCTGGACAGCATCCTGGGCAACCTACTCTGGATTGAACTGGATGATCTCCAGGGGTCTCTACTTATCCCCCCAGTGTGGGATTCTGTGACGTTATATTTTCTTAGGACTTTTTCTTGTAACCTACAGATATTTACTAGTTTTGGGGGAAACTAGTTTGTTTCCAGTTCCAGACATTTCAAGAACAAACCTGCAGCAGCGGGGTGCTCCAGCCCAGGTGGAGAGACTGGTTTACATCTGTTGGTAGGAATTCCTAAGGTAATATCTTGGAAAAGACAGAAGAGGTTTGAGAGCCTTTTAAATTAAGGACTATCAGCAATACTGAAAGCAATGGCACTGCTTCTTAAGGAACCAAGGAATTTGTCTCTCTGTTTAGATGCTTATCAAGGAAAAAAATGATGCTAATCTCCATAATCACAGGCCCAGGTGTTATCAAGACCCATGGAAGAACAGCAGAAGCACTGAAGGAGAGATAGTCCCACTCATCCCTTCGTCCCTGATCTCCTCCACTCATGGCTGCTAAGTGGGGCCTCTCTCTGAGAGCACTGTGTGTTCATAAGTAGATAAATAAGTAAAATCTCCAGGTCAGCCCTTGGGTACAGCTGCAGCCAACCTACATCAAAGGGGTCAGAATATATAATTTTTCAAATGCCACAACATGAGAGGAAATCTGAAATTAATCCTCTCTGACCAGAACTGTGAGGATGATGAGCAAAGGGTAGGAAAAGAGGGAGAAAGCCAGCTCCAGACTCATATGAGATTCTGCCTCATGAGGCAAGTGAACTGCTGCCCACACCCCGTGCACTCTGTTTACTTGGGGCTCTATTAAACTTGCATGCAAATCCAGCGACTAGGTTCTGTTAATGGCCCACAGAGGGACAATCACCGCTGAAGCCTGAACACTGTGATCCATTTCCCCTAATTATGACTTTGTAACTGCTTCTAATTTGACAGCTCCTGCTGAACAAGGAGTGTCCATTGTTCCCTATCAGGAAACATCGGATCAGCAGAACAGCAGAGCATTAATAAGGAGACCTGCTAATTTGCAACATACATTAATTGCATGTTAAGAACACGTGATGGCCTTTGTTAGGGCTCTTTCCTGCAGAATTCCATTAAAAGGTATAAATCATGGGGATGTGCTGTGCACTTGAGAGGGAACAGAAAGAAAAGCCAATTCCTTGTGCCCCACAAGTCAATAATGGAGGGGGATAGGGCGGATCATCCTTCAGCTCTGTTTTACATCCATCTCTGTTCCACCTGTCTGCTGGGTATATTTGCCCACGATGAAGTTATCTCTGAAGCTGTCAGTGAGCTCAGAGGGGCTTAGTTCAGACCCCATCTAGAGTGGTCAAGTCTGTCTGGAAATCTGATGGAACTTGTGGGATTTTGAAGGCAGCAGCATAAAGTTAGGTCTCTGTAAAACAGCAGTGTGGAATGGACTGTGAGGGTCAGCAAGCCAAGCCTCCCGCTAGCTCAGCCAGCTGTACCACTATTTCTCTCATGAACCCATGGAGCTCTATCTTAAATGTATTAAGGATTTAATTTTGATCCTTTCTATTCCTGTAACCTCATTTTCAAAGGCTGCTCCTAAATTCCATTTTATTGACTGGTCTCAACGTTTGTGTCGTTGGGAAATTTCATTATCTCACTCTTCTGCTTCCCATTAGCCCTTCCTCATTCATTTTACAGTACAACTAGTCCCTATGTGTGGTCTGAAAGTCTTTGGTGTGTTTATATTTGTTTTTGTGCCTCTCTTGCTGCTGCTACAGTGACAATTAGGGGTTGGTTTTTTATGGTATTTCCACCAGTTCATAAAAACCTATTCAGTTTCAAGGTTCATTTTGCGAAGATGAACAGGGCAAACTGTTCTGCTCTCCCTGCATAGGATAAAGGGCAGGAACGATTTCCTCTTTTCCTGCATTTAATTCCGATTTTCCTTTTTCAGGTGTAATGACCAAAATTGTAATTTCTCCTCCAGACTGAATTTACTCAATGCTTTGTGCAGTTGCATTAACACATCTTTATCTCCCCTGGAAATGCTGAAACTGATAAAGACTTGGGTTATGTTTTTTTCCTGTTGTTGTTGTAACACCCTGGTAGCTGGTAGCTGTCCTAACAACGTGCTGCTTTGCCCAGACAGTCTCGTCATTTTTAGCTCTCAGCTGATGATGAGTCAGCTTGGAGCAGTCATTTTTGCCATCATTTCACTGAGGCATGATTTGCACTTTTGCACACAGCGCTTGGGATTTGAACTATTTCTATCTCTCTCAGCCTCGTGATAATTCAGTTATTGCCGTAAAATATTCTGCTCTCTTGCAGATACTGGCAGTGCCCCAAAACTTGCATCATCAGGAAATCTGCTCACTTTTGTGTTGAACCTGTTCCTTGCTAGCTCTGTGATTTAACCAGCAACTGTCTTCTCCAGAGTGCTCTGGTTTAAATGTCTTGCTGAAGCTCCCAGAGATGAGGTATGTTGGGACTGTTCACTCCAGACCTTCCTTTAATTACCTGGTTTCATACAGATATCAGATTGACCTCATTTAGTCTGCTGCACTTTATTTCCTTTCCCCTTTCCATTCTTTATTCTTTCCTCCTCAGTTTGACCTCAGTGTGACGCAGAGGTCAGGCTAATGGGTCTGTGGTTGTCTGAAGCCAGAAGATTCATGAATAGAGCCACTGCATTTGTTATTCTCCAGTTGCACAGCGATGTCCCTTCTCCTTGTCTCGATGTCTGTTTAGTGAGCAAAATCCTTCAGCTATTAAATCCAGCAGTGTCTGGGTCCTGCCTTCACCTGAATTTGTTGTGCTGTCTGTATCTATGGTCTTTATTTTCCCCTTCTTTCTCAAGTCACTGGACAGTTCTTTACTCTGTTCTCTCACTGGATGTTCTCAGTCTGTAAACCAACACCCGATGGGCAGGACAGCTTCTGTCATCCTCCTCACAAACAGTGTGCACAGCTAGGGTGCTGTGTCATCCCCTTTCCTTTCCTCTCGAGCATGCAGTCCTTGAAAACCTGGGACCTCTCCAAGGTGCTTTTGTTTCTGCCACCAGTGTGCCTTCCTGGGATGCCCCATGTTACCCCGTGGCTCAGCTCTAGCATTGCAGGCTCTTAACCTGATGTCCTCTGTCTTTTTACCACCTGGGAGATTTGGGTTGGAATTGCAACTTCTTAGGAAAGCAAGAGCTTCTGTATGGCCACTGCCAGCTCAGAGGAACCTGTGCAGTGACCACTGTGGTCAGGGAAGGCTACAAAGCAGCTTAAAAAGCAGAAGGTAGTGCATGGCCATGGTTTCACCATCAGTCTGCTCAGACAAGAGGAGACTTTCCACTTTTAGCAAAAACTTGCCAGGGCTGTCTCACAGAACTGATTCTGTTGGAAGTGACCTGTAAGCCCATCAAGTCCAACCATTCTGCTCAGATCATGTTGAAGGGCCTCTATACCCAGAGGGCCATGCTGTTGCCCCTGCACAGTGGGCACAGTACAGGTTGTGCTCAGACAGAGCAGTGGCAGCTATGGGTGTTTGCAATAGGAAGGCAGCATCCCTTGCTGTCTGTTTTCCTTCTGGATACTCCTAAATGAGCCCATGGTACCCAAATGCTCTCTCAGAGTCCTCCAGCTTTGCTTTTGCTACCTGTGTCCTGCTGCATCAACGACATCACGCTGCTTGTCATCTCCTGACTGACTGCACCCTTCCTGCCCTCCAGTTTTCTTCCAGCCAGTGTCAAATCACCTTTTAACTGAATTTCCTCATTAGTTTTTTTCTCTTAGCAGCCTCTCCCTACACTCTTGCCACAGAAGGCTAAAAGGCAAGTGATCAATCCTTGTTCCTCCTGGCACAGATATATCCTGGAGAAAGGAGGAGGTTGAATTTGTTATAGTCCATTGCTCTCCTTCCTAGCCCCACTCTGATGATCTCCTGCTGGCTCTCAGCCTCTAGTCTGTTGGCTGGGGCATGCAGCAGCTGTCTCATCTCTGTTCTGCCGGGGGCTTCCTGCTCAGTTCTAATAAACTGTGCTGGATGGTGCTTCCCCGCTGCCGCCTCCTTTAAACACTACCCTTTCCCAGGCAATACCTCAGCACAGATCATCTATAATCGAGATGAGAAGCAAACTGTCGACCAAATGTTCTGCCCTTCCATTCAAGTTTCTATTCTGCTCTTTACCTCAGCACAGTCCTTGGTTGTTACTGCCATCACTTTATTATCACAGGGTAGGGATAAATCTGCGGACCTAAGAAGTGGAGCCAGTGAAGCTGTAGATGTTCTCATCTTATTCTGGCCATTTGTTAGTTGCGATTTCTCATGTAAATAAGAATTTCAGTGCATGTATTTGTTTCATTCTCCTGTGTATTTTTAGAGCAACTCTTGCCCTTCTTATGTTCTAAGCAGTGACTCACTATCATTTCCTGTTTTATGTTGTTCTAGCTTATAGACACTTCTTTCCCCCTCAAAATTCACATGAAAGATCTTCCCATTAGTGCCATTTATTAACAGATTTTTTGCCAGCTGATGTGGACATCCCTCTCTTCCACTTTTGTTTAATTTCTTGGGCCAAACCTCTTGAAGACTGGAGAGGTCAGTGGCTTTGAGGTCACTCATTTGTACTGTTTTGGGTACCATTGACATCTGTGTGTTTGAGTAGCCCACTGAGGAAGATGAGTGAGCACCACAGGTAAAGGACCTCTGGCTCAAAGGCTGCCCTCCTTTTGTTCTCCGTGTCTTTTACACACCAGACAGGCTCTGCCAAGCATCACTGTCTGTAGGAGCAAAGTTGGGCCCAGCCCAACTGATTCAGAAGCTGTCTGCAAATCTTTTCACAGTTTCCATCTCCTGGTTGCAAGCTCACTGTTAAAATTATCTCTGTTCCAAGAATACTGCTGGTGTTCGTTATCTCTTCTCAAATAGCGAGTTTGCCTTTTTGGGTTGTTCTTTATTAAAACTCTCACCAGACCCAGATCAGATGTGAGTGTTCCACAGCACCCAGCTCCCCATCACTACCCTATTGGTTTCACCCGCTTTCCCTGATGAATGTCTCTTCCCGAGCTGATGTAACCCCACGGTGCCCTTTTGCTGCTGCCAGCAGTCACCACATAAAGTGCTGATGTGGGATCAACCAAACTCAAAACTCCAAGGTTTCTGCTCATCTTCCCGGGGCTCAGGCAGCACACAAACGGGTGGGCTGCTGTCTTTGGGGGTTTGTAAAATTCTCAGAGCAGTAATAACTTTGGGATCCCAGGTGGGACTGACACATAAAATTAGTTGATCAAGGTCCCAAAGCTGGGTGGTTTTTGCAAAATCACCACTTTTAACCAACAGAGATGAAAATGCTGCTGAATTTAGAGTGGGGTGTCTGTCTGTGGGTCCTTCACACAGCTCTGCTCACTATGGGAATGGGAAAGGCTGCAGGACACACAGACCATCAAGAGATACCATGTGTTTTCCTTGAGAGGTCCCTGCC
>JAOXOE010000343.1:24427208-24456836 GCA_028565055.1 Phoeniculus purpureus | reverse complement strand
CAATGTGCTCTTGTGGCCAAGAGGGCCAACAGCATCCTGGGGTGGATCAGAAGAGGGGTGGTTAGCAGATCAAGAGAAGTTCTCCTCCCCCTCTGCTCAGTCCTGGTAAGACCGCGTCTAGAATACAGTGTCCAGTTCTGGGCCCCTCATATATTGCTATGTGACTTGGTCTAGGTGATCCTGCTGTGGCAGGGGGATTGGACTAGATGATTTTTCGAGGTCCCTTCCAATCCTTAATGTTTTGGGATTCTGTGATTGTGGGATTATTTGTTCTGAGGATGCAAAACCAAACTGTTGTGGATTTTGACAGCATTATACATCATAGCAGTGCCATCTCCTGCTCCCCACCCTCTCCATGCTCTTTCATTTATCAATATTGTGAGGCAAGTCCTGGAACAGAAGACATTAGTTACACCCCAGGTAACCTGTCAATGTATTTACCAATTTCTTGACTCTGTCTTCACAATCTGGGAACTGACCAGGTCAGACACCCCCTGGGAGAATTCCTCCTGCTTTGAAGCAGTGATCCATCTCTACTTCTGTCTGTGAGGACACTTCATGTTTTCCAGAAAACTGGTTTGATTTCTCTCAGTTTAGGGGTGGCAGAGATTTTTTTGATGAGGACATTTAAGAAGGAATACTGCCCTACAATCTTTGGATTAGTTCCTATGTCAGACTCACAGACTTTGGCAGGCAGAGCCGTGAGCCTGGCTGAAGAGGCGTCAGTATTACGGAGGTCGGTACCCACATGCATTTACCTGAATTTATACCCTTCCACTTTATCTCTGCTGATGCATGAATTAATTGCCAAGCATGTGTCTCTTAAATTTTTAGTAAGATATTAAACCAAATCAATAAATTATCACTTAAAGCCATTGTTAAACAGCAAACGAACACTTTCGTAAGTGCTGCCAGTATGTTGGTGTGAACTGGTGCAGAGCCTTTGCCATGCCAGTGAATCCAGCTGTCTGCTATGACCCAATCGTTTCCAGCAGCAGTCCTGGTTTTGATTCTGCATAGAGTAAAAATTCGAAGTAGTGGACACAAGGCAAGACTGTGGGCTTTGAGACATGGATAGAAAGATTTTAAAAAGGTATTTCATTCTACTTCAGCAATAGAAATCATTGAGAGCAGCAGTTCAGAAAGACAGGTGAGGGGAAACCTTTCTGGTTTGTACCAGCCTTGAGCAGATGACTCCTCAGTGCAGTACCTCACCCGTTACACCAGCTCTTTCCCATAAGGTCCAAAAGTAGAAATTGCCGACATTTACAGGTATGGGCCAGCTGCTTTTTGGTGGGCCAGCCATAAATCTAGCTTCATGATTAGAAATTATCCCAGTGAATGTGTCCTGGCTGCTCTCCATGGAATAGAACTATGCAAAGATCAGCGACAAAACTAAAGCCACTGTGGTGAAAAACCCAATAGAGACAAGTGGGTCCTAAAAGCCAGGAAATGAAATGTTGATTTCAGCAAATCTTCTTCCTTGTTCTTTGAGAAAGAGGCTTGGAGACCTTTAAACAACAAGCTGAATAAGGATGGCCACAATACTGCAAATTAAATCTCAGCGGTGAAGAACATTGTTTCTACCTTACAGGGCAGAATTTAAAGGTTTTCATGAAATCTCTCTTCAAGCAACGGGAAGCATAATGATCCTCTAAGTCCCAAGGGCCCTCTACCTATCTCTGAATGGAGAGGAACAAAAGACAAATACAGGGTATTTCTTGAGACTGAAGTGATAATTGAGAAAATGAAGTTTGAGTGGCTTGACAATAACAAAAAGAAAATCTTGATTCAAGAAGAGTTAGAGACCTTAGGGAGCCATGTGAAAAGGGTTGGATTTCCAGGCCCATGCAACTCAATTAATCTTTCAAGCATGAAAGATTTTAACAAGCTTCAGGTGCGACCATAATAAAGTTTATGCAGAACTAACGATCCACTGTAGAAATCTTCTCAGTGTGGAGTCAGGTACACACCACTGAGCATCGCACAGCTCGGCTCCTCTGGGAAATCAGCAACTGTAATTGTGTAATAAGAAGAGTCTGCCAGTGTGCCAACACAGCCTCCTGGTGAGATCGGGTTCACTACGCACACAATACGAGGATTCTTGTGTCATCCTGGGATTCATCTCCTGCCGCATCTTTTGACACTTTTCCCCTTTATTTATAGCAGTCGGGGGTTGGTTCAGCACCATCAATGCAGAAATAAAAGATGTTAATTGCACTCTGATGCTATTTCTTTCCATCACATAAATTAATGAATTCTGTGAGGAGTCTGTTTGTTCTGGTTGTCTCCAGCCATAAATTTTGGTAGGAAAGCATTTGACACAGTCTCCTACAGTATCCTCACAGCCAAACTTAGGCAGTGTGGTCTGGACAATCAGGTGATGAGGTGGATCATAAACTGGCTGCAGGATAGAAACCAGAGAGTAGTCAATGGGACAGTCTAGTTGGAGGCCTGTATCTAGTGGAGTCCCCTAATAGTCAGTACTGGGACCAGTCCTATTCAATGTCTTCATTCATGACATGGATGAAGGATTGGAGTATACTATGAGCAAGTTTGCTGATCACGCAAAGCCAGGAGGACAAGCCGGCACCCCAGGAGACTGTGCTTCTATTCAGCAGGACCTGGACAGCCTGGAGAGTTGAGTGGTGTTGCAGTTCGAATATTACCAGAATCTTCAGATGTACAGATTTGTGCTTTCATGAAGAAAACATTACCGTGCTTTAAGAGGACACCCCCCACCAGTGACCTGTTCTGGATGGAGATGACACTGTCCCAAGACCTGCCCTTAAGGGGTGTTGCTAGGTGAGAAGATAAAAGGGCTGGTTACCCAGAACCCTGCCTCTTTGGACTGGGGTCTTTCTACCTGGGCATGGAGCAACCGGCTCAGGCACTTCCCCAAGCCCCCTTCCCAGGTGGTGGGGAGGGGAGGAGATGGCTCACCACGGCTCCCAGCGGCTCTCTCCCCCATTTTCCCCATCCGAGACAGGATGCTTTGTTTTCTAACTGCTTTGTTTTCTTTTCCTTTAATTGTGGTCTTGAACCCACCACAAGTGGGGAGAATTTTAATGAACTATAACAAGGGATAGTGTAGAGTCTTGCATCTGGGCAAGAATGACCCCAGGGACCAGGATAGGCTGGGGACAGACCTGTTGGAGAGCAGTGCAGGAAAAAGGGACCTGGGGGTCCTAGTGAACAGCAGGATGACCATGAGCCAGCAATGTGCTTCTGTGGCCATAAGGGCAAACAGCATCCTGGTGTGGATCAGAAGAGGAGTGGTTAGCAGATTGAGAGAGGCTCTCCTCCCCCTCTGCTCAGTCCTAGTTAAACCGCAACTAGAATATAGTGTCCAGTTCTGGGTTCCTCAGTTCCAGAAGGACATGGAACTGCTGAAGAGAGTCCAGCATAAAGCAACAAGGATGATGAAGGAAGTGGAACCTGCCTTATGGGGAAAGGCTGAGGGAGCTGGGTTTCTTTAGCTTGGAGAAGAGTAGACTGAGGGGTGACCTCATTAATGTCTATAATAATTTGTGAAGGGTGGGTGTCAGGAGGATGGAGCCAGGCTCTTCTCAGTGTCATCTAGTGATAGGATGAGGGGCAATGGGAGTAGGCTGGAACATAGGAGGTTCCATATAAATATCAGAAGGAACTTCTTTGCAGTGAGAGTGACCAAGCACTGGAACGGGCTACCCAGAAGGGTTGTGGAGTCTCCTTCTCTGGAGAAGTATAAAACCTGCCTGGCCATGTTCCTGTGTGACTTCCTCTAGGTGATCCTGCTGTGGCAGGGGGATTGGAGTAGATGATCTTTTGAGGTCCCTTCCAATTCCTAATGTTTTGGGATTCTGTGAGATATGATGGTGGGATGTAGAGCTATTTGGAATAACTCAGTGCCTTCATTCCACTCCAAGGATGGCACAAGCACATCCACAGTTGTCTAAAACTCTTACAGGTTTTGTGTTGGAAGCAACAGATCTGAAGAGCTTAGAGGTACAAACAAAAGACACTCGATTGCCCGTAAACATCTGAGATGCCAAGCAGGGGTCAGGTGGTCTGTGTTAAGGTCTGGCAGTCTGTGTTCTTAGCAGAAGCCTGGTCAGGTCTGGGGAGGATGCACCAAGTGAGGCTCTGTGCTTCCTCAGGAATCAGTTACCAGAGTTTGGTAACTGCTGACAAAGAGGTGTTTTGACCACAGTCCCACCCACCCACTAAACTGTACTTAGTGAAGCATAAATATCACCTCTATAACTCACCTAATTTTGCTGCTGAAACTTCAGCATCGCCCCACAGGGACAGATCAGTGGGTTTGGTCTCACTCTGCCCACCCCAGAAGCATCTTTTGTTAAGATTTGTGACCTTGGCTGTGCTGAGTGTTTCCTTGGGATATTAAACTTGTGTTTGCTGCTGTACTTGGGCTTGAAGTTTCTGGATTTATCACTGGCAATCTAGAAGGATGTGTTGATGTTGCATGTAAATAGATCATGATATTTAAGAGGCAGTTGGACCTACAGCAAACAAGCTGTTTATGCCCGGTGTCAGATTTATGGTCACTGAACACAAAACTCTGAAGGGAGGGTAAGGAGTACCAAGGTCACTGTGCCTGTCACTGAATGTGACCCCACTATGTTAATGCTGTTGCACCCTTCTCATGGGCCAGAACAACATAGGCAGTTCTCAGAGCTCTTCTTTGGGGACACAGCAGCCTGTGGGTAAAAGCAGCTGGCACAAATGGTACAGCGAGAGCCAGAAATACCATGCAGCAGCAGCATGATGGAGTCAATCGCCTCTGCTGGCCTGCTGGAAAGTTTTTAGTCTTTGGAATGTCAGAGGAAACTTTGGTGTTACCATGAAAGGACTCAGTTCCCCACTGCCTTGGTGAAGGCAAATGCAGCCTGTGCAGGGGCTATGTAAAAACTCCCAGTTTGGTTTAGGTACCTCTGTATCTTCACGGTTGGTGGAGAACAAAGGCTCCAGTGCTGTGAAAAGCCCGGATTAGTCAGTCAGATTTTTTACTGCTTGAATTGTGATGTCTTGTCTGGTGTTTGTCAGTTACAAGGTTTTGCTGCTTTTCTTTTTCTGAGGAAGAAATGAAAGACTTCTGTCTCACCTGTTAGAGGATCAGAAGTCATCCTTTAAACTATTGATGTCCTTCCTTTCCACTCTGCTTGGAAACAGAGCAGACATGTGCATTTTAAAGAGCATTTAACCCATTTACTTTGCAGAACTACCTTGTGAAGGCCTGACACTCCTTAGCTGTTGACTTTACAAACACTTGTGCTCAGACTTTGTTCTTCAGGATGGCAGCAAAAGTCCTAGTTGAGAGTCTCATTCCAAGAACTTCTCGCTACTGCTTACAGCTCAGTAGGGATTTTCAAAGAGGAGGAGTTGAGGATTTGAGGATTACAGTCTCATAAATACAACCCATCTTTACTCGCTCTACAAGACATTCTGCCTTCCATTTCCAGACAAGGACAGCCTGATGCTCAGGGCAGATGGTACTGGTGTGGTACTGGTGTGGCATTCCCCACTGGGGGAGTTTCTATTTTGCCATTTACAAGGCAGAAACTGACAATGAGTTGTTTTGTTTGTCTGTCTGCAAGTTTAAATAAACAAAGGAAATCTCAGTAGTAAATATTTAAAGTAGCTCTTCAAGTGTAAGGCTGCAGGTTCAAGAAAATAAGGGAAGGCGGTGGAAAAGCCATCAGCAATGGGGAAGGTGAAGTTTGTTTTACTAGAGCTTCCACGTAGGAGTTTTTCTCACGCTTTTAGCAGCATGTGGGGTGGTGAGGAATCTGCCCCACTTGGGGTTTGTTCAGGACATCTTGGAACCCATCAGTGTGACCTTTCTCTTTTGAAGAGTATCCTGTTCTGTTTCTGCTTCAACAAGCTGTCTGGCTTTTCCAGTCTCAGAGCTCCATTCATCTACACAGCAGGTGAAGCTGCCTGTTCAAAGCAGTTCACGCCGGGTGGCAGCGGAAAGCAGGACATTCCTCTCTGACCCTAGCGTTACTTGTCCCACCTCTGCAGCTGCTTTTCACCTCTGTAACTGCAGTAGGATCCAGATGTTTGTACCCTAGAACTCTCTGTGTTACCACTCTCAGGAAAAGTGAGCAGAGGTGTGGCTGCACACAAAGAGCTTTATTTATCCTGCTAGGATGGTGCTGCTAGGCTTGATTTTTTTCCTGCTGGTGATGTGAAGTGACCTCTTACAGCAGCATCATGCTGGAAGGAGCTTTGGGTAAATAAACATTATTGAGAGCCTGGCAACCCTGACCAAGAGGCTGTTTAGTCTGCATTAGGGGATGAAATAAGATCTCTGTGCTGTGAGCCTGAGGTGCAGACAAGGCTTGTGGCAAAGCTACAAATAAGGCTGAAAATCATCTCTTTATTTAGGCCAGGGCTTTTAATCCTAGAAAAGATATGTGGGGGGAAAAGAGCAGGTGTTGTCAGAGAACTGCAAACCCCCATCTAATAGCAGTGCAGCCGTAGTTGGTGGGAATTATCCTGCAGCCCTCTGTGATGACCAGAGAGATAAAGCCACAGGATTCTTACCAAGCTGCTTTTCTTTCACCAAAACCTTATTCCTGAATGATAGTAGGAAGAATGGTATTTTTCCAGTAGTGTTTTTAGAGGCAAATTTATGCTTAGAGGGTCTTATTTTCTGTTTTTGAAAAGTCAGGCTTTATCTCTCTAACCTTGAGGATATTACTGGTCTTCCTGGCTTCTGAGGCAGCTCCTACCAAATAGTGATAAAATGATTCAATCCTGCATTTATTATCAGGGTTTTTTTCCATTAATTCATTTGGGTTTTTTAAGATTCTGGTTTGCAGTGTGTCACTGTTTTTATTAGCTGCATGTCCTTAATGGCTGAATATTGATAAACATTTAATCTTAATGAATGTGAAATGGTGCCTACCAGTAGTACAGTGACATCCTGCTCCTTCCTTTGAAGTGACATTTCTCTGGGTACAACATGGCAATTTTGAGGGAGCTGATTCCCTTCATATTCAATTTACTGTTCAAAACTTCTCCAGGGCAGCAGGGCAGCACGGGTCTGCAGAGAAAACTCCTTTGCGATGTCCCTATATCCTCATGTGCAGAGTTTTTTAAATGATCTTGTTTCACCAGATTGAGGAATTGTCATTGCTCCAATAAACACAGGGTGTGGCAGTGGTCTTTGCAAGCTTGAGGGAGCTGAATGTGATGGGTAGGAACTCTGCAGTGTTAGGGTGCCACCTAACCCCCAGCTGACTGCACCCGTTCCCAAGCTGCCAAGTGCAGGGGGCTGCAAAGCACAACAGCTGCAGAAAACACCTGCCTTGTGGTAGTGTCTAGCAAGGCCTGCATGGACTTTAGATGGAGACACGCTTGTGTGCTCTAAGGCTCATGCTTGGAGCTCTGCATTGTCAGAATCACAACTGGGCTTCAAATACAAATTCAGCTGTTTTCTGCTGTTCAAAGCTGCTCCATAGACAGACAGCAGACAGCCTGGATGTGAGGAAGGGCTGGAGTGACTGAAATGAGGAGGTTACCAACCTGGATGTGGTTCTTCCTCTAGCATGCAGGCAGGGACAGACACATAACCCCGAATAGCCCTGCCTCATCTTGGGACAAATGTAGGAGAAGGCAGTGCAGCCAGATGAGCTGGTGATGTCTGAGCAAACCCACAGCCCCCACTGCTGTGGGGCCAGGGGGACCAGGCTGTCTGCAGTCCCATCACAGCAGCCTGGGCTGCTCCTCATCCACTTGTCTCTCTCCTGCTGAAATATTGAAAAGGTCAAGTTGTGTTTAGACTCTCTTGGTTCTGCAGAAGTCAAATCTCAAGGCAGTGTCGTTTTTCCCAGCTGAATTGCAGGCTTTGAGAGGAGTGAGCAGGGCTTCGTTTGAATGAGGTTTCTCATTGGTTTGGGCTTGGGTGTGCGTTTTTTACTCCTTCAATTTTATCAATACAGGACTGGAAAAATGTGTGAGAGCCTCCATAAGTCAATCTTTTAGATTTGGCCTTTTATAGCAGTGTTGTAAAAAGGAGAGTCCCCAAGTGAGTCACTGAATCTTTAATGAAATTGGATAAGTCGGTGCATGATGAATCGGTAAAACAACCCCACTGATTAATTCTTCCCTGGCTTGGCCATTCACACTGGCCAACACAGTAAATAGCAGCTGAGCCAAAGCTTAGAACAATGTTTGTCTTCAGCGCAAAGGGAAGCTGGATGCACAAGGCAGCTGTGAATGGTTTCTCCCCACACTACTGTTGTGTTTCGATCGCAGTAAGAAAAAGGGGAAGAGGAGATACTCTGATAAAATCAGGCACTTGGAGGGATGTCATCTGGACCAAAACACACTAGGCTGTGGTGTGAGTACCCCGTTAAAGGATGAAATGGAGACGACTCCACTTGAAGGTGATCCTGCTGTGGTAGGGGGATTGGACTGGATGATCCCTTCCAATCCCTAAGGTTCTGTGATTCTGTGCATACAGACTGGTTATGATTTGTTACACAAAGGGTCACCAGTCCAGACCTGTTGCTGGGACAGCAATTCCTATGTGCAAATCCTTCATGAAAGAGTCCTGCGCAAGGCACCTGATTTCTAACCTGAGCTTAATTTCAAGTATTTCCTTCAGCAGCTTGACACTAAATGCAGATATAAGGGGCTAAAATCTGTCTTTTGAAGAAAAAGGCATAAAATTTTTCAAAGGCTCATACAGAAGATCACATGGAGAGCTGTTGCAGAGCTTGTTACCAGCCTTTCATCTGAGGTTAAAAAAATGGCCCAGATCAGCCAAGACAACTGACCTCTCCTCTCAGCCTGAGCTCTGTTAAGTGCAAGCGCTTCTATTCTCCTGTGTGAGCTAGGAGTTTCATGCTTATGTCTGTCTTCAGCTGCTCTGTGCACCTGCTCCAGGCTGAGAAAATTTTTCCTGAAGGTAAATAAGGTCTGGCATGGATAAGGTTTAGGGAACACTTACATAAAGGGAATCATTTTTCTCCGGAAGGCCCCTTACTTCACAGTCTGAGACTGCAGTCATTTATTTTCAGAGCTAGAGAACATGGCTCAGATTTAGTCTGTTATGTCTGGGTTTGCTTCTTCACTTTTTACTTCCAGTGGGTGACTTCCTAGCTTGTAGCAAGGCTTTCGAGTTTGCAAGTGCAAGTATCTGTACCTGGACTAGACATCGGAATTAAACAGGATTAAAGTGAACTGAGATGCCTGTGGCTAATGGTTGTGAGGTGTCTTCAACGTCTTTCTAACTTGAGTGACCTCCAGTCCCATTGGTTATCGGTACCCTTTAGGGGCTGTCAAAGTCAGATTCACCATCTGCTCAGGCAAGGAGCTGTGGTGGGAGGGAACTGTCAGGTCCAACACGCAGGAACTCTCCAGAGCCATCCAATTGTTTGAGTGAAGTTCCCAACGGACTTTCCATGGGCTCTCCGGAGGGCGTTTTGGCACCTACATGGTACATTGCTCTGGGAAGCAAGTGGATTTCAGACTGTCTCGGTCCTAGGACCACCCTAGACAGGGGGTGACAATAAGAGGCCCCTTAGTGTCTGCCATTGAGCTCAGGGGATATTTCAGCACTGTGAGCAGCTGCTTTCCTCTCTGGTGCCAGCAGAGCAGCTCTTGAGCTGCTGCTAGCGGCAGTGATCAGGCTTGCACGTGTGCCCTGGGGACTCCTGAAGTTCCTGCCTTTATGTATTTCATGCCTCAAATTCCAGAATCAGACCATCTACCTCCAGCTTAAAGCCTCCTGACATTAAACAGTTGAGTCTTTCTCTGATCAACCCCCTGAGGAGTCTTGGTGCACCAGTAGAGAAAACCATGGTGCTTTTCTGGTGGTTACACCTACAAATTGCCCTCAGACGTTGCAGTGCTAGAGACCTGTCCATGTCTCCTATCCATTCAAACAGAACTGGGCGACAGCACAGGTAGTCTCTTTTCCAGGCTGGTTTTGGTGAACGTTTTTGGTGATGCACAGAGTGACATCCCAATTGTTTTTCACATGTGTGGCTGCATTTTGCTGTTTCATACATTGCCTGCCATGGGTTACAGTCTAGCTGTATAACATCTACGCTGCACATCGGAGTGGAAAGAACTGCTGAGTTCTTTCTTTTCTGATAACCCAGTCGATGCACACAACCCCTGTCTTAACACATGTGCTGTGGGTCTGTGAGAAAGCCCACACGTATCTTTATGCATGTAAATGAAAGACTAGAAGAAGGGGAGATTAAGAATAAAGAGGAGGGAGGTAGCAGAGTTTGAAGATCAAACTGAAGCTGGCAGCATTTAATGAGCAAAAGAAACACGCACAAGACTAGGATTCACTAATCTCATACAGGCCATGAGCACTGCAGTGTCCTTCAGGGTGCTGCAGGAAAAGCTTTGCATTAACTGCTATGCTGTGTCTCAATGTGTGATAGCACTTAGATTTTCAGCACTGTTCCTGTTGCTGCTGTTCCTGCAATTCAAAGTCAATTCCACCTGATTTTGCAGCTTTTGCAATGGTTTGATGTCATCAAAAGCCTGAAACAATAGAGCAGTGACAGAGCTGGTGCCCAGTCCTCAACACTATTTATTGAGGATTTTGGCTGATTTGGAGTTCTCTTTAAACAGGGAACCTCAGGGGAGGTAAGAGGGAGCCAGTAGAGGTCAGAATGTCTTGCAGGAAAAGCCGAGAAGGAAAGCAGTGGGGTTCAGACTGCGGGATCTTTAAATGAGGAGAAACTGGAACTCACGCTCAGACTGCATGTAGCAGCAACAGAGACAGCTACTTTGGCTGCTATTTAGCTGCAAGGCAGGGAGGGGTGTGGAAAAGGTGTCAGCCTGGCAGCAGAGGAAGACCAGGCTACAGTCACCACTGCACATGGATGTGGGAACCCAAACAGAGGTCCCCCAACAAGATGAGGCTGTGCAGGTGACAGGCTGCAGGGAATGGAAGAGTCTCTCACTTTTCCCAGGCAGTGCGAGGAGGTAGATTATCTGCTTAACCAAGTGGCACACCTGAAAGATGAGGTTGAAAAGCTACAAGCAGAATTAGAAAGGCTCAGGAGCATTAGGGAGGCTGAAATAGAGGTAGACTAGTGGAGCCAGGCACTGCAGTCTGGACAACAGCCAAATAACAGCCAGAATCAAGGGGCCTCTATATCCTGCAATTCTCAGATGGAGAAAAGAAGCCCAAGTAGAACTGGTGAGTCGAGGCAAGTGCAAAGCCATGACATAAGGCGAGCACACATCCTTGCCTGCCTCACTTCCCCGAGAAGTGAGAAATAGATATAAGCCCCTCCTTGAAGACAGCCAGTCTAATAAGGATATGGAGGATAGGCAACCTATTCTGGAGGTCCTAGCACGGTCACATAAATCAGAGAAGTCTTCCAGTAATACAACAACCTCCTCCACAAAGAAGAATAGAAGGGTACTAGTTATTGGAGACTCGCCCCTGAAAGGAACTGAGGGTCCGATACGCAGAGTTGACCCTCATCATAGGGAAGTCTGCAGTCTACCTGGAGCACAAATCTGGGATATCACTAGGATGCTCCCTAACCTGGTGAGATTAGCTAACTGTTACCCACTGCTGATCTTCCAGACAGGTGGGGAGGAGGCTCTATTGCGTAGCCTGAGGGGAATGAAGAAAGACTTTGAGGCCTTAGGACGTTTGGTGAAAGTGTCTGGAGCACAAATTGTATTCTCTTCATTAGTTCCATTTTTGGGTCAGGACATGGGCTGGAATAGAAGGATTCAGTTCATAAATGCCTGGCTATGAGACTGGTGCTACAGGCAGGGCTTTGAGTTCTTTGATAAAGGCTGGTTCTATAAGGTGCCAGACCTGACAGGTAACACATGGGAGAGGTTTATCTCAGCAGTGAAAAAGGATTCTGGGGCAGGAATTGGCAGGGCTCATTCAGAGAGCTTTAAACTAGATTTGAAGTGGAGTGGGATTGTTGATGGGTGTACACCAGTGGGATAGAGCTCTGGTCTTGATGAAAACCACGAGGCCTCCCACTGTCCTAGGGTGAAATCGGAGCGCCCAGCTCGATGTACAACAATGCACTCAGCATGAGGAATAAGCAGGAGGAGTTAGAAATCTATGTCCATTCAGGTGATTATGAACTGGTGGCAATGACAGAGACCTGGTGGGATGGCTCACATGACTGGAATGTGGTCATGGACAGCTATGTTGTTTTCAGAAGGGACAGGTCAGCAAGGTGGGGTGAGAGAGCAATTGGAACATGTTAAATTCTGTCCAGGGGCAGATGAAGAGAGAGTTGAGACTTTGTGGATGCAGATTAATGGGCAGGCTGGCATGGGTAACATTGTCGTGGGCATCTCTTAGAGACCACCAGTACAGGATGAGGAGGTTGATGAGGTCTTCTAAGGCAGCTGACAGCAGTCTCACAGCTACAGGCCCTGGTTCTCATGGTGGATTTTAACTGCCCTGATATTTGCTGGAAGACCTACTCAGCCAGCCAGTCACAGTCCAGGTGGTTCCTCCAGTGCATTGGTGACAATTTCCCATTAATAATAATAATAATAATCTGATTAATTAATACATAACTACACACGTGGCGGGGGGGCACAAACTGCAATGCAGCAGGTTGAAGGAAAAGCTGTTTACCAGTGGGGGTACCAGAGCCCTGGCCAAGGCTGCCCAGGGAGGTTGTGGGTTCTTCTGCCCTGGAGACATCCCAAACCCATCAGGATGTGTTCCTGTGGGATCTGCTCTAGGGGATCCTTCTCTGACAGTGGTTGGACTAGATGATCTCCAGAGGTCCCTTCTGACTGTGCAAATTGGTCTAGGTGATCCTGCTCTGGCAGGGGGATTGGACTAGATGATCTTTTGAGGTCCTTTCCAATCACTGATATTCTGTGATTCTGTGACAACAGGATTTCTTCGATACCAGCAAAGAGAGAAGGAGAGCTAAAGAATGATGTTGTTTCACCTGTGAGGAGCCCAGGAGCAACCAGGGTGTGTCACAGGTGTCAGTTTGCCTCCTGCACCTGTAACCACAGACCCACAGACCCACAAACCACTGCTTGTGGAAGTCTCTGTGTTGATAGGGAGTAATTCAGTGGCTGCTTATTGGTACTGGAGAGGGAAGAATACACACAAAGTTTGCAGTCACTATGGAAACTGCCTCTCAGCTGTGGTGCTGGCACTGGCACATCCATCAGGGACAGTGTTGTGGTTTAACCCTAGCTGGCAGCTCTGCCTCCTGCAGCCACTTGCTCCCTCCTGGTGGGGCAGGAGAGAGAATTGAAAGAGCAGAAGTGAGAAGGCTTGTGGGTTGAGATAAAAGCAGTTAATAGGGAAAGCAAAAGCTGTCCAGCCCAGCAAAGCAAAACAATGAATTCATTCACCATGTCCCACAGCAGGCAGGTACTCAGGATCTCCAGGACAGCAGGGGTCCATCAATGGAAACAGAGAGCTGGAAGACAAACGCCATCATTCTGAATGTCCTCACTGTCTTTCCTCCAGCTTTATATACTGAGCATGATGTCGTGTGGTCTGAAGCACCCTCTGGTCAACTGGGGTCAGCTGTACTGACTGGACCCCTCCCAGCAGCCTGTGCACCCCCAGTCCACTGACAGGTAGGATGGAGTGAGGAGCAGTGTAAGTATCACTCAGCATCCACTGGAACACCAGCATGTTATCAACACTCTTCTCACCTAAATCAAACACACAGCACTTCAACAGCTACTGGGGAGAAAATTTACGCTCAGCACAGACAGCAGCTGTTCTAGAGCACTCCTTCCAACACAGCTCTCCCTGAGACTTTTGTCTGGGATCATGGATAGCGCTGTAGGATTTGTTTCTACAAGAATCCAACAGTCTGTACAAGCTGGATTTTATTCTTCACTCTGCCCTTGTACGGGAGGTCTGTGTCCTCAGTGTTTGAAGGACTTGCAGAGTAAGGCACCTGTAGAGAGGACAGGCAAGTCTTAGCTGCCATGGAAAGTGAAAGAGACCGGCTAGGCACAAGGGGAGAGATCGGTGCTGCTTCAGCCCGGGATGTGGTCTTTAAAATCTTGATACTGTGAAGTTAGAGCTTTGGCACAAGTTATTTGCACAATGGTTTTATTTCTTATGCTGCTTTATGTGTGAAATGCCCTCTGGCTTACTGTACAGTGCTCCAGCCCAGTCCCACCAGTGCAGCCAGTGTGTCTGCTATGGACACCAGCATGCCATGGAGCTGTCTAACATCAGCCTCAGCAGACCTGCTCTGTAGGAAAGAGGGGAGCAAAGGGTTGGGCAAGCATCATGCTGAGGGAAAGCATCTGCCAGCAGAGATACAGGTACTCACACGTGGAGGCAGACTGAAGTGTCCATGAACCAGACACTCTTGTTAAGGTAATGTTTGTCTCTAAACATGATTGTAAATCAAACTGAAGTGATTTTGTTGAATTTGAAACACATTACCTTAAACAAATTCCTCTTCAGAGTGTTGCACAGACACACTGAGAGGAAAGCACATTCTCAGAATCATTTTCCAGTGCCAATGACATCCTCTGGGCTGCTGAAATCAAGGTGAGGTCTCATGAAGGCTGTTTACTCCGGAGACAGTAGCTTGAGCTTTCAATTCCAGGAAACCTTTAAAAATCTGTCTGTGATCTTTGCTCCTGGTGGTGGTGGCCCTGGTATGTTTTGTGTCATGAAAAGCACTTCTCTGCTTGTAGAACTTTTTAAAAGAAAACTGTCTAGAAGCACGTCATGGGGTGAAGGTGGGGTGCATGATGCTCCTGTAGCAACTGCTGTGACTGCTCATGGAACAATCTTAGAGTAGAAAACAACTGGAAGTTCGTTTGGTGCTGACCAGCCCAGGTTGGGTGTCTTGTCCGACACCATTGTAATTTAATGTAATTAATAGGTGAAAAGAAGAGTCACACAACCAGCTAACTCATCACAGACATCCACAATTCCTGTGATTTCCCTTTGAGGAGCTGGTGCTGCACTGCGATGCCCTCCATTGTTTATCGATTAGGAAGGTGGGTTTTCTTTTCTTGAGGAAGTGCGTCCCTAAGTTTCTAAAATGAAGTGACACTTCTAAGAAAGCAGGTTGATTGTTGGGGTTTCCGATCCTGATGTCCCTCCTAATTGTGCTCTGAACTGACGATGCAGTTTCTGCTAGGAATATAACTTCCAAGCCTTTTCCTTTGTGGTTGATGTTGCACCGGGATCGTGATTGTGCTCTGAGAGTTCTCATTACCTTCACTTCAATGCAAGAGAGGTCGTTAATTTTCAGCTGGCACTGTACGTATTTTGCAGATTTCAGGCGTGAAGGTCATTGAATTGCCTGATAGCCAAATTGTTAAGATGCCTTTATCATCACATTTGTTAGTGCTCCAGACTCAAATGGAAAGGCTGTTCTGGTTTCAGTAACCCCTGGGAAGGAAATACAGATGGAAAAGACACTTTCTTGTCTTGGTGCACAGCTTTTTGTGTGGAACAAAAGCAAGAGGCAGAAAGAGTCTTGTGTTGTGCGGAAACCTTTAATTGCAGACCAGGACGCAGAGCAAAGTGTGTCCTTTCTGGTGGTAATTGGCCATTGCTGTGGGGGGCTATTCAGGTGACACTGTGTGAAGAGAGTCTGAAAAGAGCTTAACAAGCTTAATTACCATGTTCACTATCTGTGCAAGTGGCATCATTAGGCCAGCGAGACTTTCGTGGTTAAATTCCTTCTCTCTGCAGCTTGGCACCTGCGTTTTGTGTTTCACAGGCAGCCGGTGCTCCAAGAACCCCGGCGCGCGTGGTGCGGGGCTGGAGCACAGGCGGTGGGCAAGCACACGCTGGGGTGGTTTGGATGAGTTCATTTAGCAGTGGGATGGCCTGGAAAGCTGAGCTACTGCAGGAGACGGTCACACTTCAGTCTCAGGAGCAAGTACCACTGCCAAAGATGGTTCAAAGATCCATGTTTACAGCCCTGAGACAACAACTGCCTATTGATGTCAGTACCTGACACTACACAGACACACAAAATCCATGCCCTTCCCCTCGCTCTGTGTAGTAACAGCAGCCCCTGCACTGATCCTTCTCTCTCCGTGCCAGCAGCCCTGCTGAGGGGATGCAGGGGATCGGCAGGAGGAAAGGAAAGCCGTGTGCCTGCAGGTACAGCATACAGCCGTCAGTCTATGTGCAGTGTGTGTGCCAGCAGGTACAGCAGCCAGCAGGTACAGGCTCTCGGGTGTGCGGGCAGCTGCTGTTCTCTCATGATACGAAGATGCTACTCAATTGTGCAGTACTGCAAACCATCAGAATGTTTGGGCTGTGTTTCCAGCTCAGCAGGCTTTGTGCAGGAGGTGAAATTAGTCACGGGGTTGGGTCTCTGCAAACACTCGCTGCTGGAGTATTGCAACACAGAGTGTCTGCCGTGTTCTGCCTGGCACCAGCAGCTTCTGAAAGTGTTACTCACAGGGATGAAAACGTCCCAAAGCACAGAAGTACTTTTCTTCAGAAAGACTGAAAGTGATTTGGTTGCAGAATTTCAGAGGTGCTGAAGGAATTGGGCTGCCCAGGAGAAATTGATTTATCTAGTTGTGCAGACCCTTGGAAAATAGGAAATTAGCTTTCACCCAATTAAGTTAACATGTTGTACCAACCACTTTCCTTCATTCAGTTTGCCTTAGGACTCCTCAGAATTGCTATAATTTTCTGATAGGTTTTGTTACAGACTAAAACCCGTCGTTATTACCCATTTCCTTTGAGGTGCTTGCTTGGTTTTTCCCTGCTGAACTGCCATGTGATCATGGCAAGTCTTGCCAGCACGTTGTCACAACCTGTATCCCCCTTACACCCACACTTCTACTCTCGCTGTGTTTCAGATGACACCCCACTTCCACTCCACGGATTGACACTTTTCCCCCAAAACCACTTGGCTCTGCTCCCCTTTTGTGAGGTCTTTCACCACTCACAGGTTGTTTACCAGCCCTACTGCTTTCCTTGTTGATGTGTGAACAGTAAATCACACAAAGCGCAGAGACCTGCCCTGGCTTAGTGCTGGCACCACCTTTCCTCTCAGGTGGGTCTTTGAGTTTCTTCGTGCTTCTTCCCTTCAGGCCTAGTATTTCTCCACACCAGGTATGTTTGGGTGCTGACTCTGAGTGGATAACGAACTGCTTTCCTCCCTGCTGCAGGTTGTGTAAACCTCTCTCCTCATGGCATCTGCCAGTTAGAGAATGTGTAAGGGAGCTCTTTGCCCAGTAGTGCTGAGGCTGTAAGCTACCAGTGGAGACATTAACTCACAGCCACTGACAGCAGTGAAAACACTAGAAGGATGCTGTGCAGGTTGTTAAAAAGCTGCAGAAGGTTTCAGTAAAAGCTGTCTGTCAGGATAAACGTAGGACCCAGAGCTGTGCTTTTGCAGAGGATGCTGTCCCATTTGCATAGACAAGAAAGAGGGTTAGTGGTATAATGCTCAGTTTAGGGTCAGCAGGAGTGATTGACTCGTGCTGCTTGAGCTGAGTGTTCAGAAGATAGTCTAGACACCTGACCTCCTTAACTGTAGCCAAAGGATGTTTTCTAGCCAGGCCAGACAGTTCAGTCTGCAGAAAGATGGGGGGATCACTAGTCCCATTTGTGATGAGTTCAATGGCTCTGCCATGTTAAAGGAAAATATTGGGAAAGTTAAATCAGTAGGGCAGGGCTGCTGGTGCGCCAGGAAATACAATCAACTAACCTCCATCACCATGGCAAGGAGAGCAAGGACTGTCACTGGATTAGGTTTGAGTGTGTGAGCAAACTCATGAGTGACACAAATCTTCCTCAGAGCACTGGCCCAAATGCTCTGCTTTTTGGCCCAGGGATTGCCAACCAGTGATGCTTCTATAGAAGATGAGAAACAAATAAACAGAACCAGCAGGAAATGTACTCCTGACCCCTGTAAGTAGCTAATTGAAACCTTAAGCTCTGATTAACATAATTAGGTTAAAGCTTAAGCACTATGAGACTACTAATGTAGTAGAAGGTGTCTCAAAGGCAGGTTACAAAAGAAAGAGCTGGAATGAAAGGACTGGATTAGATTTCAGAGCTCATAAAATGGTGAAATTTGGATTTCTTGATAGTTAGGAAGAACAACAATGCAGACTGACTGTCAACATTTCTCTGCGAGGTTGCGTGGAAAGTGCATGTTTTAATCATGGAACCTGTGATCCGTGAGCCTGCGGAGTGGCCATCGTGGTCACTGCATTACAGAGCAGTGCTGGACACCAGCAGCACTACTGGCAATGCTGCACAATGTCTTTTATCCAGCTTCTGCAGCCTGCATCACAACCAGACTCATCCAGGGTCTCAGCTTGTTGTTTAAGGCACTGAATAAAACTACTTCCACAACGCTGTGTGCTTAACACAGCTGAGTGTCTAGTTCTGAGATCCTGTCTGTAGCTTTCCCTTTTAACCGTCTCTTCTCATGTTGGCATTTCTGAAGCTGTGGCTGCTGTAGCTGGATGTGGTACCCAGCTGTGATTTAATGGGAGGCATGAGACGACTTGTGTCCTTCATGCAGGAGATCCCCTCATTGGTTTCTCAGTCATTGGGCTAAATCAAAAGGCACTAGTTTTTGGAGTTTTGTTGGTCCAAGGCCTGGGTTTGCTCCCTCTTAGGAGGTTTTATTTGAAGGGTCACACTAGGGCTCCTAAGGTTTGCTCCCTCTGCTTCATCCTGCAGTGGACAGAGATAGGACAATTTGGAGGGAAGAAAGGTGAGCAGCATCCTGCTTTTGAGAGGAATATGTGTGCAGAAGCTGATTTACTGTCTTCTGTCAGTGTAAAGTGGCATAAAAATCTCATTTACTTTCTTTTTGGGCTCCAAAGGGAGCCAGGAAGGCCTGGCAGAGCCCAGAGCAGTTTTCCTTTTTGGGAAGGTTTGTGGTTGTGGGGAAGGAGACAGCAATGCACATGGATCATCGTTACAAAGCTGAATAATATGTATTGTGACTTATTTGAATGTAATGAACCCAAGGAGGCACTTTCACTGTTTACTTTTCCCTCATTTGCCTCTAATTAACCTTTCCCATGATTCAGATGTCTGACAAATGTGGAGGGTTGCAGGGCTAAGCGCTTTCTCCTGTGATTGACTTTAATTAAGCCTGCTCCAGGCTCAAAAACCTTGTAAACTTGGGGAACTTTATTTTAATTGCCTTCTGCCAGATTTACTTGTGCTAGACAAATATTATAAATCAAATACCGATGTATTAGGGGAATGATGAGCTGACTTACTGCTGGGGTGAAAGGCATAAATCTGACAGGAGGGTACTGCGGTGGGAGAAGAGTGGCTGGTTTCCTGAAGGAAACTTGTGAGTCATTAGCAGTGTTTTCCTTGCTGTGGGGTGGGTTTGGTACAGCACAGCGTTCCAAAGCAGTGCTGCACTTCTGCCGTCTCAGAGGTAACAGGTCAGACTCATTCATACTGGACATTGTTCTTTCACACTCTGGACTGTTCATCAGGTCTCTGTTGCAGCTGCTGGAATGTGTCAGCTCCGTCTTAATTAGGGGACTTTGTCACCTAAATCACATTTCTTCTCCCTGAGTCTGTCCTGGAAGAGGAGAACCCAAGATGCAGTCAGGCACTTGCACAAGTACTCCTGATTTGATTATTCAAACCACTGCACAAAGGAGTGCTCCCTAACATGTATCTGCTGGGATAAATAAGAGAGAAAACTCCCACAACTTTTAAGTTAGCACAAACATTTTATGGAAACAACTGCTTGTGAGGTGCTTCCTGTCAAATGGTAACATTCTAGGTTACAGTTCTGTGGGATCAAGGGTGGAGAACAACCCCCCTGTACAAAAGAATGGCAATTCTTGCTCTCATTGTACCTCGCTACACACTGACCTGCAGCTGTGTGGATCACCCCGAGGTGCATGTTTGGGTCACGCAATGCCTTTGCTGCATTTCCATCACACACTGTGTCCTGCAGGGTCAGCTGAGCTGTCTGTACTTAGTCCCACTTCTGTGCAGCCTCCTCATGCTTGTTGGGATCGGGGTGGCTCTCACAGCAGAACAACACCCTGAGAAAAGCTTTTGCACTTGCTGTGGCTGAAAGAACTTCTCATTAACACAGTTTCCAGGGAGCTTTTTCTGGGGAGAAGCCTGATGAAGCTGTCTCTGTGCCTAATTACAGTGTAATAGTGATCTTCAAATAAGGGTCAACCCTTTCCTTTGGCAACCAACATCCTGAAAACAGATGTCAGCAGAGGTTAACTCTGGTGTCTCCATCCTGATGGTGCAGTGTTTCCTTCTGTGTTTCTCTCCTTTTCTCACACAATGCAGAACACTCTAAATTATAGTCAAAATTGCTGTGAAAGCAGCTTAGATCAGGTTAATTCCCAAAACAGAGTTCAGGCATCTGGGCTCACCAACAGTGCAAAAATGCCTAAATATTTAATGATGTTATAATAATCTGGTTAATTTATATGTAACTACACACGTGCGTCTGTGTGGGCACAAACTGCAATGCAGCAGGTTGAAGGAAAAGCTGTTTACCAGTGGGGGTACCAGAGCCATGGCCCAGGCTGCCCAGGGAGGTTGTGGGTTCTTCTGCCCTGGAGACATCCCAAACCCATCAGGATGTGTTCCTGTGGGATCTGCTCTAGGGGATCCTTCTCTGACAGTGGTTGGACTAGATGATCTCCAGAGGTCCCTTCTGACTGTGCAAATTGGTCTAGGTGATCCTGCTCTGGCAGGGGGATCGGGCTAGCTGGTCTTTCAAGGTCCCTTCCAATCTCTAATGTTCTGTGATTCTGTGACCCACTCCCAGCCTCTGGTTCTATGTTTCTTTATGTTTATATGGGCAGCTATTGAAAATGGGTTATTTTGCCTGGATACAGATCCCACCCAAAGCTGCAGTTGGACAGTTCCGTTAGCTCTGTTTATCCAGCTCATGTGCACTGCCAAAGCCATCACAGCTAAAGATTCTCTGTGGGGACCACCTTTGGCTTAGAAAAAGTAATTACATCTCTGTGCCTTGCTGGTACTCAGCCTCCAAAAGTGCTACTAAAACACAGCACCAAGGTTGCAGCTCTCAAACCCCAGCCCAGGACCATGGGATGCCCTCAGTCAGAGCCTGCACAGAGCTGTTAGCCAGGAGAAGAACTGCCAAATTTCATGGAGACTGCAAGGATGGTGGTGGTTTAACTCCCAAGTCTCACGTCTTCACCACTCTGCCAGAGGACTCCAGAGCATTTCCAAGGTGAGCAGCGATACACGGTGGAGATGCACATTGTGTGCTTCCACGCCTGGTGCACAGGCATCTGGTTTACAGGTACTCAGAGTGCTCTAACCAGCAGAGTATTGTTTACAGAACGGAGAGATCAGCTGGTTTGTGTGACGGGGCTATTTTAAGCTGCTGTGTCTTGGTTTAGGCAGAATCACGATTATTCATGGGAAATAATCTACAGCCATTTCCTAGTTTTAATTGATTCTATTTTACATCCTGACATTGTAACTTACTCTTGATAAGCTCCTAAGTGATCTGTTTGACAGGTCTGTGCTTAACTCAGAGTAATCGCCAAATCAGTTTGCAATCTATCAAAAACATGAAGAGTGACTCCAGCCAGAAAGAGCTGTTTTTCTCTGAGAGTGAAAAGGGCCCTGCCAAAGGGCCCAGGAGGTTTAGGAAAAATGAGAGTGTCACCTGAAATTTCTGAATTGGAGACGTCCCTCGGACTTGTAATAAGAATTTTAAGTAATTTCTGTGTTCTGTAAACATTACACTGATCTGACTGGAATGAATGGTGCTGCCTGTGCTCTATTGCCTTGTTCAGATCAAGGTGAAACCCCTGCAGCCTATTGTGATCTGTCAGATGGTTTGTGGACAAGTTTCCTGAGCCAAGCTTTTGCTGCTTGAGGATGTTGACTGTTGTTGTTGGAGTCTGTCTTGTTACAGGCTGGACTGTACCGCATCCACCTCAAGACATGTGTTTTAAAGACCAGACTCTGTGTGTTGCAGTGTTTAAAGGCCAAGCAGAGCAAAGGATGTAGGGACTCAGACCAACAGAAAATCTCCAATGCTCTTATTACTCAGCTGGTAGACACCAAGAACACAGGCAGCTTCCCTGTGGTACTCACAGCCTGACTCGCTGATGATTAGAGGTGATGGGGACTGGAGCCGATGCTTTCTGCCTCAGCAAGGACCATGCTTCCTTCTCTAACGTGGGCTAACCCTTCTCCTTTTCTATGCTGCCAGCACAGTCCCTAGTTGATCCCGGCTGTGAGGCCAGGCACACCCTGCTCCATCAGCCCCCCATGGGCTGCCTGAGTGTCAACACCAAACGTTTGAGCAATTGTCAAACCACAGCACTACCACAACTCTCTCTGCCACAGGCTGCTCGGGAAAGCCAGACTGCCTAAAGCCAGTATCATGGGGCACAGCAGGGCTTGTGTGGAGAACAAGGATGGACATGGATCCCCCACGTCCCAAGACCACATTAGTCTCTCATCTGGGTTACTTGTGGCTAGAGATTGTCCCTTTCTTTCCAGAAGAAAACCAACCAAACCCAAAACACGTAGAAACCCCACTGCTAGAAATGAGGGGCCATGCAGAGACCTTGCTGCAGGGGGACAGGGTGCACACTTTGTCCTCAGCTCAGGTCACTTGGAAATGTCTTCCTGAAAGCAATTATGATCTGGCAAAATGCAAAGAGGTGGGTTTGTTTAAAGCGTCACTTTGTCCCTACATTAAGTGGGTTAAAAGAAACCCCTTGCTGCTGGGATGTGGCTCCCATCAAACTCAACTTCTTAAAGTAACTGGCTGTGCTGCTGCAGCTGGCTGGATGATTTCTGATCCTGAGCTGTCAGTACCAAGCAGAGACCCACCAAATTATTCAGAGGAGCATTGCAGTCCCAGCACCTCTGATTACTCCTCACGCTCCTTGCTCCTGCTCCGTTCATGTTGTTGTGGTGCACAGGGCTGTGATGACGACGTTACACAACTAATTAGAGCAGATGTGTTTTTAATAAAGACTTTGGGAGTGATTTTTTGAGGATTAACAAAAAGAAGTTCTCCAGTATGTCTCAACACAGTTCAAAAACCCTTTTTGGCTATTTGTTTTGGCTTTGAGGAGAGCTGTTTCATCCAGGTTCTCCCACTGACTCGAGGTCTTCTCTTGGGCTGCTGGCGCTGGTGGTGTAGCCTGTGGCTAGTTCCACACGCTGTCTGATCAGAAGCAGAGGTGTAGCTAGTGCAGCAGTCGAAGGAGCCCTGAGCCTGACAGGCTGCCCCTGCAGGATATTCTAATCTGGTTTGCTCATATCATTAGTGAGATGTGAGTGTGACTCCATTTCTGTCACAGGGTGTGTTAAGTGCAGGGGTTTCCAGCCAAAAACGGGGCACACAAGCCACTGAGAAGACTCGTGTTGGCTTTGACTATTAAATACCACACAGGTGTCTACTGCAATTGTCTGTTTTAATTTAAGAGGTTGTAATTATCATCTGAAGATCAGTAATATGTACAGGGAGGAAGGGTTAGGAGACTTCGACAAAGTGTTGTAAATTAAAGTTTTTGTTAGTCTGGGGCAGGAAGTAGAAGAAAGAAAGGTTTAAAATTAACACTTATTTCTTCTTCCTAGAGATCCTGAGTGGAAACCCTTCAGTTTCTGATGATTGGATTTTCAGGCTGGGTGGCTGGTGGTTTCCATTCCCACTCCTTACACTTCCTACTTTTTAATTTCTTTTCTCTATCTGCTTCTTGGAGGAGGTCAGGAGGGAATAATAAAGAAGAGAGAGAAAAAAAGTGAAGACACATTTTGGGATTGGATTTCAAAACCAAAGCAAAAGCTCAATAAATTTTTCCACAGATGGAAATGTAGTTGAAAAGAGACATTGCAGAGGTTTGCACAATGGTTACCTACATAAATTAGCTTGGAAAAAAGGAAACTGAGGGGCGACCCCAAGAATGTTGATCAATATGGAAAGGAGGGTGGAGCCAGGCTCTGCTCAGGGGCATCCAATAATAGGACAAGGGGCAACAGGTGTGAGCTGGAACAGAGGAGGTTCCACATCAATGTGAGAAGGATCTTCTTCCCAGTGAGGGTGACAGAGCCCTGGAAGGGGCCACCCAGTGGGGTTGTGGAGTCTCCTTCTCTAGAGATGTTTCAAACCCACTTGGGCATGTTCCTGTGTGACTGGATCTAGGGGATCCTGCTGTGGCAGGGGGACTGGACTGCACTACCTTTCGAGGTTCCTTCCAATTCCTGATGTTCTGTGATTCTGTGAAAACAGGGATTTGAAATGTGAGAATTGTAAAATAAAATGGGATTAGTCTGACCACTCAGATTTCCATTGAAACAACAAAAAGTTTCATTTAAGCAGGATTATTTTCTTTCTACGCTGTCACCTACCTAGTTGTTGACATTGAATACCAAGAATTCCCAGGCTTACTTTACTTTGTTCTTACATCTGGATCCTCAGATATCTGAGGTGAGAGTGTTCACTCTTCTTCTCTTTGCGAGGGATGAGGATATCAAACTCTCCCTTCCACTAATTCCCTCGGGAGTGAATTAACAACATAACAAATTAAACAGCTGAAAACAGCCTGAGCTGATAAAACCATCTCGATTGAATTACACTTTTCCCATTTCCTGGGTGTGATAAACCTCCCCAGTCTCGTAAGATCTGTCTTCCGAACGGCAAATCAAATGGAAACCCTCGGTGCTTTGTTGGGGTTTTTTTAATACATCATGAAATATTGAACAAAAAAGAGGTCATAAGCCATTTTATTGACTTTATGGGTCTCTTGAGGCTTCTTCAAGCTCTCGATTGCTGCTGTACATCTGCAGTGAGAGGCAGCCAGAGACAAGATGGCAGCTGTAAGTTGCTCTTGCACATGTAATGCATTTTTCTCCACAGCACACAACACAAACACTTCCTTTCCCTGTTTCTACCAAAGACTAAAAATAACTTCATGAACTGTGCTCTTAACCCTAAAAACCACTGCGTTTTCCCCTGAATCACAGGATGTTAGGGATTGGAAGGGACCTCGAAAGATCATCCAGTCCAATCCCCCTGCCACAGCAGAATCCCCTAGATCCAGTTGCACAGGAACATGGCCAGGTGGGTTTGAAACGTCTCCAGAGAAGGAGACTCCGCAACTCCGCTCTGGGCAGCCCCTTCCAGGCTGGAGGTTTCGGCTCCTTTAAGGTCTGAGCGCTGCTTAAAACGAGTTTTATTAGACTCAGCTCTTTGTGAAGAGAACCACCAGATGGCAATGCAGGAGAGAAAATGCTTCACTGGAAAACCGTTAATTCTCACTCTTTCGGGCACTTGCTCGTTGCTGAAATAACATTTTCCCTCCTATGCAGCAGAAGGATTAAACACTTCTCTTTTGATGCAATCAGTGATTAATTTTACTGCTTTTGAAAGCTGTTGGAGAGAAAAGAGTGTCTTGGATGTGATTCCCCTTCAGCAAAAGTGCAGTGTAGGAGTTGATGGACTGAAACAAATTCATTTTGCTTAGCAAATCAAAGAGACTTCACTATGCAGTTCTGTGATAGTTAAATCTCTATGGTCAGTTCTGATCTCGCTTCCTCTGCATAATGAACCTCTCTAGATAAGAAGCAAAGAATTGTCCCGGCTGGAAAGGACCTCCAGGGTCATCCAGTCCAGCCCTCAGCCCAACATCTCACTAACCCCTACCATGGTCTCATGTGCTCCCGCTACTTGGGTTTAAAAACCTCAAGGGATGGTGGCCAAACCTGGACCTGGTACTCAAGGTGCAGTAAATTGCTCCTGTTTGCATTGATGAGACTTCTAATATTTTTATAGTTTTCCTCATATTTACAAAATGTTTTGCAAATGCTGAGAGCAAGCCCAAGCTGTAGGAGCAAGAGCCTGTCAGTCCTGGCTCCATTGACCTACAGGGCACTGTTCAGAGTGTGATGTACTCTGTAGTAATTTATCTGTGCATGGGAGGTTCCACATAAATTTGAGAAGGAACTTCTTCCCAGTGAGGGAAACAGAGCCTTGGAAGGGGTTGCCCAGGAAGGTTGCGGAGTCTCCTTCTCTGGAGACTTTTCAAACCCACCTGGCCATGTTCCTGTGTGGCTGGATCTAGGGGATCCTGCTGTGACAGGGGGACTGGACTGGATGATCTTTTGAGGTCCCTTCCAATCCCTAATGCACTGTGGTTCTGTGATTAACAAGTTCGTCAAATTTCCTATTAATTTTTTGGGAGAAACCAACACCGTGTAGACTGTTATTAGAAATTGCAATTTCAAAGAGGAATCCTACATTATGAAGATTTCATAGAGTCATCCAGGTTGGAAAAGACCTTTGGGATCATCGAGTCCAACTATCAACTCTATTCTACAAAGTCACCCCTAAACTAGATCCCCAAACACCACATCTCAGTGACTTTTAATCACATACAGGAATGGGGACTCAACCACCACCCTGGGCAGCCCATTCCAATGCCTGACTGCTCTATCCAGTAAGAATTTCTTCCTGATGGCCAGTCTAAACCTACTCTGTTGAATCAGAGAATCAACAGAGTAGCTCTAAGCTACCCTGAGCTCTGCTGAAACAGAATCCCAGAACATCAGGGATTGGAAGGGACCTCAAAAGATCATCCAGTCCAATGCCCCTGGCACAGCAGGATCACAGTATCAGAGCACATCCATCCGTAGTTTATTAGGTTTTATTGGAACATGCAAATCGTGGTGATTAAGGAGGAATTAAAAGGAGCAGCCAAATGAGTAAGAAGTTTGCAGGTGGTGAGCTGCTTGTTTCAAGATGCTGTGCCAGAGACTACCAGCAAGCACTCGGTACCTATCAAAAAACTTCTTTCAAAGGACCACACACACAGAGGGAGAGAAAGCAAAGCTGGGAGGATGAAACAGCCACGTGAAAGCAGCTGTTGGAAATAACAGTCGGTCTTCAAAAAGTGGAAGTTGTGTTGAAACGAGGAGAGCACAAACTCTTCTACATTTAATATAAACACTTTATAGCGCAGGCCAAGAAGACGTTGAGGAATGACTTGTGATATATGTAAGAAGAAATAATAAAGACACTCTCTGAACACATCAGAAGTGTGAAGAGTGCCAGACAGTTTACAGGCTTTGGAATATAAAAGGAGGATTTGAAGATGATCAGCCCAAAGCAGAAACGCTAAATGAATTTTTCACCTTAATGATTCCTGTGGACAAGTTCAGGCAGGTTTCCACAGCAGAACCTTTGTGAAGGGGCCAAGGCAAAGGAGTTATCTTGAACTCAAGTGCCAAAGAGGAAAATCTAATTCAGATTAGACAGAACCAAACGGTACTAAATCAGGTTTTCAAAATAGCTCTAAAGGAAGTCTGATCTATGTGACAAGTTATTAATGGTGATGTAACTCAACATATATTGGCCTCTGTTCCAAAGGCATTGCATATGACAAATGTGAGGTTCCTCCTCATCCAGCAGATTTACACCTTGACTTGAAATTCACTTCATAGAATCACAGAATGGCCATGGTGTGGGACACTGTTAATTGGACACTGTGGTAGAATCTTGGATGAACAGCTTGGATGAACAGCTGGTACTTAGACAAGGATCCGAGGTCATAATGGAAACAAGAATTATCAATGTAGCAAGGCTTGAAGACTGCAGAATTGTCTTGTATGGGAAAGTAGTTATACAACACTAGGGACTCGGCTTGCGATGCTTGCTGATCAGGATGCTATACGTCAGATCATGATTTCTATGTATTAACGAATCATAGGGGACAAGGGTACGTGTGGACAATACACACTATGAGTTATATCCAACCAGAAAGTAGTGTACGCCGGATGATCTGAAACTGTATAAATATGTTGGTTGCGTACTAATAAATTGATGACCATTACTGCATCACAATGGTGTTCGTGGCATCTGTCCTCACAGGATGAATCCCCACACCAGGGTTGGAAGGGACCTTAAAGATCACCCAGCTCCAAGCCCCCTGCACAGGCAGTGACACCCTCACTAGAGCAGGTTACTCAGAGCCCCAGCCAGCCTGCCCTTCAACACTGCCAGCGATGAATGGGGCAGACACAGCTGCCTTGGGCAACCTGTTCCAGCATCTCAGCACCCCCACAGCAAACAATTGGTTCCTCATGGCCAACCTTACCCTCCCCTCTTCAAGTCTGGAACCCTTTCCCCTTGTCCTATGGCTACCACCCATGTCAAATCCCTCTCCTAGCTTTCTTGTAGCCCTTTTCCTTCAGAGACTGGAATGCTGCTCAAAGGTCACCTGGGAGATTCCTCTTCTCCAGGCTGAACAACCCCAACTTGCTCAGCCTGTCCTTAGATGGGAGGTGCTCCAGCCCTCTGATCATTTGAGTTGAATGGCAGCACAGCCTGCTGGGGTGTCGGCTACTCCTCCCAGCTCTGTGTCACCAGCCAACTTGCTGACAGTGCACTCTAATCCCTCATCCAAGTCATTCATGACTAGATTGAATAGTACTGGTCCCAGTACCAATGCCTGGGAGACTCCCCTAGATCCAGGCCTCCAACTAGACTCTGTCCCATTGACCACTACTCTCTGGCTTCTCTTCTGCAGCCAGTTCACAATCTACCCCACTACCTGATCATCCAGACCACATTGCCTCTTCCAACCTGAAGAACCTCTTCCAACCTCTTCCACTGAAATCTTTGCTGCACCATGGTCTCATTGCCTGTGCTGCAGAGCTAACATCAATTAAAGCGATACCTCAGTGCATTTCTATGCAGATGCTTTCGTTCAAGACAGCACCAGAGGAGCTAATGAAATATAGATTGCAGCATGATGCTGCAGTGAAAACGCCTTCTACAACTCAAGCATAAGCCTTTTCCCAATGTAACCCTTAGCTTGGGGTTAGTTATGTTTTTACAGACCTTTTTTTAGCCGTTGCAGGTAAAGGATCAGAAAGTCAGTGCTGAGGCTCCTAGCTAATGAAGAGCTTAGTTATGATAACAGAGATAAGAGTAGGGTGTTATATGAAATGGATTCCCTCTGACACGGAGAGGTTATTTGCTTTGGCCAACAGCAGTCAAGCAATAAACCTTGTCACATGTGAAGCAGCCAAAGTGGAGTCTGTGTAGAATGGAATGCAGAAGGGCATTAGCATCAAATTCCCTCAAAAGACTTCTGTAAGGCCATGATATCCTGACACTAAGCCTTTTAACATGAGGTTAAGATGTTGTAGTAATCCGTTTGATAACTATAATGGGAGTTTCAATGGAAAAAATATGTAACTGTAATATTTAACTTACACAATTATAAACCCTGAAGGTACGCCAGCACATATTAGCACTGTAACTGAAAAGTGATGTGTACGTGAGACAGATACGAGGGGAAAAGGGGCAATTTTTGACTAAAGCAGGGGTAGTAGGTCTGTCTTCTTTCAGCTGCTCCTGCAGAGTGGAATGAATCATAGAATAACAGAATCATCCTGGCTGGAAAGGACCTTCAGCATCATCAAGTCCAGCCCTCAGCCCAACAGCTCTGAGTGCCTGTTCTGTACTGGGTGATTGTAGAGGTTGTGGAAGACCTTACAGGGAATGTGCACCTTCTCAAACCCCCAGATCCTGAGTGCATGACACTTCAGTCTGTTCTGGTCCTCCCTCACCTTTCTCCTCTGGGAGCCTCCTCTTCTCCAGGCTGAACAACCCCAACTTGCTCAGCCTGTCCTCACAGGGGAGGTGCTCCAGCCCT
>JAOXOE010000343.1:24349253-24409720 GCA_028565055.1 Phoeniculus purpureus | reverse complement strand
CCCTCCCTCCCTTCCTCCCTCCCTTTTTTCCTTCCTTCCTCCCTCTCTTCCTACCTTCCTTCTCCTTATTTCCTTCTCTTTCCTTCCTTCTCATTTTCCTTCTTCTCCTCTTTCTCTTTCCCTTTCCCCTTCTCAATCTCCTTCTTTCTCCTCTTTCTTCTCCTCATATTCCTTCTCCTCTTTCTGAAGAAAGGTCTTTCATTCTTCAAATTGCATAGTGTTAATAAATGGGAAATCCAAGGGCTGTCAGGAGACTGAATCCCAGCTCTGGGATCCTGTCAAGACTGACTGTGTAGCAGAGGTGGCAGGCACAGTCTCATGGGGAAACTGGCCATGCACAAAACAGCTGAAGAGCCCTGCTGACCAAAGAAACAACACTGCTGGCATGAAATAAAGTAAGAAGTGACATACAGTTAACAAAAAATAGAATTTTAAAAAAACCTGATCTATGAAAACTGCTGCTACTGTTGTTCTAACAGTCTTCTCCCTTCTGTCTCACAGTGGCATAATAAGATAAAATAATTCTAATTATGTAACAAGACTCTGCTCTGAGGTTTTGCATGGAATAAGGGTAGGTGAAAACAAGAGAAATGCAACAAAGTGCAGGCTGGTATATTACAACACAGAACAAATAATATAAGATCATTGTATCTGGGAAGATCCGTTTAAGTCCTGATAATTATTTCCTTCCACGTTGTTCAAAGGATTTGGTTAATACTTTATCAATAACCCAATATATCATCAGCGTAGACAGTAGTTGTAATGATCGCACTAGGTCTGATTCAGGCATTTTAATTCTTTTTTTGAGGGAAAGGAAGTGCTCTGGAGTAGACACTTGGTCTAAATGACAGTACAAGAATCTGACCCAATATTAAATCAAATATCAAGAATATTCCAGTTGTAAGTCTGTATCTGCCTAATCAACTGCTCCTTTCTCTCAAAAGGGTTTTAAGCAAAACAGCCACAGGCATTTTGCTTTCCTCTGTGCTATTTTCTGTTTGTTAAAGAGCTCATTTCCTCTTTGTAAAACAAATTGAGAGGTAAAAGATACCTTAAGCCAAACAAGGCATGAGCTTCTGTTTGTGTAATGACAGTAAACCACTGGGAGCTGACAGTGATGACAAGCAGTCCCTTGACCTATTCTGCATCATCCTCTTTTCTTTTTCCTGGCCCTGCAGCTGTAGGTGACTCAGGGGTTCTGCTAGTCATGGAGAGCTCTGTGCTCAAACTGCCAGCTACTCAGGGCAGCACCAGGCTAGTCCAGCCATGAAGCAAACTTCCAACCCACCTTCTCCTTATCTGGGTTTCGGGAGGCTGCTATTCCGTGAATAATGAAAGTTTGCACTACAGCAGAGAACACACAAAAAACCAGAAGGGAAACCTGTATACTGGCATAAGAGGACAGTCTGGGAAAGGACCCCACCACAGTCAGCACTGGTCATTGTGTGACACTCTGGTCTGTCACCACCTCAAAGACACTGGACAAAACAAGGCTGAAATTTGGGAAACAGTGGAACTCTTTATCCCTAGTGAGAAATCAATGAAACATTTTTACAACAGCAATCAAAAGGGTTTTTTTATCCTTCACCTAGGTACTCAATAGATCGGAACACAGACCTGGAGAGGTATTTCAATATTGATGCCAACAGTGGAGTCATTACAACGGCCAAGGCTTTGGACAGGGAAACTAATGCTGTTCATAATATCACAGTTTTGGCTATGGAGAGTCGTAAGTAACAATTTAAAGATTTTAGTGGCTGCTTATGTGTAAAACTTCAGGCTTGGTTGTAGTCAGCTGCCAGTCTCAAAGCATGGCAGAGAGAAATAAATTCTTCCTCAAGGTAAAAAAAACTCCTATGTGATAAAAGTTAAGCAATGCAACATATTATTTGTCCTTTCCCTTGACTCAAACATTGTGTAGTCTTTTGACATCTAAGAGTACAAAGGAAGATGAAATAATGTTAAGTCAGCAGTCTCAGACTAACTATCATTAGAGGAAAAGTGATAGGGAGTACAGAAGATGGCAGCTAGCCCATCTTAAGGACAGGATTCACTTATATTTGGTTGGTGTTGGTCAACCACAGCATTCTTAAAAGGTATGAAGAGGATGTGAATGTTTGTGTGGTTTCACTTTCCTGATTCTAAGTTAAGACTGTAGAGGATATTTTCTGCTCGGTGTCATTTTTGGTGTGAGATGAAATGTTTTGAAGAATCAAACTGTTCAAGCACATGTAACAAGAATTCTGTTTAAGTTTCAACCTAAGTGCAAGTTTAAACCTAAACTTGTTCAGCTCTGAATACAGTCTTTGAAAAATGATACATATTTGCCTTTATATATGAGGAATTTATTTCTTCAGATTTCATCCTCATTACTATTCTGTTGGGCTATGATAATAAAAGAATTATTAGGTCTGCTATTTTAAAAATCCTCACTTCTTGCTTTCAGTGAGGTTAATTTAATGTTTAACCTGAAAGCTAACATTTAGCATTTTGTGTCTGTATGAATTTATCTTGTGTGCTCAGGAGCAGAATTTTGCTCCAGGAAGCCATAATAGAAACCAATAGTTTTCCCAGGTAGTAACAGGACTGGAGATGTAGCCAATGGGCATACCTGACACAAGTGAGAGCCAAGGAGCACAAGTAATCACAGAATCACAGAACATTAGGGATTGGAAGATCATCTAGTCCAAACTGCATGCCACAGCAGGATTACCTAGATCAAGTCGCCTAAGAACATGTCCAGTCAGGTTTTAAGTATCTCCAGAGAAGGAGACTCCCAACCTCCCTGGGCAGCCCCTTCCAGTGCTCTGTCACCCTCACGGTGAAGAAGTTCCTACTTATATTGATGTGGAACCTCCTATGTTCCAGCTTACACCCATTGCCCCTTGTTCTATCATTGGATGGCACTGACAATCCCTTACAAGGCTTTAATTTATGTTCATGACCTGCTTTGTTTTTAATAAGCTTGATCAGCAAAGGTAAAAGTTGTTCACCCTGGTACTTCATACATGGAATAAATTTCCAGAACAAATAAAAGCACTTTGTGATCTACATTTGAATGCGTTTCTTCTTATAATGCTTACTAAAATGTGGTTGCAGTACCCTATAAAAGTATAAATACATCTTTGAAGGTTATTTTTCATTCTGCCCTGCTCTATCACTAGTATCACCACTTGTGGTTAAAAAAACACCCAACCAATCTCTCCCGACTCCTTTTGGAAGAGCTTTTCTTTTGAGAAGTGTTATCTAGCAAAATAAGCATATCACGCACTGATATCCCTTATGCTTAGTCCAAAAATATCTCCTCTTTAGGATTAAACGATGGCATTGGACCCTGAACAAATTCATATATTTAGCTGAAGACATGCATCAGTTTAAGAATGTGATTTATATTCAACATGTTAATGGCAGTGTTGAAATAACCAGTTGTACGTGTACTTCAAACACTTCGGGATTTGCTTAGGAATACAGTTTCTTTTTCCATGACACATAGCTGATGGAATTCTGGGTTTAATTTCGTCACAGCCTGATCAATCTGAATGGCAATAATAAATTATTTAACCCATAATAACTGTGCTATTCCTGATAGCACAGTTTGGACTAGCTATATCCCTTGGTGATGGTTTTACATCACCTTGCTCTTATCCTCCCATATAATGTTTTTTCAGTGGTGTCTTTAGTGATTTTTTTTCAGTCTATCCCTGAGAGTAAAACCCTAGTTTAACTGAAGAGGCTGGAAAACATAACCATTGTTTGCACTAGCTCAAGGAGATTCCTTTGTCTTTCTAGGACGGATTGTAGTTGATTAGACATGTAGATGCAAAAGAAGAATAAAAATCGAAAGTGTTTTGACCCCAAAATAATTTGTACAGAGCTCTTCTTGATTGTTTTATTGGCTTCTTCTACAGAGAATCCAGCACAGATTGGGAGGGGCTATGTAGCCATCACTATCCTTGACATAAATGACAATGCCCCTGAGTTTGCTATGGAGTATGAAACAACGGTCTGCGAAAATGCTCAACCTGGTCAGGTACAGCTTGATAGGGGTTTTTAATGTTTATTTTTGTCAGGTAGGCCACCATTCTGTGTGATAACCTGCCATTTTTGAGATAAAATATAATCAGCCCATGGCGGTAAAAATGACTATTTGATGTCCAGCACAAGCAAGTAGTAATCAGTCCTAACATCTTCACCACAGCTCTGAAGACAGACTGAGGTGTAAAAAATTACTTGTTGAAGGTACCATTCAAATCTATGGTTTTCTTACTGATATAACCATGACATTTTGATAAATTCACCCAGTTTTGAGTAATATTAACAATACTTACTTTAGCCTAGTTTTCCTGAGTGGGAAGTGGGAATTCATAACCCAGAGGCTATTCTGAGGCCAAAGACCTGCCATTCCTAAAATGAGTACAACATTTTATTTCACTGTATGTGGGCCATAAGGGCACATTTTCACAAGGGAGTTGCATTCCTCCCATATTCTCTGGTGTTTTTAACTTTCCAAATATTTACAAGTAGTTATAGACTTAAATAAAATTATGTGTTGGTGTTTATTTTTGGTATCTTTGGACTTTTCATCTCCACTTTTTAAGAGTTCTGAAAACATAACTTTTCTCATTCTCTTTTCTCTTTCCCAGATAACTAGTAGATGTTTCACACACATAGATCCCACATATTCCCTGGGTGACTTTGAACTTCTGTACCTTCTCCCTGAACACTCTCCTTCCTGTGGCAGCTGTTGTTTATTGCATACTCCAAAATCACAGCATAATTTAAAACCTTAACAGAAAACACTACGATAATTAGCTCGTGTTTAGAAGAATGCACAATTATGCACGGTCTTATTAGAGAATATTACTTTCATGGTGATCTAGTCAGAACTGTTAGCTTTGAGTATTAATTCTTTATGGATAATAAGCAATGGTTACTGTTATTTGTAGAGGAGATTTTGATGGAATTTTAGAAATACAATTGGAAATTGTTAATACTTTGATAGGTAATGGATGAGTTATACAATGTGCATGTATTTATTCTTCTGACAGGTGATCCAGAAAATCAGTGCAATTGATAAAGATGACCCACCAAACGGCCATCAGTTCTACTTCAGTTTAACAGCAGAAGCAGCAAATAACCACAATTTTACACTGCAGGACAACAAAGGTAGGACGTTTTGGGGTTGGGTAAATATTCACCATGAACAGCATTCATCTTTAATATATCATGGTGATTATGTTCAACATTAACTTCTGTTTTTGTAAGGACATAAATGAAACTACAATCAACGTGAAAAATCATTTTGTCTGTAGACTATTTGTAAAGGGAATTAAGTTGTGGTTTGAATCATTTAAAGCCTCGAGCCAAGGAGAGCACCTTCAAGTCTTTCTTTTTTTTTAACTCTCAGAAGTCACTCTTTTCACATTTTTCCCCTGTATTTACAGGTTTTTATCTAAATTAGATTTCACCTTGGGGCAGTGAATGAAAAATGTCCAAGAATTCATGTTTTATTAATATAACTCAGGGCACAAAAAATGAGTGCACAGTAAATCAAAAGAGTTATTATTTTTAGAAAAACATATATTTTCAGCGAGTATGCCACCTATTGCATATGCTTTTGGTAAGGGAAGCTGCCTACAATATTTAGGCAGGCTTCTTATAACTGTTTCCCCAAAGACTTAAGCAAAGACTTCTGCTGACATCACGTTTCTATTAGTTAAAATATCTGAGAACACTCTTTTAATTAGTGTTCTCATTAGTTGCACTGCATAGTACAGCAGCTGGGCATGCATCAGTCAGTTTATCTGTTAGCAGAAGCAACTGGAGTAAATAGGCACCATGTTACTATTCCAATGCTCTTTTGCAGATCAGTACTAAACCAGAGCTACAAAGTCATTCTTATTAGTAAAACAAGAAAAACAGACATATGGTGGGCTAAGGGATACTATTTTCACAGGTAGACCTTGAATGACACTCGCCAAGCATAACGTTGCCATTTGAACCAGAGACTATAATAGTAATAATAAACCAAAGCAAATAAAAATGAATTAGAATAAGACTCTATTCAGAAATCTGACAAGGTTACAAGTATTGTGAAGTATTTAATGAAAACACAGGCCCTCTTCCAGAGAACTTATAATTTTGAGAGACTAATAGCAGGCTTTGGCAATGCCAGTAAAATCAGTGGATTTACAAGACTAGCAGCAGTTGCCTCTTTCAGTGTTGATTAATTTTGTGCGTATCTCGTATGATGCTATATGAAGAAGTGCTTGCATATTTTTCTGGATAGGTCATAATTGAGGACACAGTAGAATAAATTTACAGGACTATTGATATGCCTGTCTATAAATAGATAGATAAGTAGACAGATAGATAGATAGACAGAGCAACCGACCGACCTTTTCTATACATTCTAGGCGATGTAACTCCCTACCTCTCAGGAGCTGTCAACCTGTATTGAACACAGTGAGTTTTGCACATATTTTCTGAAACACATGGACTTTTTAATCAGCAAACTCAGAGCAGCATGAAACACATTTGATACTGTTTATATAAGTCATCTTAACTCTGAGATGACAATGGAAGCAAGCACATTTCTTTGTGACGTGTATTTGTGCACCAACTGGATCCCTTTTTGCATTCAAAGATACTTCATTGGTCTTCAGAACTTATTCTCCTATTTGTGTGTTCATCCCTGCCATTAATATGATATCTATATCTGTAAATAACAAAATAAATTCTTGGAAATGACACTGGAAGCAGGTACTGAGTCTGATCACTGAAGTATATGGGTTTTTGATTTTTTATAATGAACTCATCTTCAACTGCCTACCAAGAGAGTGGAACCATAAGATTAACAAAAACCAAATAGACGTCTGCAATTCTAAAACAGTCTGTTGCTGAAAACAGAAATATTTTTGTTTAGCTGGGTATAATTTCGCAGCTGGTCCTATCACTGCACCTTCAGAGATATAGGACCAAGAAAGATAAAGTTGTTGAAATAATATAAACATGTTTATAAAGTTTTTGGATGAAAGACTGTATTATTTTGTTTTAGAAAGATAAGGCATTTTACATTTATTGTTTTCTTCCTTATCTAGATAACACTGCAACAGTATTAACCAGAAGAAATGGGTTCCGAAGACAGGAGCAGTCTGTTTTCTACTTACCAATATTCATTGTGGACAGTGGATCACCTTCACTCAGTAGCACAAATACCCTCACCATCAGAGTCTGTGACTGTGATGCAGATGGCATTGCTCAGACATGCAATGCAGAAGCATACATCTTGCCTGCAGGACTTAGCACTGGAGCCCTGATAGCAATATTGGCTTGTGTCCTGACACTGCTAGGTAAGTGTTCTTCCTGTTACCCTTATTGTCTGCTCAAATGTAGTATTTAGAAGACATCTAATGCAGATCATGGTAGTGTTTGGTTTAGCACACTCACCATAGAATGACTAACAGTGGGTGTCCCTTTTTCAGAGATAAGACTGTTTTTAACTGTTGATTTATTTGTCTAGAAAAAAAGACGTGCAGAAAATACAGCAGACGTATTTTAGTGATGGGAGTCGTGTTTAATTGAGTGGAGTTGTGGAGTAACCTTCTCTGAAGACATTTAAAACTGCTTGGATATGTTCCTGTGAAACTGGATCTATGTGATCCTGCTCTGGCAGGGGAATTAGACTAGATGATCTTTTGAGGTCCCTTCCAATATCCCTAATGTTCTGTGATTCTGTGAAAGAATAAATAACCATTTGTTTTGACCACGACACAGATTGCCTCAATGGGATTTCTCAGTGTTACTAGTTTTACTCAAGCGACCCATTTAGTGCAGACAATCACAACATTCTCACTGATGCTAAGAAGAATGTACTCAATCATACTAATTCATTCGATTTGCATGTAACATGATGTAGGCTTGTTTCAAACTGAAATAATACTTAAAACCACTTTACTAAATTTTTCCCTGTCCTCATACTGAAGGATGGAGATTAAGTTCTAAATTTTATTCCACAAGAAAGTTCCAGTACTTTGTTAATTACCCAAAACAGCTTTATAATTATTGACTGTGCAGTGAAGCTGTATTTTAAAGAAAATATCTTTAAACAAGTGCTTGCAAATTATTCTATAAAAAGCAAATGAAAAGCTGGGTTGTATTCATCCTACACTGTACATAATTTGTAGAGAAGTAAGTAGGAATTTTTTAACTCCTCTGAAAATCATAAGGTAATTTAATTCAAGGTATTTTGTTTTTAAGTTACCACATTCCAGACACAATAATTGCTTTTGTAATAAATGTTTAGCATAAAAGTCATATATAACACAAGAAAAAATTCATGTTCACGTGTAGATAACCCAACCCAACCATACTTGAGACGTTAAAGATTTTCTTTGTATTGAAACAATGGAAAGAGACTGATGTAATGCTCTTTCATTAATTTTGTCTTCTATACTTTGGAATGTTATCACCTGTTTTCTTAGAAACACCAAAGAAATCTACCTATGAGTGTGGTACTAGAGTTTATAGGCTGTTAACACATGGATTATACGTCACAATTCAGATATCGCAGTTATTATTTTTTCAGTAGAAAGACAAGAATTTTGCCATTATTATCACAATACCTACAGAAACCTAATTAAATCAGCAAATCACAGAATTGCAGAACATTAAGGATTGGAAGGGACTTCGAAAGATTGTCTAATCCAGTCCCCCTGCCACAACAGGATCACCTAGATCCAGTCACAAAAGAACATGTCCAGGCGGGTTTTAAACATCTTCAGAGAAGGAGACTCCACAACATCCCTGGGCAGCCTGTTCCAGTGCTCCATCACCCTCACCATGAAGAATTCCTTTCTCTATTTATGTGAAACCTCCTGTGTTCCAGCTTACACCTGCTGCCCCTTGTCCTATTATTGGATGCCACTGAGCAGAGCCTGGCTCTACCCTCCTGACACTCATCCCTCACTTATTTATAAACATTAATGAGGTCACCCCTCAGTCACCTCTTCTCCAAGCTCAAGAGACCAAGATCCCTCAGCCTTTCCTCACCAGGGAGACGTTCCACTCCCTTCATCATCTTTGTGGCTCTGTACTGGACTCTCTTAATGAGCTCCATGTCCTTCTTGAACTGAGGGGCCCAGAACTGGACACAAAATGCAGATGTGGTCTGAGCAGGACAGAGTAGAGGGGGAGGAGAACATCTCTTCATCTGCTAACAACCTCGCTTCTAATCCACCTCAGGATGCCATTTGCCTTCTTGGCCACAAGGGCCCATTGCTGGCTCATGGTTATCCTGCTGTCCACCAGCACCCCCAGGTCCCTTTCTCCTACACTGCTCTCTAACAGGTCAGTCCCCAACCTATACTGGTATCTGGGGTTGTTCTTGCCTATATGCAAGACTCTACAGTTGCACTTTTTATATTTCATTAAATTTCTCCCTGCTCAGCTCTCTAGCCTGTCCAGGTCCCACTGACTGGCAGCACAGCCTTCTGGTGTGTCAGCCACACCTCCCAGCTTTGTGTCATCGTATAACGGTATGATTAACTAACAAGAAGAAACCAGTCCTGGTCATAAGGACCTCATTCTTTAAATAGTTATAACGTGTATGGAATGTGACTCAGTGATTTTTTTCAGGTTGGAGAAGACCCTTGGTATGGTTTTGATCTTGTAGGTTTAAAAGTGGTTAATATATAACTATTTTAATTTGTTGGTATTCAAAATAAGTAATGTAAAGGATAGGTGAGTGTGCAATGCAGAAGATGTTTTCTGAAATGTATAGAGCCTATTAGAGTCACTCAGTGTGAGCATTTGAAGGTCACAGTGACTTTGCAAATAGCAGTCCAAACTGATTAAACAACAGTTATATATGAAGCAAGTTAACTGGGAATTAAACACAGGTTTCCTGAGTCTTGGCCTCTCTAATCCCCAAATCTCATTTGACTGTTCTGGCAACTGCAAGGTATAACTAAATAGGTTATTAGTTTGCTGCTTAGATGGCTGAGGATCGCCAGTCTTCAGCTTTATGAATCGTAACACACCTAAGGCATAAACCAACATGCAGATTTGCTTGCAGCCAGAGCAGCTTATTGCTGTAGTAAATGCCAGGCTTAGGGGTGTAGTGTATACAGGGCACTGTAATGCGAGTGATTTAGCTCTTTCCCTTCCTGTATAGCTCTGCATGTAGTCTGCTCCCTCAGGTTGTGTCAGGGCTTTTATGGCTTTCTTAGAATTATGTTGTGGTTGCCTGGAGGATGAAAGGAACATTTAATACTAACAAAAAGCATTATACTCAGGTGACCCAAACCTGATCATAACAAAATGGAAATTATATAATAATTCTCAAAAGCGCACTGAAGATGGCACAGGAAAAATCCACTTGAAATTAACAATCTCATAAAGCCATCTAATTGCTGAAATATTTAACCTTCAGAAAGACTCCGTATTTTTCTTGGCTTCAAGCAAGCATGACATGTACAGGGAACACTAAATAAAACATTCGTTGCATCTTGATTTTTACTGTACCTTTAGGCAGATCTGCATACTAAGTTTCATATTTTTCACTTATTAGTGAGTATTTGACTTTCAAAATTAAGTATGTTAAGAGAGACAGTGGTGTGAAAATGCATTTACTGTTCAGTATGATTGTCTACCTACTTATGTCAATGAAAATTGTATCAGTCAAAGATGATTAAAAATATCTGTCAATAACAATTCTTGGCAAATCTATATTTGCTGTAAGCTAGTTTTCGCTTTAAAACATCACAGAATCACAGAACATTAGGGATTGGAAGGGACCTTGAAAGATCTTCCAGTCCGATCTCCCTGCCACAGCAGGATCACTTAGACCAAGTCACACAAGAACATGTCCAGGCAGGTTTTAAGCATCTCCAGAGAAGACGACTCCACAACTCCCCTGGGCAGCCCATTCCAGTGCTCTGTCACCCTCACCGTGAAGAAATTCCTTCTCATATTCATAGAGAACCTCCTATGTTCCCGCTTACACCCATTGCCCCTTGTCCTATCACCAGACAACATTCAGAAGAGCATGGATCCATCCTCCTGACACCCACCCCTCACATGTTTATAGACATTACTGAAGTTATCCCTCAGTCTTCTCTTCTCCAAGCTCAAGAGACCCATCTCCCTCATCCTTTCCTCATCAGCGAGGTCTTCTACTTCCTTCATCATCCTTGCTGCTTTGCACTGGACTCCCCCCAACTTCCTCTGGGGCATCAGTGGTCTGTGGCTTGATATCAGGACAGCCTCCAGAAGTATAGACAGAGGCAAAGGAGGTGTTCAGTATCTGCTTTCTCTGTATGCTCTGTCTTCAGGGCACCAACCTCATTCAGCAGGGGGCCTACGTTGCCTCTAGGTTTAGTTTTACCTGCAATGTCTTTGAAGAAGCCCTTTTTGTTGCCCTTGACCTCTCTTGCAAGGTTTAATTCCAAGGAGGGCTTGGCTTGCTTAGTTGCATCCCTACATTCTCTCACTAGAGCCTTATAGTCACCCCAAGTGACCATCCCCTCCTTCCATGACCTATAGACTTTCTTCTTCCTCTTGAGTTTGCCCAGAAGGTGCCAGTTTAAGCACACAGGTCTTCTGGCTCCCTTCCTTGACTTCCTCCCTGTTGGAATGCTCTGATCTTTGGCTTCAAAGAAGTGATCTTTGAATGTAAACCAGCTATCTTGGGCCCCTAATGTCTTCTATTATCAAGAAAAACATCGAGTGGTGTGTCTCTATGATGACAATTTTATGCTCTCTGCTGTATAATTTACAGCTCAATTTGTACTATACAAATATCAGAATGTTTTCAGAATTCTCAAGAGCCTCTTTAAAGGTCAAAATCTGCTATTGTCAAACTGCTTATGTAAATATTGTTCAAAGCAAAATGCCCCAAACTAGTGGCTTCTCAATTCAATACTTAAAGCATGAGTCAGGGAGGTGCCAGGGGCAAAAAAGAGAAAGAGTGATGCTGCTGTGCGGTAATGTAGTGTCACAAGGCATCTGCTAGTAGACAAATCATTAGAGGTGTGTCTGGTAGCTACCGAATAGAGGGGAAAAATATATTGCCTAAAGTATTTGTCCAAAAGTTTAGAAAAAACATTGAATTTCCTCCATTTTGGGTTTTAGATGAGTGTGGCTCCAAAGGACAATAAAAAAAAAAAAGTCTACCTGTAAAGGCTTCATATGCTTTAGTCAATTCCAAACAGTGCCACAGCATCTGTGGAGGTATGATACACTCTTCTGTATGTACAGTCTTTGAATGACTGGTGTATTCTACCCAAATGATGCCAGTACTAAGTCATGTCTCACAATGACTAGATTGATACTGATTTTAAACATTCTTCTGTGAAAAGCAGGGCTTTCAAGAATCATAGAATCATTAGGGATTGGAAGGGACCTCGAAAGATCATCTAGTCCAATCCCCATGCCACAGCAGGATCACCCAGACCAAGTTGCATAGGACCATATACAGGCGGGTTTTAAACATCTCCAGAGAAGGAGACTCCACAACCCCCTGGGCAGCCTGTTGCAATGCTCTGTGACCCTCACTATGAAGAAGTTCCTTCTGATATTTATGTGGAACCTCCTATGTTCCAGCTTGCACCCATTGCCCCTTGTCCTATCACCAGATGACATTAAGAGCCTGGCTCCATCCTCCTGACACCTACTCCTCACATATTTATAGACAATGACATCATGCAATTTATGGAGGCTAGAAATTTTATTTCTAGCAGCTTTTGCTTTACCAGATGATTCCACAGCATTTAGTTGGTGTATCAACATAAGTACTATAAACTTTAGCCATACAAATGTATATAATCACATATTACTAACATTAAAAATAAACATAAAAGCAGAAGAGGTTAGCTGAGTGTGGACTAACACTTTTCAACTTACTGTTATTTTTACAGACATAGTGATGTCTGCTGTTTTCTGGGAGTGTTGTTTACTCAGCAAATGCTATCCAGATGCCACAATATAGTATTAATGATTTTCTAGGAGGATGATTCACACTCCATCATGTCCCACAGATGGGTGCAGTATTCATATTACTGGTTCCATATTTTATGTGTCAGCAATGTTGCTTCTATACGAAAACTCTATTTGGACTCTAAGAGGAGCCTTGAGTTAGTCTCTCTCGGTTCTTTTGGCTGTCACTGCAGTTTAGTGTTAGCTTTCAGGCTGAAAGAGACTTTGAGGATTAAAATTTTAAAAATAATTACATTTCCAGTACTGGCTGATCCAATAAACTCCAGTCCTAGCAGTTCTCATAAGATGTAATTCATAAACCTCAAGTGCAGTACTTTGTGCTTTATAGGAAAGAGAGTTCTTGTAGAGAGGTGCTTTTAATCCATGAACTAAGACAGTCTTATTTTGCACATTGCTTAACAATTCAGTGTTCTCATGATTTTTTTCCAGCAGATATTGGCTGTATGCTTTAATTCAGTCACTCCCAAACCTTGGTATTTAAATTCAGTACAGTTACTCTATAAATGTGCTTTTATCACTTGGGCAATTAAGAGTTCAGAAGAAGATTGGGTTTTTAATTCTTCTTTTTTTTATTTCATGGCTGTGAGATTCTGGTTGTCTGACTAACGAGTCCTAAAATTTATGTTTAGTGACATTGTAGGATATAGAATTAGAGATGAAGACATTAATCCGGAAGAGTTTTGGAAATAGATTCTCTAACATCAAAAAAGCTTATGGTTGAAACCTTTTTCAGAACCTGCTGGGTTTCAAATCTTCCCTGCATAAATTGCCTGTTATTTCCGTTGGTCTTTGTCATATAAATTAGTGAGTTCTTCCAACACTAGGAAAAATTTGAAGAGCTTTTTAGCATTCCTATAACTCTGTTTTCCTGTGTTTCAGTTCTTGTCTTGCTGATTGTCACCATGAGGCGACGGAAAAAAGAGCCCCTCATTTTTGATGAAGAGAGAGATATCAGAGAGAACATTGTCAGGTATGATGATGAGGGTGGTGGAGAAGAAGACACTGAGGCTTTTGACATGGCTGCCTTGAGAAACCTCAACATCATCCGAGACACCAAGACCAGAAGAGATGTGACACCTGAAATTCAGTTCTTGAGCAGACCAACTTTTAAAAGCATCCCAGATAATGTCATTTTTAGGGAATTTATCTGGGAAAGACTAAAAGAAGCTGATGTGGACCCCTGTGCACCACCCTATGACTCCCTGCAGACATATGCCTTTGAGGGGAATGGCTCGGTGGCAGAGTCGCTCAGTTCTTTAGATTCGATCAGCTCAAACTCTGACCAGAACTATGATTACCTCAGTGACTGGGGTCCTCGCTTTAAAAGGCTTGCAGATATGTACGGGACTGGACCAGACTGCTTATACTCATAGCCTTGGAACCTTTCTCTGACAATGCACTGAAGAATACTAAAACAAAAAACTCAACCTTACAGACTGAAGGAAGTTGTAAATAATTTCTCCATTTTTAACCTTTTAGGTTTTTTTGCCTTGGTGAAACATATCTTCATTAGACTTGTCCTAGGGACTGCACTGACCACACAGAATATGAGCATTTGGTGGCATTTTTGATAAAATGAAATGCTCAGCCACATTCAAATAGATAGCAACCCTCAGATACCTGCAGAGGCAGCTCACTGTCAAGAGTACTTTATGCACTGTGACCTCAACGAGCAAATGATGCTCTGTAGATGCCTTCGAAGTATTGCTATGTCTCGAACACAGAGTCTCTGGTATGAGATAAGTGTGAGAAGAATCAATTTGACAAATATATCATTCAGGATGACATTGCAATAAAGAGAATTTACAGGCTCAAGGGTTTTTTAACAAAATTTTCTTTACAGTGTTGCATGCAGCTCGCTAGGGCAAAAGCAGAAGGACAGATGTGAAAACAAATGAAAGCTCAGATGATCAACTTTTTTGTTTTTGCCTGTTTGTTCTGAGAGCCTTTTAACTAGAAGTCTCCATAATTTTCTGGGTAGTTCTATGAAAAAATTCTATTTGTACTGAGCAATTCCACAATGTTTGCCATCAACTTATCGAAGTAATTACAAACCACATAAAATGAGAAATCATGGAGGAGGATTCTTCTGATTGAAAAGTTTTGTGGTGCCCATGTAGGTATAGAAAAGATGTTGCTATCTATTTGCTATTTTTTATTATCTCTTCTGATTTGTACAGGAGAATTTATCCTTTTTTATTATTATTTGACATAAAGTGTTATATTTATTTTGGAGCTCCAATCTCCACTAGATTCAGGTCCATTTTACTGCCTCATGGTATTAGACTTGTCAGAACATGCTGATTTTTCTCTAGTCTCAGATAAGTGTAGGAAATGAAGCATGGAAATGAAGAAATTATAGTAAAGCAACCTTGCTCACCATTCATCTCTCAGAAAAGAGAGCAGCTCCAAGGACATGCAGTTGTTCTTCTAAACCATTACAAAGTCTGAGACATTTAATTAAAATGTTTATACATTTAATTTTTTTTTTGAAAGAAGACTGCAGAGGTAGCTGAGAGTGTTGTTAATGTAAAATTTAGTTTTCAAGGTTAAAAATGCTGTGTGCTTCAAAGACTGGAAACACCTTGCTTTTCTCCTTGCCCTTCTCTTTTGCTGCTGCTGAATCACAGTAAAAGACTCATTTCAGTTTCTTTCTTATATTAAGTAATCTAATGCTATTAACTCCAGGCATCATCTTTAGATCCTGCCACGCATCGGTATTATTCCCTATAGGTGATAATTCACCACATGTAATTTCTACGCTGGTTCAGGAGTGCCAAAACAGAAGGACAGCTGCTGTTAGTTGAAATACATTTCGGTTTTGGAGTAGGATTTCTTAGAGTAAGACAACTTTTTATGATTCCGGCAATATTTATAATTCATCTTTCGTGATTTATTCCTAGATAATAAGGCATATATTCAAGTAAAATAGTGGGTTGAAGTATTATTTCAGGTTGTTTTGTTTTAGATAATCTGTAGATGAGTTCCTAAGTTAGACTCTGCTCCTGCAAACATTTTTGCTTGGACCTGACTTGAAATAACTTGACTTGCTCACAGTTAACCGAGACACATAACAGAATTGTTTGCAGGACTGCGTTTGTGAATAGAAGGTTCTCCACAGAGGATGATGCTCACTCTAAAAGTGCTTCTTTCTGAATGAAGGATCCATGTACTAAAATCCTAAAGCATGGGTGATGCCAGGCTGGGAGATGGTAAATAATCATTAAGGCTTTGTAATTTTTGCAGCCCAGCATTATCAATTAAACTATGTGAAAGTGGCCTTCAGCTCCATCAAAGAAAACAAAATCATTTTAGTCATGTGCACCATATTTAATTTGAGTTACATTTTTGTAGACAATCATTGTCTCATGATTCAGTACATTTGCTTCTAGTTGTATTAAATATATATATATAGGTATATATATATATATATGAGACAGATTTTGTAATGGAACTGAAAGATATTGCCCATGACTTTTAGTCATACATGTAAGATTTTCAATAAAAAATTAAACAAAAAAAAGGAAATGAACCATGTGTATGCAGTTCAATGAGAGTGAGATCTGCTGCAGGGAGTAAGCAGGTATTAAATCAGCAAGGTGCTGAGAGACCAAGTTTTTATTAATCTTCTTGTTTGCAGGAAGATAATTTGTGCATCTGGATTAAGATGTCAAAAATGCTGATTTTAGCACATAACACTCAAAGGAGATTTAAATGGGGTTTAGAGTAAATAGCACAATTCCCTTGCTTTTCTGCCTTCTATTATTCGTAAAAGCTCAAAAAGGTACCCTGTTAGGAAAATATGTTGGGCTTGTTTAGGGGTTTTTTTGATTTATTTTCTGGGGAAAAAAAATGTACTTTAACGCCATAAAAACTCTTTCATACATATAAACCAGTTTTATTGTTGGCATAACTTAAAGTCTTCTATACAAAGGCATGTGGAGTGGGGAAGAGGAGTTGTACACACACTGCAGGGCTATGAACACGCTGGGTGTGGATTGAGTGCACTCACCAGGTTTGCTGATGACACCAAGCTGTGTGGTGTGGTTGACACAACAAAGGGAATGGATGCTATCCAGAGAGACCTGGACAGGCGTGAGAGGTGGGCCTGTGTGAGGTTCATAAAGTTCAACAAGGCAAAGCACACAAGGGGCGAGGAGATCTCAATCACAGTTACAGGCTGGGCAATGGCTGTTCCTGAGGATATCTCTGCAAAGAAGGACTTGGGGGTATTTGTGGATGAGACGTTCAGCAAAAGTAGGCCAAGTGTGTTTGCTGCCCAAAAAGCAAATGGTATCTTGGGCTTCATCAAAGAAGCGTGTCCAGCAGATTTAGGGAGGTGATTCTTACACTCTGCTCTGTTCTCATGAGTCTCCACAGGAGTGCCAGATCCAGCTTTGGGCCTCAAACATGATGCCTGAGCCCACAGAAATGAGCAGGGGCCTGGAGCACCTCTGTTAGGAAAGGCAAGCACAAATTTGGGGTTGTTCAGCTTGGAGTAAAGAAGACTCTGGGGAGACCTTATAGTATACTTTGAATACCTAAAGGGGGCCTAAAAAAAGTGGGAAGAGTCTTTATACAAGAACGTGTAGCGTTGTGACAAGAGGTAATGGCTTTAAAGATAAAAAAAACCTTTCAATGGAGCATATAAAATCTATGAAATCTTTGATCAAGTTATTGTGGACAGAAATGTATTGGTTGAAAAACCTTGATCTAGCTAAGCCTTATAGGGCACAAAATTGTCATGTACCTGATTAGACAGGAAACAGCAGAGGGATGTGTTGGAAATCAGAACTGATTTGAAGCCACAATCGTGTACCATATATGTGCTGATTTTTTTTCATACGTGAATATATATTTCCTGAAGTCACATGGACATTTAAGCATTCCACTCACACGCAATTTATTCTGAAATACTTTATCTAACCAGAGAGTAGCCAAAAAATGTTACCCTACTCTCAAAAACTTTACCTATCCCCATTTGTGTCTGATGTTGAAAAATGTAGTTTAGACTCAAGCAAGTCTTTTAACTGGATAAAAGAAAATTGCTTTTCATGTTTTGATCCAAAACAGTTTATGAGCTCTTACAAATGTTGCAAGGAATGCTATTGCCACACTTTTAATGCCATCTGTTATTTTATAATAAAATGGTGTCAGATCAAAATTTTTATTCCTAGATACTGTGTAGAATTGAATGGAGTTTAATTGTCTTAACTAAGATCATAAACCCATTGTACATCATAACTGTACATTCAGTTGAATGCTGAGCCAAGACTAGAAAAAAATTCAAGGATTTAATTTTCTTCTTTCTTTTCCCACCATCTCTGCCAAAGTTAAAAACTGTTCTTGTTATACACTGAAGCAAGACCATGTTGAGTCTAAATTAGATACAGTAGGTCACTAGATCTTGGTCTCCTCCTTGCAAAGGCTAAAAGTCTATTTGGTAGGTCATTCTATTCAATTATTCCTCCTCGATGATATCTTGACTCCTAGGTCATGCTACCTAAGACCTGTGAAGCTGTTGTTTGGGGTTTTTTATTGTCAAAGCTGGCATTCTTGGTAGAAATCTTGTGTTTGGATGAGTTGGGTTTTTTCTTTTCTTTAGTTAAAACCATACCAGCCAGGTATATCTTGACTGCTTGGTTTTGACTTCAAACACGCTTTTTTCTCTTCTGTTAATAGTACTAAAGAAAGTCCTGAGATGTTCCTTCTCTTTGATGTCAAGAAGCTGTGGAACAAGAACTAAACATAGCATCAACAGACTGCAGTGAAGCTAGCCTGTCACTTCCTCTAAACACGAACTCACAAGCACTATAGCTACGCTGCCATTAGCACTGTTCAAATCATGACATGGGTCTAATCTTACAAGTTTAAAATATACTGTCATTTTATGGCACTACTAGCAGCATCTTTTACATGTTCAGGAAATCCAAATTGTAGAATTGTCAAGGTTTGTTGCTGTAGCTGGGTTTCATCACTATTATTTATATCGTGGTCTTGATACACAGACAGAGGGAGAAGTTACAGAAATAAAACAGTACTAAGTACAAAATGCTCCTGTGCACACTTTAATGCCATGTTTTAATTATTGCTGTGCCATAGCACTCCCTAACACATTGATAGCTTTTCGTCTCACTGAAATGAACTACTTGTCAATTAAGATAAGTGTGATCTCCAGGCAGACATTCATGCCAATTTAGACCATTTGAGTCTGACAAGATTTGTCAGTCTGAATTTTACTGTTCTTGTATTTCCTTAATGATCAAAACATCCTTCATTGTTATCAGACCATTGAAGTTGTACAGACAAAAAAGTGTTTACTGATGCACCTAAAAACGCTGGGTGAAATCCTCATCATGTTGAACTACTTGGCAGGTCTCCCTGTGGCTTTCAAGGGATGTCAAGATCTATACCTTGTTAGAGGAGACCGATACATAAGCACATACCGCATCAAGATGAGAGGCTGTTACTTTGAGCTGGATACTCTTTCTTTTTACACAATCTCTTCTACTGACTTTCCCTTTCTGGAAGCCATAATGGTAAAAACATTACTGTTTTAATGATAGTGCAAGGAGCTTAATGGGATGGTTTCTTACAGTATCACTGTAGGAAACAGTACACTGGCTCAGAAAGATCATTTTTGTGTGCATTCTAAAGACTGTGTTAGGAAATATTTGCACTTGGTAAAGTACCGATCATGAAATACCGACTCATGGAAAAACCCACCCAAACCCTTCTCCCTAAAATTAAGACTATATAGAAATTCTGAGTATGAAAATCAAATTATTTCACCTTTCCTCAGATGTATGACCATCTGTAGCTTTATTTACTTGCATGACTCTAGATACAATCCAAATGAATCATAATCTTCCTGTTTGGAATATGGTCTCTCATCATTGCTTTGCATTTTATTGACATAGAAAGGGGCTGAAACAACAAAATGACAGAGAGATTGAGTGCGCCAAGCTTTTCCTGGTGTTTTTATTGCTTCATACATGACCTAATGATGTGAAAAATAGCATTTTACCAGATGCTACTGGAATATAAATTCCTCTGACCTAATAATGTTTTCATCCTGCAGAACAATATGTTACAGAATCACAGAATCACAGAACCATTCAGGTTGGAAAAAACCCTAGGGATCATCAAGTCCAACCATCAACCCTACTCTACAAGTTCACCCCTAAACCAGATCTCCCAACACCACATCTAAGCAACTTTTAAACTTATCCAGGGATTTTGCCTGAACCACCACCCTAGGCAGCCCATTCCAGTGCCTGACCATTCTCTTCATGAAGAATTTTTTCCTGATGTGTAATCTAAACGTACGTGTTGAAGCTTGAAGGCTTTCCCTGTGCTTCTGTCACTAATGACCTGTGAGAAGAGACCAGCACCAACACCTCTACAATGTCCTTTCAGATGGTTGTGTAGAGCAATGAGGTCTCCCCCAAACCTCTTCTTCCTCCGACTAAACAGCCCCAACACTCTCTCCTCATCAGATTTTTTCTCCAGGACTTTCACCAGCTTCATTGCCCTCCTCTGTAATCACTCCAGCACCTCGATGTCTCCCTTGTACTGAGGTGCCCAAAACTGGACACAGTGTCCAAGGTGCAGCCTCACCAGTGCTGAGTACTCCTGCTGGACACAATTTCTAATACAGGCCAGGGTGCCATTCTTGACCACCTGGGCACCCTGTTGGCTCATATTCAGCCACCTGTCAATTAGAACCCCCAAGTCCTTTCCTGTCAGACTGCTTTCCATCCACCCTGCCCCAAGCCTGTAGCGCTACATGGGATTGTTGTTACCAAAAAGCAGGACCAAACACTTGGCTCTATTGAAACAATTATCCTCAGCCCATCAGTTTACAGTACTTCGCCTTTTCTCATCTTCTTATTCTAATAGAAAAAGAGGACTTTTCAGAAAGATTAAATTTCTAAGTTTCAAACTTAATAATGAATTTGCTACTCCTCAAAACCTTGGGTTTTCCTAGTTTATGTGTGATGAACACATGACTGGACCTCTCATAACACACAGAACCTGTTCATCATATTTATTTCCTCATCAGTTTCTAGTAGTTTGTGACATATAGAAAACAACTACAGGGATTAAAAAGTGTGGCATATTTACCTCCAAGGACACTGTGAAGATTGAAGTAGCGTGAAAAATAATTCCTTCAAAACAGGTTAGTGAAGAGAAGAACATTTTCTCTCACCCTGTATTTACTTCTCCCCTCGTCTATCCTCTGACCCTGCAAAGATAAAATGACTCTAAAGCTTTTGCTGATACATCATTTTGCTGTTTTGGATATGCATTTAGTATCTCTTGTAGAAGTTACAAGTAGAAAGTGAATGGAGAACAAGTCACTGTGTAAGTCAAACTTGCGAATGGGGAAAAAGATTTAATAGTTTCTTACTCTTTATGTATGACCTTGACAAACTAGCTTTGAGGTAGAACATGATTTATTTTTCAGTGTAAATTATTATGTGAAAACAAAATTATGTGAAAAATTTATAATTTGTAATGTATGATCATGAGAAATAGTTTAATATATTATGTATGGCACATATTTTTACTATGGCTTAGCACAGGTCAATATACTTTATTGGGACTCAAAGATTAATTTGGCTCATGCACAAAGCACTGTTAGGAAGGGACTTTAATTCAAATAGCTACGATGAAATGTGAGGTTATTTCAACATTCAAAAACCACACTTCCATGGAAATAAACAGAGGTAACTAAAAATCCAGACTTATTTTTCTTCTGGGAACAGGTAGCTATATACAGAGAAGACACAAAGAGAAGCTTTTAGAATTTTACACACATAATGAATATGTAAGTAAGTCAAACTGACATAAAACAAGGAGGCATCCTTCAGTGCAGGCATTGTAATCAGTCTCATTTGGCAAATTATTGTCATCTGTATTAAGAGTTATCTGACTTTGGCCTTTGTGTGCTGTACAAAATACAGCCTCAGAATCTTAAAATATTTCTGTCATCTTTTAATGAATTTGCATTCATGAAGAGGTAAAGCAGATCTGTACCAAAGCTGTCGCTGACTGGCAGCCTGCTCAGGCTTACAATATAGTTAAGAGTGATAGCATGCGGAGACGGTGCTGAATGGCAATGTCTTGCTTTTTTTCCCTTATACTTCTATTGCTCATCTCTATCTCTAGTCGATATTCTTTAGAGAAATGGTTGATCTTTTTGAATACTCTCAGTATGGTGCTTCATAAATATTGGTCAGAACGATTAGGCCGTCTGGACAGAATAGCAGCACTGCTGTACTTTTACTCCTGCTACTAAGGATGCTGCTGAAGAGAGACATTGTTAGTCTTGGAATCAGAATAACAACTTGTTTGCCCACTTCTGTCACTCACCTGCCTGCTCTGTGACATTGGTTGATTCAATTGTCTTTGTCATCTGTTGATATAAAGCCCTAACTAGGAACACAGCATTTTCAGTATTTTAGAGAATGGGAACAGTATGGCGACATCTACATAATAAGGGTTTGTTGGTTTGTTTTCTCTTCTAATTAGAGAGTACCAAGTATATTAGTGAATCAAATTCAGTCCTGGTATAAGTCTTCAGTAAACCATTCCTGAGCAACAAGGTCATTTTGATGTTGTATATGGGATGTCAAGGGAGCATCAAAAAGCGACACGCATTCCTGAAAATGATTTGGCATTAGGAAGGCACAAGAATGCAATACCATTTTCATACAAGCGGGAAGGGATATTGTAGAAAAAAGCAGAAATAAAGGCTACAAGTGATTCCATTTTATGAATCTTGTGTTCCATAGACTTTCAGATAGAGATGTTTAATTAATTTACTTATTTATTCTTTTTGAAGTAAGTGTTCTCTCAGATCCATAATGAAACAATGATGTATACTAGGGGCTAGTATTTTTTCTGAGGTAAGAAACAGCTTCATAACCACTGTTGAGTATTGAGCTAAATAAAGACAAATAATTAAATGATGTTTTAATACAGAAAAGGCCATATTTGCAAGTAACCAGAAAAGGTTTTGAGAACATATATTCTCCTCAGCTAATTTATTTTGACAGCTGAAGCTTGTTAAATCCATTCCTAAAGTAAAACATCTATCTTTGTAAGCCTTGCGGTTTAACTAATCTATGATTAATAAATATAAACCGATGAAAATTTCATCTAAGGAAGGAAATTTAATTTGTCCTAAATTTGTTATTTAATCATTAAAAAACCCCAATGGTTTTGTAAATATAAATATCTTTCCACTCTTTTGGAAATGAGAAATTAAGGGCTCCCTCCTTCCCAAGTTGTATAGGTAAAACAATGTGTTGGAAAAGATGATGGTCTTCTACAGGCTGTCTCATTGTATAATATCTCTGAAGTCTATCTTCTATGTACATCAAGAATCACTGTTCTATTACAAAACCAAAGCGAAGGCGTCTTGGGCAAGTCACGATCAACTTCAGTAATAAAACAGGTTTTGCTTTGGCTTTCTCTCTCTGCAATAGACTTTCTCTCTCTGTAGTCTCATGGTGGATAGAAAAGATATAAACCTATTTGGACATATAAAATTGGTATATTATTAGTTTTAAAGGGGATCACACTGTCCAAAAATATTCTGTGTGAAATAATTTATCAAGATTCAAGCCAACAAAGCTGAACTACCCAAATTTTAGAATTAGAAAGGATGCATCTCACATCAAAAGTGTTTCTAAAGTAAAGGGGATTCCACAAAACACATGTTCCACCATTTGCTTTCAACATGTTTAAACGAAGAAAAGTCATGGAAACAGAAGTCTGAAGAATTTAAAGAGCTCAGAGAGGCCTTGTTGTAACTATGGTAGCTGTTTTGTTTGTCATCCAGTAGCTCAGTGTTTGTGTGATATAATTTTGTACTGGATCAGCAGTGAATTGGCCCAGAATTGTCTTGTGAATTAGGTCAGGTTCAGATCTTCAAAGGCATTTAGGCACATGATTAATGACTGTGGCAGATAAGCATCTCTAAGGGACAGGATGAGAACTCTTATCTTCTAAATTCCCTGGAGACCAGACATCTGAGCACAACACTCTTCAGACAGTGAAATGTGACATGGCTCTTCACCTTAGGAAATCTAGTTATAAGAAAATAAGAAATTCATATGTAACAGTCAGCTTTTTGTATTTTGTTGTTAAAGAGATGATAGCAGTCTACAAATTACCAGAGCATTGCATGAAACTTTTCTGCACAATTTCCATTAAAAATGCACAAGTCAAATGCTTTAGAAAGGCAGAGCACTGGAACAGGCTGCCCAGGGAGGTTGTGGAGGTCTCCTACTCTGGAGATGTTTAAAACTGGATGTGTCCCTGTGCAACTGGATCTAGATGATCCTGCTGTGATGGGGGAATTGGACTAGATGGTCTTTCAAGGTTCCTTCCCATTCCTAAGTTCTGTGATTCTGTGACTCCTTAATTTTCTTTTTGGAAATCTCTAGTGTTCCACCCTGAAATGTTGTAACATTTCTAGTTAACTTTGAGATGCTACACCTTTTTGCTTCACCTGCTGTATGAAGAACCATACAGTAGGTAATAGAATCTAATCTTCTGACACTCAATGTGAGCTGAAGTGTAAAATCAGAATGTCTTGTTTAGAAGAATAGCAGGTTAGGATAAGACTGTAATATCTCCTGAAGCAGCCTATACTCTTTATTTTTTTATGACTTTTCTGTAAATAATATCCTACTGACCTTTACATTACAGGACAGAGAGTGAACCTGGTGGGTTTTATACATATTGTGCAGGGAGCTGGAGACATGTTATCTACAGGCAACAGGCAGAAGAATGGATATGTGCAAGGTGACATGATGTTAGACTAAAAGGATGTAACTGTAACCAGCTCAGAAACACAGCATTTTGTTTACAACGGAGTGTATTCATCACAGAGCTGTTAAGTATGAATTATTAAACTTAGTGCACTTCAGAAAATGTAATTGAACATGGGAGACTAAAAGTATAAATTATAGCCTGCAAGCAAATAAATTTAACCTTCTCCTACCTCTAAAATAGATATAAAGTGTAATATTAGCATACGATTTAAAGGTCATTTAGCAGTGGTAGTCCATTAGTATTATGGAGATTAGCCATCTTGGCAGATGGAAAAATAAATGGCTGGCCACATGATTTTATAAACTTGTGTTACCCCACGCTCCTTCACCTTTCTCTGCTAACTTTCCTCTCCTCATTCTCCTTCAGTTCTTTCCTTCTTTAATACATCAATTTTATTACAAAAACCTCTCAATCTCTACAAGGTTAAGATGTGTCAGGTCCTCTTTCTAGCTGAGCTGCAACTTTCGGTTGCAGTTCTGGGTTTTGTAACGACACTCTGCCAGCACTCACAAGTGGTCAGGATTTTGCCCGTTTCCCATAAAAGACAGGCAAAGGACACAAACCAAGTACATTGGATACTGCATATTCTCAGTTTAGAAGAGAAAGCAACTGTGGGTGGTACTGTGTAGAGGAAAGAACAGTGTAAGAAAAGGGACTTAATATTTCAGGTAGTTAATAATGAATTAGGAAGACCCCCTACCGATGTAAACTGATTGTGTGTGGGAAGGAGATGCTGGTCACTAATAGCTAAAAGACATTACATTACTTTGAGCTGGATATCCGGGAGTCTGTGTCAGAAGAATTCTGTTTCAAAACTGGGTCACAGAGGATAACTCTTCGTATATCTGCTGAAAATACTGAATTAATACACAAAACGCTCTCTCTTTCCTCATAATTTCAAAATATTCCCTTCAGGTGATTTTTGTTAGTCACACTGTTGAAGAAAGCCTGTACTGGCCCTCATAGATCAAGATCAAGAAAGCTTCAGATGTTAATGGACTGTTAATTCAGCATTTTTATAAACATTAGAACAAGCATTTTGTAACACTAGAAACAAAAGAAAACAGTTGACTAAGCAGAGTAATTCAAGATAAGGTCAGTAATAAAAGCTTTCTGATACTAAATCACCTGCCATGCCCAACTTCCAAAACTTCTGTCAGTTAGGTCCAAATAAAGTAAAACATAATGATTAAACCAGGTCTGTGTTTAGGTAGAGTTTAAATTCAATTTTTGACAAAGTTCCAATGTCTGCCTTTTTTTCTTCCTTTTTTTTCTTTCTATCTGCATTAAGCCGCAGATGTTCACTGTTTTATAATCTCAGTCAAATTCTTGAAGAAACATGTAACATAATTACAAAAAACTATTTCTCTAGACACTTATTGTGAAGTGGTTATAAATGTAGAGACAAGATGGTCTTCTTCATGGAGGTGGTAAATATCTTTACCAAATACTTAAATGAATTGGTGGAATAAAATCTCTTAGGTCACAAAGAATTTTGGTAATTAAATTACCCACAGAAAGCAATTTGTGACTGATGTGTTAAAACACAAGACAAAAATAAGTCTGACTTTTCAGTTTTTGACTTCTAATTGCTGCTGTTGATTGGATTGAATGAGAGACACAGGGATTGGAATGTGGGACAGGAAAAGAATTATTTTCTCTGCAAAGGGCAAACTTGAACAGGTTCTTTTACACAAAGCAGGAGGGGAAAATAACTGGTATGGGAGAAGTACAAGGCTTAGTGAATGCAAATAACCCAAGCAACCGCAAGCATGCCCAAAAGACTATTAAGAAGGCAAGCACAAATATGAGAAAAGAATCCACAGGAAAGATGGCTATGACACCATTTCAAGGAGGTACAGAAATAAAGTGAAAATAGTCAAAATATAGGTAAGCTGAACTTTGTAAAGAAAATTGCATCTGTCAGTGCCAAAGGTAAAAATAGAAAAGGGTCAGCAAGGGTAGGAAACAGAAGAAAAGTGATAGTAATACATGCTCAGAAAGGAGTAAAGATCAAGTTTAATCTATTCCAGCTGCCAAAGAATTATTTCTGCCTCAGAATTTTTTTCAGTGTGACCACTAGATGGAAAAAATAAAGCTAAACTATCACCAAACCAAAACAAAGCCACCAAACAACCAAAACACACATCATAAAACATCAAAGGAAAATAAGTATGAAATACGAATAAGGATTCCCTTTTCCTATGGAATCTATTCCTTAAAAGAACGGTCACTTGAAATTTAAAGTCCAGTACTATGAATGAGTGATGCCAATGCTTTCTGCACCGAGAGGAGGAATTCGATCAGACTGCAAAGTAATTAGACAGTAATTTCCCTTTGTGGTTATTCTTGAGGTAGAATTGTTTAATACTTTCATTAGAGACCTTCACACAGGAAACAAATGGATGCTTTAAGAAATGTGGATGATGCAAAGTGAAGAGTGTTATCCATACTCCAAAAGACCAGAACAATAGCTGGAAGGATTGAATGAACTCATGGACTAAAGCAATGGAAATGAAGTTACGTTTAGAATGACAAAGTACAAAGATGTATACTTTGAGATTAATGAAAATTTGAGTCTATAAAAGCAAACTACATCAACTGTCTGAGACAAAGGAAAGGAAAAGTCTGAATATATTGGTGAGTAGTAGGATGACAGTGTGACATGGCTGTGAAAATGCTGATGATATCCTGGAGTGCATCAAGAAGAATATTCTCTGTACAGCTTTGAAAATACTGCTCTCGTTTTGTGACATCTAGACAGCATTGTACTCAGAATAGTCTATACAATATTACTCATCTGATAATGGTGAAATTAACCTGAATTAGGTACAGAAAAATATGATAAGGATGACTATGAAAAGGGACAATCCCTACAAAATCATGTTAGAAAGGATCGTGAAGTGAATGTTTAGAGATTACTTTATTTATAACTGTGCAAATAGAAGGACAAGAATGATCTGCTTTAGAAGACAACATTATGGATGACCACCTGGCTGTAAAATGGTCATGAGTAATTCTGCCATCAGAATGATAAAGATGTTTCTAAATAAGACCATGGGATAGGCTTTCTAATATTTTTGGCTTTAACACTAAACTTGAAAAGATTATAGAAAAGATTACACAAGATACAAATACACCAATTCATAGAATCATAGAATCTCTTATATTGGAAAAGACTTCAAACTCAGCAAGCCCAAGAATTAACCCAACTGTCCCAAGGGCACCACTAAACCATTTCCCTGAGCTCCAAATCTGCACAACTGTGAAACATGTCCAGGGATGGTGAGTCGACCTCCTCCCTGAGCAGCCTGTTCCAAGAAGAACTTTTTCCTATTGCCACTGTTTGTTGTATTTTTCATGTCATCACAAAATGCACTGTGAGGCTGATCCCAGGCTACTGTACAGGCTCACAAGTGCCTCTGGCAGTACTGAAAATTTTTCAAGTGCCTGTGTGTGGTATTTCCAGCCATCATCACATATATTTAGATTAGTAGTCAAGAAGTCTGATTGGCAGAAAGTGTTGGAAAATTGTTTTAATTTACGAGGTAGTGTCCTTACCTAGATGGTTTCAGCTAGCAAATGCTCACGTTATTCCAGGAATCTAGGACAGCGCCAATGCCCTTGATGTTCTCAGTTAACTATTTCCGTACATTTTTCTAGGTTTTGATCTGATATTGAAGTACAGGAGTCTCTGGTTTGTTGAAAGAACTTAGTGTTGTGACTTGTGAGATGTTCAGCTAAAGTTTTTTGATACCTATCCAAGTATGTTCTTTAATCACTAGCGAGCACTGCGCTCTATTCCTAGAGTGTTTTTTTCCCCTGCAAGCTGTATGTTCTCATTTATTTCTATATATTTATGATTTTAAGCTGTATTATTCGCAGTTTTGCCAACCTGGTAATCAAAGTAACACCACATTTTGTGTAATTGTTGTTCTCGCAGGTCTGCGTTACTGTAGGGGTATAGATCTCATTTGGGATTAAGTGAAATTAATTTAATATTTTAAAATTTAGGACTGCTATTGAAAAGAATAGAATTCTAGCTGTTAGAGTGTCATCAACATTACGTATGTATACTCCTACAAAATAGTTATGCCACTCTGACTTATCATTTTTCCCTTTACGTGATACTTACCTCACCTTTCACAGTTTCTGTCATTTTCTGGATGAACATCCGAAACTACCTGTTATCATTCCCCTACAGTATGCCACTCAAGAAGATATTCTCAGTAATTAATTGGGAAAAGACAGCTCACCCGTGGCAAGCTCTAGCCTCACGTTTGCAACACATGGATCTTTGTCTCTCAGTTATCCCGACTGCTGATGCTTTATACATCATTGTGCAGAGAAATTCAGGAGGCATCTCCAGAATTTTTCCCTGCAGTCCTTCAGATGAGGAATGTGAGGAGAAGCAAAGACATTTTGTTAGAGAGAGAAAGAAATATAAAGAGAGATCAAGCAAATGGAAATTTTTATTTCTCATACTGAGGACGAATCCTAAGTTTTCATAATTCTAATTAGCAGTTGTATTATTTTTATATGCAGAAGTACCCACATACAGACCAGCATGGAAACAGGCCGTTATGGTGGTATTGTCTTCTTGACCGCTTTTGCTGTGCTAGAGTGACAAGGAAGTAGCAGGAAATTGTAGGGTATATTTGCTCACTTCTTTTGTTGTCTGTTTTATGGAGTGTTTAGTAATTCATACACAATAGCTTTACAAAGCACGTGCTTTTAAAATAAATACTATCCAGCTACAGAAAGCAGAATGCCTTGTAATGTTAGATTCTCTGACAGCAGAATCTTGCCATCTTTCAGTAATGCAGTTGTTTGCCCTAGTTAGGGAAAGGTCAGTGTAGGTTGAGAATAATCATCACAGCAATACAACTTTACGTTTATCTTATATGTTCTGAATGAAAAATTCAAAGTATTTTTCAAGCTCAATAGCATTTAGCCAAGTACTAGGGGTCTATTTACACAGGAGAAACTAATAATCAGGACACAGAGAAGTTAAGTGACTTAACCCAAGTCCACACAATTCCATTTCCAGTAACAAAAATAAAATTCTATAACTTTGTCTCCTTTTTTTCCTCTAGCTAGAGCTCATTCCTGCCAAGCACCTGTCTTATAGACAAATACCCTTGTTCTCCATGGTGAAGTGAAATGAAATGGAAGGAAATGAAGTCACCTTGTGTGATTTTATTAGCTGACCTGTCTTGATGAAATATTGAATCATCTAAAGATGGTGCAAAGAATTTATCCTTCTGGTCCTGAATACGTTGGTAAAGTTCTTTTTCTCTTTCTGCTGTAGAAATGTGGGATATAACAGAAATGTGGCAGTGTCACCAGAGGTGCATCCTTACAGCACCAAGTTTGCAGCTGGGTAGACTTAAGGGTAAAAGAGAGCAGATGTGATAGCAAAGGACAGACTGCATTAACAGCTTAAAAGAAAAGTAAATGGCATATCAGACAGAAATGTAAAGGAAGTGAAATACCTTCTATCTAAATATACACATGCAGTCGCAGCTGTTTCCGAGGTAACACAATGTGCCTTTCTGAACAGTAATTCCCAAAAGCAGGTGTAACTTTCAAAGGATGAGTCAGTGCAGAGCGACATCCAGACCCATTGCGGTTCTAACACCAGCAGTTAGATATTTTAGGTGAATTTTTCCTTGTCACAGGCTTTTATATAATCACTAGCAAAAGTTTGCCAGGAAAATAAATGCAGTCTACTGGCAATCTCTATCTCTGCTTCCTCTAGAGTGATCTGGGCTTCTGTATGTCAGTAAAAACAAGAACAAAAATAAAGTTATGAGGAAGTCAGGAGAATCAAGAAAGTATCTGTTTAAGGCTTCGCTGCCTGACAGAACAGCTGTCTATAAATCTTTTTTGCATGGTTTACATTTGTAAAACTGGACACTAGCCCATAGCATATGATGCTCCGTGGGCAGGGAATACAATTCCCTACTGCCTGAAGCCTGTGTAATTTGTTATAACTTTTCAGAGTGCTTGTAAAATACCACAATTCTGATCATACTCACATTTCTCCGCACACAAGATACTGATTTCCTAAGGCAGTGTGGAATCTGACCAAGACAGGCAGGGAAGAGGGGTTGTTCCTCATGATCGATACGTAAGCAAGAAAATACCCGATAATAAAAACCACATCCATTTTCATGAACTTTCCCTTTTTTGCCAGTGTTTGCAATAGCATTAATCAATTTTTAATTATGAATTCAGGAAGATGTTAAAATATTCAAACTGTATAACATTTTCCAATGGATTATCAATGCATTCAAACCCTCTTAAAGTTACGTTTTTGCAGCATTCCTATGAAATCTGTTATTTAGGCACCTCCGCAGATCTATTTAAAACCTCCGCACAGACAGACTTTGAAAAGTAGATTCCTGATGTACTATTTCTGGGTGCTATATTGTACCTATTACTACTTTGCTCTGAGTGCTAGTGGACTAAAGTATCTAACGATGCGCAGGATGAATATGGAACACCTACTTGTTAATCTTCTCTAGCCTCTAAGTACATCTTACTGCACCTTAGTCCATTTGTGACATGCTCCAAGGATGGACTGGAGATTTGCAATTTTAATGGGTTTTGTGGGCTTGCTAGTGCATGAGATCCCAATAAAACTGTTACAAGATATGATTAAGTATTTGCCTCTCATTCATACTTATATTTTTCATTCTCGGATTGAAAGTAGAGCCCTACAGTCAAGGGAGATGTGACTGGCTGCGGTTCAGCACGGTAATGGAGAATTAACATCTGTCATTTATATTCTCCTCCCCTCTCACACAGTCTTGTGCTTATGTGGCAATAATTATGTTCTAGATTAAACTGCGGGGAATACAAAATAGCAGAGTTTTGCTCTATTTTTGCAAAATAACTATTTATGTGAATAATTTTTACTATCACCTCAGCATTTTTTGTAAGAACAAGATGACACCATTCAAAGAAACCTTGAAAATTTTGGGAGATACATCAGATGAGATTAGAAGTTAATATCTACACGACCATAAAAGTGACCACAGTTCAGAATAAAGATTTGTAATTAAAAATTAAAAGTTAATATAGAAGAAACCTAGAAAGGACAAGATGTGCTGAAACATTCTCAAAAGACTTTCCTAGCCTTGAGACAGGAACTTCAGTTGCAGAAGTCAAGGCAGCTGGTATGTCCTCATCTCTATTACCCAGATGAAAGTTGGCAAGGTAGGAAGTTGTGTTCTTCTTGCCTTTTACACCAGTCAGACTCTGTTTTCCTCAAAACAATCTTCTTGTCACTGTATAAATACACAGTGCACCAGAGACTTCATACTCTTTGTTAATGTCCAGTTTACTAGTCAGAGAATGATGGACCATTATGAATTCACTCATATTCTGACCAGACAGTAACGCTTATCGATTTGCAAAGTTTATTTACAAACTGTGTAGAAACAACACCACTGCATTCTGAGAAATGGCTTTAATCTATCAGTTGACACAAAGGAAACAAACAGAACCAGAGGAAATTTGTTCTGCAACTTCCTTTGTAGGGAACTGCAGTAAAATCATTGGTGTGAATGGAGAATGAACAGGATTTTCAGCTGTAGAATCAATGGAAGAAAAACCAGAAGAAAGTATGTCCTGTAAGACCGGCATGTCCTCATAGAACAGAGATTATCAGGAGGTCATCAAGACCCACACACACTCCTATAGGATAAATCTGAAAACATCCATATCAATCTACAAAAAACTGAGTCAATTCTGAAGAGTGTCAGAGGATGCAGAGAGTAATCTCTGGAGAATCCAATAGACACTTATAAATCTAGAATGTAGTCACCATCCTAATTAAAACAGAAAAGGTAATGAGGAGCTGGTGTCTCTTGAAATCTTTTTCACTCCAGGACCAGCTACAATTTGCCACCAGTTGCCAGTGTGTCCAGATAATTTCAGAGTAATTAGGGCCTCATGAGTATTGGTTCAGACTAGCTGTTTATCACTGTACAGTTAGCATTCATACATACTTTACTGCCCATTAGTTTCAACACCACTGGTTTTAAAAAAGAGGGGAGGAGGAAGGAAAGAAGGAAGGAGACAGAAAGGCAGGAAGCAAGCATAAAAGATGTCAGAACTATGAGATAATTCCATATTTTTATTATAATGGCTAGAAAACTTCCATATTGGGAAGGGGGGCAGGGGGAGAAGCACTATTGTTTTGTTTCAGAATTTCATTTAGATATTTCATAGAATTAAAGAATGACGTGATGGGAGGGGTGAGAAGGGACCTCCGGAGATCTTGTCCAACTCTCTTGCCAGAGCAGGTTCTACTAGAGCAGATCCCACAGGAACATGTCTAGGAGGGTTTTGAATGTTGGAGACTCCAGAGCTTCTCTGGGCAGCCTTTGCCAAGGCTCTGTTCCCCTCACTGTAATAAAGATTTACTTATGTTCAAATTAGTTACAGATTATGTCAGTAGCTTGATCCAAAGACACAGCAGAAGTCAAACTGACTCCAGATGCATGGAGCAGGCACAGATTTAACTCTGGTGTGCTGAAGTTGTTTTGTTTCCATGTAGAATAAAGGAGCTGATGAGAACAAGAGAGGACGTATGAGTCTGAAACGTAGCCTTGTAGCCAATGAAACAACAGCAGCAGCACTCCCCAGCTGTGCTTATTACTACTGCACAACAGTGATAATTACCGAATTTCTATATTTATAGAAAACTAGTGCCTCATAAATATCCAGCTGTGCTTTTCTCTCAGTACAATATGTGACCACTTTCTATAAATACGGGCATTTGGTAGAAGCATTTTGTAACTGTTTAAGTGCAGGATTAAGTTATAGGGATGTGTCGAGTGATTTCTTTCTTTCTCTCGTTCTTTGTAATACAGGAACATGCCGCCTTTCAGGGAAATCAGTATGACTCATGGCCAGTTTTGGTGAACCCATCGCTGATCTCTTAGTGGGTTTTCGCTGTAAGGGTGACATAAATATATACAGGAGTATTTTTTAGCAGCATGCCTTGCAGGTTTACAAAGTTTTCCATCATGATGGCTAACATGCATAGCCAACATGCATAGCGACGCTGGAGACGCTGGCACAAGAAATCTGTCAGCAGCGTGGAGCTGTACAGGTAGAACAAAACAGAGACATTGATTCAGATGAAATAGGTGGAACATTTCAATTATTCATCTGCAAACAACCACAGCAGCAGCAAAAACCTGACATAACATAAGATGGTTAACTTTGAACCTGGAATAGATCTTACAGTCACCAAGCTACCTCAGAGGCAGAAGGCAAGTTGTCACTAATTAACGGCTTGTGGATTTGAGAAAAAAGCAGGTTGTCAGCACTTACGCAGTGAAGGGTGGGACGCTATGTGGGCCAAGTCCAGCTGACAATGCTGGGAAGTTTTGCAAATGTTTGCAAGTGGCTTAAGAAATATTCATTCCAAAATGGCTGTACCTATAAATGGATTATGATATCTAAAATTCCACATGTCATTTATTGTCCGTTCTGGCTGCTGGTCCCCTTCTGTCTTGTCTAATAAGATTTACCTTAAAATGTTTGTTCTATTTTAACAACAGCAGCAGCTGAAAAGGACGAAAACAAGGAACACCCTCTTTATGCCAGACAAACCTTCTTCATTTTATTAGCCTAAATGGTTCCAAGGGCTGTTTTTGTATCGTGCACGATGTGTGTGTGTGGCTGCAGCAGCTATATTAAGTATACAAAACTGGCAAGGTGGATTTCAGTCTACTGATGATGAGCTGGTTCCTTCATCCTTCTTCCCTCCCCGAAATAAACCTCGAAGCTTTCAAATGTTCTCCTGCCTCCATACAGTCATTTGACTAAAACGGATTTTAAACTTTTCACCTGTTAAAGCTCTTCTTTTTCAATCATCACTGAGGGAATCTGAAGCCACAAAAAAAACCTGGCAGAAGGCCCAGTGTCATCTAGAGAGGGGGAAGGGGAAAGCTTGGGAAAATAAATTGCTGCTCAAAATGTCAGCAATTAAAATTAATTGAAAATAATTAAGTAACTCCCATCTTCTTGCTCCTCTTCGGTGTTTGTTTAATTTTGATATTACTGCCACGGTAAGTTCACGCACAGGCTGAAAAGGGATCTGCAGTTTCATGCCTCGTTCTGTGCAGGAGCTTGTCAGGGCACATGGCAGTGAACATTTCAAGGAGACATACCACTTGTATGGAAGTCTTTTACTCATGGCTCAGCTAGGCAGCTCTCTGTCCATCCCTGATCTGGAAAGGTGTGATCTAGGGTTCCCTTTTCCCATTTCCTCTCCCATGCCTGTGGAGGGGCAAGGCCAGCTGGTATGTGGTAGATGCTTCATGTGAAGGTCCATCCCTGGTGTCCCATGGGGCTCAAAAGAATGAGGACAGTGGAGCTTCTGGGTGTCACCCCAGCCCACAGACACCCACCTCCTGCAAATAAAAATGTGGAAGTGTTCTAGGAAATTTCATTTCAGGAACTTTTAATAGCAAACATTTCTATCTTATTATTATTCTATTTAGTCATAACTCTAGAGGAAATCTGTCCTCCTTGCTTTAAAAGACTGAACACTATTAAATTCTTCTGTTTTCCAGATAAAAATCAAAGTATTAATATTAAAATTAAGATGGGAGAGGAGAAAACACCACTTTATAAACAAAAAAAAGGTGGAAAAAAGTAAGGCAAGGCTAGAGTGGCAAGTAATATTTTTAATTAGAAGTATATAATGTAACTATGAAAACCAAACTTTTGACTCATCATCTCTTTGCACCTAAGAGAAGAAACCGACCTCAAAGACCAGGCTACTGGTGCCCGTAGAGGTTCATACCTGGCTTCTTCTGCCTCTGCCTTTTCTTTCCTGGAGACCCTCCTACAACTAGTGGTGCCTCATCAGCAACAATAAATGGTTGTAGGTCATATAAGTCAAATTATACAGAATAATTACAAGCTTAATTACATCAAGCCAGTGTTTAACTTATGCTTAGTTTTTCTATGCTTTCAGGCTTGATTTGTGTCAAGTAGAAAAAAACCCACAGGCTTGGGAGAAGTAAGAGAAGCATCTGCAGAGCAGGGAGGGGCAATTATCACCTGAGAAACATTAACAAACACTGCAATGCAGGAAGGATGGGGGAATATGCATACAGCATAAAAATGATAGCTCTTATGAGTCTTTGATTGGCAATATTAATTTTCAGTGGGGGGTAAATGGTTTTGACAGCAAAAAAACCATGGAAAGTGAGAAAAAGTGAAAAAAGTTCACCAAACGTGGCTCTGGGTTAGCAGTTCAGAAGACACTCACATTTTTTAGCTTTCCTCTATATTCAATATCTCTATGCAGCTGCTGTTGTTAGTGTTATGCATGTGCTGGCAACAGAATGTGAAGTGTTCTTTAGCAATAGCTTATCCTCTATGCCTTGCTTTTTGAGCTGTCGAAACAATGAATTTTTACTGCTGGATACTTGCTGTCTCATCAGGTCTTCTTCACTTTTTAAATGTAAACTGCTTTTGCCTGTCCTTGATTCCTTTATTTCCCAAATTTCATTCTGAGCCAGAATTTCCTCCAATCAGTTGTTACACTGCTGGGCTTCTATTTCTTTTGTATATAGTGTCAGATACAGACAAATTTAAAATTGCCCTTGTCAGCATAACTCTCAGCATTACAAGACCTCAGTGCATAGCATGAGATTTTTTTATTACTCAGTGTAGGCTGCAGCTAACCTAATACCTTTTAGAGATGAATTACAAGTACAGCAGACTGGTGAATGTGGGCTAAGCTCCCAACCTCCATCAATTCACAGAAATACGAATACATAGGTGCATAAGACTTGTTAAAAGATTGACTTCTTAGCTCAAGGTTTATCATTTTAGAATTTCATGGTCTGTTGTATGTTAATATTCCTATTGTTACTGCCAGTTCTTTTAGAACTCTGTTGGACATGACTCTGAGCAAGTTGGTCTCAATTTGTATTTACCCCTGCTTTCAAAAGAAGGCTGAGCTTCAGAGTTTCATAGAATCATAAAAACATTTAGGTTGGAAAGGACCTGTAAGATTGACTCCAACCATTAATCCAACTGTCCCAAGGCCACTCCTAAACCCTGTCCCTAAACTCCACATCTCCATGACTCTGAAACACATCTGGGGATGATGATTCAACCCCCCTCCCTTTAACATAAAGAAGTTTCTTTTAATGTCCAACTCAAACTTCCGCTGGTGCAATTTGAGGCTATTTCTTCTTGTCCTATCACTTGTTAAAAGACAAAGACCCACTTTTCTACAACCTCCTTTGAAGCAGTTGTAGGCAGCCATAAGATCTCCCTTCAGCCTCCTCACAGAAGTCCTTCTGTGAATTATACTGCACTTGACAAGGGCAGGTCTCTGTTCAGTATTGAATTTTATGCTCCTTCTCAATATCCTGTAACATTTGTTATTTTTGATTAATTTTTATCTCAAGTTTTACATGACTCATTGAAATTCTACTGCAGTTTATGGCTGGTATCTCTTCTGATGAGTCATTTTCTTTTGCCTAAAAAGCAGGCAATAAAAAGAATATAAAGAGTGAGAGAGTAATAATTAGTATATTTACCACTTATTTCCTCTGATTTCCCACAATTACATTTCTTCCTTTGACCCTAATGCTGTTCTGTGAGCAGTCACCTCCATTTCATCAGCTACTGGTGGCAGGAGCAGTTGGGATTCACAGTGTCTTTCATAAAGTTCCTTTGGGAAACTAACTGGCATTCCAACAATTTTCTTAACAAGCTATTGATTTCCTTGAGCTTTTCTCTCTGCATCAGACAGACAGGCTTCATACTTCTGAAGATGCTGTGACTAGGAAGGCAATGTAGCAGGTATTTTTTGCACAAAATTTACCCTTTTATCACTGTGTTTTCATGTTTCTGTGATTTTCAATTATTTTAACATTATCTTTGCCAAAAAAAACAAGTCTTCTTTGAATGCATAAACTTTTAAAAACCCTAGAGATATTGAAATCAAATTACTGACTTCTCTTTTTGGGATACACCTATAAATCACAGTTTAGGGTTACTATATGAACCTTTTTAAAATTGGAGCAAATACATTGCAGAATTAGGTTAGGAAGAAATAAAGCCATCAGAATCTCATTAATTTCTTTCCCAAAACAAGAATATTAAGCAATCTCATTTTGTTCTGCTTTCACATTGCAGATAACAAAGCAGATAATGATCTAGTGCTTCATTGCAGTCCCATATATATATATATGTATATATATGTAAGAAAAAGAGACACATGTTGAAGAGGTCTTAACAGATGATCTGGGTATGAAGAAACCCTCCTTGAATAGATAACAAGTAGAAATCAGTGTTATGTTTAGTTTGCAGTAATGTTGATCTTCAGGAAAAGGAATAGGGTGAATGTTCATCTTCAGTGAACTTCAAAATTATTAGGTTTTTTGTCCTACCCAGTGGGATCCAAAGCTTTTGGAAGGCAGGTAAATAGAGGCAGGAGCCCAAGACTGCAAAGCCTTTTGTTTAGACACTGCCATTTTCCTTCATCATTTTTGCCAATGTCCATCCTTCTGTCAAGTAACCACCCTCCTACATAATCACATGCAGTAGCTGTTTTGGCAGTAACGCATTTTAGGTGCAAAAGGCCCTGAAATACTTTAAATAAATTGATGCTAGCAAGAAAGGGTTTTGTTTTTTCTAAGTGCAAGCAATAACAAAATGACAATCTGAGAAATTTGATACCAAACTGAGTGGAGAAGTGGACACTTGAGAGAGCTCCCCTGGAGAAAGACCTGGATAGACTGGATGAGTGAGCTAACAAGAACTTTCTGAATTTCAACAAGGACAAGTGCAGGATCTTGAACCTGGAAAAAAAAAAGTAATCTAAGAGTGAAGCATAGGCTGGGATCTACCCAGCTGGAGACCAGATTAGTGAAGGGGACCTGCGAGTCCTGATGAACGAGTTCAATATGTGTGAGCAGAGTGCTGCTGGGGTAATGAAAGCCAACTTGATACTGGGTTGTATCATCAAGGTCATCACCAGCAGAGATAAAGTTGTTATTGTCCCACTCAATGATTATGAAACTATACCTAGAATTCTGTGTTCTCTTTGGTCATTACTGTACAAAAGTCCAAAGGACAAGCTGGAGAGGGTCCAGAGAAAGGCCAAAAGGATGATTGAAGGACAGAGAAGCTGCCATATCAGAAAGACTGAGAGAAATATTATTGATCAGTCTTAAGGAAAGGTGGCTTAGGTAAGATCTTATCATCATGTTCCACTATGTAAAAGATTGCTACAAAGAACAGAGAGACACTCTTTTTACAAGAATTCACATTACAAAGATGAGAGCTAATGGATAAAGGTTGGGGAGGTTTTCATTGGACACAAGAGGAAACACTGGACAATCAGCTATTGGAAGAATCTCCTGAGGGCAGTAGCGGATCCCCCCACACTGAACATACATAAGATTCATCTGGACAGGGTGCTGGACCTTCTTGCCTAGACCATGTTTTGCCCAGAAGAGTTGAACCAGACTATCCTTAAGTTCCTTTCCAACCCAGTATTCTATGTTCCTGTGATACAGCTGCCATTCTTAAATAATTCTCTCTCCGGTTGCAAGATGCAGTCTGTACATATGGGGAGAAAAGAGGAAGTATCTCTTGGAAGTTTTAATAGGCTAAACCTGCTTTAATACAACTTTATTTACTGTTACTTCTGACTCTTTGTTTATTAACAGCATTAGAAAATCATGATTCTTTTGATATATCCAACAAGTACTAAACACTCCTTTATAAAGTAATAGTGCTTGTATTCGACTACAGATTTGTTAGAGAAGCTCTTGTTCTGTTTGCTTAGATTTCTAATCTTACAAAGTCATTCCCTTTCAAATGTCTAGAAGCCGTGAATGCTACATACTTTCTTAACACCACCTTGCAGCTCTCGTGCTCATAGTTGCTGAACCAGTACCGAACGGTTTCTAGACAAGGCTCATATGACTCTGCAATAAAAGGAACACTGTGCACATAGTTAAATATTGATGGCCTGTAAAAGTGATGTGAGGTAGATAAATGTTCTTATTAGCCAGCATCAGCTTTTAATACCGTAATAAAGTTTCCTGTGTCTGGGTGCTGCAGTAAATTCTCGCAAGGGATATTTATGTAAGTGTCTATTGATTAAAACCACCTACAGTAAGTATTAACAGCGGTAGGTTTGGAGCTGTGAATTTCAGAGATTTTCTATCAAATCTCCCCTACTTACAACTGTTCAGATTAAGTTTTCAAAATCATTTTCAAGTGGGTAATAATAATAAGCCAAGACAAATCCATAGTTGTGATTGAATCCCTTCTCTATTTGACCTCTGGATGAGTAAATTCTCCTCATTTAGCATATTACCCTCCTGTATCACTTACACTGGTTTCTGGTCAGAAATTGTATGTTATCTGATTCAGTGCTCCTAGAGAGATAAAAAACATTTAGAATACTTTCATTGTTAAATATTTAGTTGACTTTATATGGACATTTTAAACTAATCCAATGGACACTAGTACAAAACAGGCAAATTCTCATCTCTAGGTGCATAATGGGATCTATAGCCATTAAAAAAGAAATAGCAGAAGAGAGGACATCTTAGGAAACAGGCACTTTGATCACTCATTTCTGTTTACAAGTGCATGTCAGAGACATTTTTCTTTCAATCACCACAGACAGCTCCAGCAGAGATGCTCTTTCTACAAATTCTTATTTCTGCTCATTATTATTAAGAAATTTTATCTGTGTAAACCCTTAGTCACATCTGCTGTAGACAATTTAATTTTATTTGTCTGTTTTGAGTAACTGGGTTGTTCCAACACATGAGCAAGACTTTGAAGTGTATAAACAGTATTGGTAAAGACATTAAGATCCTCCAAAGGCTGAAGAGCTGGAATTATTGACTGAAATATAAAAAATACAAACGGAACACAAATCTTTAGCAGTTTAATGAGAAACTTTCTGATATAATGCTCTTCTGCATCACTAAAATGTTTTGTAAAAAAGGAACAAAAGAGGAAAGAACCAAGAGAAAAAATGGAGATTAATGGTGGTGATAACATCTGTCAGAATGTGGTTAGTAGGGGTTAAAAAAGTGGTATAAGCACTACAAGTTTTCTCCAAAGACCCCAGATAAAAATATTTGGGAGCTGGTGACCCAAATATAAAATAAAAGACTACAAAATGTTCATCTGTGAAGGACTATAGATAACCCAGCATGACAACAGGTTAGCTTTTGAAGCTAGTGCCTAAGAAGGGAAAATACTCTGCCTCTAGGGCTGCTGAATGTGACCACGTAGATAAGCAGGTTGAAGCAGCAACGGCAACTCTCCTGTAATGAGTACATTCTTGAAGGATAGAGTTTAGTCTCCAGTAAGATTTTTCTTACTAGTGTGTTATAAATTTTTCTTGCTTTTCCAATGAATAAAAGAGTATCATCCCCTAAAGTTCCCCAAATCAACAACCTTCCTGGTTCAAATCAGACGACTATGAAAAAGCCTTTTGAGACCCCTTGAAACTGCAGACTTTGTTCAGAAGAGCATCAGGAGGTGAGGATTCTTCATCTCTATGCCAATTGTTGACCTGTCCTTTGTAATTTTCTTTATAAAATTTCACAAAGCTCCCTAAAGCTTTAAAATCTTAACCAAGCTGGACTTGTTTTGTAGGAGAGAATTCCACCAAATGTTCCGCTCCTCATTTTTTTAAAGCCTTAACTGTATTGATTACTAGGTACATGTCTCTAAACAGATGAGTAGTTCTTCCTGATTGCTTAAAGGCAGGCAAGAATTTGAATTCAGATCACAAGATTTGAAACTAATGACAAGATTAGTGCTCACTCTTAAGCTTTCAAGAGACATTAGAGTGGCTGTCTCTTTCCTCTTCAGGTCAAGGCATATTTGAATGTGAAGAGCTCTAAGAAGCAGTCCTATTCAGCACCTCTTCAAGGTAGATATGTAGATCTTTTCATTATTCCTCAAGTTACATTTGTTCTGTTTTGAAGTTTTGATTTTGTTTGGCTTTTTGTGGGGTTTTTTTCTTCAAGTGACTCAGCGTTACCTATTTCTGCTCAGCAACTCCTTCCCCTTTCTCTCTCTGATGGTATCTTCTAAACCTGTTATATCACTTCGTATGTAACCCCCATTGATTTTAACTCCCTTGCCATGTGACACTTAAGGTTGTTCACTTAAATGGAACAGTCACCTGTCCTTGTCATCAGGAGGTATCCTGTATTGAAGAAGTTAAAGTCCAAAAAACAGCCTATCAAAAAGGTTAACAGCAAATGAAATGATGCATTTCAGTGTTACTTTGGAACTTCATTAAAATTTAGTACCTATTATTGATCTTTTAAGATCCCAGCTTCCATTGAATCATCTGATTTTGCCCTTGTAGTTTCATTAATAATTCAAAAACTTTTGTTTCAAACACCTCATGTCAGCATCTCCCTCAGCGTCATGCTAATAATTTTATCTTCACCTGAATATGAAAGGAAGGAGATCAACACAGGCAGGAGGAATGAAACCTGAATTCCAGCATTGCAGTAGCTATCAATCAAAGGAAATGCATTTTCTGCTAAGGAAAAGCAGCAAGCAAAAGGGACATTTTAAACAAATTTAAAAATTCCTCTTTTATTGTATGCTAAATGGAATCATACGTTTGTACTGCAGGGAACATTCATATGAAGTTTAGCCATAAAATGTGAACAACATATCACATCATGGAGACACCTCATAGGGGCTTATTGCTTATTAGTTAGCGTTATATTGCCAAACACTGACATTCAAATGATGAGAAATAGAGGGAGGAGGGGGAGAGAGACAGAGGAAGGCAGGAAAAAAGAGAAAGACAGACTGTGTGTGAATATTCTTGTTAGGAGTTACTAAAGGAACAATCATCTAAGAAAGAAGAAAATAACTTTATCATGAATTCCTATTTATTCCTTTACATTTATTAAATGCATTTATCCATGCCATCTCTGCAGAGATGCAATCCATGACTGTCATGTTCTCTCTGTGAAAAGTGTTTTTCAAGAGAGAACAAAAACATTTTAATAAACAAATTGGCTGCCATAGAATTAGCAGAACTCAGCAACCCTTTCTGTTCCTTTATACACTCATAACGGAAACCACTTTATACTAAACCAACATCTACAATATTCTTATGAATGCATAAGCCATGCCTTCTGAGATTAAAAGTGAAAAAAGGATTAGCTTCACTTACTTCTCTAAGTAGCAAGATGAATCTTGCTTATGGGAGACTGATTTGTATTATCCACCAAAATTACAAATTTAACACTTATTTTTCCTCCTAAGAAATATCTTGTTTTACTTTGCTTTCCAATGGCAAAGCAACAGTATTCATCCACATATATTTCTTTTTATGTATACATACATATATATTTGCAGAATCTGAAAAAAAAAAAAAATCTGTCCCCTGGGGCCTCCTGGGCACAGGGACTGCCTCAGGGTCAGCACCCCAATGGCTTCCTCTGAAGGACGCCTGGAGGTAGAGGAGGCTGAGAACGTGGGATCTGCTTATCCTGGGCAGGAGGATACACTGAGGGGACATCCCACCAATGCTTAGAAATATCTAAAGGGCAAGCGTCAAAAGAGTGGCACTAGACTCTTTTTGGTGATGTTCAGCAAAAGGACAAGGGAAACTGGGCGCAAACTGTGACACAGGAGGATCAGTTCAAACACCAAGAGAAACTTTGTCATGGTTAGGGTAACAGAGCTGTGGAACAGGCTGCCCAGAGATGTTGTGGAGTCTCCTGCGCTGCAGCATTCAAAGTCCATCTGGAAGTGTTGCTGTGCGATCTGCTCTAGAGGGTCCTGCCCTCCTTGTCCTGTCACTGGGCACAACTAAGCACAATCTGGCACAATCCTCTTACAGCCACTTTTCAGATTTTCATAGGCTTGGAAATAGAGGATTCTTCATATCGTAATAGGAGTACCATAATATGTACTTTTTTTTGTAGTCATGAATTCATTAAAATAAGTTCCACTTTTGGAAAACCTTATAGAAAGAATAAATTTGAGCATCTGGATTAGTGTAGTGATCAAAGCATTGGCTTTTCTGGAAATCTGTCTGAGTAATTGACATACTAAGAACTTTCTTCAATATCCATACTAATGTGTTCATCAGAACTTATCACAATTTTTTTGCTTATATAAAAAGTTTCACCAAACCTGTAACAGGTAGAGAAATGCTGCTTATTTCATCATCAAAAGAGAACTATTACTCCTACTGGATGTATTTCACTCTTACCATTACTGAAATAAATGCTTCTTTACAATATCTGTTTCCCAAATAATTCTTGACTAATGTATCAGCTGAGAGTGACTGTTGTATGGCAGCTAGTCAAGCCAAGTATAAAAGAAAATATATAATATGCTATATATTTTTGAATCTCTATCAAAAGCAACATATACCTTCTAAGAAACTCTCTTAAATGTGCAGTAGAAATCATACTGTGTATGGTAGCTCCACAGGAAAGGGTGACAGACCAAATCCTTTAAACAAGAAACCTCCAAGATGTAGATCATACAATACAAAGCAAGTTTATGCTCTTAAACGTTCACCAGTGAACTGTCTAGCCCGTAGCCAGGCAGAGCTAATATTTCCTTCAGGCTTTATCTCTTTCTTCTAATTTGTTATTGATTTCCTTCACAGAAAACTTAAAAACTGTCAAACTTAATTAACTCTAAAAAAATGTATGTTCATTATTCAGAGAGATAATTCTTCATATTGGTAAGAAAGCAAGAGGGCACGCTGCAGCTTTTGGAAAAAAAAAAGGAATAAATAAATCATAAGCATATTTTGCAAATATTACCTAAAATGCTTGTGTTTAAGGTCAAGGTAAAAAAATAAACACAATCATAGAATCATTCCATTTGGAAAAGACCTTTGGGATCATCTAGTCTAACCATCAAGCCTACTCTACAAGTTCACCCCTAAACCAGATCCCCCAACACCACATCTAAGCAACTTTTAAACACATCCAAGGATGGAGACTCAATCCCCAACCTGGGCAGCCCATTCCAGTGCCTGACCACTCTCTCCAAGGAGAATTGTTTCCTGATGTCTAGTCTAAATCTCCCCTGTTGAAGCTTGAAGCATTCCTTCTGGTTATGTCGCTAATTACCTGCAAGAAGATACCAGCACCAACATCTCTACAATGTCCTTTCAGATAATTGTAGGGAGCAATGAAGTCTCCCCTCAGCTTCCTCTTATTCCAACTAAACAGCCCCACATCTCTCCATCTCTCCTCATAAGATTTATTCTCCAGGCCCTTAACCAGCTTTGTTGCCCTCCTCTGCACTCGTTTCAGCCCCTCGTTGTCTCTCTTGTACTGAGGTGCCCAAAACTGGACCCAGTACTCAAGGTGCAGCTGATGATGAGTACGCAAAGAATTATAGAAGGAAGAGGGGATGAAATAGTAGAATAAAAATACAGTTATTAGTAACAGGCACTATTCACTTAAGAAAACACTTTAAAAATATTTTTGGAAATATGTTACTAAATGTCTTCAAAATTCTGGCAATTTGAAAACATTTTTATTGTATTTGCCACAATATTTACACCACCATTCTGGCACCATTTGCCGCTTAATTGTAAGCAATTTTTGGTAACAATTTTTAATATATTATGTGTAATCCCAAATACATTCTTCTTGCCCACAACACCATATACCTATATACTACTATATTTTTGTTTTGGACAAAATACTAGATTTATGAACAATATAAGTTAACATTTTTTCATTGTCTTCTAGAAAACCCATAACCAAGAGAAGTTCAAAAAAGAGAAAGCTTTATTGCTTCAGTCTGTCATCATAATTTAATAATTAGCAAAGTGCTTGCAAAGAATACAGTGGTTTTTAAATTGCTAGTTACAATGGGGTTTTTATCCATTCCACCTAGATCAGAATAAAGGACCAGGGTGGAGAAAAGATGGTTTTCTATAGGATTTCTTGTGGTATTACTGGAATCATAGACATGATTTTTAAGGTCCCAGTAGCACATTTGATCTTATGGACAAAATTAAATATGTGTCTAAGATTAATATCTACCAGAGTAACATCCTTCTTCATTTAGCAACAGCATAGAGTTAAATTCATGTGTTTGTGCAAGTTTTTTTCTTCTCTTTTCTTTGTACAGCAAAATTAAAACCTCTTGATTGATGAAAAGCCAGTAGCTATTTTTATCCTGGTTGTCTTATCTCAGCTGAAATAGTACTTTTCAAAACTGTTTTCCTCTGCTTTCCTTCTGTAAATTAGGCTTGCAGAAACATAATGCCAGAAATAGTTTGGAGGAATAGTATTCTAGAGTGTAGCAGGGAAATCAGCTCACAGCATGCTGTATGCTGACTGGTGTTTTTATCTCACAATCATACTGAATACTCTCCTAAAGTCTTGGTTTTCTGGGCAGTGCCATCTTTTGCAGAACACACCATTGGTATGCCTTATTAATACATCATTTGCATAACAGATTCAACAGCATGCTGAAGCAACAGCTCATCAGAGCAGCAGCACACTGATGATTTACCGCTGTAACTTATCATCAGAACGAGGCACACTAATAATATATGATTAAAAAACCCAACCTACAGGCACATTATGCAGGAGTGGATTCAATTCAAGCATCAGAATGAAGATATGACTTGTAAACCTTCAAATGATTGTCACTGATGTAAAAGCATTTGCATTCTTGCAGCATGACATTATAGTCTAGGTGCCTCGTCCCTTCAGAATGAACCATGAAGCTTTACGGATATGTAATCTCAGCTCACTAGTGTGATCACTAGGCATAAAGCAATACTTTACCTATTCTCCAGGGTCCAATTTCACTCCTTTCTCTGTTATGGCTAATAGACACATGAGAGTATGGCCTATAATGCGTGGGTAATGTCCTTCTGAGAGATGCTCAGAAGAGTATGTCTTGAACTATGATGCAATCAAAGAGGACCATGGCATTTTTCACAAGGTCAAAGTCAATGACATACAAAACATGAACTGAAAACTGGATAGAGACAGTGCATTGCTTAAAGGTTGTCTACTAAATATGGTCTTGCTATTGGAAAGCTTTGATACAGAAAAAAGCTGTTTCAAATAAGCTGAAAAAAGTTTGTAGGAACATTTTCTATGAAAATTAAGAAGAGTATTTAGTTTTGGCATTCTTATTAATTAGAAATTGCAAGATATGAAGTAGTAATTCCTGCTCCTTCAGTCTCAGTCTTAGGAACTTAGAAAATCTGCTCCTCAAGACATTGAGGTACTCAGAAATAAATTCCTTCAAGTATCTCTAATTTTGTTTAATAGTCTCATCCTTTTTTATTACATTATCTTTGACTAATGTAAAATGATTCCACTATGTGCAAGGAGTTGGACAGTTCCAACTAACCAGTTGATTCATGCTAATTGAAAGCATCATAAAAATGACTCTTACAATTACTAAGGATGTACTTATTAATTTCAATATTTATGTAGTGTTTTCTGTTAGGAAACATTAGCAAAACAAAGATAACAATAACTAAAGATGTTAAGAACATATTGATAATGTGATTTATAAATAATCAGCACAGGCAAACAAATGTGCACTTGTGCACATATGGACACACAATTCATATAACAGCTAAGTCAAAGTTATTCCAGAGTGGAATCACATCTCATTAGTTAGCTGACCCAGAGAAAAATATTTTCTGCATGACTTATGCAGGACATTTAAGAACAAGTATGATGCCTGTATGTCTTCAAAGTAGTGCGCAAAACTTGGCTAACTCATCCATTTATACTAATCCATTTATTTATAGCATTTGAATCTAAAGGCAGAACCTTTTTATGGTTTCTCTGATTTTTATTTTTTTTTTTTACAGTGCCTTCCTTTGTGGGTAATTTTCAGGTTTTTTTAGCCACTTTGTAATCACTGAACAAAATAAAACTATATCTAGAATTCTATGCCAGAAAGACACAAACCATAGAGTTTCACCAGCTCTCCTTATTTGGATTTTCCTGTGTACCTCCAAGAATTTTTTTCCTTTAATTCTAAGAAATCTGGATCATTTTACCCTGGAGATCATAGTCAGCAATAGAAGAGGTAAAATCTTTCTTCTCAAACGATCTCTACATCTGTGCATCTGCAGTTGCTCAGCAGAATGTGTGGGGGTGGTTTGTTTATAGACTTACAGTTTGGTATGTGTGTTTCTCAGTTCTCTTCTTGCTGCTGTAGGTTTTTGCTGAAAAGAATAAATTAATAGTCCAAAACTGATGGCAACTGAAGTCCGAGACCTCCCAGAATCTCTAGCTCCACACACCTACTCTTTGCAAGGACTATAGTATCATGTTTCCCTTTGCCAACCACCCACAGTTTGTTCTTCCTTTGCTCCCACAGTTCAGAAGTATTTAACTTCTTTAACTGTCAGTTATTACTATTTCAACGTATTATTTCACTGACACGTTTGACAGGTAACAAGAAGTTTAGTTAAGATATTTCATGCTAACAATATTTTGCAATGAATTTAAACATGTGGTTAATTTTATTTTTAATTCAGCATCACTTTGAAGCTGCACTTTATTTTACTTTCCTTATTTCGTTTGAACCATTGAGGTGTTTTAATCACCTGACTTGTGTATAGTAGTTTTTTTTGGGAATAAACCTGAAGAAAATTATTATTTGAAAAATTTAGATTACCTAATGTTTTACCCCAATAAAACAACACAGACATTCAACAGCAGTGAAGTGTTCTAGCTTTTCAACTTGTTCAACAAATGTTCCTAGACCAATTCTAGAGGTTGTCATTGGAGGCGATTTTTCTCAAGCAATGATTCACAATGGCTTAAATCTTGGCATATGCTGAAAGTTTGTATTTTTTTGCCTTTCTGTGCCTTTCTGTGCCATGTTCAACATGTACTGAGGTGTCTCAGGGGTTCCATTATAAGTCTCTGCTTCTTTGTTATCTGTCTGCTGCCTCTAGCTGCTCTGGTTTGACTGAGTGATCCAGGCTTTCATTGCTGTCCAGCAAAAAACATGCTGATTTACTCGGGTTTTTCGGTACATAATAGAAACATAATTGTCCTACTGTCTTTTATATGTCCAGTAGTGCTAGATGGATTAGCTAAATTAAAAGCAACACTGAAAGAAATGAAATTATTCCAGTAATGTTGGCACTTATATCAAAGAGTTTTTAATTAGTGGGGAATTAACTCTACCCAGGATTAGGAACCTGCTGATGACAAGGACACAGAATTGAGAAACACTGATATTTACAAGATAATGAACAGTAATGTAGTTTTAGCACTAGATAGACTTTAATTACTTTGATAGATCACAATCAAGCAACATACTGATATTTTATAGAATCACAGAATGGTTTGAAAGGGACCAGATCTTTAAAGACCATTGAGACCCTGCCATGGACAGGGGCATCTTTCACTGGATAAGGTTGCTCAGGGTTGCTTCAGCCTATCCTTGAACATTTCCAACACAGGCCACCCACTCTGGGAAACATGTTACAGTGCCTCATCACCCTTACTCTAAAAATGTCTTCTTTACGCTTCTAAATTTACCCTTGTTTACTTTAAAACCGTTTATTCTTTTCCTGTCACTATAGATCCTTGTGAAAAGTCTTTTTCCCTCTCTTTAAATATTGAATGGCTAAATGAAGGTCTTCCTGGAGTCTTCTCTTTTCCAGGCTGAACAACACAAACTCTTTCAGCCCATTGTTGTCATAGAAGTGTTGCAGCACTTGGATAATTTTCTTGGGCTCAACATTTGGCCACCTGAGTATTTATATCCAATATTTTTCACATATTTTTACTTGATCAGGGTGATCTTCAATTATAAATTTGTTGTTGCCCTCCTAGTGTCATTAAGGACAAATTATGTCCCACACACGCAAATAATTGCACTGAGATGACTCAGCACCTTTTCTAGCTTCTTCAGCTCACGCTATTGTTATCCATGCAGGTTCAGTATCAATTTTAAATGTTTCTTGCCTCACCAGACGTTGTTTGTCCTTGAATTGTCTTTGCTAAACAAGCTGTTCTTTCTTCGTATTCTGGTCAAGTTCTAAGTGCCCAAGACACCAGTCTGCTGATTGCACCAAAAAATGAAGCTGATTCAGCCAGTGAAGTTGCTTTGACATCTACATTGCTGTAAACGTTACACTTTAAAATCCAGACTGAAGGCATTTCAAGACAATTTTTTATTTGCATTAGTTAAATTAATTAAAAGCACATCATGTTTAATCTGAGGATGTTGCTTGTAGAACTCTCTCTCGTTTTGGGATCCCATCAGAAGAATGAGTCTAGAGAAAGGCCACCAGGCTGGTCAGGGAGCTGGAGTATGCAAGGGAAGGCTGAGAGAGAGGTGTATTTTCAGCCAAAGGGAGATGTCTTTGGGGTGACTGTTACTGACAGCTACTATTTCAGTGCTGAGGATGCACAGGGTCAGACTCTAATCAAAGCACAAAGCTCCAGAACAGAAGGCAATGGGCACAAACTAAAATGTGTAATTATATATTAGGAATTGGTTGGTTTATTTATTTATTTATTTTATTTGAGGGCAGTCAAATATTAGATAAAGCCCTAGGGATATTGTATCTCCAATCTTGGGAGTGTTCTCTCCTCTGTCTTGGGAGAGGACTTAGTTGGACATACGTTTGAGCAACAGCATGTGGTTAGACTTCTTTTATGGTACTGTGAGTATTGATAGAGGAAGGCTTCAGAATGCAGTTCATACAGGTTGAGAGATTGTTGGTCACAGTGATTTCATAGAAAATTAGAATCTATCTGTTTGGTTTATGTTCATCTTTATATTTTATCTAGTGACATTTGTTACACTTTGGCAAATTACTGAATAGTGAACATAAATCATTAAACTTACTGTTTCAGGAGCATTTTCAGGTTTTTTATATTCATTTTGTACCAATAACATCATTATGAAATGTGAAGGACAGAACAGGATAAGGATTTTATTTGGTTTCTTTTTTTAATAGCTTCTACTAATGAAGTCAATATTTACTAGCATATGCCAAGCAATTATTACAGTTATGGTAATTGATTCATAGCCTGAATAGATGGGATAAAATCTAGTATCTGACACTACTCACTTTTTCCAGTGACCACATTATTTTTAATGTCATAGGCATGAAAAGTATGTAGCCCTGCAGCACTCTTTTCATATAGTTCTATTAAATGTAGGTACTGTTTTTAGTATCTGCTCATTACATTTCCTGTTTACAATACATCCTGCTCAGAGATATGGCAAGATGATGACAGCTTCTATAATGTGAATGTGCTGCTTTTATACTTAGGATGCCATAACAAGAAACAAACCCTCTTCCAGTTTTCATTTTTAATTTTAATTCCAATGTTTGTGAAAATTAATTCTTAATCAGCTCCTCTCATAAGTGTTTTCCAGGGATTTTATCCAGATATACTTAACAGCGTGACAAAATGTAGCTCTAAGAAACATTTGCTGCCCAAAATTAAATTCTGAAATATAATTATAGTTTACCTATTATCTTTCAATGCACAGCGTGGCACTGTGCTATGCACGAAGAAATATGAAAGATAAGAGAATATAAAGAAGGAATGCCTCCTGTAATGCGATTACAAAATCAAAACAGACTGTTATGTAAATTTAGTAATTGCTACAATGCTCTTCTTAAGTGGGATACTGAAGAAACTAAGTAGTTAAATTTTGTAAGTTACTTTATTAAACAGGAATCGAATGTGAAATTTTTTTAAACCTTTGTAAAGTCAAGGTGGACTGAGTTAAACTAAATATCATTAAATCAAAATAATACCTGAGTTTTATTAGTGGAACTGGTCTCCAAGTCAGGTATTCTACTGTGAACCTATATCCTTACACTGATACAGGTGTCCACGCATCACAGGACTGCACTTCACTACCTGAATTAAAGGATACCTTAGGTACACATGCACCAAACTAGCTCTGTGAGGCAGAGGGGGCTTGGATGTTGCTTCCCAAGACAGGCTAAATCTGCAGTACAAAAACTGTTCCATACTACCGCAATTTAATCATTCTGCCAGATACACCAACCTCTTGAATGTCTTCTAAATGACTGCTGATGTTTCTCTACAAGAAAAGATACCATTAAAATGATCTATGTTCGAAAACATATTAAGATGTTTAAACAAAGTTTTGGCTCCAATGACATTTAATGCCCATGGAATTCACAAACAATGAAGGCATCACCTAACATGAAATGTGAAGCTAGTCAGTATGAAGTTGTTCATTTATTATATATTGAATTGCATTAAGAGTGTTACCTGTGTGATACCAACTGAAAGTCCATGGCTTTCAACACCTATGGTTCACCCTAAAAGACAATCTGCGTTCTTTTCCTGTAATAAATAAGCAAGAATGCATTTTATACGAGAGATTTGATATTTAAGCAATGTTAAAGCATCATTAAGGGGCAATATTAAGCTTGTTCTTGGAGAGGGAAATCTGCAAACTACAATAAGATGTTTTAAAAATGAATAATATTTGACAATTCCTCGCTGAACAGGAAAACAGTTAGGATGTATGGCAATTTATAGGTTAAAAAATACCTATAGATAAAGAACACATAATGTTTTCTCTATTTCTGGATGATTATTCACTTGCTTGCATATGATGGAGATATTTAAAACCTGCCTGGACATGTTCCTGTGTGACTTGATCTAGGTGATCCTGCTCTGACAGGGGGATTGGACTAGATGGTCTTTTGAGGTCCCTTCCAATTCCTCATGTTTTGTGATTCTATGATGCTGTCATATGTATTGTTCTTGCTATTAACATAAAAATTCCTACTATACCTTTCCCTCATTCTGCGAAAACCTTTTAAATGAAGAGTAAACCCCAAAAAACATTGGTTCTAACAAAGACAGGAGCTAGGAATTTTAACTCTGTAAAAGGCTATAAAGCATTTTATGGCACTGGGAGGGAACGATGCATTTTAATATACCAAAAAAAAAAGTTCCTATTGTTGATCTACTGCAGTAGGAAGTATGAAATCCTAACTCCTCGTTAGACTTGGCAGCCTCTGCATAGCAACCAAGTCTATTTGTTAACTTTTAGTCTATTGACAAAAAGAAGATTGAAGAAGAAAAGTTGTTAATATCAGTTTAATTGTTTTGGGGAAAAAAAGTACTAAATGACTGTGAAATTCTGGATATAAATGTAAGAGGTTTTTTTTTCCATAATGTTCCTGTGTTTCAGACAGTGCTCAAGCTCGTTAACTTTTTTCTTTCTTAGAATGAAATGGCTTGTGCAGAAGGGGCACTTTGATGATATAATTTAGATATGTAAAATCTGATAATTTTCTTCCTCAGTAGTTCATTTCCACTTAGGGCTCAGTAAAAGTAGAACTGCCTATCAAATATTCATCGCACAATGAACAATCCTATTTTTTGCTGATGCTTAAGAAAAATTGATTGAGCAAGGAAGAGAAATATTCTTTCTTCATCCTCTCCAAGAGAAACTAAGGGCTTCCAGATTGAGCAACCCCAACTCATAATACAAAATAGGTTTCTAGTTTCAAAATACAGCTAGCATAGTCCTTCATCTTTAATTTTATTTTATATTTTAAGTTAGTCATTGTTAACGAGAAGTCACTGAAACTTTTCGTCTAACTTAAATATGCTGTTATTCAATAACAGCCTTTGGGATATTGTAACATCAGAGAAAAGGAGGCTGAGAGATGACCTCATTAATGTTTATAAATATGTGAAGGGTAGGTGTCAGGAGGATGGAGCCAGGCTCTGCTCAGTGGCATCCAATGATAGTACAAGAGGCAACAGGTGTAAGCTGGAACTTAGGAGTTTCCGCATCAATATGAGAAGGAATTTCTTCACAGTGAGGGTGACAGAGCACTGGAAGGGGCTGTCCAGGGGTGTTGTGGAACATCTTCTCTGGAGATGTTTAAAACCTGCCTGGACATGTTCCTGTATGACTTGATCTAGGTGATCCTGCTGTGGCCGGGGCATTGGACTAGCTGATCTTTTGAGGTCCCTTCCAATCCCTAATGCTCTGTGATTCTGTGATTGTGTGCCACAGAACTGATTGCAGTCTTGTCTATGTGGAAGATAGCAGTAAAGCCAGATAAGTCCTCACACGCATGATCTGAAGTCAAACACGTTAAGCTGTATGTTCTTCTCTATAGATGAGAATTACAAACCAGTCATAGTGTCATTAACAATTTTTTTCTTAAATCTGGAAACGGCTTTCTGTCTGCTTCTCATCTCCTTTGGTATCCAAATATTGTTAGTGTCATTAACTCAATCAGTGCTGGGGGTTCTGAGACAGGAATTGTACCAGGGCTGCCCCTGCTTGAGTATCCCTCTTCTGTACTCGGCATGTTTATGCCTGTAGTAATGCAGCTGGTTCCTTTGATCTTCTCTTTGTTATCTCCTTCTGGCTTTCTGTCCAATAAAAGTCTGCTTGGGCTTCTCAAACAAATGTGACTTCATGATTCGTTCTACCAGTGCAAGAGAAAGTTTGAACCAATGACTTTGTTAATTTGTTAATTATGCATCTTCATTCAGACCATTTTAGAGGCAACAATGGCTGAGTTGCAATTCCTGAAAGAGAAATAGATTAGTTTTACCTTCTTATACGTTGATCTGCTATGAAAAGGGAAAAGAACGTTTTAAATGGTTGATAAGTGGATGTTATCAGACTAATATAGCTATATTCAAGTACACTTAGGTGAGTAATATTAATGTACTAGATTAGAGAGGCTTTCAGTATGATCAGAATAATGGAAACACAGGCATGGGTCAGGAATTAGTGAGTAAAAATGGAATAAGATTGAATTTTGATTGAGAATAGGCAGTACTTAGGAGACCATTCTCTATTTTAGAGAGAGGCACTGGAAGGAACAACAGCTACCTTGCATTCAGAAATTATCTGGTTGAAAATGCTTTACCGCTGTATTTCATTTGCAATGTTAAACAAAAGCATAACATTTCAGAATATTTCATCCAGTAAGTATTATACTGCTCAGGTTAAAACTGCCATATTGATGTTCTTTAATTCACTTCAGAAACATTCCTAGCACTTTGAATAGACAAGAACGGATGTGTTTCACTGAATTCAATAATTCTCATATGGATGCTTACACAAAATAATGAATAAAAATGCTTATGTTGTTAATATTTTCTTGATGCCATTTAAAGATTGTATAAACATCGGAAGGTTTTCAGAAAATGAGTTAGCATGAAGAACAGTTATAAATTTAAAATGTCATGAACTAAAGAAATGCTGATTTCCTTGGTGAGATTTGAAATGTATCCATACATCACGAAAGGGAAGACAGAAAATTCAGTTAGCTTAAATAACATTCAATTCAACATAGAAAAATATTCACATTTACCATACTCTTGGGCAGTCTAAGCCTCTTTGTGGAAGAAGAATGACATGTAACAGAAATTAAAAGACAAAATTAATAGAGAAGGTTCAGAGAGTGTTTAAGGAAAATTAATTTATAGCATAACTTAGAAAACAGAAATATCCTTAAATCAGCTTTGTTTATAAAACACGTACCAGAACTAAAGGAACATGATAGTATTTCAGAGATAACACCAATAAAAGTTTTTTTAATAATACAAAAAATTGGAGAAGAGACTTGTGTGAAGCTATTAATGAAGCATGAGTGTGGGACTGGAGGCATCTTGTATTTTCTCAGTTCCCTTGTTTAGATAAAACATCATGTCACTTATGTCTTTTTTTCATAAACTTTTGTGTATTGATCTTCGGAGTTCTGCTGACTTTGTTGAAAATACAACTTCTTTCCTTAGTCTAGCTATTCAATTAGCCATAAACATTCTGATTCCAAGTCTAATTTTCCTCAGAGTTATTTTAAGATTGTTAAGGTACTTTGTTCTCATTACAATTAAGCTCTTTGCATAAGAGTTCTATAAAACCAACTTTATTGAACATTGGCCTTGGGTAACCAGTTCTATACAGAAGACCAGATGAAGTCTCCTGTAGTACTCCATACAATGACAACAAATCACTTTCTCCAGAAACATTAACAGCAACCTAAAAACATACTTGCATCAAATTAGTGTTTTAGAGACACATTACACTCAGCTACCAAGCCAACTTTTTCATTCCTGTTCCTTTCCAGATTATTGTAGTCACAGCATTTCTAAGTGTCCTCTATCATCGAATCCCTCATAATCTACTACTACTTCACTAAAAAAAGAGAGCAAAATTTTTTCTTCTCACCCTGTCTTCAAAACCTTTTGCCATCTTCACTGTTATTTCTTCACCACTTGAATAAAACTTCCTTTCAAGTCAGTGAAGTTCTTCTTTTAATCCCCAAATTTCCTCTAAAACTACCTGAAAGGATGTTATGGAGAGTTTGGTACTGGTTTCTTCTCACAAGCAATTAGTGATAGAACAAGTGGTAGTAGATTGAAGTTACAACAGGGTAGGCGTAGACTTGATATTCGGAAAAAAATCTTTCACAGAAAGGGTGGTCAAGCACTGGAATGGGCTTCTCAGGGAGGTGGTTGAGTTGCCATCCCTGGATGTGTTTAAATATAATTTGGATGAGGTGTTGAGTGATCTGGTTTAGGGGTGAACTTGTAAGGTAGGGTAGATCCCAGGGGTCTTTTCCAACCCGAGTGACTCTGTGGTTCTGGTATTAATTTCCTGCACACATAGTATAACACCTTTGCCAAGCTGTTGGCATTTTTTTAAGTGCACTGTGGTTTATTAATAGGCAGCTAAAGCAGAAGTCAGTAGTAGTTTACTTTCTTGGAAACCTGGAAGTCATTTTTATACATTTTTATTAGGACTTCAGCTTAGGGAAAGGCTCACTGTAACGTCTTCATCACAGAAAAGTCGTCTTTCATTATGTACTAATAACAGGCAGGGAAATAGTAAGAGTCTTTATTTCTGAATTTTAATCTTTCAGTTGAAGCTGCCCACTAGTAAACAACTACAGAAAGAGGAAGTCATTCTTCAAATGAAGGAAAACAATATGTCCTCTAATTAATTGGTAACTAATTCAAGTGTATTACTGAAGTCCTAGACTAGTGTGGTCGATTTTATTTATTGACTAGTGTAGTCAATTTTATTTATTTATTTACAACAATAAATGAATACTTTAAAGTACAAAGTTTAGAGAACTTCAAAATAACCTCGGTTTCATTTTGTTCGAAAATGCTTTGTTAGGATGATATGTACCTAAACAGGAGTTCCAAAACTAGCTGTTGTATATCCTTAGCTGATGGTTACAACTAAATCTGTCAATAACTGCTGACACCAGTAAACATTTTGCAAGGGCCTAAACGGATAACAAAATATTTAACATACTGACTCCAAAAATAGCCTGAATCCCATCTCTTTGCTTCCATTTTGCCTTTCCTTTACCTTTCCTTTTTCTCACCTATTTTTTCCCATATAGCTCTTCCTCCTTCTCTGCTTTTATATTCTTTTCTACTTCCTTCTCTCAAAACCTGAACATTGTTTTAAAAATGTACCTACTTTGCCTAATAGCTTTTTTCTTCAGCTCTGCTGTACGCCACTTCTCTTTACATTACCCTTTTTGCTTCTCCCTTCCCTAGAAAAGAGCACATTGAAAGAAATGCTGATCATATTAATATTTGTCTAACTTAATTTGAACTGTGACCCCCTTTGGTTTCCGTTTGTTCAATAAAACCCATGATACCACATTTTGCAAGTCCCATGTATAACCTTGCAGAATATGTGACTGCATTATTAATGAATTTTAGAGCAGAGGAAGTATGTATTCATGCAGATTGCTTGTTAATTATGCTTGAAGCTAGAAAATAATTTGTACATTATCATGCACTGGTTTTACCCTGGTTTTTTTTTTTTTTTTAAGAGGGCAAATCCACAAGTTCTATTTTCAGGAGAGCATAAAGACACTGTAAGTGCAAAGTACTATATTTATATAAGCAAACGAGACAAGGAGAACAGCAAAAGGATTTTCTTAAGGCATAACACTGAAAAATATTATTCCCAATTAATATTTCAAACAAGTTTTAATTTGGAACAAGAATAAAAAATATTCATTAATAGGTGTATAACATAAAAACCAATTACTTTTACTTGTAGCATTGTGTTTCCAGTTACTTCATTAACAGAAATTTCTTAAGATGCCCTTATTTAAAAAGTTCCAACCATTCTTTCTTTTTTCATACAGCAGTGTCCCCATCTACTGACCTGTGAACTGTGCAGAATGCATGAAAGAACCATTGGAAAAGAGAAGGTGAGCAACTTGGATTCTCAGAGAGGAGACTTGTAACAGCAAATGTCACATCTAACATTGATGATACCACAGAATCGTTTAGGTTGGAAAAGACCTTTAAAATCATTGTGTCCAACCATTTAGCTAACTGTACCTAGCCATAACCTGTCCCTAAGATCTAAATGAAGGAAGAATTTAAAAGAAACTCAGTCCTTCCATAAATGTAGAAATCCTCAACTGGAGTTACAGAAAGTCTTGAATATAGTAGTGATCAAATATGACTCCTCATTGCACTACAAATCTGCATGAAAGAAAGTAAACCACATAACTGTCTTTTTTTACAGATTTCCCTTCTTATCAAGGTAAAGAAGAAATCCAAAGAGTCATTTGTTTGCTATGGAAGTTGCCACTTGTCCAACTGTCTTGAAGGCTTGCAAAAGAAATCTGTGTAAACCGAGGATTCAAAATACTTTGAAGCTATTTGCTGAAATAATAAAAATTTTTGTCTAAAAAAAGAAATATATTGCACTGCTAGACACAACAGTATACACTTCTATACACTCTTCTGGTGTCAATATTTAATGTGCCTGGTCTTCTATGACTACATACAAACTAGAACCAAATCTCGTATGGAAATCCAATGACACTTATCTAGGAAGCGAAGGATTAAGCTTTTAAAAATATACATTATTTATATAATTTCTCACAGTCTACGTTTTCTAATTAAATAATTGTTTTTCTGGGTTTAGTTTTAAATGAGTGACACCTTTTCTCAGTCTGTTATTGACATAGACTTTGACATTTTTGATCTGATCTGAAAATGCTCAAAACCTAATAGGTTAAATTGTCAGGTGCAGATTACTGTAGTTCAGCTGGCAAACACAGAATGATTCTCCCCATCCCATTCCAAGCAGCAGAGATTGAGGTCAAAGACCCCAATTTCTTCATTGGGACTTCTCTGTCACTGTTTAAACATCATATTTTAACCTTTGAGTTTAAAGCATGCAGGAAAAAAATCTCAAGCATGACCCTTCCTCAGTTGGGTGGGGGAACAAAAGATTTTTGTCGAACTAAGGCTTTATAGTCTATGTAAATAGAGAGGAAGAATTGTTTCCAAACAGTAATTGAGGTGAGATTCAAAACTGTGTCATATTTAGAGCTTTGCAAACCTTACAAATTGGCCATGAAGTGCTGGTAGAGCTGATTATTTCAGAAAGTCAAAACCTTCTTTTTAATCTCAGGCTCCTGCATAAGTCTTCTTGCAAATTGTCACCCTGTTAAAAGGAATAGGAAAACATAAATTGTAACACAGCTGAGAGGCAAGGTCTCATTCAAGGGAAAGGTGGTGGGAGTGATCCTAACAGAGTGATTTTCCAGGTTACAGAAAGGTCTTTACTCACATTGTGTGAAACATCTGAAAATTATGCACTCAGGAAACATATGCCCAGTCTCAGCCTAATTGAGATGTTAAGTACCTATAATACAGCGATTTGTTGAGGGGTGCAGGGGAGATGTCAACATACTCAGAAGCAGAGCTGGGTTTCACTGGGATCTAGGCTGGATAAAGACACAATGAGCATTCATTGAGAAGACAGATATTCAGGGTTTTTATAGGAAAACATTTTGCCTGAGAACAGCCCAGCAGTGCAGCAGTCTGCTCAGAGCTGCTCTATAATCTCCACACTCTGAGTTTCCCAAGACCCAGCTGGACACAGCTCTGAGCAAATGCAGGTCTGACCTAAGAAGCAGGAGGGTGGACTTCAGACTTCTGAGCTCCCTTCTGACCTAAGGTAGCCTTTGAGTGTAACTGAAAGTTACAAAAATTGTAAGAGATGTCTCATTGTGCAGGATACAAGTGTAAGAATGAATAGGTTTATACCCACCCTCTTCTCTCTAAGAAATTCTTAGTACTAATTTTTCAACTATTTTCTGATCTTGAGTTTATTACTTAAATAAGATTTCATCATCATTTGCAGAATCATAGAAACATTAGGGATTGGAAGGGACCTTGAAAGATCATCCAGTCCAATCCCCTACCACCAGGATCACCCAGACCAAGTCACACAGGAGCACATCCATATTGTTCTCTAGAAGTTCTAAGCACTTGCAACACAGGCTTTAAGATTAAAATACCTTCCCCACCATAAGTCACTATAGAATCATAAAATCATTAGGGATTGGAAGGGACCTCGAAAGATCATCTAGTCCAACCCCACTGCCAAGGGCAGGGACATCCCACCCTAGACCAGGCTGGCCAGAGCCCCATCCAGCCTGGCCTTAAAAACCTCCAGGGACGAGGCCTCAACCACCTCCCTGGGCAACCCATTCCAGGCTCTCACCACTCTCATGGTGAAGAACTTCCTCCTCACATCCA
>JAOXOE010000343.1:24332058-24349153 GCA_028565055.1 Phoeniculus purpureus | reverse complement strand
GACCTGACTGCTTTGGTTTCCTTTCCCCTTAAAACCTGGGAGCAAAGCAGTTTCTTAGTTTCAACCCGTTACAGAGAGGTTGTGGAGTCTCCATCTATGGAGACATTCAAAAGCTGCGTGTTTCTGAGTGATCTGCTGTAGGACAACCTGCTCTGGCAGGGGAGTTAGACTAGATGATCTCTAGAGGGCCCTTCCAAACCCTCCCATTCTGTGATTCTACTGTAATTCTGTGATGCTATGATTATTGAGCTCAACTTAGACTGTAGACTGAGGGGTTAGATCAATGCAGAACAGAAGTCTTTTCTAGGCTGGCTGAGTTTTGAGCAAGTCTGTAACCAGCTCCTGGTGTTCAATAAAAATGATATGTTTATACTCTGGTCTACAACATGGGACCTTGCTGTATTCCCACATGAGTTTCTCTGCACTTGCCTGACAAGGAGAAAGTCTGGAGGCAACAAAACAGTGCATGAAATTGCCAGTGAGTCAAAGTGGCAAATGCTGCCACTGTGTCACGGTTATCTATGCTGGTTCCCTACTGTACTGACAACATTGCTGAAACAAGGTAATTCTGGCAGCATTACAAGCCTATTCCTTCTTTTCAAACTGTAATTAAATATGTTAGGGGCTTGGGTACAGCCATTTATATTGACTTGATCTCTTGTCCTCAGCATTATCTGTTATGCTGAAAGCACAGAATGCAGCCCAGCATATTTCTTTCTGGGGCTTGTACTGTAGTTTTGCATAAATTAATAAAACCTAAAGCAAACAAAAGCCCTCCAGGAGCTCCTTTATCACTCTCTCAATGTTCCTTGGAAAAGAGACTTTTATAAGAAAATCATTACCTGCTGAATAATGCTCCCACTAGTGCCTGGGTGTGAAGTCAATGCTATGAATCACAAGCCTTTGCTGACATCAATAAGCTGTTGAGGAATCTGTTTCAGTCCTGTATGGCTTCTGTAATGAGACTGAAAGGAAATTAAATTTCTTTTTTAAAAAAAAAGAGTCTTAAGCTGTTGATAATGAAATATGGTTACAATTTATAAGAGTGAGCGTTTCGTAGCTCCCTTTGTAAACAACAGCTCTGTTAGTAAATAGTGTGTTTGTGAGACCCTTAAACGTTGCATAGATGTGCTGTGTGTGCACACAGGATTGTACTGGAATGTTAATTCCATTGTCTGTGCTGAATTTTAAATATCACTTCTTATTTGCATTGAAATATTTCTAAATCAGCAACATGGAACCCTTAATTATTCTGATAATTAACAGATATAATGTTATAATTTTTAAAAAGGCAAAAAAACCCCAGAAGTTTTAAGAAACTGGCTGTTGTGATGAGCAAGATTTAATACAAATAGACTAATTAGTATTTTGTTTCACTTCACCTACTTCCTTTCATCTTCTGGCAATTACATGTTTAACCTTCATACACCACACAAGTTTCCTTCTCAAGTTTTCCCAGAAGTAGGACATGTTGTACATGAAGACGAGGGTGTCTTCCTCTCACAGTCAGTTCTCAGTTGTTTTGTGGTAGTAAGTTGTGGTTATAAAATGAATAAGATTACCCTGGCTTGGCAGCATTTTCTTCCTTTTGTCCTTTTTTTTTCTTGCTTCCTAGTCCCTCCTAGGGGTAAGAAGTTGCAGCTGTGTCAGTTCCACAGACACCCATACAGTCATGAGGAGGCTCTTTTCATTCCTCTACTCCCTTTCTGGTTACTTCCATAACAAGAAAAGAAAGAGTGCAGGTATCTCCTTCTTGAGAAAGCTGTTCAGTTGTTGTGCAGTGAGTGCACAGTTGTGCAGTGTATAAAAATAAATGCCCTTCTCTATTGAATCACAGAATAACTTCGAGATCATGTACGCAAACCTCCCTGCCACGGACAGGGACACCTTTTAGCTAGAACACACCGTGTGGGCATGCTTTAATGGCAAGTAATGCAAAATGACGTCATCTTTGGTTCTATAGGTCTGTACCTTCCAAGAGACAGATTCCAGAAGCTGTTGAGTATTAAGAGCTTGAAGGGAATGTGTTATTGATGTTTCTAGACTACTCATCATTCTAAGGGTCCACGTAAGCATAGATGCATGAGGCAAGACCCTGTACTAAACAACATTGCTGCAGGGTCAAAAAATGTAAAAAAGAAATTGGATGCTTTAATGGAATTGGGGAAATCGTGCCGCCTTCTACTCAGCGAATCTAACAGCTTCCTTCTTTCACGCATATCCAAACTAGAAGGACAGGAGTGCCCTCCTTTCAGGTTGAGTTCAGAGACAGTGGAGCACACTCTGTAAATTACCTTCTAAAAACATAACGTGGGCAAGTCTTAGATGTTCTGTACCCCTCTGCCTCTTCAAGGCTTGTGTGGCTTTGCTTATTAGATTTGCTAACTTTCCTACAACATCAAGTTACCCTCCTTTTAAAAATGCATTATCTCTCTGCAGAAGCTTCCTGCTTCCCTTTTCTGATCTTGTGCATGGTATAAATCAGGGAACACTCAACACTCTTAAAATCTTCAGGTTAAATGTATGTGAAATGTGACAAACAAGTAATAGGATTAACATATAGTAATAAGGACATGAATCTCATATTGGAAATAGTTACCTGAAAGTTGAGGTGCACTGGAGGATGACCACCATGTGTATCACATGGAGGTGGCAGTGGGTGAAATGAATGGGAAATATGCGACTGCCTTTACCTCAGTGTCCCTTGAAAAAAGAATTTGAAAATGGCTTTTGTCTTGATCGTCTCCACTTCTGAAGTCTTAGTCCTCATGTGCAGCTACAGACTAAGCTGCAGTTCTGTCTCCTACATGCATGTCTCTTTAGAAAGTGTGAAGAGTGATAGACAAACTAGTAGAAGGCACCACCATAGATGCATTCTGGAGCCTTTCTGTAAACTTCAACTGTTCTGAGGGCTAATATAATTCTATTGTTTCCAAATTAATCACAAGAGCAAATAAAAATCCCGGGTCTGTCCTTTAAGAAAAGTGGTAAAAAAGCTAAATGAAACCCCTCAAACAATAACAAAAAGAATGTGCAAAGTGTTTTCAAAAGCCAGCATTGTAAGGAAAATACTACTCACTTTCTCATTTGTTAAAGTTTCTAGCTGGAAGTGCAAGCAGTTTGAAATCACATTTGTCCATTGTAGAGCTGTAAACAGGGTGTGGGGCTGCTGCATTTAAACATTTCTTCTTAGTGACAGATCACTGACGTTTCTACACTAATGACTTTGAAGATCCATATTTTGAAGGATTACATTGGATGGAACTTGAAGGAAGGTGACCTGAAAACTGCAGCAAGCATGCATTTGGATTCTGTCATCTTTGTTTAGTTTTGCATTCTTCTTTCGTCCTGTCCTTTTAAATTATATAAATGAAACCTTCAACTATACCACCTTCTTGTTGTTAAGTAACTTCAGAAGGGTGCTTTGCTCACTTGAACATGGCCAGCAATGTTTTTTATAGGCTTAGTAGAACAAAGTTTAAAATAAAGTTACAAAGAATTTTGGTCTCCAGGACCCTCAACATTGGAGTAACAAAGGTCATTACTAATCACTTTACTAATCCATGCAGTAGCACTTTCCTACCAAGGCATCATTCCAAAAAGTGGTTTTTGCTCAGCATTTCACTCCAGGGCACCAGCCACTGTAGTGTAATCCATGAGGAGATTTATGAACCTCAGAGCAGGACTCCTTAAAAAACATGTTAATCAGCGAGCCACCGAGTGAGCAAATGGGAAGTGCTGAAGCTACAGAATCTCTTCTTTCTCTGGGACGTGAAAGCATTACACAGCACATCTTTGAGGATTTACGCTCCTGGCCTCTTCTCTGAAGGTCTCTTTTCTTTCAAAACAGTGCTAGAATGTTAATCAGGATAGGGATGGGTCTAAATACAAGGTGAAAGGGTGTCGGTGCAGCCCAGGTGTGAGTGCTTCACTCTGGGGTGCTGATGGGCTTGGATTCACCCCCATGAGACAGCTATATCTTGCTCTCAGCAAGCTGAGATGTGGACTGTCTCTGCCTCAAGAGATCTACTTGCGCATCTCTAACTTTCAGGAAGTGGCTCTGCCTGATAAACTGCTTGGTATGCTGGTGTATTCTGCTTTTCTTTGATCCAGCACCTCTTTAAATGTGCCACAGAAGCTGGAATAACTTTTACACCAAGGATGGGAGAGTGTCAGCCAGGACAGAACGGCAGTGCTCTGCTAGAATATGGGATATGGAAAAAATGGAATCACTTCAAGGAGAAAAAAGCATCAAATTTTGTATCCCATAACTTCAGTTAGTGGGTAATGTGGTGCTCAGCATTTCAGTCTCAACTGTAGGATTCTGGGTGGGTGTGGGAAAAAAGATAACCAAAAAAAAATATAACAAAATCAACCCCAAGCCAGACATGTTCTTACTTACACAGGGCACTGCCCCTTTGTAGGGAAGATGGGAACATCTTCCAGTCAAGTTTGAAAAAGCACCAAGAACCCTAAATGCCAGATTTGTGAGATGAAGAGAGCTATGGTTGGTCGAATAAACCCCCAGCCATTAGGGTTGAGGAGTATGCAGCGCTGCGGATCTTGAAAGAGACTGGATGTGAGATGCGTCTTACCTTGATCTGCTCACAGTGTCAGCACTGACTATTCCAGAGTGTGCTGAGAAGCAGGACTTTGAAAGTTTGGGGAACTCCACCAAAGACATACCAGGCTCATTTAGGTATCTCCAGAGTTAGGCAGCAACAGAATGAGGAGAAGCTGTGTTTAAAAATAATGGCGGTATTCTGACTCAGACATGCTAGTGCTGGTGTTTTGGTCCAGTCCAAAGCTCATACTCCATTTCTGTCTTAAAAGAGAGAGGGTCTGCACTGTAATTGTGTAAGTATGAGATATCCAGGTGATGTAAGTGAAATTGTGTGTAAGAAGCAGGCAGCTTTTTATCCAGCTGCAAAATTCAAAACTGATCACGAATCCTTCCCTGCTGAAAAAGGAAAAGGTTTTGCAGCTGTGCTAAGTTATGCCTGCGATAGCAATTTTCTGCATGTATTCTCCACGTGATTACTATCTCAGTGCTGCTCCCAGCTGAGAGAAAAAAAAAGTTAGTGGAGGAAATTAAGATGATGATGACAGTAGACTTACCTCCAAACTAAATATTGGTTAGGACACGTACAAAGTAGATAAGGGACGTAAGGAATCTGAGCATCTTTCTCATTGTCCGCAGTTATTTACGTACAATAACCCACTTTTTATCTAGCAAAGAAGCACTTTGAATTTCACTGGTGTTATTTTCACTTGTACCATGTTAAATATATCTAATGTATGTTTTACTTTAGTGCTGATACAAACTTGAAAAATATATGAAGGATGTTTGAGTCTGTCCTCTGTAACCAGAAGGTAATGCTCAGGAGACATCAAAGAGCCACAGAATCTGTGGAAGTGGTAACTCAGTAGCTAAAAATAGCTCTGTAAGTTAAAACAGATTTCATGATAAGGAAGAAGGTTTCTTTCTGTCTTGCAATTCTAGTAGAAGGTGCTTTTTGTCCTGGTGGACAGCAAGATGACCAGGAGCCAGCAATGGGCCCTTGTGGCCAAGAACGCCACCGGCATCCTGGGGTGGATCAGAAGGGGGTTGGTTAGTAGATCAAGAGAGGTTCTCCTCCCGCTTCTACTCTGCCTTGGTGAGACCACATCTGGAATAGTGTGTCCAGTTCTGGGCCGCTCAGTTCGAGAAGGACAGAAAACTGCTTGAGTGTGTCTCACCCTTCAGTGCGGTAATGAACTGAAGTTAAGACTGTAGTTAATTTCAAGCAGGAGTAAAGTCATGATTGTAATCATATGTGCACGTGTGTGTATGTGTGTGACTCTGTACAACTCTGATATGAGAAGACTGTAAGTTGATACCAAATGCATTTGAAAATGAGATTGTTTGCAGGAAAGAATGAAATTATCTTGCTCAGAAGAGTAAGTTGACAGATTCTAATGGTCCCTCACATGCCGTGTGTGATAAACATTTGGCTTATCTTTGCAAGAACAATAAAAATCCATGTACTACTGCTTGACATAAGGATTATTTTTACATATCTCCATGCCACTGACTCTGCTGTAAGTTAATCTCATCTCTCATCAATTTTTCACCAGCTTCACTCTGATGTTGATAAAGGAGATGGTTCCATCAAATACATCCTGTCAGGCGAAGGGGCAAGTTCCATTTTCATTATTGATGAGAACACAGGGGATATTCATGCTACAAAGAGGCTGGATCGAGAAGAGCAGGCCTACTACACGCTCCGAGCACAAGCACTAGATAGGCTGACTAATAAACCCGTCGAACCGGAGTCTGAGTTCGTCATTAAGATTCAGGACATCAATGACAATGAGCCAAAATTTCTGGATGGTCCTTACACTGCTGGAGTTCCTGAGATGTCTCCTGTGGGTAAGTGCAAAATACACTGTTGGTGCTGTGGGACATTTGTTCCAAGTGCCTTTGTTAAAATTTCATTATTTTTTACTGTATTGCACTAAGCTATTTAATTATCTATGAGGCACCTGCAGCAGTTAGATATTTCAAGACTTAACTGGAAATAACATGCTAGATTAAGTATTTACCCTTTCAAAAGTGTTGTGAAACTCAAATAGCTATGTAGGGATTCAGATAAGGATTTTATGGTGTATCTCTTGTTCCAGTGCCCAGAGGCTTTGTTTTATAATTCTCATTAACAATAATAACTTTCATACCTATGCTATGGTACTCAGAGGTGATAATCTATCATTTTGCTTGGATAAAGTCTGTTCTTAGCAAACTCTTCAAACTCCTAATAGTGCATAGCATAATTTATGTTTTGGGTAAGTGTTTTATATATAAGTAATAGTTTACTATATGCCTGTTCTGATACTGAAATCCAGCTCCATGGGGAATACATGCAAGCAGTAGGGCTGGGGTACCACTGGAGATAGTTTCAAAATTCCAGTTGAATAGGAAAAATAGGGCTTTTAGAGGCTTCAGACCATCCATTGGAAAAAGAAGGGAAAAGCAGAAAAAGAAGGAAAAGAAGAAATGCTAGTTTTGTCTTTTTACTTAGACAAGAATTTCCTCATCAAATCCACTGTCTCCTCATTTTAAAGAGACCAATTGTTTGTCTGCTGTCAGGTGCCATTGCTCTCTGGAAAGCCAACTGATTCAGACCAGATTGTTTGTCCCAGATACATTCTTTTTTGTCCTCAATTTTACTTTAATATGAAATTATAATTGCAAGTGAAGCTAAAAGAAAAAGGATAAGAACTTAATCCATTTCAGTGGAAATACATGTATAAAAAGTCTCAATTCAGGTTAGAGAGTTATATGGTGACTGAAATTAGGATTCTCTTTGCCTGACTGATTGTGAACCATGTCAAAATTTCTAACACTTACTGTAACTCTGCCAATATACAATTTGCTGTAGTTTCCTCAGTGCCATCTCACGTGGATTTGGATGTTAAATAATGTTCTTAAATTAGAGCTACAGAGAGAAGAACAATCCTCCCTGCCTTGGTGCCCCGCAGCAATCATTAGTCAACATTGCTTTTATATTTGAAGCTCAGCTTAGGAGCCAATAGGAGATGAGTATAACATTGCTAATGTTATAGAACACTCATAGTGTTTTCTATTTGTTTGCTTTACTAAGCAGTGAGCACAGACAGTATTTCTCATCTGACACTTGGCACGTGTTCACTGTCACTTGGACACTGTGGATGGTTGAAGAGGCAGCAGTAGATTTGGAAAGAAAGATGGATACCAGAGCTTTTGAGGAGTATCAGGGAGGAGATGAAATCATGGTACATTGCTGAGAACTTTGTAGCGCTGCACTTTGGGGAAAAAAGAGGGAATCCGATCATCTAAAACCTAAACCATCAGCACATCAAAAATGTGTTCTGTAAAAATATATAGTTTCTAACTGCTGTTTTACTTTTGAATTATATTCTTTAAGTGAGTGCAGCATGCAGCAATTATTAGATTTTTATACCTTTGTTTTGTGCCCTAAAGAACAGCATCTCCACATTTCCCTTTAGCACAAGCTCTCTCTGCCTTGTCCTGTGCTGACATCCTGTCGTACAGACAACTGCTACAGATATATGGGGTTCATCTATGCACACATACTCATGCCTCTGCTCCTCACCCATGTCTCATTTGTTCCAAACTTCAATTGGATATCAACCTGTGCTCACTGTGCAGTGAAGAACATAAGGACAGTTTTTCAAAATGAGCTGCTTGTGCATATTTTGTTGACTCTTTACTGTATAAATGACTGAAAGAAATTCTCCCCCATACAGACTTTGGCACCAAATATCAGTAACTGTTTCTGATATGTCTTTTCTAACACTGGCATATTCAGTTGAGGTGGAATATTGTGCAAAAGTTTTGCAATCTGTAAGTTTCATCTTCAAGAGCTTCCCGAAGCTGTAGATACTCTGATTTGTATCACCTAGCTACTGAAGGCTGCCTTGTCACTGAGTTAAGGGTTACCACGCAGTGCATGTGTGCCACTTGTCTTACACAGTCACACCGATTCATAGTTTATTCATATAACACAACTTTTAATTAATCACCTAGAGCTTTTATGCAATATTAAAGAGAAACAAAGTGTCTCTCTCCTGTTTCCTTAGAACGATATCCATGACAAGGGTTTTTAATTGGATATTAAATGAAATGAAAGAGATCAGTGGATTATAAACCCAAATTAACTGTAAAGATACGAGAATTATAACCTTTAACCTAAAGGCTGGTTATGCAAGTATAACAATTCTGCATTTTATTTGACAATTATTTTAGGATGTTATCTAAGGCTAATTGAACTCAATCTTTTCTGTTATTCAAAATGACATCAGGTCAGGTTCCAATTTTATTTGGGTCAGGCCCAATTATATTGATTATCCTGGATAGGGTAAATATCTTGATGGCTTGTAAATCTATTCATAGGAAAATCTTAAAGATATGGCTCCTGTTGAAAATGAAGGCCTTTTTTTTCCTACAGCATCTCTCATATAAAAAAAAATCGTGCAAGAACAGAGTATGTAATCAAAACTGTAAAAGTATGTAATTAAAGGAGTATTGAAAGGATTTTCTTGAAATGCTGACCAAAACCATCGCTGACGTGGGGTACTGATCTCTGGCTTACAGCCAAGGCAATTGGGAGTCAAAATTCAAATACCCAGCACAATATTTGTTCTGTGTAATTCCTCTGCTCTCCAGACATATGAACAGCTTTCCTTGTTACCCAATACAACAGAGATCTTCCTGCCACATTTATTATTCTGGCTCTAGATGGGTAGAAACATTTGGTTTTAAAAGCATAGAAAGGGGTGGAAAAAAGGTTACAAGCTTATGCTTAAATCTTTGGTACAAATAGGCAGTGAGTTGTGGGAGCCTGGATTCAAGTCTCTCTGCAGTCACAAACCCCCTCTGCTTCTCCTCATATGACCTTGTTACGGGGATAGGACCATATCTTGGGCTTTATTATCAAGTGGAGTCTACTTAGGGAGGCTGTGGGAGGAGAGGGAAGAGGTGAAGAGGGTAGAACCTGTCTCCAGGTGCTATCTCCTGAATGCCTTGCTACATCAGCTCTGGGTGAGAGCCAGGGGATGAAGCACAGAAATACCAGATGGTACAAAACAGAGCAAGGTCCAGCTGTTGCATGTAAAGATTAAGCATGTATTGCAGATAATTTGACAGTAAAGGTTCATAATATTCCTGTTAGGGGCTAATATCACATAGAAATGTGAATCCATAATTTAATTATTTTGTGTATTACATATATTGCACCTCATAAATTGGTATCAGGCAATGCCTTTAATAATCTTTAAAGGTCTGGTTTGAATTTGTTAACGTGGCTACAATTCAACTGATTGTGAACTTTTCAAAATAAACATTTGTTAAGTTCATCTAGTTTTAGAAATCAGTTTTGTCCTAGATGATTTCACTAATTCAAATTCATTTAACAGTAATTTATTTGGTAAAATACCACACAAGTTACTAGCAAGAGTTTTAAGGACTCCTGTGTAGAGGTTTCTAAAACAAGAATATGAAAGATTTAAAAATGATTCCCTCAAAGGATCTCCAACTCAAATTAAACTTCAGCAACCAGTTTACCTTTATCTGACCCTGTCACAGAAGTCATTGATCTCTGCAATGTCTGCCAGGTCTCCAAAACATTTCTGAATCTTGACTTGAGTAGGTTAAAGTATAAATACTGGTCTAAATTCCAGGTCCTGTCTGCAAAAACTTTACCCTACCCTTTGTCCTAACATCATACATTAAATAGGTGAAGTTCTCAGATTGCTGTGATTCTGTAATACCTGCCAAAGCTAAAGGTTAAAAATTATAATATAAACATTCTGGGAAAATAACATAAATATGTGGCAGCCACAAAAATTCAGTGTGTTATAGGTAGTATCAGTACAGAGGGATGTGGAACACCCTTTGATGGGTAGCATGGATTTTTCCCTCAGTATTTGCTGCAGTACTGAAAGGTTTTATGAAGTTGCTACATGCAGAATGAACTATTATTCAAAGTTTTTAGAAAATAATAGGTATAGATAGAAATAATTTTAAAGGACTCACTGCCTGAGCCACATGTTCAGTAAATAGCCTCTATAAATATTTTCAGCCCACAGCACTTATACAAACTGTAGGCCATATTTAAAGTTGTAGTTGTGAAGCTACAGGTTATAACAAGTCAGTAATGAAAATACAGGATATGGTTAGTGACCTGTTTATAGCTACAACCTAGAGCTCTGAATGATGCTGCCATACACATGATTTGATGGGATACTTGCTTTTTTGGATGTAGTGGAGGTGTGGGGCCATGTTGACAGTCCCGTGTTGTCTTTAATCTTGGGCATATGAATGACAGCTGACTGTCTGTGTTAGGGGCAAAGTCTTCAGGAACAAAAGGAAGACCTAATTCCAGTGCAGGAACAAACCCTCTCCTTGTGTAAGCCAGTGTAGTTGGAACTATGATGCAATTACCCATTATTCTTCAGTAAATTAGACTTAAATCAACAGATTTATTTGCTATCCGTAAGTAGATATTTATTGGTTGGGGGTTTTTTTGAAAGAAAATAAGCATTAGGATGACATGAATCTACTGCAAGAAAAACTAGGACAGCTCTTTGTTGCAATGATTGTCCTCTGACAGCGTTCCTGTTCTTCAAGAGAAATCTGCTTCCTCTGCGAAATTCTCTGGAAATCTTCACATTCTGATCTCTCTCTGCATTATGCTTCTTTGGAACGGCTTTTCTACACATAGGACTTTTTACATAGCTAGCATACCTTATGTTAGCTTGCACATTCTTTTTTTACAAGACATTGTGCAGAAACCTCCCTCTCCATATGGGACTTCCATCAGCTTTGTCTGCAACTGGCAATGAAATAATGCCAATAAAGATATCTCTCTCCTGTGAGGTTTGAGAGAAGTTGATTAGCACAAAGGAACTAGACAAGTATAAGTGTTTTTTAGGTGATGATTACTCTAAAATGGGATTTCATGTTAGAATTTCTACCTGAAAAATACCCCACAGCTCTTCCAAGAGATCTATGTGGTTTAAGAGAGAGCAAATTAGGTTTAGGTGGTGATTTTATTAATCTCACACAATGTGGAGGGTCTGTTTGCTACATCAATAGACTGTTACAGCAAACAAGTGCCTGTAATCTTGCAGGATTTCCAGAAAGTCTGTGTTGAGGTTGCAGAGCCTGTAGTTTCTTTGATCTTGTACTCTGGTCTAGAGTCCTTGAAATCGGCAAGAGCAAGGAGCAAAGGCGTAGCAGTGTGTGGGGTTTATAAGCCCTTTTGCCAATGTTTGCAGACGTTGTAAGCTTCATTGACAGGGCTTAAGGACTTTGTAGATGTGGTAAACCTGGCTTTCACAAAGAACACAGGATGTCAAATAGTCATTATGTTCCCCTTGTACTCAAAAGCTGGAGACACTCTGGCAAGTTTAAAATAGGTCCTTGTATGAAATCACGTTATAGAGTCATCTGTAAAATCAGTTTGACATACTCAATCAGACTTCTTAGTTACTGGTGAACAGAAAATTGATGTATTTTAAGGCCCATGACTGATAAATGACTTGATGGATTAACTACCAATTTTCGTCTTAAACTTTCCATCTACTTAATACTTGCATGTGAAATTTCAGGTTGAGAATAAACTTTTCCCTGTCCGAAAGTATTAGGCAGTCCACAGGGGAGAAAAATTGCCTTTAAAATAGGATTATAATTATAATACTTTGTCATGGATACTTCAGGAAGAGAGATCAGGAATGTGGGTTAGGCAGACCATAACTTAAGTGAGTAAGGTTGTCTTGTAGATGAAGATTTCTCATCTGAATTTATTCAAGCAGGTCACATCCTTTGTATTCTGCATAATTTTATGTATGGGGGATGTACTATAGCAGAAATTAAGATTTTCAGAGCTTCCTTCCACACATTTCCTGAAAATATCCAAATATAACTGACCAGAATGCTATTTATGTTAAGTTCACCCAAGATATATCCCATTGCAGATTGTCCTTATAGAGTGATTTCAAAACTTCCTGCTTTGATTTTTGCATGTGAAAAAATGAACATTTCAGAAAATCATCAGTCTTTAACGTATGCATTTTCTCCAATCCTCTGTCTAAATCCACTTTACGAAGGAACCTGGTCTGTTGAAAACCTTTACTGGGTGTCTGCCAAATTGCTATGGTAGTAATTTGCAACCTACCTTCCAAATGGCTCCCTGGGCTATTGAATGGAAGGTCTCAATGTTCCAGACAATCTGCCAGTGAGGAAAAATAATCCTTTCTAGCTATCAAAGAGTGGTGACCATGGCTAAAGCCCTGGCTCCCAAGTGTTGTTTCATTGTGATCTCAGCATACATCACAGAAGCTGTTGTACAGAACAAAGCAAATGGGAACTGACATGAAGAACATAATGAATAGGAGCTGGATGCAGAATGAGATCCCTCCTTGCTGGCCAGTTACACGTTTGCTTGCTTATTCCTGTCTATATAGAGACATTTCTTGCTCAAGAAATATTTATGCAGTAGATTATTATCACAGCTGATACTCAAGTATTGCAGACTGTTGATGGAAATTAGTACTTTTGAAATGAATTCAGAGACAGCTCTCACCAGTTTCCCTCTCATTCAAAACACAAACTCTTCAGCCATCTCTTTAGAAATGGGTAAATAGTTTTATAAGCTAGAATTAATTATACATATATATTTGTGTACAATTATCAACAAATGCACTTAAATTATCAACAAATACACTTATATGTGGATGTCTATTAGAATCTCTACTCATCACAATTTTAGCACGCAGACTTCTCTTCAGCAGGAAACTATTATGGTATTTCATAATATGCCTAATACACTTAAATATAATTCAGGCATTACCATTATGTAAGAAATATTGTTCACATACTCTCCACTAACCAGAGGCAGAGATAGAAAGGGTGACCTACTGAGCGTGATGGTTTTTATTGCTGTGAGTCAAAGGCTGAGACTATTTAGGAAGATGGAAAATCTGTAATAGCTGGTAATACAGGTTTACAAAGAGGACCTTACACACTAAGCTGAATCAGCATGAGAATGATGAACAGTTGTGAAAAAATCCATCTCACACTGTTTCAGATACATATTAGCACAGCATGTTGAAAAAATGTAGCTCAGTTTTTTTGATTTTTATGTATAATAATCCCTTAAAACATTTTGCAGGTACTTCTGTGGTTCAGGTGACAGCCACGGATGCAGATGATCCTACTTATGGCAACAGTGCCCGAGTGGTTTACAGCATATTGCAAGGGCAACCATACTTTTCTGTGGAGCCAAAAACAGGTAACTTTACATAAATTCTCTGAAGTAATGCTGAGAAAAAAGAAAACATGCATGAAAACTGAAGAACTTATCAATATTGTCTCCTGGTTAACTGAATACATTTGCTTTTGGTTGATTTTTGTAATCTCTTCTGAGTAGATGATGGAAACCACATATCTGAGCTGTGTGATAAGCAGATATTGCTGGAAGGGGAAGTTTTAATCTGCCACCTCCCTCGTCTGCTGCCTGTTGCAGTCTTTCAGATCCATTACATTTTTTACAGGTGTTTAGTTTTAACCTCTAAACCAGATGTTTTTCTGGGCATCTAGGTGTCACATAGCCAGATTTCTTTAAGTGGAGATTTTTTGCACAGTCACCTCTCTATTCTACTTTTTAAACTGAATTTTTATAATGAGAAGTGTACCTTTTCATTATTTGTTTAAAGAAGGTGAGACCACATCTGGAATACTGTATCCAGTTCTGGTCCCCTCAGTTTCAGAAGGACACAGACTGCTGCAGAGAGTCCAGCGTAGAGCGACAGAGATGATGAAAGGAGTGGAGCAGCTCCCTGATGAGGAAAGGCTGAGGGAGCTGGGTCTCTAGCTTGGAAAATAGGAGACTAAGGGGTGACCCCAAGTAGTGTTTATAAATACTGAAAGGGTGGGTGTCAGGAGGATGAAGCCAGGTTATGTTCAGTGACATCTAATGATAGGACGAAGGGCAATGGCTGTAAACTGGAACATAGGAAGTTCCACATAAATCTGAGAAGGAACTTCTTCACAAGTGTGGCTGACAGAGCACTAGAACGGGCTGCCCAGGGGGGTTGTGGAGTCTCCTTCTCTGGAGCCATTTAAAACCCACCTGGACATGTTCCCGTGCAACTTGAACGATGGGATCCTGCTGTGGCAGAAGGATTCAACTAGATGATCCTTCATGGTCCCTTCCAATCCCTAATCGTCTGTGATTCTGTGAAGGAAGCTCTGTGCTTCCTATCCTTACCTGAAGCACTATTTTCTGGCCACTTTCAAAATAATGAAGGATGGAACTTTTTTTTACTATTTTTATGAAATATTTTGAGTATTTTAAGGCACAACAAGACAGTACCTTCAATTCTCTTTCAGGTTTAATAAGCATTGCCCATTATACCATATAATGTCATAGACAGGGAGAAAAAGTTGTTGCTTTGCTCAGTTCAGTTTGTTGCTTGAGCTTTCACTTGCACCAACAGCGAGATGAGTTTGAGACATGGACAAATTGAGACAAGAGAGAAACAAACTATTTGCCTTATTGATCAAAAACCATTGCTGATGTGGATCAGACCTGAATCCTGATGATCTGACCACTTACTATCACCCTGTTTGGCATCATCTACATTTGAATAAGTACTATAATGTTTTAGGTGTAGTGTTGCAGGATATGGTTTAGGAGTGACCTTGCAGAGTAGGGTTCATGGTTGGACTCTTAAGATCCCAAAGATCTTTTCCGACTTGAATGATGTTGTGATTCTAATTACACAGTTCTTCTTGCAGCAGGCCCAGCCTCAGCAGGGATATAGAACACTTTCTTTTCCCCTCCAATGAGTGTCATTTATAGGTGTTTTCTCTCTGTCTTCCTGTCTTCATGCATGTGTACAGACATACAATCTATATTGTCATAACGATTCCAGGCAGCCCTTGAACAACGACACGGTAGTTGCTGCTAAAGCTGAGGATTGCGACTGAAATGTTTGCACACATCGTCACTGAAATACACAGATTTCCTGATCTCATTATAATTAACTTCCAAAAGATTAGTTAGTGTTGCCTGGCAAATTAACTTTGGCAGAAAAGCAAGCAGGCCAGGAAAAGCAATGTTGAAACAATAGTATTGTGAAATTGTGTATTAATTGTATTTTACCGTGTCTTGTAAAATGGGTGAAACAGTACCAGTCTGTTTGTAAAGTAAATGTTTCACCCCAGAGATGATTAATGGTAATTCCCTGCATTCTTAAAGGAAAAAAGAAATAGAACTGTAACTAAACATCCAGCAAATATCAGATTAAGAGATATGTGTCCCAGTCTGCCTCTCCTTTATTTAGTTTATTTTGTTTCCTTTCCTGCTGACACTAAGTGCTGGTGGAGTAAATGGCTGCCTCTCTGGAAATCAGAGTCAGCGGCTGTACTGTGTACTGAGCATGAAATATTCATAAAGTCATCAGATTTTGAGAAGTCGTATTTATTTTCTGATCTGTATCAACAGAACGGAAAGAATGAAATATGAAATTTGTTTTGTTTCATTTTAAATCAATTAATTACAAATTGCAGATAATTTTATATCTATACAGAGTGTGACATGATATTAGTGTTAGTAAGAGTTGATGTGGTTAATGACGTTGTGAACTGAATCTTGACCTTGGAATCTTAAAAAGAGATGCAGTATATACTGTTCTCCCAAGGTCTAAAAGAGTGGGACATGAAACACAGAAAATGATATCTTCCAGGGAAGAGAGTGGTACCCAAGACATTATGAAGTATGAAGTCTGTAGTTCAGTTGAAAGAGATTCTGAAAAATCAGTCTTGAGTGCCATTACCCAGAGTCTAGTACTAAGTAAAAATTGCTGAGTTTTGGTGGCTACCTAAAAATAAGCGTGTATGCCAGTTCAGCTCCTGGCCAAAACCTGGTATTAGTGTTGAAATTAATTATTTACTTTCTTGTTGCAAACATTGATCTGCTGCTACCTTTTAAAGACAAACTCAGCTTTCACAGCAATGTATTTGCTTGTGCAAGCACTGACATATCCTGTCTTACTGCAGGGGTTATCAAGACTGCCCTTCCGAACATGGATAGAGAAGCCAAGGACCAGTACCTGCTGGTTATTCAAGCCAAGGACATGGTTGGGCAGAATGGTGGATTATCAGGAACTACATCTGTAACTGTCACCCTGACTGATGTTAATGACAACCCACCCCGCTTTCCACGACGTAAGTTGTTTTGTAAAAACATAACTCTTTCCTAAGCATTAATTTTTTTTTGACACGTCACACTATTTCTAAACAAAGAATAAAAGTGCTCAGCATCCGTGTTAAGTACTTTGAGAGTCAATGACATCAAAGTATGTTACTAATTATTTGTTAATATTTTTATTATTATGAATAATGTTATAACACTGAATTGTTTTCTTTTCTTTACCTAATGTCTAAGTGTCATCTAATGATGGGACAATGGGTATAGGCTGGAACAGAGGAGTTCCACATCAATATGAGAAGGAATTTCTTCACAGTGAGGGTGACAGAGCACTGGAACTG
>JAOXOE010000343.1:24276672-24331958 GCA_028565055.1 Phoeniculus purpureus | reverse complement strand
CACTAGATGATCTTTTGAGGTCCCAATCCCTAATGATTCTATGATTCTATGATCCATTTTAAAAGAGCAGGATTTGGACTAGGTGATCCTGCCTGGCAGGGGGATTGGACTAGATGATCTTTCAAGGTCCCTTCCAATCCCTGATGTTCTGTGATTCTGTGATTTGATTGGATTAAATAGCAAGGTCTTAATACATCCATTTACTAAGAAGAAATCAAGTGAAAATGATGGAATTTTTGTTCTTTTTCTTCTTTTCACAGTCAACAAGGAAGAGAGCTGTAGAAGAGAACCTCAGGAACTACCACTCTTTTTGACATTGAGTTTACTGATTTGTTAGGCTGCACTAGAAGTGTTTTGCAATGATCTGTATTGGACAAGATGATGGTCAATATATCCATTAATGCTTTTCATTATGGAACAAAGTGTTTCCTTATAAAATTCAAGGGGAATGTTTGCGAGCAATTGGGAGGATGGGATTAGAATTCACTGTGCTCTTGATAGACTGAAGAAACAAGAACTGAAATCAATAAGATAAAATTCAGTAAGATCAAAACCCAGTATCAAGTACGACACGCAGGGAAGTAGAATCATATCTCTCCCTATAACTATCAAGAAAAAGGCTCAGGGCTAGGAGTTTTACATCCATCTAAACTTGAGCTGCATGGAGAGACCTTAAATTGGCTACTTTTAGTGAGTGTGCCAGAGACAACCACTTAACGATTTATGCGTGAGGCAGCTAAATCAGGCAACCTGGATCTTTGCTGCGGATCTAGCCAAGAATGTGCAGTGCACAGGAGATGATATTCAGAGTAGTGCTGGCCTAACTTTTCATGAGATTTAGATTTCACAGAATCCCAGAACGTTAGGGATTAGAAGGGACCTTGAAATATCATCTAGTCTAGATTTAAATTTCACAGAATCACAGAACATTAGGGATCAGAAAAAACTGAAAAATCATCCAGTCCAATCCCTGTGACACTGCAGGATCCCATAGATCCTGTTGAACAGAAACATGGCCAGGTGGGTTTTAAACATCTCCAGAGAAGGAGACTCCACAACGCCCCTGGGCAGCCCCTTCCAGTGCTCTGGCACCCTCACTGGGAAGATCTTAGAAATTCTTTCCAACCTTAATGATACTGTGACAGAGATATGCAGGAAGAACCTCCCTTCTGTACTATCCCTGCCCCCCGGTATCTGTCTAGACCAGTCCAGTTATAGTCTGAAGTAATTCAGCACGGCTCAACACTGGACCTAACTCCCTATCCATGGCACTCCGCTGTATTCCAGCATAAATTCCTCTCTTGTTGGAAAACGCTACCTTTCAATTAAGAGGCTTCAGTGTTCATTGGAGCAGGGACTAAAACCCGCTCATCAATCAACCTCATGTTTCTTCCCTCTTCTTTCTCTCTGTTGGTTTTTTTTTTTTTCCCAGTGACTATTTCATTACTGTCTGGTACGGAAATTAAACACCTTCAGCTACAGAAATTCAGAGTGAGAGAGATAAGTTCCTGACTATTTGGTAACACTGCAATTAGACAACTGTGCTGAGATATAAAATGCTTTCATCAAAATGCAATCAGGTACAGAAGAGGTGATAACCTGGTCCCAGCTGAGCACCCTGAGCTCTGCAGCTGGGCTCTATGGCGAAAGTGGGCATTTCTGCATGTGTTTTTGCATGGGATTCAGATTGCACAGAGTACACCTGCAAGTTCCTACACCGAAGGTCTAATCTGTGGATCTCACTGACATTAAGATGTAGTTTTGCTTTCACAAGCAGCTGTGGCCCTAGGGAACAGGCTTTAGTGGACAGGGTGGGGCAGGGTTGACAGTTGGACCTGATGACCTTGTAGGTCTCCTCCAAACTTAATGATTCTACGATTCTAAGCTACGTGCCTGAAAATCAAGACAGTGTAGCTAAGCTCAAGGCATGATCTCACACTTTAAATTGATAGTAGATTTGTTGTTATTTATCTATTGTAGGGAAAATTATTCATTCTGCATCTTACTAAGACATCAAGCAGGGACCTACATGCAAGATCTGTGAATCAGATAAAACTCTTCCATCAGAAAACACTGCTCAATGTACATCAAACAGATTTATCAAACCATTTATCACCTATTTAAAAGGGAAGGAAAGAAAATTCAGGTCAGAAATTCACAGAATCACAGAACATTATGGATTGGAAGGGACCTTGCAAGATCATCCAGTCCAATCCCCCTGCCACAGCAGGATCCCCTAGACCAAGTCGCACAGGCAGGTTTGAAACATCTCCAGAGAAGGAGACTTCAAAATGCCCCTGGGCAGCCCCTTCCAGTGCTCCATCATGCTCACTGTGAAGAAGTTCCTTCTCAGATTGATGTGGAACGTCCTCTGTTCCAGCTTACACCCATTGCCCTTTGTCCTACCACTAGATGACACTGAGAAGAGCCTGGCTCCATCCTCCTGACACTCACCCTTCACATACTTATAAACATTAATGAGGTCACCCATCAGTCTCCATTTCTCCAAGCAAAAGAGATCCAGCTCTCTCAGCCTTTCGTCATTAGGGAGGTGTTCTACTCTACACTTACCCCTTGCTTGCCAAAGATGCCTGTAATGAATCTGGACAGCGAACTTATCACTTCTGCTCTATAACCAAAAGATTATCTTTCCACTCTGCCTTCCACCATAAAGCTAAGATAACACTGCTTTTTAATTATGTCATTACTGATAGTACTTCTTACTTAGAAGACTATTCAGTGTTGTAGTACAACTGCCTGTCAAATCGTATCTGCTTATTCCAAAGCTGAATCTGTTTCATAAAGCATTAAAAAAGCCTAAAGCGCTTCAAACACGTGGGCAAGCATGACCATGTACCAATGAGGCGACTGGAATACAAATCTGGGATTTCCCTCCAGGTAACTCTCTTCAATCACCATACATGACAAAGAAGAGTCTTTCAAATTAATTTGATTTTGGAGCCTAGTATTTATTCAAGAGTACTCTAAGTCTTTCAAAGTATCCTCTTCCAAACACTAGAAGATCATAAGTTGCTTCTCTTCCAGATTTCAGATAGATTTTAAACATCTCCAGAGAAGCAGACTGGACAACCCCCCTGGGCAGCCTGTTCCAGTGCTCTGTCACCCTCACCAAGAAGTAGTTCTTTCTCATAGTAACCCTCTCTGTTCCAGCTCACATTCATTGCCCCTGCTCCTGTCATTGGATGACACTGACAAGAGCCTGGCTCCATCCTCCTGACACTCACCCTTCACATATTTATAAATATTAATGAGGTCACCCCTCAGTCTCCTCCTTTCCAAGTTAAAGAGACCCAGATTCCTCATCCTTTCCTCATAGGGAGATGTTCACTCCCTTCATCATCTTCATGGCTCTGTGCTGGACTCTCTCAAGTAGTTCTGTGTCCTTCTAGAACTGAGGCAGAAGAACTGGATGCAATATTCCAGATGTGGTCTCAACAGAGCAGAGCAGAGGGGGAGGAGAACCCCTCTCTCAATCTACTAACTACCTCCCTTCTGGACATGTCCCCGTGCAACTTCATCTAGGTGATCCTACTATGGAAGGGGGATTGGACTAGATGATATTTTGAGGTCCCTTCCAATCTCTAATGTCCTGTGAATCTGTGAATTCAGTCATGATCCTGATATAAAGCAGTTTTAGCTTGGCAGCCCATGCAGTGAATACACTGCAGGGTTCCATTCAGGTTTATACCTTCAACCTTGTCACTGACCTCTGAGAAACTCTGCTTTTTCATAATGATGTTGGTAATTAAACATGGCAATACATTCAACGGGGGTTTCATAGTCAATAAGCAATTGTCAATAGTAACTTGAAACACTCATTTAGAGCCTAAAGTAAATTTAATAAAAATTGCATAAGAGGTAATTAACATAAAACAGCCAAATGCAAAAGGAATTAAATAAACTAAACTAAAGTTCATGTTTTAATCAGCAAAGCCTTGTTGCTTAACAGCTCCTCCAGGCTTAATGTTCAGCTTAGTTTCTGGATCACACCATTTCAAATTGCTCCACAGAGACATAAATCTGACTATAGCTACTGTATACTCTTGTGAGGATAAGTACATGTGTATATTTCTGAGTGGGAATGTAAAATACAGTGCATTGATGCATTGCATGTGAATTAATCTTTTCTGCAGGAAAAATGTACTGTAATATTTTTCCCTAACAAAACCTTGTCAAATATTTTTCCACTTTTGAATGTTTTGTTATTCTTCAAGGATAGCACTGGACTCAATTGGACTGTATGAAAGCAGAACAAGGTTATTGACTGGACTAGAGTTTTCCTGAATACTTTGCCCTGGTGAGACCACATCTGGAATATTGTGTTCAGTTCTAGACCCATCAGTTCCAAGAAGAACACAGAACTGCTGGAGAGAGTCCAGCACAGACCCACAAAGATGATGGAGTAGAACACCTCCCTTATGAGGAAAGGCTGAGGGAGCTGGGTCTTTTGAGCTTAGAGGAAAGGAGACTGAGGAATGATCTCACTAATGTCTATAAACATGGAAAGAGAGGGTGTCAGGAGGATGAAGCCAGGAGCTTCTCGGTGTCATGTAGTGATAGGACCAAGGGCAATAGAACATAGGAGGTTACACTTAAATATGAGAAGGAATTTCTTCCCAGTCTGGGTGACAGAGCACTGTAAGGGGCTGCCCAGGGAGGTTGTGGAGTCTCCTTCTCCGGAGATGTTTAAAACTGGATATGTTCCTATGTGACTTGATCAAGGTGATCCTACTCTAGCAAGGGGGATTGGACTAGAAGATCTATCGAGGTCACTTCCAATCCCTAATGTTCTGTGTTTCTGTGATTCTGTGACTAGACACCAATGTTTAGAATCTGTTGCTAGCCCGAATCTCCTTTGTTTGGAAGAGCTTCACTGCAATACGTTCCGTCCTTGAGACAAAATAAAAAAACATATCACAAGCTGTTAATCCATCAAGCTATGCGTTTCAAAATAATGCCCAATTTTAAAATCATGCAACAAGACAAATTATCTGGATTATCCCACACGTGTTCACCTGCTCTGACTGACCCATTATGCCTCATCATGCAGTCCTCCAAACACAATGGGTGAAAATGCAGCTTGAGATGTCTTTTCTCCCTCTAGTCTCACTGAAGGTCAGAAAAACTTGACCATGATGTGCCCTAAGTTTGCTGTTGTTTGATAAAACACGGCTACTAAGTGATCGACATGTTACCTGGCCAGTTCTTGCATTTAAAGGGCTTTAACTCCAATTAGCTGTCCACTGGCCCTTCTGGGACCCTTCCATAGCTGCTATGTCTCTGTCTGGGAGGATGGAGAGAGGAAAGCTGGGTGTCATTAGCTATAACACTGGGTCCAGGATGTACCAGACAGGTACTTTTTGTGTACTCAAACATATGTCTGAATTTTGCTGGCATGTAAGAAGCCTTTAAGTTTAGTTAATAAGTTCATGGAATGTCTTTCCATGTGTATGAGTAATCCATTTCATTCTTCAATCTGTATCTCTGCTAAGGACTTCTGTTACCATTCAAGTTATCTGAGGTATTTTTACCTGATTGTCCCTGTCTGTAAGATGATAGTGGTAGAGTTCTGTATCAGACATTGTGAAACAAGTGTCAGGTGCTTTTAGAGCCTCAGGTGGAAAGTTTCACACAAGTGGAATAGTGTCTCTTCATTTTCTGAAGTCTATAAATGAATCTGCAGCTCAGAGCACACTTGTGAAAAACAGTTCTCTGAGGCAAAACAGTTCACATGGTCTTACTTAAGCAGGTAATTTCTGTCATGGAATTGATGTGCTTCAAGTACAACTAATTGAATTCTAGATATATTTCTGTGGGACCAGTTCCTGAATGAAATCATGCTGTTATTCATAATTAATATTAAGCACAACTTGTTGAGGTTTTTTTCAAGCAGTACTGATTTCAAGTATCTCATTAAACCACTACTACAGAGGGTCTCCTCTGACAAGCCTGTAGTCTGTTTGTGGAAAAAGATCCAGTAAAGCCAGATCCTTTATTACTGCTAGGACTTGAATTCACTCTGTGAAGGTTTCTGGGGTTAATCACATATTCAATGGAAAATATTTTAAAGGAAGAAACATAACGTGTTTGACAGTTGGGAGAAGACAACACGTCTGGCTTTAAATAAAGTTGCTAAGATACAAGACTTTGATGAATGACATTTACAGTTCAAAATGCTTTCTCTGGGACCAACAACTCTGCATCAATATCTCACTGTTAGACCCACCTGTTAAAACTGATTTGCTTTAATGATGTGGAGGAAGGTGCTTCTTTACATATGATTTCCCTTAACGTCTCTCTGGTACAAACTTTCCAAAACAATGAGGACTTTTGGGTACTCAGGCTGGTTTAAAGGCATCACAAGCCAGAGGAACATCATCAGCTGCAAGAAAAACTGTTGAAACACAGGTGGGCATTCCCTGCCTTGCACTCAATAATGCAATGTCACTTGTTCCCTTGGAATCTCTTTTGATGGTGTGGTGGAAACTAAGGCAAGCGACAAAAAAGCTTCAATTTATTGGAATATTTTTGTTGTCTGATCATTGATAGCTCCCATAAGGAAGAGTGATCTTGGTTGAGGCACCCAAGAAATTTTGTCAAGGGGTGATTTCAAAGCAGATTACATGTGTTTAAACAGAGCAAGGATATCATCCCTAGACCTAAGCACTGCACATAATCTCTTCACTAAGTCCTGATACAACACTTACTGCTGCAGGAAAGTTGGTGTGAATTTGTCAGCAGAATGCCCCCAAGATGACACCAAGATAGAGGACAAATCAGTTATTGAGCAATCTCTAAAGAAAACCAAGGCCAGGTTAAATGCAATTTATGCAATTCTTTTTAAAGAGGAGATCCAATGCATTTATGGAGCTGCAATCTTGACTTCCAGGCTGAAGCAAGTGTGGAGAATGCATTTTCTTCGTATCAGCCTTTGCTGTTGTGTCACAGACAACTGACCCTGTGGATGGCTTGACAAGCAGTTCTATCAGTCACCAGATCCTTCAATTGCTTTGTTTCCTTAACTAGGATCTCTGCCTAGCAGAACTGTTGATGTTTTGAGAAGTTTTTCATCAGTTATAAGGACAACTCCTCAGTGGATGTCTCCAGACAAGAGAGAATAATACGCAAGAATATAACAAAACTTTCACTCTCTACGTTTAGATGCTCTGCAATTAAAAAATATATTATTTCAGAGGTCTAGCTCTATCTGCAGTCGTTTCCGTACTCAAATGGCATCTCTCTCATTCATTTGAAAAGCCATATGTGCAGACAAATGAATGCATTTCATTTCATGTAATGTAATCCAGCTTAACCCTTCACACTCATCTTCATAAGGTTTGTGTTGATTCAGCATCAAAAGTAATTCTAAATAGTGGTTTTATTGATTTAGCTTTTTAATGTCTCAGTAGATCAGTTTGATGCATTTTTTTCCCTCCAAACTAAGTGAATTGACTCAAGAAGTGAATTTACATTTTGGTTTCTGATTACAGCTCAGAACTACTGGTCAATATGAGATGAACCAAGCAACTAACTTAATTTATCGTATTCTCACACTCCTTAATTTCAGTGTGTACTTACATTCTAGGCTTTGATGGAGATGTTCATATCTCCCAGATACACTTTAAGAACTTAAAGGCAGAATGATTAAGCTATTTGAATAAATGATGTACCACTTGAACCTTCACAAAGCTGCAAATCTTGGCGTTGTCTGTTCACCCACCTGAGTATGGATGACTTTGATAGGGACACAGTATATGTTTAGGTTTAACAAAGAAGCCTGGTGTTCCACATAGTAAAAAAATCAGTTTCATTAATGTTGACCATTGCGCACAATTTCAGATGTGTGCTGCAATGAGGCTGAGGAGTGTAACTTTTTCCCAGTTTAAAATGATTATTCTTATACACCCATGGAATTAAAAATTCACAGTACATATTAAGGGGGTTTATTTTTATCTAATACATAAACATTCCTTAGATTCTCTTTTCTTTTTTTTTGTTTTAGCTTTCCTTTTTTTCTTAATTAGTGTTTTTTTTCTTCTTGCAAACACAGATTTATTTTGGCTATTTGTATATTGCATTAAAATATTCTCTTACTCTTAAATGTATTACTATGCATTTTTACTCGTGTTTTCTTCATTCCAAAATAGATGAGTCAATTGAATTGTTTTTTATAGATATCATTGTCTGATAGATGACTACTATTTTCAAAAGTACAGAGGGCTTTTGATATCCAGTTCAATTCCTTCATGTCTCTAGGAAAGTAGTAACCCCACTAGACATGAATTTTGTAAGCTCATTCCTCTTTTCATTTAAGAAAAATTGCCCTTTAAAATCTGTTTTCTTTTGAAAGGGGCTGTAGTGAAATGCCCTTTGCCATAAGGTGTCCAATTAAAGATCACGCTTGGGACAAAGTGACCCTGTGTATTCATATTTCTGAAGAACAAACTGTTTGTGTGCTATTTAGGATCATTTCTGCATTAAAATTGCTGTATTTACTGAACAGAAAACAATAACAAAAACCACTAGTTAGGTTATTTAAACCTGAATTTTTTTTATCAAAGGAAAATACAAATTAGATTTATGAAGCTCTATAAGTGTTTTACCTCTTCTTCTACTTCATGCAAAGGAATATTAATTTCTTTCTATAAACAGTTGGATCATGTTTGTCACTGTCTAATGGCAAAGCACCACAACTACACTTGAAGCCTACTCAACCTGAGTATGGTGTTTTACTCCAAAATCAAAATAGCAAAAGTAGTCCAAAATTACATTTCAAGTATTTTAAGAAGTGTATGTTCTTAGAATGGCTTAGTTTAAATTTCTCCTACAGCTTTGGGGTTTTTTTTCCTCCCCCCTTATTTACTTTTAACCTGAACAACATCCAAAAAAGCACCATAAAGGTTACGAAGTGCTGTCAAGATATACTGAGTATAAATTCATATATTAATGAGAACTTCTGCACTGGAGGGGAGTTTGTTCTTAGGGGTTTTGTTTTTTTCTTTTTGTGCTGTTCAACCCAGTGGCACATCTTCAAGCTTAAGTAGCCTAGAGGAGTTGGGAAATATTACTTTATGGAACACTTTATCCTGAAGAGACATCTGTACCCTAAATCTTCACTTTATGGCTAGTACAATTCTTGTCTTCAGTGAGAGTTTTGTATGAATAAGCAGTGAAGGAGCTATTCACATGAAAATATATATGCATATACAGACACAGAGATGCATAAACATACCTATATAAATATGGAACAGGCAAAACTCACAATGTGATAAATGAAAAAGAAGGAGGAGAGTAAGGAAAAAGATAAAAATAATATAAGTGTCATATTTTAGATCTGGTGAAAGCACTATTTCAGCTGCCAGGTAAGAAGTGCATTTAAATTCAACAACAGTGAAATCTTTTTATTTCAAGATGTTGGTGATATTATTCAATCAAAAAGGAAGCTGAAGCCATTAAACGAGGTTTTATGAGGAATTTTTAGCCTTCCTCTATCTCCACTATCTAAGTAAAAGAGTTAAGGGTAATTCACAAATGAAAAATGGCATTAATGTATACTCTGATTCTAATTTATTCATGTTTATGAAGTGGTTTGAGGAAGCACATTGCTACACAGGAGACATTTTTTTATGGAGATATAATATTACGGAACCCCTCTATTTTCTACTTCTATAGTATATAATTTGAAACTGTTCAGTAGTTGATGTAGTCTTCCTTCTTGGGCACTTGCACTTAGCTATGCCGTAGAGGCCACACCCGCACAGGTCAGTCCCAGCTAGTCCAGCACCACAGCAAGCCATATTAGACAGTCTACCCCTGGTTTGGACATTTTTTTTAATTGCAAGCAGAAATTCAACAGCCAAGCATGAAGTACTTCAATGTTTTAATATACACAAATCTAATACTCAGTATCTTCTGAGCAAATAAGTTCTCCAGGTAGAAGTGGATGAAGTAAAGTTTTGAGCAGTTTGACACAGATGCAGTTGAGTGCACCAGTGGTCTGCCATCACTCTCATTATTATGTGAGGGATGCTCAAGAAATAATAGTGTGTGCAAGCAAACTCCAGGCCTTAGCTACTTTTGATTCCCTAAAATCATCAGCACCTCCATTATCCATCATCTCATTTTGACTCAGCTAATTTGCATCAGCATTCCAATTTTGCCTCTCTTGCTCTCTCTCTAGAGATTACAATGCAATAAAACTTTTTGCACATGCTCATTTTCTTACTCATAAATAATTTCTTTATTCTAGACTTAAAATTAAACCAAGATCAAACCCCTTCATAATCTTTTTTAGTGTGTGCTTCATTTAGCTAATATTTAGATAGGTGTTCTAGATAGTGTCCAAAGACTAAAAGGATAGTGGGAACGAGTGAAGTCCCTTCTCTGTGAAAACATGAAGTGGATACTAAGCCCTTGATTGTGTTCCTAATTTGCTGGCATTTCATAGAACCATAGAATAATTCAGGTTGGAAAAGACCCTTGGGATCATCTAGTCCAACCATCAATCATACTCTACCAGTACGCTCCTTACCCATGTCCCCCAACACTGCATCTAAATGACTTTTAAGCACATCCCAGGATGGAGACTGAACCACCATCCTGGGCAGCTCATTCCAGTGACTGACCACTCTCTCCAGGAAGAATTTTTTCCTGATGTCTAGCCTAAAACTCCTCTGTTGAAGCTTGAAGACTTTCCCTCTGGTTCTGAGACTAATGATCTGTGAGAAGAGACCAGCACCAACATCTTTACAATGTCCTTTCACACAGTTGTAGAGAGCGATGAGGTCTCTTCTTAGCCTCCTCTTTCTCAAACTAAACAACCCCAACTTTCTCAATCTCTTCTCATAAGATTTACTCTCCAGGTCTTTCACCAGCTTTGGTACCTGTCTCTGCATTCACTCCAGCACCTTGACGCAAAGCACCTTGTAGTGAGGTGCCCAAAACTGGACCCAGTACTCAAAGTGCAGCCTCACCAGTGCTGAGTACAGGGGTACAGTCACCTCTCTACTGCTGCTGGACATACAGTTTCTAGTACAGACCATTTCAGTCTATATTGATTGTAGCTCTTATCAGGCTCTTCAACAAAACAAAAGGTGGAGGACAGTAGATTCCTGGGCAGTAGATGACTTTTTCTACACAGAGAAGATATTTAGCTTAAGTTCCTGACTTCATTAGGTCACAAACTTCACTTGATGGCCTCAAGGACGTAACAGAGGGATACTTGTGAACTAAACTGAGATAATAAGCTCTCATGGGGGTGTGCTCTGCAGCCAGCACAGAGTTATGAGGATCACACATCCCTTCAGCATGGCCATCAAAAACAGGTGTCAGAAGTTCTGGTTAGCAAATAATCATTACTAAAGGGAGGGTCATGAAAGGCTACAAATAGAAGGAATGGACAAAGTTTGCCCCAAAGAGTTCTTGTGTGTCCACAATGAGTTAAATCAATGAATTTCTGTCCAGTCTTCTTGAAGGTCTTTGCTTTGCCTGAGATTTCTGAACTTAGGCGTCTAATATGAACATGAAATTAGGCAGGTGATCATCTGATATGCGAACCACAGACAGCGAAATCTGTGACCTCTGCAAAGAAGCCACTTCAGAGCTGAACACTCTATTGACTTGTGGTAGGCAGGAAAAGAAAGACTTTGTTAAGGTTGTAATTTCCTTGTAACTTCTTTCTTCCAGGGAAATAGTGAAGGACAAAATTACAACGCACTGTAGCCTTTGGACGACAGCACTACTATATAGCCAATCACAGTGAAAAGAGAAAGCTCTGAAATGGTGTTTTAATTTGTTTTTCCTTTAATTTGCAAGGATACAGCAGAACAATGAATGCAGTTTCGTGCAAATAAGGCTTCCTCTGGCACCACTGTGTAAAGACACTCACTTCTGGGCTGTGAGCTGGAATACATTCTTACTCTGTTTTCTGTGTCCTAATTAGTTTTTAATCCATAGCATGACTGTGCATCATCCCCTCTCATTGCCTAGTATCCTCCAAAGAAGATTTTTTTTAAAAAAGCTCTTGAAATTCTAAATCAGCTACATTGCCTCTTTCTATTATGTATTTTGTTAACTATCCTAAGAAGTACCAACTCTTTAATAACGTAAAAAATGTCTATAAGAATAAACTTTGTAGCTATGAGAAGGAATTTCTTCACAGTGAGGGTGATAAAGCACTGGAACAGGCTTCCCAGGATGGTTGTGGAGTCTCCTTTTCTGGAGACGTTTAAAATCTGCCTGATCATGTTCCTGTGCAACTTGATCTAAGAGATCTTGCTATGGTGGGAGGACTGGACTAGATGATCTTTTGAGGTCCTTTCCAATCTCTAATGTTCTGTGATTCTGTGATACAGATAATAACTTTATTAAAATATGACACCCGTGAATTCTCTCAATGTTGTGGGTTTCAACGTTTCTTTAGCAGTTTATCTGCTTAAATTTTAAGGGCTTGAGTTAGCCCTCTACTGAGGCTTATGTACATATGAATCTTTTTTCATGTATCATCAAGATATTTCTGTATACCCCGAAATTAAGACCCTCTAAATTAATATCTAGGAACTGATACTAGGTTTTTTAATAGGATTTGCTACCCAGAAAGGGCAGGGTCAGGCTGTTACATGCTCAATATTAGTGAGATATTTTGTTCACAAAAAGAAGCTGTGTAGAAGCCCAAATGAGAACTTGCTTCTTTCAAAGCATGAACTTAGTCCATTTCTGTTCCCTAGCGCCTAACTTACTAAAATGCGTATCACCTCAGACTGACAACTGGCAAATGCCCATACCCTTTCTCCTCAGCAGTGTTTGACACTGTCAGTCAGGCATTCCTGCTTGCATGCAGCACAAAGGTGGCAAGTGTAGGCAGTAGCATGCTGAAGTGACTCTGATCTGTCTTGTCAGATTAATCCCAGAAGGCCCTATTTCCACCTCCAGAACTTGCCATTGAAGAACCTGGTAAGGTTCAGTTCCTTCCCCTTTCTCATTCAATATCTGTACTTCAGGAAACTATGACTTGGCAGAGCCCTGGGAAATGACCAGCATGAAGAACTTTTACCCCACTGGCAGAATGAGATAAAACCAAGACAGAACACCAGCAGATGTGCTGAAATGCCTTTATATAAAGCCTTCAGAAATATGTATAGAGCTTCTGAAGGAAACTGAAGGGTAAGTATAATTTGTTTGGTTTTGACCACTTGTTCCTATTTTTTCAAGGACTTGCATTGTAAAGTTGATTAGAGAAGTGAAATTTGTTAAATAAAACACATTGGAATTGTCTTTTTTTTTACTGCCTGGTTTAACTGGAATGATTTAACTGACTATTTCATGAGGCAGCCCCACACAAGTGATGTCACTCTAGCTGACAGGAGAATGAGCTGCAGCCCCGGGGTAAGAAAGGAATGAGAGGAGGAATGTCTCAGCTGGCTTTGTTGCCAGTGACACCAAAACACACAATCCCACCCTTTGCCGACCGGAAAGCCACATGTCTTACAAACAGGGGTGAGTTTTCATAAGCAGCTCTCAAAAACTCATATCCAGTGCCTGAAAGAAAGGAAAGCTCTAATAACCACTATGAAGGACATCTCAGTGTACACATATTTATTTACCTATTGCTTTAAGGAGGAAAAATAAGAGACTTTTCTGCTGAAGCTGCTTCCTGGTCTTTCATTCTAAAACTTTTCTTTCACTACACAGCATATTTTTCTGCTTTTCTGCATAAAACTGGTAAGAATACGATAAATACCAATAAAGGAAGAGTGAGACGTACCTCTGTTTTTATCTCTGTAATTCAAGGAGTTAAAAGATTTTTTTTATTTTGTGAAGTCCTGTTATCAGAGATGCTAACATACCATTTGGACACTTCCTTTTCTGTGTCTTACCTGTTTTTGCCTTTGCTTCTGTTTCTAGACCTGCTAAATGAGTAAATAGTAAGACCTTTTCCTTTACGCTCCAGCTTACCTCACGGGTAACTACTTCAAAGGCCACGTTATACTCAGCGGTTCCATCTAAATGCAGAGCCAGAGTAAATGCCGTAATTCCTAATTTCCCCTGATTTTAAATCCATGGTTTTATGAATTAGCATAAAGATCCTTTTTTTTTTTTTGGACAAGTCTGGTAAAATTACGTGTGGATCTGCAGAGATGGTGCTTTTCTTTCAGAGCCATCAAAGGGTCCTTCCTTTTGAAGTGGTAAGTGCTTGGTATTGTGGCTTAATGCAGTACTGTATTGTTTTGTTTGGCCTTAGCCTCAGAGAGCTGTTGGGCTGATCCTTCATACAGCAGAAAATACTGTGATCTGATATCTGGGACTGAACCAAGTAATTGCAGGAGCTTGGCTGCACCAGGGAAAGGGGGAGGGTTACGCCTTCATCTTTCCCTGCTAATGCCTGCTGTGTGCTCTTATCTCATTTGGTAGATTAGAAAGAATTTAAAAGAGGTAAATACCAAATCTTCATCTTTTTTCTGTCTTTTTCTATTAATTTCCTCTTTTTTTCTTTTTTTCAGCTTGGATAACAGCTGCAGAGCAGCTTCCACTCATGGAAACACATTGGTAATACAGTAGGAAATTGTGATGGTGATTATTCCTCACTATAAATTTATCTCAGAAACAGTTCAGAGAACTTGCAGGCAATTTTTGAAACAATACCAGGAGAGGGACACACAGCTGATGTTGACTCACACTTAGATAAGGAATATTCTGCCAAGGGTTAAAGAGTGAGGTGCTCAGGAGCCTGAACCGCCAGTGTGACCATTCTAAATGTTCCCCAATTAAATAATTAGGTGTAACTTCATAAATGTTTGAGCACCACTTTTCCCCCCTCTTCTTTCAGTCCAATGGTTGTGTAGTTTCTGTCACCACGGCCTACTTTTCAGCAAGAGCATGTCTTAATGTTGAGTGTATCAAATCTAATCCTACGGTTTATTGTGGGCAGCCCCAGTTGGTCCTGTTCTAAGGCTTTCCTTCTCTTTCTGGTGAAAAGCACTTGTACCGTGGCCCTGCTGGTGGCCTGAATCACCTCAATTTGTTCCAGCAATCAGAGGCAGCTGCTCCATGTGAAAGGAGTGTGGACCACTGAACAGAGCATTAGGACTGACCTCAGGCTGAATGCAAAAGGCTCAGCCTTTTCTGCGAGGCCAGTCGAGCATGTGCAAACAGATTTGCTGAAGTACAAAACGGTCCAGTGATTTAAAGCAAGTTTTCTTCTCTCTTTCTCTCCTCTCCCCTTTCAGAAATGAGACAGGATAGAGGGTAGCCTGGGTACAATCTGAGCAACATCTGTTGCCTTTCACTAGGGTCTTGGCCAAGGACAATATCTATTCAAAGAGGTACTGACATTTTATTGAAAGAGAAAAAAGCCTTAAATAGAGAAGAGCTTGGACATGTTTCCCAACACACACAGTTGGGTCTTTTTATAGGTCAGAATGCTTTTGGAGAAACACTTTTTTACCCCCTTCTCTCCTTCCCTTCCCTGGAGAAAGTGTCACAAAACAAATTACAGCGTTCAGTGGTCTCGCAATACAGAAGAACAGTTAATTTTCCCCTTGTTTGCTTGTATTCTCTGAACTAAAGTGTGTTTGACAACCGAAAACTTAACCACACTTAAAAAGAGGTGTGAAAGAATTTATGCTGAAGATGGTTTCACATCTGCTACTTTCTAATTTCCACATTAATTTATCTTTTAAAACAACGAGTAATCGCGGTGGAGCAACCGCGGCGTTTTAGTGCTGTTGCAATGACTGATAGCGTATGAAGATATATTTTGTAAAGTTATTTGTTATGTTTGTTTTCCTGCACGCTCTCCCCCCCACCATAAACATTAATTTCATCCAGCACTTAGGAGGAGGCAGTTACCTGTTTCTCTCTCCCTTTTTTCCTCACATAGCTTTTCACAGGCAATTTTGCTCTGTCCAACCATGACATGCCTTCATAAAAATGACAGATGAAGCAGCTGAGTAACTGGTGGGTATATTATACTCCTGCAGGCATCTGCTACTCAAAAGGCACCTATTTTTTGTCGGCCTTGAGACTGAGGATGTATTGCATCCCACACGTGAAGCCATTCCTATCAGCCCTCCACTATTTTGAAGATAATCACAGTAAGTTAAATAAAAGCTGCTCAAAAGAAGCCCAGTGAGGCTGCTCAGTTACACAGATTATCAATAAGTCAAATCTCTTAGGCACAGAAGAATAGTGCCAAAATCCTTAAGATGAAATCTTGCAGTGCCTGCAGTTTCACTGGTTTTTCGTTGATCAGCCCGTGGTCATTAAGTTCAAAGTAATATGAATATGTATGGATGAACACAAGCTCTGTGATGTGAGATGACTTAAAGTAGCTGACTTCTCCGTGTATTGTGTGCATGTGTGTAGTAAATTATTAATATTTATCTGTGTGGTGGTACCTCACACTAAGATCAGAGTGCTCGCGCTCCATCTGTGTCCCATGACTGACCTAAAGGAGCTTCATCTCAAGAAATTCCCAACAGAAGTACGTAGGGCAAACTTTAGCAACTCAAAGCAAAACAAAAGCAGTCCTTCTGTCGAAGAAACAGGGCATGTATCACAGAATCACAGAACATTAGGGTTGGAAGATACCTCGAAAGATCATCTAGTCCAATCCACTAGGACTGGGAACACTAAGGTGAATGTTGCTGAGTAATTAGACACAGCGTCCTAGTGATCAGCACCTGATGTGTCCAAAGGCCAGACTGGAGGATATACATTGAAGGGCACTGAATGTCTCTTACATCCGGTGCTAGGGGTACTGTCTCATTAATTCACTAAATGTGGAGGGAAGTAGGATCGGGGAACTGCTACTTTCTTTTACCTGCCCTCAGCACCTTTGTTTCTTTTCCCTAATAAACACAGGCATGGGTACTACCATAGACTCATAGAATCATCAAGCTTGGAAAAGGCCTTCAACATCATCAAGTCTAACCATCCACCCTACATTCCCTAACCACTCCTGAAATGTCTGCCCGTTCTTTGAGAAGGCAGGAGGAAACAGGAACAAATCTAGCTCTGTTTTTATTCTTGCAGCACATCCACTGATGTAACAACTTAGGACCTGTGACTTCATAGAAATGGGCAAAGATTCCCACCAATCTGCTGTAGAGGGTGAGACAAAGCACTGTGCCCAATACTCTGAGCTAGTTTTGCAACCGACAATGTTTTTCGTAAAACTAACTTTTCCCTCATCGAACGAAAAGTTATTTCTCCACTGGTTTTCATGAATGCAGAAACTATCCCAAGAATAGGTAGAAGCTGGATAGGATTAAGGGATTTAGAATGTTTTAAACATTTTAAGCATAATAGTACTGTCTGAGTTGTCATTCCTAAGGAATAAAAAAAAATGATGGATACATTAGCTGGGTGGAAAATTGACACATCAAATTATGTCTTCTTCGGCACTCACACCAAGTAATTGTGAGAGTGGGCAGTTCAGGATGATGAAGATAGTCACAATTTTTTTATCTAGCTCACTTTGAAGACTTCCATCTGCTTCCCATGCAACAGCTTACATGCCCGTTTAGAATTCTTACTCCATAAATATTCCAGCTTAGGAGCCTAGCATTTAGGTTAACACTAAGTTTGATTGCCTGAAGGTGAAAAGGAAGGGTCAGCAGCAAGCTCCTTGCTCAGTGTGGTTTTTGTGCTTATAGTGATTAGACTGTACATTTCATAAATGCTTAGTGTTCTGGTGTTGTGGGGGAAAGGGGGGGTATTTGGCTTGGTTTTTTTCCTTGTTTTTTATGAAAGTGATCTTGCTCAATTATTGCTGTGGTGAGGGGAAAACATGCAAACAAATAAAATTTGCTTACTTAGCTAATGTGCTCACACAGTGAAGCTTATGTGCATCTTGAATACCAGTCATGGCGCATACAGAACGTGGGCCAGTTATTCAGGAAGGTCTTCTAAAATTGCAGCTCCAATCTCTGGTTTAGTTGTGCAAGTATTTGAGCTTGTACTGACAAACCATTCTTCAACACTGGGATCTGGTGTGGGTTTAGAGGTCAGCGGAGATGCTGTTCACATTAATTTTGTATAGTTGGTGCAGAGTTGGGACAGTGACCTGAAGGGATGCATCCTGCGGTGTTTGAGCAGTTACTGGTTTATTTGTGTCTACAGTGGCATTTTTCACAAGTAACTTCGCTACAGATTTCGAGATGACTGCTACCCAGAAGCAACCCCTTGCAGTGTGCAAAAATCCCTGAAATCAGTTGGACTTTCTGTGTCTAAGTTTCTGTAGGATCAGATTAATGTTTTCAGTCTAGATTGCAATTCCTCTGAAAAATTGACCTTACTTATGCCACAGAGTGAATGCCCTGCAGAACTGAGCTTAATACCTAACAAAAGCTTCCCTCACCTAATTGTTTTCTGCCTACATCAGTGGAGAGTGCTGATTACAGAAACGGTGATGCTGTTTCCCCACCAACAGGATCTTGCTGGAATGAAGCATTAAGCTGAGACCCAAGTGTCTGTGGATTTATCTATTTGTGACTTGGACTATTATGTTCACCAACTGATGCTGTAACAGAGATACAGTTTAATTTACTCAGTCTCATTGCAGTGTTAGTGCACATCCAAGGACACACAAATAGTTGGCACTTTGTTTGTGCTTCTCAGAAACTGGATTTTCTTCTGTTTCTGCCCTGGCTGTGCTTTCCTGTCATTTTTCTTTTAACAATCACCTTGGATGAAACAGAAAAAACAAGACTTTTAAAAACATTCTTCCTCCCTTATAATTGTCTTATAATTTTATAGCTCTGATTCTTATTTCTTTTTTTAACAGTTTTCTATTGTTAAAACAATAATGTTTTTTATTTTTATTCTCAACACTTCTTTTAGCTGCTGATGGTTTGGGTGTTTTTCCTTCCTCTATTAGCAATCTACACTTCTTGCAGTAGACTCAGTGCACAGCACTGCCAGTTGACATATTCTATTTGAGTCCTGACCAGCTTGGTACATCCACTTAGGATTGGATGAATAGCATTCAAAGCCTGGCCACACAGCCTACGTTCTGGTCTTGGGGCTTTTTTAACCCATCTATCCTTGCTTGTACAAACAGACCATTCCTGTGTGGCCATAACAAAGTTCTCCATTTCTCTTTCCAGTCTTCTGACAGCCCACCTGCCATTTGCAACCATCTTCTTGTGAGGTTTTCCATACTCTTTCCATGTGCGGTTTTCTTTCAATTGATTTCTCCTTGTACTGTTCTAACTGCTGTATGATTAATAAATTAGCCTCAACAGCAGAGTCTTTTTTAAATTTTCAAGCCTACTTATGATTAAGCAGGACTATTTTCTATACACAGTTTCCTAATTTTACAGGTTCCTTTCCTTCAACTCCCTCTGTTGCCAATCTCAGTTCTCCCTAACAACACAAACTCCATTTTTATCTGCATTCACATTTATTACCTTAGGCGACAGTAACTTATTACTTCTACATTTGCATTACCTTAGATTAACTAGATCCATTATTTCAAATATATGAGTTATCCAGATTTAACTAGTATATATGGGTCTAACATATGCTCTAGAGGTCGTGGAAACTCAAGAGAAGATACAGAGGAACCACAGAGGAACAGGTGGAGCCAAGATAGTGATCTTGAACTGATAAAGTAACACATCCTAAGTGGAATGGGTGGCTGTGAATACATAAAAAGACCATATAAATTCACAAAATGAATCACCATTATTGCAGTTTGCTACAGTTGAGTCTTTTTGGCTGCTACATCTTTAAAGGATATTCTATTTAGAAGGACAGGTCATCTTTCCTAGGAAGGAATGGGGCTGTTCAGCCTGAAGAAGGCTCCAGGGGTACCTTGTATCAGCCTTCCAGTATCTGACGGGGCTACAGAGGGACTTTTTACAAGGGACAGTAATGACGATTTCAAGGTAAGAGAAGGAAGATTTATATTAGATTTTAGAAAGAAATTCCTCCATATGAGGGTGGAACAGGTTGCCCAGGGAGGTTGAGGCTGCTACATCCCTGGAAGTGTTCAAGGCCAGGTTGGATGGGGCTCTGGGAAACCTGGTCTGGTGAGAGGTTTCCCTGCCCATGGCAAGGGGTTTAGAAATGGATGAGCTCTGAGGTCCCTTCCAACCAAAACCATACTGTGGTTCTGCAAAATATCTTCTAAAGAACAGGTTGCTGAGTTTTTGTGGGTTATTAGGTAGGTGCTCATAATTACTGTGGCTCCCCAGGGGCAGGAGAAACTCGTAATGTACACAGTGATGTAATTCCCTCAAAAATCCAGTTTAAATAAGGGAATAATACCATAACTGGGAGGGCACAGAAAGGCAGAGACATTCCTGTGTTGAGGGTCTTATTGAAGGCAGTGAGTCTCTTCCATCTGAATAGTCCTTGTGTTTTTCCTTCAGCTGTTTGTAGAAATGAGAATAAAAGAAGACAAGACAAGCAATGCTTGGTTCTAGATTTGAATCAGAGCTACGGTAACTACAGCAAAGGTCCGTGATTTCACATGGGATGCAGAAGGCAAGAAATTCACGTCACAATTGTAGATAACTGTAAATAGTATCCCTGGACAGAAGAAATCCTCATCTATGAGTCATCTGTAGAGGCATTAGTACTTGTATTAGTACTTGTAGGGCAACCATATGCGAATGGTGATAAGTAGTGTTCCTTTAAAAAAAGGTTTGAAATTGCAAGCTCTCCTACTTGCCTCATGAAAGCCTAATACCCATTAAAAAAATTATGAGGAGCAAGGAAAAGTTTGATTTTGCCTCTGAGCGTTAAACATTCTCACACTGAAGGAACTCTGCAAGCTGTTGCAGAATACATAATGGAAGTTATTTCTGCCCACACCAGCATCCAGGTAGCAGATAGCAGACACTGTGTTTTTTCAGAGTGTGTTATGAGTGTACAGGTAGAAATGCTAATGTTGAGAGACTGTCACAGGCTGAAGACAACTCCAAACCTTCTCAGTTCTCTGCTTCAGGCCAAAATACTCCTAAAGCCACCAAGCCTTTCATACCAAGTCTCTCATTGTGTAAGAAGCATGTTTCACAGAAGGTTCTGTGGTCCTAAACCTGCCAAGAGATCCATTACACACAACTGCCACACAGCCCGTTCTACGAAGAGGCATCCTTGACATATTTAGAGCCTGAAGAATAAAACTTATGAGGAAAGATTGAAAGAGCTGGGGCTCTTTAGTTTGAGCAAGAGGAGTCAAAAGATGGGAAAGGTGCCAGTAGCAAAGCCCCCTCTGATGCCTGCAGTCAGTCCTCACAGGGCCTACCTGAGAGAAGGTCTAGCATGGGCCAATGTTTGTTTTCACAAACCATGGTCTTTCCTCTGGGTGAGTACCCCCGTACCTCTCAAGATGATGAAACAGACAATGAAATATATTAGAAAGAAATCCAGGAGCACTGTAAGTATGGATTACAGCCAAAACGATCCAATCAATGCATCAGAATGGACTGACTCATTGGCAAAATCCCACAAACAAGACAGTCAAGAACAAATGGTATTAAAAAAAAGTATACATTTGCTTATATTACTAAAAATGGTAGATTGCCAAAAGTGATGAAGAATAATTGCTTCTTTATATTTTTGTCTGCCTGTGCAATGAAATTAAATTGGTCTGCTTAGTCACACTTTTTGCTTGGAGTCAGTGGGCTGTTTCCCTCCCATGAAAGTCAAAGGGTTTAATACGTTTTATTTTGACATGACAGCATAAGCACTTAGTAAAATAATCAGACAAAAATATCTACCCTATTTTAAACATAGTAAAAAATAAGTCCAAATGTTTTGGCAGAGATGCAGTTTAATGGAAGGTTTTGCTTGAGAGAATATAGATTTTTGGAACATAAAGCACAACCTTGAGAGAGGTCCATTAAGTTAGTAAGAACATCATGAAATACCCTATGAAGGTCTACACATGGAAGCTTTTTAATTGGGTGGTAATTGGCTATTCCAGTTCTCCAGTATTAATACCTCGATCAGAATAAAAATGAATGAGAATGAATCCTTCCTTTATAAAGATTTGAAGTGATTGTAAAACTATTTTGAATAAGAAGGGCAAAGAGTTTGAAGACATTAAGCAAAGTTTATGAAGTTCATGATCTCATGTGGATTCTCTTTTTTTTTTTTGTACCTATTCCCAAAGAATGATTTTTATTTTCTCCCTCTCTTTTTAAACCCATCTATTTTCACCACTGAAGTTACAGCTACTGAATTAAGTAGGAAAAGATAAGGTTTCCAAGTACTGGTTACAACTCAGAATGAATTTGAAAGAAGATAAAGCAGAGGTGTTTGTGATATTCAGTGATGAAAAAAGATAATCTGTCCTTGAACTTTGTCCTCTAAGGATCAGTGCAAAGAGTCTTATTTTGATTAACTTGTGAAAGATGAATTAGGGATTGGGGGAAGGAGGACAAAGGAAAGAAGAATCCTTAATTACAATCTTAAGCAACTGTGTGCAATCATGTTTCAGGATTTTCTTGCCTGAATACATCTTATTAAGTTGTAACCGTGCACTCAGACACTCCATAACTTGGAGAATGAAGATTGCTTCTAGTTGCTCTCTTTAAACCACTTCTTCAGTTCACAGATGCCATGATGCTGAATTGCCTCTCCCGGATTAGAAGGGTGACATTGGAAATCAGGTCTGAAAACGAAGCTAAAAGACAAGGAGCACAGCAGTTGCTCCTTGCTTATTCAAATACTCACGCACGTTCGCATGTATTTTTAAAAAGACAATTAGTTTCTCGGTGATAGAAACCAATTATTCAGCATTTTATTAAGAATTGATCTTATCCTCACATTACTTTCCTATAGCTGACCCCAAACTTCACAGTATATGAGGAGTGAAAATTAATTATAAACGCACATTCCTAGTTTGTTCCTAGGATGTTCAGAAGGCCTTTCTGCTAGAGTTATAGATCAAAAGACATTGGCCAAAGTTTATTTGTTACACTTGCCCTTGGTGCGATCCATTGTGCTAAAACCAGCACGTGTTAAAAATATTTGTGTCCGTGGAAAATGTCAGTTCAGCAGCTCCCACATTTGGGAACCTCTGCCTTTTTTTTTTTTAACACTATTTTTTTGCAGGGAGGAGTCCTGACTCCTTGGCTGATCACCTTCAAGTTGTACATCGGATTCATTCAGCACACCCCCAAAAAGCGAGGTAAGCGCTGAAAAGAAACGGAAAGTTTCCGTTGCCGCTTCCCCTGCCGGGCCGACCCAAGCAGAAGCAGGTGCTGGGTTCCCTGGGCTCCGCGGGCCGTTCGCGGGCTGCTGCTAGCCCAAGCGTGACTCTGCGCCTTCTCCTCCCACCGCTGCGCACAGCTCCAGCCGCCGTTCGCTCTGTGAAAGCGCCTTGTGTTTATTTATTTTTCACCCTCTCCTCCCACTTCGCACCCACCCTCACCCCCCGAGCCGCGGTTAAAGAGGGCTGGGGGATGCTGCGCGGTCCGATGGCCCTCGCGCGGGTGAGTGGCGGGTTCGTGCCCCGGCACCTGGACAGGGGACCCCGGCCCGGCCCCCGCTTCCCCGCCGCCTTGACCCGGGGCGGGGTGCGTGGGTGGGGGTGGATTTCACACGTGGAAGCAGGGCAGACTGGGGAGACTGGAAGGGCAGAACTGAAAGCAGGGACCCCCTCAAGTTTCGGATTAGTTTTGCGACTTTGCCTTCACGCCTCGGGAGCAAAATCGATCGCAGCTTCGCGGACAAGTTGAGAAGGGGCGAGGGGGGGCGGAGGGATAAATAAAAAAAAATTCTTAAACTCTCTCCTTCAGCTCTGCGTTTCAAATGCAAATCGGGAGATAGATTGGCTCCAGCCCCACCCCCTAGCCCGGCTCCTGATTTTTATCCAAAGGACTCCATCTGTATATCCTGTCAAGGAGGAGGAGGAGGAGAGGCGGGGGCAATAGGGCCGGGCAGGCTGCTCGCTCCCTGAATCCCTTTTCAACAGCTATCACTGGGTCCTCGGGAGCTACAAAGAGTCCCAGTGCCTCCTCTGGGCGCCCTCGGACGTAGCTAGCAGCCGGAGCGGTGACATCCCCTGCCCGGAGCAGCATCCCCACCTCCTCTGCCTTCTTCCCTCCCTCCCCCCTCTTCCTTCCCTCCTCTTCCTCCTCCTCCTCCCGCAGCCACGATCCGCACCCAGTCGGAGCTGGGCTTGGCACCGGCACCCACTTCTCCCACCGTGTGCCCGTGCCGTGCCGTGGAGGAGGAAGAGGAGGAGGAGCGGAGCGGCGGCGGCGGCAGCGCTCCTACCTCCGCGGGTGCGGGCGATTGCGCGGGCGGGCGCGCAGCCCCCATGCCTGGCGGGCACAGCCCGGCTCCGCCCGGGAGCATCCCGCATCCCGCCAGCATCCCGCCAGCACTTCGCCGCGGAGGCTCCGTCGGTCCTTAAGGATTAAAACACTCGCTGAAGGCAGCTGAGGGAGAAGGGGAGCAGGTAAGTGCCTTCCGCGACTGTCCTCGCTTCCCACTTCCCCTCCCGTGCAGGCAGACCAGAGACAGGAGTACTTGCAGGAGAGGGTTGTGTGGGGTTTGTCTCCTCTTCTTCCATTCCCCCATCCCCAACTGCCCCTAAACTGCTGCAGCTCGGGGTGCCGGCGGAGGGCAGGGGCCGGGCAGCGTCTCGGGGAGCGGCGGTGGGAGAAGCAGTTCCAGCTGTGGCTCCAGCTGTGGCAGGGGTGCGCGAGCACTGGGGCTGTGTGTGCATCTTCGGAAACACAGGAGAACAATAGCATCGCCGTGACTCTTTGGAGAAGTGTCACAAACGAGCGAGGAGGTGGGATGGAGGAAGGGGAGGACCAGGGACTTGTGCGAAATCCGGGCAGCACCAAGTCCTCGCCACCTCAGTCCTCTCTGCCAGACCAGCGCGGCTGTCTTGCTCGAGCTCGGAGTCCGGTACCGATTCTACAGAGGAAAAGATTCCAGAGGTCAGGAAATTTCCTGAGTTATTTCCTAGCGCTTTCCACCTTTCACGTCAAGGATGTGGTAGAGTTTCCAAGTGTTGAAAAAGATGGGAGCTCGTTTCTTTGATTAGTATTCAGCTGGTAAGGCTGGCTCTGCAGTGCTTGGCTGTTTGATACTGACCCTTCCCCCCTTACCCCGTCCCCTCATCTATCCACATGTCCTGCACTCCTGTGATAGGCTGCGTGCACCGGTAGCAAGTGGTTTGTGAGCTGGATCCTCTGATTTTTGGTTGCTAAATGGAGAAAAAAAATTCCCTTTTAGAAGTAAGATTTAGGCTTTATTCTCCTGCTCTCAAAAGGTGAGGCAATTCAGGTGAGCTAAGGGTTCTGCAAACGATGTCTGAGGGATTTAGGGGAGGGATGGGAGACAGAGGCTAGTAAGGGGCTCTGATTCTGGGACCTGAGATGCTGATTCTCCAATCTTTCCCCATTGCAAGGATCAAATCTGGTGTTCTGGTAGATAACTTCTCAAGTCAAAGCAGAGACTTTAAAGGGCAGAGTATACTTTATATTCTCTCTAACAAGACACACTGCCTTGCCATTTTTCAGCTGGAACATGGGCGATTGTACAACTTTGCAGGAAATAAATTGCTTTTCCAGGACAAATAAATAAATACATAAAGGGGACAAAGTCTTCAGAATGCCTGTTTGTGAAGCAGCCTCCCCTTGGTAGTGATGTGTGACTTTACTCTTCTCCCCTTACTGCTAATTGTTCCCGTGTTGTGTTAGCTGAAGTTTGCAGGGAATTATTACTGCTGAAAGCTAGCTACTTCTGTTTTTGAAAAAGCTATGTCTGCATAATCCCAGGTGAAGAGTTGTACAGCAGCATCAAAGTTGCATAAGTAAATGAAGTTTGCGTAGAGTATAGGAACGTACAACAGGTCATCAGATAAGGATTAGTTGGGAAAGGATGCTGGTTTGCACTTAGCAGTATCGGAACAGTTTTACAGATGCAAAAGTGAGGATGCTTAGAAATGATATGACTGTACCACATTACAGCCAGTTCAGTGCAAAGAGTGTGTTATATACTCTTTGGAGGGAAAGAAAAAGAAGGAAAAACCCACTAAATAAATTTAAGAGGAGTATCTAGAGACCAAATGCGACATGCTGTGTAAAGTCTTTGCACACACTTTTCTAGCTCTCCAGCCTGCAACTGCCAGGGGATCGAATCTAGACACGCTTCTTTTTTTAGGGTCATGAAGAAAGGCTAAGTAAGATTTTAAAAAACAGTTACAGTAAAAGCAAGGGCAGAAGAGCAGAGGAGCCCAAAGCGTCCTCTGACAACGTCTAATGTTAAATATGCAAAAAATCTTGGATTTGAGTACATAATGTAGATTAAAAACTACCTGGAAAAGTAGGGGAATATCAAAGGTAATAATCTCAGCTACTACTGCAAGTTAACCCTGTCAGTTAATGTAAATACAAACATCAGTAATTCAGACTATTTTCTTGCAAAAAGCCATTAAAGACTGCAGGTTCAATCAGAGGGCATTTCACCCTTCTAATGGGAGACTTTACTGTAATTAAAGGCTGATGTAGGTCATTAGAATTGTGTAAAGAGTCACATGACAGCCTCACAACTCTCTTAAGTCTACTTTTATTCATTTACTAGCAAAGCATTCTTGATTATTTCTATTGATTTAATAGTGAATAAACCTTCTGTCTAAAGGGTCATCATAAAGCATTTGTGTAACTGCTGGTTATCCATGAATTATCTGATGAGATGAATGGGTATAGCATCCACTTACCCTTTTCATGCATAACTGTGTGTGTGCATGCTTTGACCATATTTTTCTATGTTTCTCCAGCAGGCAGAGGCTTGGCTGATGAAAATCACTATTAATGCAAACCATTGGGTTGTTCTGCTCTTAAGTTGAAGTCCTACTTTGCTGTAAACCTGGCTAAGCCTTTTCTCAAAGGCATCCAACTCACAGATTGACTCCAATGTGCAATGAAAATAGAAAGTGTTTTAAACTTCAAATGATTTGCAGATGAATGTACTGCTTGGGAGCCAGTTTTAGTGACAGGTGGGCTATTCAGTTTCTCTATATGCTTTTGGCTATTGCCTTCAATAACTGATGTGTTCAGTGATTCTTCAATGAAGGCCTTTCTTGAGCCATTCGGTTTCCTTTTGTTTATCATGCACATATTTATCCCTGTACATTTTCATGCGACTACTGGGCATTGTTTTCTCATGGCAATACAAAGACAACATTAAATTCTAGCTGAGGAGGGGTGCGTAAAGCAGATGACTTCAGTTCTTCCTGTCAAACTAGGCTTAACTCGAAGCAGTAATGCAGGAGTGCCTCCTCTGGGAATTCAGCGGTTCTGCAAGAAAGTCATCCCGAGGTATTCTGTGAAATTCCTCAGCTTAAATGAGGCTGCAGAAATTGAGCTGGTGGAAATTTAAATATTCGACTTGATTGGCCACAGACGTACAAATACTGCTGGCCTCTCTTTTCAATAACCGATCAAATTAGCATAATCCTTTCAAGCAACTTAAAGCTATAAAATGCACCATCGCAAGGTGAAAAACCAGCAAAGCTCTTCCATATGGAGAAAAAGATATTAATGCCCCCCTAAATCTTTCTTTTGTTCATTTTTCCTAAGGAATAAAAGAAACCTATCAACAACCCAAACAACTTAGCTCTCTAGCCACATGCAGTCTTCTGACCAGCTGCAGAGTAGTATGAGAGATCAAAAGCCTGGTTTTCCCTGTGCAGTTTTTGAAGCCATATCACTTACTGAAGTGTGCCGAGTGTTTTTCCTGTTGTCTCATCAGGTCCTTTCACCTGAGTCAGAGGGTATCTGAGCCAGTTCAGTGTAACATCGCCATATGTTTAGAGCCATGATAGTTCTTTTGCTGGGTAGCCAGATGCCAGCTGCAGGATGTGCACTACATTTACAGATCTCCCGTGTGAATATTTAGGCCAGTTAGTGACAGGATGTTGTGGTCTGTAGTTGTAATGTCATCTGGCACAGGAATTTAATCAATTTCGTCATACTGCCTTGAGTCGCAGAACTTCACGTAATGGAATGGTCCCCCCTTCACTTGCTCCAAAGTACCCTCCTCTTTTCTTTATCTTTTTCTCTTCAATTCACTGGAAAAAAATGATAACCAGACATTGCAATCTACACTGTAATTAGGCACCTTATCTCTGCTCAACCCTTTGTCTCAAGGATCACAGAATTCCTGTGCGTGTGAAGGATCCTCCATGATGTTTAGGATGTGTGACATAAAGGACCTACAGGCTATCAGCAAAGGGGAAATTTCTCTGCCATAGACAGTGACAACCTTTCTGATGGATGTTCTAAAATAGAATGTAAAAATACAAATGTTTCAGTGAGGGTAGCTCAGCTGTCATGGTCTCACCTGATGGTTCACTGTGTTTAAGGGGTCATGGTTCAAGATCCAGTGGCAACAGTCATCCTCAGAATTGTCTTATCATTCAAAGTCTTACTGTATCTAATGAATAAGTAGAGGGAAAAAAAAAACCCTGAACATGGGGTTGCTGTGCACTCTTGGCCTACCTGAAGCAAAATTGGCCATCAAGTGTTGTCAGGACTGCACTTCCAGAGACACAAGTTAGCTCAGTGAATTTTGAAATGCTGTCAAAAACTGAAGCAATCTGATGAAAGTAGAATAACGGGGGGAAAAGAGAGGTAACAGGAAAGGAAAACTCTTTAGCTACACATTAAGTGAATGCCCTCACCTGACAGTGGGATTTCAAAAGAGGGAAGTCTAGTCCAGACTGGTGGAGTTTAGAAACAGGTTTTGTAATCTTGTACCTTGGAGAGACTTCAGGACTATGTAGAGTGGAGGACAAGACTCCCTGCTGGGCTAAAGAGGTTGACAGGAAAATGGTATGGTCTACAGATTAAGCTGACACTGGTAGTAACATGTGAGTGGAAGTCCTCAGGAATTTGCACTGCAAAGGTTAGGTGGTACAAAGATGATCTCAAGAACCTTCAGCGAATGGCCCTACAAGGCTGGGGAACACTCAGGGGCAGGAAAAGAGGGATTCCCTGAGGACATCTAGGCGACTGAATATGTGTTTCATCCACATCTGTTGGCACTCACTGCTCCACACAAGTGAGGACTAGGCTTGTTGCATTGTTTTAGAAATCATGGATCAAAGCAAAATATTCAGAGAGATTTTTCAGTGGGTGTAAATTACTCTTAATTGCTTGCAGTGAGGGGAACTGCTCCTTGAAGCTGAGGATCTTCTTTGTGTGCTGGATGTTTTCAGCAAATCAAGATTGCCCCTCAGAGACAGTGCATGAGACTGTCTCTTTGACACTAGCAGATTGTTTCAGTAAAGTGGAGTAGTAACATTTTCCAGATTAGCAGTGCTCACCAGAACACTTCTGCTACTAGATAGGAGCTTAAATATAGTCCAATTTCTGTACAGCAGATGGGAGAGGATGTCATTTTTATGGTATATATTGAATAAGGAGGTTATTATTTTTTTGAAGGTGTATTCTTCAGCCTGATGTCTTACATATCGTACCAGCTATTTAGGAGCATAAACATGAGAGATTAGATATTTAGCAGAATTTGGGTTAAACTTTTGTATTGATCCTTATAGTTCTTCGCATAGACAAGGTGTCACTGTTCTGGTAAGATAAACTGTGTGCACAGTCCAGATCACATCACATACTCTGAGCTACACATCATATTTCTGATTGCCAGGATAATATGCAAAGTAAATAGGGAATGCAAGCCTAGCTGTGAAAGGTGGAGCCTGGTGCTTTAAATATACCAGCAGACAAATTAATTTTGTTTTTGAAGCCTAAATTGCTTTTTATGTAGGCAGAGCACGAGTGAGAAGGCGTGATTGCGTTTTCCCCCAGCTTGGGGAGGGAAGTAGCATTTTAGAGATGTAGAAACAACAAGATGCACTTCTGTCCTAGGGTAACACATGGCATCAATTGCAACCGAAAATATTTCTCAGTTCTGTGTGCTCTTGAGTTCTGTTTGTACAGAAAGTGATAGCACTCCATAAAAAAGCATCTTTAAACATAAAATACAAAATGGTTGCAGGTCAGCTGTGCCTTCACCTGACACTGAAGCCTGTAAACACAGATACTAGAGAAGGCGATGAAATCGGGGTGCCTCATAAGCTGTATTGCTGTCAGTGTTAGTCACATCGACTGCTGCAAGTGCACTGAAATTGTACCTTGCTGTGAGACAGAAAACAACCCAACAGCACCTGTTGTTTTCAGTGCTATGAATGCTGGGGTTTTGCTTATGTGGACTTGTGGACTTTACACTGACGGACTTCCTAGAACAGGTGATGTTGAAGTGCTAATTGTACTTGGACATAAATACATTTTTACTTTTAAAATCCATAGAAATACGTGTATCTGTATCAGCAAGAAAGGGAATGCAGGCTATTAAATAATTATTCCCAAGACAGAAAGATTTTTAGATACCAGACAGTTTTACTACTTCTTTCGTAGAATCAACCATGGCCTCAAATGCCCCATCTACTTGTTTCTCAAACAAGTAGATTCCACCACCTCCCTGGGCAGCCTGTTCCAGTTCTCAACCACACTATCAGCAAAGGACTTCTTCCTAAGATCCAATCTAAACCTCTCCTGATGCAATTGGAGGCCATTTGCCCTCATCATAGCATTAGTAATTTGGGAGAAGAGCCCAGCAGCAGCCTCGCTACGACCTCCTTTTAGGTAGTTGTAGAAAGCAATAAGGTCTCCTGTCAGCCTCCTCTTCTCTAGACTAAATAACCCCAGTTCTCGTAGCTGCTCTTCATAGAGCATGTTTTCCAGACCTCTCCTCAGCTTCGTTGCCCTGTCACACCCAAAAAGCAACATGCTGAAAAAACTGTAAATAAAAACCTAACGATAACAACACAAAAAATAGGCACTGAAAGAAATAGGAAGGGATTGAAGGAAGGGAAGAATATTTCACAGCAGAAAGTGCTGTCACACAGCTGAGTAAAAATAATTGGAATTCGGGAGACTGTGTGGGGAAAGTATTTGAGAATGAGTAAACGACAACAATTTTTTTTTCCAGGGGGTGTGAGTATTCTGCTTTTCATCAGATTGTGCTGTCTAGCATATGGACTATTTTTCAGTTGGTATTTTGGGTGTGTTTTCCAGCTCCGTGCTGTGGTGTGTGGCTGGGGACCGTGGCAGTCCATATGGTGGCTTTCATACTTTCCTGCAGGTGTAAAAGAAAGGATGTAAGAGAACAGTGTTCGAGATAAAAGGTTAGAGCAATTCTAGGTTTGAAATGTCTGTTCCGAGCAAGAACAAGACATTTCAAACCGCTTTAGTGGAATAACTCTAACATACTGTAAATGTTTTACTGACATTTCTTAAGAAAATCCATTTCGTATTTTTATCTGTGTTAAATAACAATCTGCTGCCTCTTGGAAATAAACTGACAGTTTATCAATATCAGATGTCTTTAACCTGACGTAACTTAGACACGGAGAGGGAAAGCAAAGGGTGCATAAGCAGCGGTTACTGCAAGCAACTCTTGTCTTACTTGAATTGAGTGGTAGGAAGTGAGCCTGTCACTGAGGAAGCACCGCCACGGTCCTTAATGCTTATTGCAGCCCTCTTGGTAATTCCTATGTTATATGGTCATGATTTACTCAATGGTCCAGATCAAAACTGAGCTATGGCTAGACGGGATTGATCTTTGCTGGCTATACTTACACATCCTCACCAGCAAACTGTACTTTGCTGGTGAGGATGACACCTGTGTGTTAATTGCACTTTGCCCATGCTGGAGAGGTGGCTTCTCTAACCATACCATCGCATTTTGGAAATTAGGGTGCTTAGGCAAGACATAGCCTGTCCTCTTTGTTTTACCTGTAGGGATGCACTGGATTTTCACATACGGAAGCTCTCAAATTGCTGCCGTTTAGCAAACACGCTCAGTGGGTTTGTGGTTTATCCCACCAGTCTCTAAGCAAAGCCTGTCTGGTGCAGGACAGGACCACAGAAGGGATTACTATAAAAAGGCTTTAAATACAGTCTGTAATCACAAGGGGGTTTTATTTGTTTCATGTTTCTGCCCTCTAGGTACCTTTGGCAGCACGATGCACAGGCGTTCTGCAGCTAAAAGAGTCTCGACACACTGAAAACAGATAGCAGAGATCACATTTCACTCGGCTTTAACAGTAGCGGGTAGGGACATAATGATAATCTATCCAAGAGCATTTAATGTGTCTGTGATTTAATGTCTAGCCTTTTTAGATTAATTGAATGTGGAAAGGATGAAATCTCTCTTCTTCCATGGCTTCCCAAGTAGCAGCGGTTCACTCCAAATGAACGCCTTGTTATCTGTTTTAATTTCATCCCTGTTTTCACCTTGTGTTTGGCACTCCTTAAATTATTCTCACCTGCCTCATTGCTCACACAGACAAGGAGGATGCCTGGTTCAGAGGGAGCATTGCTTATCCGGGGTTAATGCAGGTGATTCCCCTGAAAGGCAAAGCTACGTGTGGTTCTGACTGACAGAATGCAACCCTACGATAATAAGCATATGCATGTACTTATACTATACATGTGTTTGCACCTTGTACTAGGCACATGTCTTGGTCAGAGAAGGCTCATTATTGTAAAAGGCAGAGAAGAACTTATTTAAGTACTAGAGGTTTTTTTATTTCCTTTTTTTTTATTAGTGAGTTCCACTAAATCTTCAGGGTTTGGAAATACAAATGGACGAGATGCACAGGGAAAATAAAAAATGGATTGAAAAATCATCATTAACACGAGGTTTCGCTGAACACACAAAATTACATCATCCCCCAGTCTTTCAGAATTCACTTGTGCATAGGTGTATAAACTGATTTAACGCTTCTTACCGTGCCTGGAGACATTGGGGGTCAGGCTTGATGGGACTCTAGGCAATCTGGTCTGGTGACTGATCTCCCTGCTTGTCGCAGGGGGTTTGGACTAGATGACCTTTGGCGCTACCTTGCAACCCTACGATAATGTGGTTGTATTCTATGATTCTATGACATTTGCTTTAGGAATATAGTAAAAATGAGTGGGGAGACACGGGGGGCCTTTGGGAGGGTCAGTTCAGATCAAAACAAGTACAACATCTGATGTTCTGTGGCTTAAGAATCAACTGAGTTGTTCCAATTCATCTTACACTCCTTTATTTTACTTTTCAGTTATCTGGAGGAGAGTTAAGCAAACATATGTCCTTGCTGTTAATGTATCTTCCTGCCTGTAGCTGGTTTGTAATTATATCATGGTAATGGCAAGTAAAGCAGACTGGCAGACAGAGGGGGAAGAATCAAACCAAATCACTGTAAATAACTATACTTGCTTTGACTATTTTAAAGAGAAAAAAATATAATCATCATTTGAACTGGGGAAACTGGTGTGTTAAGAGAACAGCCATGGGAAAACTATAAATACAGATGAATCAGCGGTAGCAGTGCCATCCAAGGAATGTGCTCTAAACTCTGAGAGACTTATTATGTGAAGTCAACTGTGCTGATGATGAGGGTAGTCACGAATAATTTTGATGCGCTATGTGAAAGCTGTAAATACTCTGGAAAAAGAAAAGTTATGAGTTATGACAACAGTTCTTTTCTTTTTTTCCCCAGATAGGTACCTATCACACCATTATTTTGGTGAAGGCTATTCAGCAGTGGTGACTTCTTCCAATCGACCACTTCCACAAAATATTATCTCTGGACTCCCTGTTGACACCCTACCAGAAGTTAAAGCTACTGAGACAACTGGAATTGTTCCTGCTCTCGTCAAGGTTTTTCATTTCACGGCAAAAAAAAAAATAAAAAAAAAAGATGAAGCTGGGCAAAGTGGAGTTCTGCCATTTTCTGCAGATGCTAGCTCTTTTCCTCTGTCTTTCCGGGATGAATCAAGCAGAGCTCTCGAGGTCCAGGTCAAAGCCCTACTTCCAATCAGGGAGGACGAGAACCAAGCGCAGCTGGGTGTGGAATCAGTTCTTTGTGCTGGAAGAATACATGGGCACAGACCCACTCTATGTAGGAAAGGTAGGGAATTTACACAAACTTTGGAGGGTGCAGACGCTTGTTTTTTTGTCGTGTTTATGTGGTGCCACCTGAGCACTGTAATTCTGTCAGCATGGTTGAATTAAGTTGGGATGGGACAAAGCTTCATAGTTTGAAAAAGAAAAATGTTTAGCAATTGAGAAAAGCAGAATGTTATGGCCTGAAGAAATGCTGTGAGATGGGGTTGTTCAGCCAGAAGAGTATGGGGGTGCCTTACAGTGATCTTCCAATGCCTGAAAGGGCTTATCAGGAGGCTGGCGAAGAACACTTCATAAGGGCTGGAAACAATAGGATGGGGGGAATCATTTTAAGCTGGAAAAGGGTAGATTTAGGCTGGACATGAGGAAAATGTTCTTTAATCTGAGGATGGTGAATCACTGGAACAGGTTGCCTAGAGAGGTGGTGGAGACCGCATCCCTGGAGACGTTCAAGGAGTCAGGATGAATGGGGGGTCTGGGCAATCTGCAAGAGCTAAGAACTAGTCCCAGTAAACAGAAGTCCTAGTGTTGTGTTGTTTGCTCCCTAAGGATCAGCACTACTGAAGGCAAGAGAGAAAGAACCAAGCATCTGGGGGTGTGACAATTGAAAAGGAGGGCATGTCTGCCTTACTGCTTCGCTTTGACATTGCCCAGCTGGCAGATTGGCACCTCAGGGGCCTCGTTGTGCTCCATGCAGAGCAGAGCCTTGTGTCTTTACCTTCCCTCTGATGGGCATCCAGCCAGTATCAAGCAAGCCCTCACATCAGGGCATCCCCAATGGCTCATCCTGCCTGCCCGTTGCAGCACATGGAGCACACAGAGCCCAGCTGTGAATCCACGCTTTGGCTCGTTTGCTGCCTTGTGCTGGTGGGTGAGAAGCTTCCTTCAGCAATTAAGGAGGGAAGAGAAAAGCCCTCTTGCGTCTCTGTGTAATGTTTATCGCATTGAAAGAAAAGCTCATTTTTTTTCTTGTTATATCAGAATCAAAAAATTGGATTTCCTTGTTAAAATATAGAAAATTTACGGAAAACAAGAGGGATGACAGCTTTTGGCAAGATCTGCAGAAAAGGAGATGGAGTACTCTGAAATCCACTGCTTCATCTATACGAGTGCATTGAATTGCAGCTCACTTAATTCGTCCTACTGAGACAGAAACCTCGATGCTTGTGTTAACACTGTTAAGCACTTAGGATTTAATCATGCCAACTGAATAATCAAGTTAAACGGGGAGCTCCTCTCGTGATTACAGCTATGGTTGTGTTTAGGTGCTTTTCTGAACTGTGAAATGGTACTTTGCACAACTGAGCCCTTCAGAAAGATGTACCAGAACCAGAAATGCCATCTCTTACTACAACATTCCTGAAAGTTTTTGTTAAATTTTAGGTTTGCGTAACAGTTCCTGTTCTGGTGCCAGGAAGCTGCTGTTTGGTTTTATAAGTTTTGTCTTTTAGGCAAAATTATTCTTAGGTCAGGGCTTCTCTTCTGCCTCTGGAAAATGGCATCCTTGGCATTATTATCTGGATGGAAAATGGCATCCTTGGCATTCTTGTCTGGAGATAAACGGGGAAGCTTACAAATGAGAATTTCTCTCCTGGAAAAGAAGTGTCTTTAAATGCTTGACTGAAGACTGCTTTTGATTTGTAGTAATTCTCCTAATCATCTGATTGCTATATTATGGCCAAAGATGCTGCGGTAGCACCTAGAGTACATGATATTTGCATGTAGGTTGTTATTTTTAGCTGCACAGTCTGCTCTTCCCTGTCCTTTACACGAGTCCTAGCATTCCTAAGCAGATATCTTCTGAAAAGCAAACCTTCTTTTCCTGAAACAGCCTGTGCCCAGCCTGATTTTTTGCATCAGCAGTAGGAATTGTTGGCTCAAGAACTTGCACTTGTACCAGCAATTCATTCTGTAGAAAAAGCAGATAGAAATTTGTTCTTGCAAAAGGAAGCCCATGTTCCTGGATACAGAGTCCTTGCTGAGCATCTTATAAGATAAGATGTGCCAGGTTCCTAACCTTCTCACTGGAGAGGCTTTTTACTGTGTGGTTCCTGAGGTGCAATCATGACTGAAGCTGCTTTCCCACGCAGGGGAGCAAAGAGGTGAAGAAGTGGTTTGCTTTCTGTACGTTAACATATTACATGTAGCACCACTCTGAAGTGAGCAGCAGTCACCTTCCTCTCTGCTCTTATCCCCATAAAAATGTTGCTGTTCTTGTTTCCAGCACTTTGCAGACAGATAGGGACAGAGAAGACAGACATAGACGGGAAGGTTGGAGATTTGGGTTGGTTAGTTGGGGGTTTTTGTTTTCTATGGCAAGGAAAGGAGTGGCATCACTCACTTCTTTCGTGAAGTGAAAGCAGCAACCAGGTTCTACCATGTGTTTTGCAGAGGACTCCAGTCCTGGGGAGGTCAGTCCTTCATTATGTCATGCTCAGGATGCTTTGCCGGGTGCACATCCAGGAACCACGAACCTTGCTCCAGATTGTAAAGGCTGTGAGATGAAATGTTTCAGAAACACTCAGGCAAATAGAGCTACAACAGGGAATATTTTCTCTCCACCCCTACTCAGATATACAAAGTCCTGGGCAATCCCATATGGAAGGCAGCATTCAGAGAACATTGAGGTTACATGGCAAATTGCTCAGGAGTCATGAAATACCAATGTTAATGCCACATTCAGCATTTGCTTTGCCCTCCTGGGTGTGTGTGTTCTGACACTTTAATTACATGATCATGTCAGTTAAAATTCTTCTTTTTAAATAATGTAGCAGGATCCCTCCCTCTTCACCTTAGTGAGCAAGTCCTTCACTTAAAATATGTTTTGAGTGTTTTCATGTTTAACAAGATTTCAGTTCCATACCTGAGGTATAGTGCAGCCTTCCTTCTTGCATCCTTGACCTCCATCTATTGGCAGAATGGCTTTGGTTTTTTTGGGGTTTTTTTTAAACGTGATTTTCTGAAGGTCCTGTTTCTCCTGTTGCTCTGGAGAAACCTCTGAAGGAGTCCCATTGGTTGTACTCTAATAGGATAGACTGACAGAATTGGGGCTGTTCAGTCTGGAGAAGCGTTATACGGACTCATAGTGTCAGTACTATCAAGTGACTCCGGCTTAGTTATCGGGCTCATAGTGTGAAATTGGGTATCACTCAGGAGTGGGACCTAGCTGTCCCCAGCTCCTCTGAGGCTGTGAAGCAAAGGGGTTTACTCCCTGCCAAATTCACTGCTCTTTTAATGCAACACCATCCCTGGAGTCATTTAAGGTCGGGCTTGACAAGGCTGTGAGTGGTCTGACCTAGGTAGTTGTGTCTATGTAGGGAGGTTGGACTGGATGACCTCTAGAGGTTCTTTCCAGCCTGGAACATTCTATGATTTGTTAGGTTCTCATAAAGGGCTGGAGCATTCAACTCTTTAGCCCATTTACCTGTTAGATTGTCACCGTTATTTTCCAGACATGCCATGTAGGAGTTGAGGCAGTAAACTATGATGGTGATTTGGCTAGAAGGATTGGTGGCTTCTGTTTCCTGAAGAATGTTGACTATCGCTTGGTAATATTTTTTCGTGAAATGCCTTTCTCTGTATTTTCCGTGTAAGTGGCTTTAATGGGATCTATTTGGGCATAAAAATAATAGTACAGAGCTACTTTAAATGGTTTAATGCATAAACCACCTAAAACTAGGAAAAAAGTGCATACTATTCTATTGAATATATGAAAAGCTGTGTACAGTTTTGTAATTAAACTCTGTCTGGGTGCACACTGGCAAAAAGGGGTGCAGTTAAAGCAGAACTTCAAAATAACGTGGATATCTCTAATGGTTTTGTTACATAACTGACAGATATCCAGGGTTAGTTTAGTGTTGTGTGTTTGTTTGGGATGTTTGTTGTTGCTGTTGGGGGTTTTGTCTGTTTGTTCTGATTTGGTTTTGTTTTCATTGTACCTATTCTGCTGCAAGAGTGTCAGTCTCCCGAAAAGCATTCTAATGACATAGAGTCTTACCCAGCAACCATTTCATTTTTATTAAAGAAAAAAATAATAATCACAAGAAAACACAAACCTGAAGAAGTGAAAAAAGGCTGGGAGATCCTGATTGTTGCCTGGCTTCACTGTTTCCTTTTGGATCCAAACCAAAGCTCCTTCCCCAATGGCTCTAAATTTAGGTACAGGAACAGTTTCAAGCTGAGATAATTTATTTTCTTTTTTATTTTTCCCCCTTAAACCTGACTCAAATACGAAGGGATAAAAATAATAGGGAAAAAGACATGGACTTCATTGAGCACTAACTCCAGAAGTTTATATTTAACAGAAACACAGAATTAATCTGGTTGGAAAAGACCTTTGGGTTCAAGTCCAACCATCAATCCCACTCTACAAAAGTTCACCCTTAAACCACATCCCTCAACTCCACATCCAAATTATCTTTAAAGACATTCAGGAATGGCGACCCAACTCCCTCCCTGGGCAGTCTTTTTCCACAGAAAGCGTGGTCAGTCACTGGAACAAAAATTTCTAATGTCAAGTCTAACCCTCCCCTGTTGTAGTTCGAGCCCATTCCCTCTTGTTCTATCACTAATTACTGGTGAGAAGAGACCAGCACCAACCTCTCCACAATGTCCTTTTAGGTAGTTGTAGAGAGTGATGAGGTCTCCTTTCAGCTTCCTCTTCTTCAAATGAAAGAGCTTTGAGAGATCCAAACTTTGAGAGGCTCTCTGGTACTCCTCAAAAATAACACTTGCAGTACTTCGTGTGTAGTTGTCATTTATATTGTACGGGGAAGGAAACCATAAACCCTAACCTGTGTTTGATAGATGGTAAAACAAGAAAAGAAAAGGTTAAATGAGTGGACTAAGAGCATGTAATTTGTTAGAGCTCAGATTCATTGCTTTTCAATTCCATTTTATCTGCCTTGTTGTCTTTCCTGTAACTATTTTGAGATGAAAAGGCTTGTTTGATTCAATTTTCAAACACGGACCAAAGTGCATAAAAGCTAGTATTTGCATTACTCTTTTCTGAAAAAGTACAGAATGAGTGAAGCGTTAAAAAACCCCACAAGTGAACTTAAATGTTCTCTAGAAAATTGGTGCATTTGAGAGAACTTAGAAGTTTCCATTGAGGCAGGGTGGGGAAAAGGCTTTTCGAGCAGCAGAATAACAAAGAGTTTATGTGATTGTCAACAAGGAGAGTGGGCTGTTTTTTTCCAGCCTCCTCATTTTGAAGAGAGGGAAGCCGGACAGGAGAGGAAACTGATTTTTTTTTTTTTCTTAATACTGATTTTTTTAGTGTTTGTTTTCTGTTTTGCAAAGGTGCTGGTGAATGTGTCAATAAGATGACAGAACTATTCACACTTGGTACGTGTGTGTGCTCTGACCTTAAATGTAGCCATAGATACGTGGTCAGAAGCAGGGCTCCTTTTCTGGATCATCACCTGGCACTTCCAGGTGCTACCAATGATTATTTTTTTTGTTTTTTGGCTGACTTGGGTAATTGGTGTCTTTGCTAAACTACTTTAAGGCAGTGACTGCTGTGGAAGAGGCAGTCACTCAGTCAGACCCTTCAGACTGACATGTGAGGAACTGAGGGAACTTCATCTGTGATGAAGGGGCTGAGCATCTCTGCATAGAAATTAGCCCAAATGGCTTTTCAACTCTCTAGAAATTACAGCACAGCAGTTTTGCTGACACTTTGGGAAGTGGAGATGAAGTGAAATTGCAAAGGCTAAGTGTAGGTAAAAGAGGCTAAAATGCTACATTTGAGACAACAGAGCAGGAAGTGGTTTCGCATGAGATTCTCTGAAGAGCTCTGTCCCTCCTACTGCCTCTGGAGCTGACATAAGGGGACCTGCACTCTCTGCCCAGCCTCAGCCTCTGAGCATCCTATGCAAGATGTTCAAGCCTGCTCTGCAAGTACGGACCTGGCTGAGAGTAGCTACAGCTCTGGACATCTTTATTTTATTATTTAGTACTTTTGGGGAAAAAAACCCAAAAAAACCCAACCCAAATCAACTATTTTTTGGACATTATGTGGAAAAATAAGATGGCATAATATCTCATAGTGAAACTTCCCCTTTCTTGTAGTTTTTACTCATTTTCTGCTTATGTTGTCTTTGCTTTTATCATAATCTTTGAAGCATTGTTGTTTTAGATGCTCCCAAAAGGCCATTCATGAAAGTCAAATAGCAAACCTGCTGCATTTCTGATATTTATCCATCTGAGGAACTCTTTGTCATATCATGCTATGAAAATTGATAACAGTTGACCTTTGCAGTAAAATGGGACATGCCATTCCTGTCAATGTTTTTTCTACCACAATAGCTGCAAATGAAACAAAGGAACAGACAAAATAGTCAAGTCCTGCTTAGCTGCTCTATGGATTGGTCAGGTCTTGATGAAGAGATGTTTCGACTGCACAGCGGTGGTATGCATTGCTGGAGAGAGTCCAGCGCAGAGCCACAAAGATGATTAAAGGAGTGGATCATCTCCCTGATGAGGAAAGGCTGAGGGAGCTGGGTCTCTTTAGCTTGGAAAAAAGGAGACTGAGAGGTGACCTCATTAATGTTTATAAATATGTTAAGGGTGGGCGTCAGGAGGATGGAGCCAGGCTCTGCTCAATGTCATCTAATGATAGGACAAGGGGCAGTGGGTGTGAGCTGGAACAGAGGAGGTTCCACATAAATGAGAAGGAACTTCTTCACAGTGAGAATGACAGAGCACTGGAACAGGCTGCCCAGAGAGGATGTGGAGTCTCCTCTGGAGACATATAAGACATGTTCCTGTGTGACTTGATCGAGGTGATTCTGCTGTGTTGGGGGGATTGGACGAGATGATCTTTCAAGGTCCCTTCCAATCCCAAATGTTCTGTAATTCTGTGAATTTACTATCTCATCCTGTACCATGCCGTAACACACACTTTCTTCACTGGATAGCTGCTGTGGGCTTTGCGTTGCTCTGTCCGTTACTTTATTTGGATTACCCCAAATAACTGAGAGCTGACTGACAGTCTCAGTATTTCCTACTCAACATGCAGGGCTAAAGTGTCTCTGGGGACAACGGTGAGATTAAGGCACACTGGAAGAATTATCCAGAGGGATAACCCAGAATCTACTGCTTTTTCCTGGTTGATTTCATTAGCCTGCACAGCTACAGAGTAATTTCCTCTTTCCCTCTTCATAGGAAGTCATCTTCTCACATAGCTGAACTGATGCAGAAATGGGTTTTATGCTGGGGATTTAAAGTGATGACAATTTTACATGCTTGAGCACTAAAAGACAATTTGTATGTAATTTCATTATTAGAAGCGATAATAGAGTTGAGAGACTTATGGTTGGATACTGAACCAGAACATGCAGCTTTTTGATCTTTTAGTATAATACAGAACATTGATCCTTAACTTGTGGCATTACAGAAGAGGAAGGTTAGTGAAGGTGATGACAACATCCGTAAATTAAGCAGCCCTCATCGCAGCTTTTTGTTCAATGGCACAGTCATGCTATTTATATAATCCTGTAATACCAGCTCTGTGTTTCAGTAGACTAATAGGCTCTACCTGCAGTGCTCTGCTCTGTATTTCTTTGGGGCATTATTTAGAACTGTATTTTATGGGTCTCTGACAAAACAGAAAAGCAGGAGTAAAAGCTAATTTTGCAGCAATATGCAGATGCAGGTCTCTTGTATGCTCGACTGGTTATCAGAAAATGCCTTCTTTTCACGAGATTTACAGTTTTGATGTCAGTCAAGCTCATGCTGCTTCAGCTGAACTGTTTTTAGCCAACTTCTAATGTTCCTTTTCCTTTTCATCTGCTGAGCTTGTTTTTAGTCCCCTAGTTCATGCTATTGGCTGTCACTCAACACACAGTTTCACCTCCATCTCTAAGCACACAGCTGTGTATTAATGACTTTGGAAACACAGTGGTGTACAACTAGGGCTACCAAGGACTGTGAGTATTTGCGTTACTCCAGGGTAACACAAATAAGTTAAGTCCTATTACTTAGGTAAGTAAGGGGAACATTAGTCAACATCCCCACAAAATAGCTTGAGAACAATAGCTCAGTATTTTTGTTCTCTTCTTTGCTGTGAAGACAGACTATTATTTGTTCTGAAAACAAGAATCGAGCAACGTTTTGAAACATGATGAGCAGATAACAGAGAGTTCTTTCCTGCCTTCATTTTCGATCTTTTATGGATGAAAACTTTGTTGAAATTCATAAGTTGAAATTCTACTTGGTATCTATACAGGCTATTTCTTACAGACCACTGAAGATAATGAATATTTTTTTCATTTGCTTTCAAAACATCAAACTTCATTCGCTTCAGAGTTTTACATCTTGCAGCCTGCCACCACACTGTGTTTTCCATGTTGTTTTTTTCTTAATACCTGCACTGTTAAACATAATTGTCTGTCTACAGGCTCACTGGGCATTCATTCCATGTATTTAGTGTTTTCCATGTGTCACAGTCTAGTGCTGCCAGGACTACTGCTGTCTTGTCACAATTTGACTGAATTTCTTCTTTCCTCCACACCATTGGGGTTTCTTTATGTCTTTGTTTAAGGTTTTTTTGGTTTGGGGATACTCATACTGCACTCCCCAGGTTCCTTCTGTTCTTTATTTTTAGTGATCACTTAATCAAATAGTCCCTGAGTACACACATCAGTTCTTCAGTGCTGACTGTTACCCCTTAAAGGAGCTACCTGTGAATATATATCTGGAGATCCTGAGAAAATCAAGAAATGGTTTCTTCATTCTTGACCACGAGCCAGCAATGTTCCCTTGTGGCCAAAAATGGTGGCCTGATCCTGGGATGGATCAGAAAGGCGGTGGTTAGCAGATTGAGAGGTGTGTCCTTCACCTGCCCTGGTGAGACCACGTCTGGAATCTTGTGTCCAGTTGTGGGACCCTCAGTTCCAGAAAGACACAGAAGTGCTTGAGAGAGTCCAGTGCAGAGCCACAATGGTGATGAAGAGAGTGGAACATCTCTTGGATGAGGAAAGGCTGAGTGAGCTGGGTCTCTTGAGCTTGGAGAAGATGAGACTGAGGGGTGACCTCATTCATGTTTATAAATCTGTGAAGGGTGGGTGTCAGGAGGATGGAGCCTGGCTCATCTCAGTATCATCTAATAATAGGACAAGCACTTGCACAGTCTCCTCCGGAGACGTTTAAAACCCGCTTGAATATGTTCCTATGGGACTTGGTCTAGGTGATCCTGCTGTGGCAGGGGGATTGAACTAGATGATCTTTCGAGGTCCTTTCCAGTCCCTAATTTTCTGTTTTTCTGTGATTCATGTCTAATAAGCCTTTCTACAATATACTTAACACAATCACAGAATTATCATGGCTGGAAAGGACCTCCAGGGTCATTGAGTCCAACCTTTGTCCTGTTATCTAGCTGCTAGACCATATCCCTAAGTGCCACGTCCACTCGCTCCTTAAACACCTCCAGGGATGGTGATAAGTCCTGGAAGAGCTCTGCAGTCCTGGAAGAGCTCTGCAGTATAATCTTTTCCTCTCAGCATTAAACACTTCACTGACAGAGGTCACTGAGCTAAGTGCTAATGGTGGAACAGCTGAAAGAAGAAAGATGTTAATATACTGGACTGCTCACTTCTCTCAGAGTAACTATTGGGTACCTTATGCTACCAGCATCTTCTCTGTCACTTGTGCACTGGAAGAGACACTTACTGTCATGTAAATTAGAGACAAGTAGCTTTTAGAAAAAGCACTGGAGTTTATGCTGTTAGAACTCTTAATTCAGCTGCAACTGTACAAACCATGGTTGTGGCATGAATACCAGCCTACACCGCTAGCAGAAGTTTGCTGAGGTCATAATGTTTAATCTCTCACAGCTTCAAGGCTAAGAAGGGGGATTAGTCTGTTAAAAATAGGAATTCATCTTTTTTTTTTTTTCCTAACATGATATTAAGAATATGTTGTCTATAACAGTAGATTGCTTGACCTCTGCCTGTACATGGAAACCAATAAACTTTCCTCAGTGTAAACCTAGCCTGTGAAGAATTACAGAATCCCAGAACATTAAGGATTGGAAGGGACATTGAAAGATCATCCAGTCCAAACACCCTGCCACAGCAGGATCCCCTAGATCAAGCACAGGAACATGTCCAGGCAGATTTTAAACATCTCCAGAGAAAGACTCCCTGACAGCCTGCTCCAGTGCTCCATCACCCTCACTGTGAAGAAATTCTTTCTCATATTTAAGTGGAATCTCTGATCTTCCAGGTTACACCCATTGCCCCTTGTCCTATCATTAGATGAATGGTTCCATTCCCCTAACACTTCACATATTTATAAACATTAGTGACGTTACCCCTCAGTCTCCTTTTTTCCAAACTAAAGAGCCCCAGTTTCCTCAGCCTTTCCTCATCAGGGAGATGCTCCACTTCCTTCATCTTTGTGGCTTTGCGCTGGACTCTCTCTAGTAGTTCTGTGTCCATCTTAAACTGAGGGGCTCCTTTGTAATGGAACACATCTTAAAAAGATGCTGATCACCAAAATCAATACATTTGTAAAACTATGCAATGTATTTAAGTTTAATTATTGCAGATAGTTTTTGACTCAGCTAAAAAATTGCTACTGTTAATAGTTCCTTCTATATTCAGGTGTTTGCTGGTGCTACAGCCCAGTGCAACTGCAAACCTCATATTTTTATTTACATGGGTGTAAACCACATAGTATGATAGTAGTACTCTAGACATCATAAACAATATAGTGAAAAATAAACATTCTCTTATCTCTGGCATAAATAAGAGTACCAAGAAAAGTATGTCTCTTTTTGAGTTTTATTTGTCAGGATTGGATTTTTTTTTTTTATATAACAGTTTTTTGCAATTATTCATGTACCAGAAAATGAAAAACATGCCTTGCAGGCTCAGGCTCAGTCTGTCTTTTTCAGAGTGCTCCCATGGGAGAAGAAGGTAGCCCTAAACAATTGAGAAGAAAAGTTTTTTAATACGTGTTGTTTATTAAGTTGTGCTGTTCACAGAGTAACTGAAGATTTAACTCAGAGTCTTGAGATCAGATTTATTGACTCTAGCTGATCCCTTGAAAATATTCATTTTGGGGTTTTGGCAATTTTAAAATTGAATTTTTAACTGATCATTTATTCTGACATTTAGCAAAAGGGAATGCTGAAAGTTGATTGATAACAGAATGGAATGTGTTCCTATTTGTGACAGATTAAAAACCAGTGCTTTCCTTTCATATAGTCACACAGTATTCTGAAAGCTCTGAAGGGCTGCATTATGATGTTTCATGTGGACAAATAGGGTATATGTTGAGAAAAGCTTAGTGAGGTCTGACATAATGTTCTACCTACGTCACAGAGTCTTTTGGCTCTCACTGAGTATGGGTGGTGTATGGTGATATAAGCAGACTTGGCAGCAGGAATTCCACAACATTACCAGGTCATAGTGTCCCATCTAGTTTTGCTTATTTTTGTACTGGGTTCAGTTTTGGGCACCCCAATACAAGAAAGACATTGAGGTACTGGAGCAGGTCCAGAGAAGGGCAACAAGGTTGGTGAAGGGTCTGGAGAACAAATCTTGTGAGGAGCAGCTGAGAGCTCTGGGGCTCTTTAGTCTGGAGAAAAGAAGGCTGAGGAGAGCCATTCTAGCTGTCTGTAACTGCCTGAAAGGAGGGTGTAGAGAGGTGAGGGTTGGTCTCTTCTCCCAAGTAATGACTGACAGGACAAGAGGAAATGCCCTCAAGTTGCACCAGGGGAAGCTTGGGTTGGACATGAGCAGAAACTTCTGCCTGGAAAGGGTGTTCAGGCCTTGGAACAGGCTGCCCAGGGAAGGGCCAGTCCTGGACTGTTTAAAAGTTGTGTGGATCTGGAGTTTAAGGGCTTGGTTTAGCTTGTTAGAATTAAGGTTAATGGTTGGAGTTAATGACCTTAGAAGTCTTTCCAACACAAACAATTCTACAATTCTCTGAAAATCAGAAAAAGTTGCCTGGAGGACTAGAGACCGCCAATTTTCATAGAATCATAAAGTCTTTCGGGTTAGAAAAGACCCTTGGGTTCATCAAGTCCAACAATTAACCATACTCTACAAGTTCACCTCTAAAAAAAATCCTCCAACACTACATCAAAGCAACTTTTAAACCCATTCCAGTGCCTGACCACTCTCTCCATGAAGAACATTTTCATTACACATTTTCTTGGTGTCTAGTCTAAACCTGTTCTGTGGAGGCTTGAAGCCCTTCCCTCTGGTTCTGTCATTGATGACCTGTGAGAAGAGACCAGCACCACCATCTCTATAATGTCCTTTCAGACTGTTGTAGAGAGCGATGATGTGACCCCTTAGCTGCCTCCTCCTTAAACTAAACAGCCCCAACTCTCTCAATCCCTTCTCATAAAATTGATTCTGCAGGCTCTTTACCAGCTTCATTGCCCAAATTTTGTTGCTGTGAAATCCATGTTATGATAATTAAGTCCACAAAGTTATTTCTCATTTTAAATCCTTCCAAAATATGTAAAATCTATTACTTGGATACTTGTGTAGGGATGATAATCTGCTTTTACATTTCAAACTGAAGAACCAAATTGTAACCCTGCTGACTCGGCAATTAAGCAATTAATTTTGCTTACAAGGTAGCCAGGTGCTGTATTAAGAAAAGTTTAGCTTGATATTCTGTAACAATGAGAAGTTTTAGGCACAGTTGTGGAAAGCAGATGGTCATTTCAAGTTTCAATGATCACGGTATAAATGCCATGCCATAAATTAGTAAAAAACTTGTATTTTCTCTTATATAAAACTTAGAGACATTATATGGGCAAAACAGGCATTTGGGAAAGAACTTGGCACATATTTATGTTTCTTTTAAACTTGCAGAGCTGTAATTCTGCATAGTGTTGGTACTGCCTCTACCTAGATGCAGGATCTTACACTTGGTCTTGTTGAACCTTATGAGGTTGACTTGTGCCCACCTCTCCAGCTTGTCCAGGTCTCTCTGGATGGCATCCCTGCCCTCCAGCGTGTCTGCTGCGCCACACAGCTTGGTGTCATCAGCAAACTTGCTCAGGGTGCACTCAATGGCTCTGTCCATGTAAGACAGAAATGTTCAACAAGACTGGTCCCAGGACTGATCCCTGGGTCCCAGGACTGATTTGATTGCTGAATCAAATGTTCTCCTGAATGCATATTAATCCATCATGAAAAATATGGAGAGGAAAGGAAATAGTAATTCTTCAAACAGACGTTTAAAACCCACCTGGATATGTTCCTGTGTAACTTCACAGAACATCAGGGACTGGAAGGGACCTCAAAAGATCATCTAGTCCAATCCCTCTGCCAGAGCAGGATCACCTAGACTAAGTCGCACAGGAACATATCCAGGTAGGTTTTAAATGTCTGCAGAGAAGGAGACTCCACAGCCTCCCTGGACAGCCTGTTCAAGTACTCCATCACCCTCACTGGGAAGAAGTTCCTTCTCATATTCATTTGGAACCTCCTATGTTCCAGCCCCTTGTCCTATCGTTGGATGACATGGTCATCCTGCTGTCCACCAGGACCCCCAAGTCCCTTTCTCCTACACTGCTCTCCAACAGGTCAATCTCCAGCCTATACTGGTACCTGAGGTTGTTCCTGTCCAGATGCAAGACTCTACATTTACCCTTGTTATAGTTTGTTACATTTTTCCCTGACCAACTCTCCAGCCTGTGCAGGTCCTGCTGAATGGCAGCACAGTCTGCTGGATTGTCTGCCACACCTCCCAGCTTGGTGTCATCTGCAAACTTGCTGACAGTGCACTCTAATCCCTCATCTAAGTCCTTAATGAATAGATTACATAGTACTGGTCCCAGCACCGACCCTTGGGGGACTCCACTAGATACAGGCCTCCAACTAGACTCTGTTCCATTGACCACCACTCTCTGGCTTCTAGTCTGAACCTCACTACCTGATCATCTAGACTACACTGCCTCATTATGGCTGTGAGGATGCTGTTGGAGACTGTGTCAAATGCTTTATTGAAGTCAAGATAGACCACATCCACCACTCTGCCATCATCTATCCACCTGGTTATGCCCTCATTAAAAGGCTATCAGGTTAGTGAAGCATGACTTCCCTTTGGTGAAGCCATGCTGATTGTTGCTAATAACTCTCCTGTCCTTGCTGTGCATAAAGACAGCGTCAAGGATAAATTGTTCCATCACCTTTCCTGGGATAGAGGTGAGGCTGAGCAGTCTATAGTTACCTGGGTCCTCCTTCTTACCCTTTTTGAAGATTGGAGTGACATTTGCTATCCTCCAGTCCCCAGGCACCTCTCCTGATCCCCATGACTTAGAAAAGCTGATGGAGAGTGTTCTTGATCTAGGTCATCCTGCTGTGGTGGGGCGATTGGACTGGATGATCTTTCCAATCCCTAATGTTCTGTGATTTTGTGATTCAGTCTATCTGTTTGATTAATAAACTGAATGAAGACAGGTCAAAGGATATTTTACAGAGGAAACCAGCAGAAACTGGAATGACAGCAGTGATGGACCATATGCATAGATGTGTGCACATGTGTGTATGTATAGGAAATGCAGGTACCTGACACTGAAGAATAATTCCCACTTGTAGTAACACATTTATTCAACTCAGATTTATCTTAAGATTGAAAGATTTGAGTCGTAATGATTTTAGTATATGAACAGAGTGAATGAAGAAGTTTAAGAGATGAAAAAGCATCCCAAAAAGTGAAATGCAAGAAGAGATTTTGCTCCATACTGTGTCAACCAGTCAACAATTTACCTTCATCATATTATTTTGTGAAGTAGCTCTGGTAGGAGATGATGGTCCATTCTGCTAGTCTGACAGCAAAATAATCTTTCCAGAATGTGGAGGTTTTTTTACCAATTTTACCTCTTGTTGCAAAAAATTAAATCAGTGACAGTATTTCACTTGGCATGATACAGGCTGAAGATCTAGGTGCTTTGTCTTGCAAATATCCTTCAAGCAGGCGATGAGGCTCAAAGGAAAATGCAATGATTAAGATGTCTGTGTTGATGACAGACCTTTCAGATACCTTTAGAGATATAAGACTCTCTATCTGTAGATTACACTACAAATTCAAATTATGTTACTTTTTTCCTGAAACCACTGTATCATCTGTGTGATCTGCTTTCCAGTTCTGAGCATTTCACGCTGCACTGTGCTATGCTGAAATGCAGATACCAGTTTGGACCGCAGTTTTGGAATCCAGCAGGATGAGTTAACAGGTTGTGGATCAGATTCAATTCTCCAGAAAATTACTTTGTAAGGTAATTAGCAAGATACAGGGAAAACATGCTGCAGCTCAACTATCAAGGTCAGGAGAGTTAGTTTATTACACTGAACAAAGTGATCAGCTGTATCACAAGCACTTTTGCACCTGTAAATAACCTTTTCTGATAACAGAGCTCTGTCAGATGAATACAAATGCCAATGTAGTGAAAACAAACCTTTTTCCTGCACAATTACTTGGATCTCCTGGAAATACAAATACGACTGATGGTAAGCCTGGCATTTAGTGCTTCTCTAATCTATTCTCAGAATCAAAGAGATTTTTGATTTTGTTGCGGGCAACGTAACCAATGCAATAAAATAAGAGAAATCTTTTTAAACCCTAAAACTTTAAGATACTATTTAATAACGTTTGGTAGATTATAACATTATTTTATGAATGATGTTCTGGAAGGCTAAGTAACTGTAGTTCTGCTTTTGATACTTGTGAAGTTGTGTGTCTCATTAATCAATGCTCGCTCCTGGATGTGTTGTAAGGCTGGGCTCAAGGTAAATGTTCAGTATTTTTAATTTTATTTTTTCTACTTCAACTAAAGATTTAAATTCCTTCTGGTGCAGTGTGGTTCTGTCAGAAAAAGCAGCAGATTGGCACATGCTCAGGGCCTCTAGTCTTCACATTGGCATAGAAACCCTGAGTGTCTTCTCTAAATTCAAAGGTCTAATGTCAGTTTACAGGGTAGCAGAAAATCTTCTCTTGAAAGTGACTGTCTAAAATTATACTGCATTACTCAGTAGATTAATTCTGTGCTTGAATCACACCTGCCTGTTCTGGTGATAATTTCTTTTTCTACTTATTACTGCTATTAATCCTGCTGAGCCAACACAGCTGAGTGGTAGCAGACTGCATTCTGTTATTTCTTGAGTGTCATACACAGACCTGTTTGTTATGTTCCACTGACTTACACCTGCACAGCCCACTAGTAAGCTGTGGGACCATACATTTTTTTACAATGAGGACAGACTGTGAAGATGGCAGGAGTTTTACTTATGTAACTGGAGGCATAATTCTTCTCAAGGAAAGAAGGAACTTAGAGGATTCAGTCAAGTTTGCAATAGTAGCAGCTTAGACATGGCTTGTCCACTGAGTGTGTTTGAAATGCAAGTCACAGAAAGGCATCGATGGTTTTATACTAACACTTTTCAGCAAGCAGCACATTGATAGAAAGCCTGTTTCCTGTCTTAATGCCTTTTTTATGATCAGGTTGGTTTACTGGGTTAATTCAGATTGTTCTTTGCCAGTTAATACCGAATGCACTAGATTTGCTAATGAGCCGCTACTATCCTTCCACTCGTACTGCTGGTTTTGTGTGTATAGGTGGACACAAGAAGTTGTCTCTATTATTGAGCTGGCATGCTTTCTCTTTGACAGGAATTGGACAATTTAATAGTCCATTCTGGTTCCTTTATTCTCTTATACAGCCATTGGTTTTACTTTCTAGTCTTCTGCTTGTTTTAAAAGTAGCCGCGGAGCAGACTGAAGGAGATTCCTTATCTTGTGCTGTCATGAGAACTGAACACGAGTGTTTGATCACTATGAACAGTGTGCTCATGTATTCTCCACTGAAAACAAATCAGAACAAAGCCCCAAAGAAACTTTTTGCCTTCTCGTCAATTTTATTGTGCAAATACAGATAAAGAAGAAGCGATAGAAGGGTTGCATGTAGAAAAAATAAAAGCAAATACTGGCCAGTCACAAAATCCCAGGAGAGCAAAGGATCTGTGGGAACATTAGGAGGACAAATGATTCACCAGTTAGGAAGGTGAGGAATAGACTATGGTTGAATAAATACAAAAACCTCTGAAGATGTGTATGAACAGAAAAGATAGGTGGGGAATAGAAATACCATCAGTGAACTACAAGTGAGATAATCAAGTAGAATTTACTTTTTGCTTCTAATGACTTGGTCTAGGTGATCCTGCTGTGGCAGAGGGATTGGACCAGATGATCTATTGGACTAGATTCTGTTCTATGATTCTATGATTCTATGATCTTTTGAGGTCCCTTCCAATCCCTAATGTGATTCTGTAATATTGGAAATTTATACGTCCTTGATTTTCGTTAGCTTGGCTGATCTGTTTGTGAATTTTCTTTGCAGAAGCTTTTATTATATTATTTTCACAAGCTAGTTTTCACTATTCATAAGAAATACAACTTTATGCTAAACTTCCATTGTATTTAAATTATAATTTACACTTTTGAAGGGAAAAAATTACAGAAAAAAACTACATAAATCAGATATTGCTGTTTCATGCGCAGGAAAAGTTACCATTTGGCAAATATTTACTGAATTTAAAATAATATTTTCAGTTTAAAAGATTTTTGGCAGTATCTACTAATGAACAAGACATATAACTTTATGAAATGAGGATACAATTAATTATTCCTTTTCCCTTAAAAATATAGAAGTAGATCTTCAATGAATGGTATTTGCTCTCTCTTTCCAGTGCGGAGAGCTGTGCTGATTTACACCAAGCTGTATAAAACTTCCCTGAGGGGGGATATTTAGTACAGTTTGTTAAATTAAGTGATCACTTTAATGGACCACACAGAAGGTGTGAGACCAAAGTGAAAATGTCTTGAGTATAAAGTTCTGAACATTACAGTCGGTGACAGAAGGACTATCAATGAGACAGTAATCCTATAAAAATACAGAAAGATCAGATTGCTTGTCGAATTAGAATTGCTTTAATATGAATGCATGTACGAGGATAGCAAAGGAGCTGGAAAGTTTCCATCTGCTTTGTATACAAAGTGATTAGATTGTGATCACTTAGTCCAAGAGGATAGAAATGATGCACAATTCTGCCAGGATGAGACATGCAAATTGGATCAATTAAGCTTTGAGAGTGCTCAGACAATCTGGTAGAGAACTTTACGTGCTGTGTCAAGTGAAACTTAGCAAAGATCAGTTTTGAGTGCTGGGGGCAAGTATTATAATGATTTAAACTTTAATCTCCAAAAGTAATTCATTGTTTCTGGATTTGGCTATAAACCCAATCAGATATTGTAATAAAACAATCAGATAGTATAACAGAAGGTCCCTTAAGGAGATGTTTGATGGCATACACATGAGAAGTATGACAGACAAATTAGTAACAATCATCTGAGCTGAAACATTTGAGGCGGATGTGAGTAAATTCAGATGCTTGATCTTGTTTGCAGTCAATGGAAGACAAACACTAATAATTCCAGTGCCTTCTGATTGACTGCAATGGTTCGGAAGCAGGGTGTATTCTCATAAGGAGCTCAGTGTGTGCTCTGGTTTTATTAAACCCGAGCTCATGTGGAAGGGGAATAATGCTGAAGTGATTGTTAGGTAAGAGGGCTCTAAATTCATCAGAGACCATCTAAGAATTTTAAATATGTACCCTACACAAAGCCTTTCAGAGCAGGAAAAGGAATGTTGTTTCAGATAATCAGGGGGTCTTTATATAAATCAGAAGTTCTCCATATATGTGAAGCACCAGAACCTTGAGACATGACTTTCTGAACAAGACTTTGAACATTTTCAGTAGAATCCAGATGGCTTTCAGAATTAGAAGCAGGTCTACGCAACTTGAATTTTAATGTAGATTCAGCAAGCGTACTTGACCAATGTAAAATAACACCTGCCGGTTCAATATTTTCTCATCACTTCTTTGTCAATGGCACAGAAAATCATTGTCTTGCTAGCATTTAACGGCAGCAAGAAACAGAACGAGTACTGGTTTACTGAAAAGCTGAAGGTCCTGAAAAAGTCCTGGGGTGACATCAGCATTGTGAGTGGCAAAACTAATACACACAAGGTGGTTTTTTTAAAAAAACAATTAATTATTTTCAATTTTAATCCATAAATATCTTCTCTCATCATCTGAAATGTCAAACCATGATTTAAGGAAACAGGGTGCAATGACTGCAGAAGAATTTGATGAGATTGTGTTCATTAAACACTCATCATAGCCACCAAAATAGGAAAAGGCACCAGGAAAGCTTTGCCCTTTACATACAGCTGTTAGAATCCTTCTAAGCTGGAAGGCTTTACAATTAACTGAGTATTGTTCCTGTTAAGTCATTTTGTTGTGGGTTTGAAATACTGATGCATTATCCTCCTCAATTGTTTTCTGGGAAACAGGGGCACTAAAAGCATTTGTTTCCCAATCCTTAATCCTGGGGAGTGAAAATGCCTATCAAAATGTGAATTACTATCTTGAGATCAGCCTGGTTATATCAGAAAGCCCTGGCAGTCCTGCAAATTCAAATGGTTCAGAAAAAAAAGAGAAAAAAAGTTAAGCAGAAATCAAACCTTTTAAAGCATTTATTCGCCAAGGATCACTTTAAATGATCCGCATAGTTTAATGTAGACTTTCAAATGTCCATACTTACTGTGCATACCCTGCTTCAGCTTGTTCTGAATACTGAGCAGCTACAGTGTGAATTTATGTAATAGAAACATTTAAGCTTTCCATTCTGCTTCTTACAATTAGTCTGTGTGGTGCATATTTCTGTTCATTAAAGCACCCTTCCATTGCACGGGGATTAAGGCTCTGTTTCAGAAGGGCGCTTAGGCATATGCTTAGTACCAACTTTGATGAGTGTTAAGCAAGTCCTGACATGCTGCACATGGATAAGGATGATTTCCTAACTCAGTGAACTCTCAATTTAATTTGGTGCAGCACAGGGTTAAATTTCCCCACTCATTAGAGTAAATTTTGCACAACGGGCTGTTAATGAACTAGCCAGGATGTAGAGATTGATAGATCTGTATTTTAGAAACACTTTTGGGTAAGAATCAATGTGATAAACTACCCTCAGTGAAACATGTATGAGTAGGGGGACAAAGACCAAAAAAACCCAGAAGACATTGTCCTACAGCCTACTGAGAAAAGAACAACTTACTTGTCATTCAGTGCTTTACCCTTACTGAACTGCAGTGCTAGGAATTGATCACAGTGGTTAATAGAATGTGCTACAGAAATCTGAGGATGTTTAATCAAGTCCAACTGAAAAAGAGATTCCAAATGAAATGTAAACATGCTGACAACAGTAACTTGCTGTTTAAACGTAATAAATTAACCAAGGGATTCCTCTGCTCTCTTTAAGTGAGATCATTTTAAGACACAAGACAAGTGTCTACAGGAAGATCTGTAATACTGCACTTCATTTGGTCACGCGTTGGGTTTTTCTGTTATATTGTCACACCAGCAATGAAACGGCAAAGCTTTGCTATAGATTTTCATTGCTGCCCTTTTCATACAAAATAATGTATTCATATTAAAATGTTACAGTAAAATTTTACATTCCAAATTCTCTGTTCTTGCTCTCAGCAATGAGCTGAGACTTCCCATTGTATCTTCCCAGGGACCAATTATGCGTGACATGGGCATTGTGCCAGATTCTGCACTTTAAATCTGGGAGTAGTCCTATTGATCATAATGGGAATACTTATGGGATTAGATTTGAGGAAATGCTTTGGAAAATATCAGGGTGGTGTGAAATTTTCATATCATAAACCCAATAGGATCATGTGAAGAAGTGTCTGTTTTAAATTTCTCTACAGGTGTTTCAGGAGCTATGCATTGTGTTTATCTTAACACATAAAACCTTATAAAGACAGACAATAGGAATTTAGTTTTTATGAAGCAAAAAACAGCAATAAACACTGATGAACTGACATGTACATTGTCATGTATGTACATTAAAAATGGAGGTGTAGACCAGTATAGAATCATAGAATCATGCAGGTTGGAAAAGACCCTTGACATCATCAAGTCCAACCATCAACCCTACTCTGACGTCTCCTTATATCAATTCTACAAGTTCACTCTTAAACCAGATCCCCCAACACTACATCGAAGCAGCTTTTAAACACATCCAGGGTTGGGGACTCAACCACCACCCTGGGCAGCCCATCCCAGTTGCCTGACCACTCTCTCCAGGAAGAATTTTTTCCTGATGCCTAATCTAAACCTTCCCTTTTGAAGCTTTAAACCCTTCCCTCTGGTTCTGTCACTAATTACCTGTGAGAAGAGACCAGCACCAACATCTCTACAATGTCCTTTCAGATA
>JAOXOE010000343.1:24261331-24276572 GCA_028565055.1 Phoeniculus purpureus | reverse complement strand
AGCCTTGAGCTGTGTGGTAGGGGTTGGACTTGATGATCTATTAGGTCCCTTCCAACCCTGGTAATACTGTGATACTAGAATTTATATTGGAAATGGAAAGTTGCATGCTGTTTCCTTACTGTGCTAGGACCCTGCTCTTAGAAGTGTAGGTTGCCATAAGCAAACAAAGCCTGATTCTTGACTAGAAATTAGTTTTCAAAAGACTTCTAAATCTTGTTTTTTTCTTTCAGAGTCCTTATTGGGAAACATTCTGTCTTCATCAGTGATCTCAGGTCATTTGTACAAGAGACATTTGTACATTTATGACAGCTAAGTTGTAGCTGCTGAAAGAACTGGATGCAAAACCAGTTTTCAGGGAAGACTAGAATAATTCGAAGTCTGCCTACATCTCCATACATCCTCTCTGACAAATCTCTCTACCATAATTAGAATGACATTCACAACATCAGCTACCGTTTTCCCTACAAGGATAAACAAACAAACCTTCCCCAATTAGTTTGACACGATGACTGAGGGAGGAGAGTTAAAGATTCCATTAGGAGCCTTGCTATGCTAATCTAATTAGCCTGGGAAATAGATATTATGGAACTGGAATCAATAAAAACTCTGAAAAGCTAGATTCACATTTCAGCCACAACAAAGATTATGCAGACATTTCACTATTCCTTTGCTTATGATTTCCATGAGCAATAAACAAAACAAACCCAATTCCTTCCTAAAGGGTCACATGTAAATAAGCATACCACAGCCTGAATGAAAAGATTAGCAGAATTAGTATATAGCTTTAATGTAATCCATAAACCTTTTTTACACTGTGTGCTTTGTTTCAGTGAAAATACATTCAAGCTCTGAAAATAATTGTGGAGCTTACAACAAGTAACATTTCTTCAAAATCTAATTTCTGCTCCTACTGGTTTTATACATTTTGGTGAACATATAAGACCCCTCTCAGCATCTGTAAGAGGAGATCGAGCTCATCTTTGAGGTTTTCAGTGGGAAAAGCAAACACTACTTAAATCAGGGACAGACTTTTCAGGAAGCAGCTCAGTTGTTTTCAAGGACACTCAACCTCTCAAGCTGTGTGCCCCACAAACTGCAGAGTCCAAGAAATTTCTCTGAACTTTTCTCATCTGGAGTGAAATCTGCATTTAGTTCACAAACTCCTACAGAACAAAATGAGGTAAAAACAGGCAAAATAATATTTAGCTATATACAAGTTAGTGCTTTAAGACTACAGTGATGATGAAAGAAAAGAAACTTCAGCACTGAAAAAGCAGCATGGCAGTGTCATAGCTGAACAGGTTTTCCTACTAGCAAAATTTTACACCAGTGTGCCCTTTATCATCACTTCAGCCACTCCAAATTGCTTGTCTGGACAGCAAGTCTAGCTCACATTGAAACTTCTGTCCTCCTCTTACCTATTATTTCTGCTATGCATCATGTAGCTTCTAGGCAGCTTAATTGTTTCTTCACACTATGTAAACCATTTAACTTCTCTGCCAACCTACAGAAATTAAGCTTGTCATGAACCCAGTGGCCCAGAGGACAACACTTTCCCACAAGGTACAGCAGAGAACAATATTACTGGTGAGGCTCAAAGAAAAGAGTACATTATCCTTGACATATGGCTGTAAAGGAGATGGAGAATCATAGAATTATTATGGCTAGAAAGGACCTCCAGGATCATCAAGTCCAGCCCTCATCCCAGCATCTCCCTAATCCCTAGACCATGGCCTCAAGTGCTCTATGTACTCATTTTTTAAATGCCTCCAGGGATGGTGACTTCACCACCTCCCTAAGTGATGGGAGAGAGTGTTTAATCAGATTTTACTTCTAGTGGTCAAGTAATAGGGTTAGTGATTTATCTACTGTCAGTAAAAGCAGCAGAGGTCGTTCTTTTTCAATATGGTGCAAAATGTCCCAAACAACCAAACATTGTGGCACCTTAAGACATCTGAAATTCTCATCTTTTGCCCTAAACTGAAATTAAATTATATAAACAGTAGAATAGACGTAAAAGATTAAATTAGAAAGGGAGACATATCCAGCCAACTGTATTCAGTAGGGTTTGTTGACCAAATAATGAAGAAATTGAATGAAAGTGGCAGACTTTTGTCTAATACCTGTTTTCCTGCTTGTTTTTTCGGGTTTGCAAATGATGTGGAATCTGAGTATTCCAAAATGTGATTCAGAACACGATTTTCTCTAAATGTACTAGCCAGAGGTAAATGTAATAATTTATGGAGAGCGCAGAAAATGTTTTCTTCAGCTATTTGTTATTCAGAAAGGGTGTCCTTTACTCTTACTGTTAGGCTTTTATGCTGGCAGTCTTATTAAGGTCAGGCCCTATCAAAATATTACCTCTGGGGTCAAAAGGGCACTGTAGTCCTTCCTAAGGCTATTACACGTTTTGGTGATCAGCAGCTACAGGGCACTTAAGAGAGATCCAGAGCAGTACACCAGCCCTTTGGAGAATGAAACATCTAGTTTTTGACAGCTTCCTGTAGTCATGAACTGGGAGATTTATGAGGTTAGATTTGATCTCTAGTCCTGTCTAAAGCCAGGTGTGCTGTATGCTGCATTACTAAGCAGACTACTAGGCAAAGCTAATATAGCTTCTTAAAGGTGAACTTGAAGGGCTGCTTTTAAAGCTCTGGCTAGCTAGCTAAATCCATTTTAATGCCAGCTCTGAGAATTAGGGAAATGTAATCTCAGAGGTGTATTTGATTATCACAAACAGCTAAAACAACTGTCTGGTTTAGGGGTATGTTTCTTAAATAGCAATGGAAGCACTAGCCTAGAAGGGACAAGTTTTATTTATGTTGTTTAAAATTTCTAATATTCTGTGCTGAAAATAGTGAGCACCATTGCTCTGTGTGGTCTGTAAGCCCTAGATCAATATGGCTCAACTCTGTGTCCTAAGCTTGCTAAGAGATACTAAAACGTTTATGCTCTCCTTGAGTTACATCACATTCATTTAGCAATGAAAAATTAAGGCAAAAATCTAGTAACATCCTTTTAAAGGACTAAGTGTTGACAGACTAATTTTTAAAGGAGACCTTGCTCTTTTGTGTCATGAAAATGAAGAATGAAATTGCATTAGAGTGGTTGAGCTGCATCAAGATCAGCCTCAGTGTTTTAGAGGTGTGATCTGATTTCCAAAGTACCTATGTGCAATTCATGCATTTGATTGAAGAATTATATGAACATACAAGTATTTCTAGTACCCTTGAATCCAGTACCTGGTACCTGCAATGGTAGATGTCAAAGACTGTGAATAAACCTTATGCCACTCAAACTGCTGAATAACTTAATGGGAAAGGGGCTGGAGAACCCGTTGAATTGGGTGTGAGCGGCAAGGTTTCAACAGCAAGGGGCTACAGTGGTGGCTTCTGTGAGAAGCTGCTATAGAAACTTCTATATTCTCAACAGAGCCAACACCAGCCAGCTCCAATATAGACCTGCTGCTGTTCAAGGCTAAGCAATGGTGATAGAGCCTCTGAGATAACATATTTAAGAAGAGGGAAAACTGCAGACTAGAAAAGGGGGGATAAACTTGAAAAAACTCTGCAAAAACAAGATCAGTGAAAAAGGAAGAGGAGGAGGTGCTCCAGCCACTGAAACCCTCCAAGGTGAAGACCATGGTGAGGAAGTTTTTTACCCTATAGCCAACACTGGACCAGGTATCTACTGCAGTCCATGGAGGACACTGTTCCAGAGCAAGTGAATGCACCTGTGACCCTTTGACCCTTTGAGAACACAGCACTGGAAAAGGTTTGCTGGCACGAGTTGTGACCCTGTGAAAGCCCAAGGCTAGAGCAGTCTCTTCCTGAAGAAATGAACTCCATGTAGGAGATCCATGCTGGAGCAGTTCCAGAAGAAATTCAGTTCACAGGAAGGACTCAAATTGAAGAAGTTTGTGGAGGACTGTCTCCTGTGGGGTGGACCTCACACTGGAACAGGAGAAGTGTGAGGAGCCCCCTACCCCAATGAGGATGGAGCAGTAGAGACAACATATGAACAACACCCATTCCCTATTCCCCTTTCCCATGGGGAAGAGAAGGCAGAGAATTCAGGAGTAAAGCTGAGCTTTGGAGAAAGGGAGGGGTTGGGAGACATGCTAATCTGACTCTCATCACTACTAAGCAATTACTCTTTTACAGAACTTTAATTCATCTTTCTGTAAGTACAGACAAATTGCTCAGATTTTCTCTTAGTATTTTGCTTCTCCTTCCCATTTCTTAATTACACTGAAATGCTAAAATGTTTTCTCACCACACTATCTTATTTACCTGCCTTATTTGATATAATTTCACAGAAGATATTATCAACTATGAAGATGATAAATGGCTAAATATCTTTCTAGAAGCTGCTTCAGTAAGCTGTTGGTCCCGAGATTTATTCACTCGCCTTAAGGTCAAGATTTAGTTTTACCATCAAAAAGCAAAATAAAACAGAAGAGTGAGACTAACTGTACTTAGAAATGGTGCAACTTGTCAAGTATGGTAGTGTGTTGATAATTAGCCTGAGACGAGCTTGTAGTTGCTTCAAAGTACATTTTAAATCAGATCACACTGAGGAGTCTTTGGGGATGCATCAGTAACAATTCAGTGGAAGAATAGGATGCTGTGAACTCTTGTTATTCAAGTATTTCCTTTCCCTATGCATGAGTTATATGGAAGTAGTAGGTACATATTTCTTCTTTTTCCTTCCCTTTGATGCAGATAAAAATACAAGTCAACCAAAACACACAGTGATCTAAGAAAGGTGAAGCAGAAATCTCTGCAGACTTTAATCTAATTTCTAGGTTACTAGAGATGATGACAATAAAAATAACTAATGAGGAAGTCCTGGCTTTGTATATTTCTAAACCAGCACAATTTGGAGCTTTGAACAAGGATAAATACAAAAGCAGAATGTAAAGCTTAAATTAGAAGTATTTGGGACTTTTATGGCAAACTTGTCAAGAGCATTCTTGGTGCGGCCTCACTGGTATTACGTAGAGGAGAACAATCACCTTTCTTGACCTGCTGTCCACACTCCTTCCAATGCAGCCCAGGACACCATTTGCCTTGTTTGCCATAGGAGATCGTGTTTGTGTTCAATGTGGTGTCCACCAAAACCCCCAGATCCTTTTCTGCAAAACTGCTTTCCATCTGGGTCACCCACAACATGCACTGGTGCATGGGGTTGTTCCCTATTCAGGAGTACTTGTTGAACTTCATGAGGTACCTGTCAGCCCACTTCTACAGCCCGTTGAGGTCCTCCTCAAAAGCAGCAAAACCCTCTGATTCATCAACAATCACAAAGTCCCCCATACCAGTAACAAACACCTGTGTTACTTTTGTTTTCTGAACTGTACATAAGGCAGTCAAGGGACATTTTTCATTATTTTTTGGTAGTTCAAATTAATTTTTCCATATTTTATTTCTCTCTTAAATCCTAGGTACAATCTTGTTGAATTCTGAAGTATTTACCTCAAATTTCAGAATGTGCAACAGAAGTCTGTGATATAAATGTATTCACAGAATCACAGAATTATTGAGTCTGGAAAAGCCCTCTGAGCAAATCCAGCCCAGCCCATGACCTAACATCACCACATCAGCTAGACCAGGGCACTAAGTGCCACAACTAGTCTGTCCTTAAACACCTACAGGAATAGGGACTCCGCCACTGCCCTGGACAGTCCTTTCCAATGTCTGATCACCCTTTCAATGAGATAGTGCTTCTTGACATCTAACCTAAACCCCCCTGGCATCTTCAGACCCTGTCCTCTCGTCCTGACACTAGTTGCCTGAGAGAAGAGCTCTACCCCCGCCTGACTACAACCTCTCTTCAGAGTACTTGTGGAGAGGGGAGGTGGTCTCCTCTGAGTCTCCGCTAGGCTAGCATGTCACATAACATTAAATATCACAATAAAAGCAAAATTTGGTTACTTGTTGCTGCATTATTATCAAATCCAGCTACTAAGATGATCAACAACATACTTCATTGGTTTTGCTCATCACAGGTTTTTCTCTTTTGGGGTGTAACCACTCAAGAATCATAAAGGAATGTACACCCCTCACACAGTTTGGCTTTTTCTAAGACCTGCACTGTAACTACATGCTGTAGAGTACAAGGGACCAGTGATAACCAGCCTTTTCTTTATAGTTACGGCAAAAGCCATTATGATATTCATTGGGGCTGCATTAAGCAGTGCTTTCTTTATGTCTGAATCCATGCCACTGTTATATATACAAGGGTAAATTAAATTCGTTTATGCCAAGAATAACTCCTCTGTGAATGCAGTAAAACTTTCATACAAACAGGGGTACTTTATATTTTTAATAGTACTTTAGAAGGATATACATTCATGTTTGCCTGTGGAATACCCAGCAGGGTTCTGAAGTGGCTGGATTCAGTATTTTCCTAAATGTTATGAAAAAATAAAGGCAGGAGATCAACCTCTCTCCCTCCATAAGAAATCACTGACTTCTTTGGGGTTTTTTTAATGGCTTTACTGCATGCAGGAATTGCATGTCACTGGCAAAAAAAGCTGCATAAAACTGCTGTACACATGTAATGTAACTGAGAAGCTTATTGCTTTTAACCTTCAAATCCTGACATAGTTTCAGGTCTTTGGTGAGACCATCCCACCTAAAAGAGGCAATGTATTGTTTTCAAGAAAAGCACTGCCTCAGTTGCATGTGGAGCACCAACAGTGGGCACCTGGCACAGATGGCACGAAGGAGGCCTGGCCAGGGGCCACGCTCAGTGCTGCAGAGGCAGTCAAAATACCCCCAGAGTCACTGACTAGTCCCTAGACCCTCTAGGGGAATAAAATAGCCTTTGTCCTTGCAGCTGCAGGGCATGAGAGGTCTCTTCGTGGTGTAGGAGCAGCAGGCAGTGACCCAGCCCCAAGACAACAGAAGAGCTCTCACAAGGGGCCATGCTCAGTGCTCAGAGGAAGGTGCAAACCCCCTGGCTACCAGTGTGACCAATCTGCCCTGGGGGAAAAATTCCTTCCTGATCCCAGGACTGGCGATGGGCTACTCTCTGAGCAGGTGAGCAAGACTGGCTTTCTCATCCCAGAGCTGGTCGCGGCCTCCCAGAGGAATCCCAACCCCTGTTCTCCCTCGTCCTGCATCCATCTCAGTCAGGGGCTTCCAACCCAATGCTCCTGGCCTGACTGATCCCAGTGTGTGGGCAAGAACTCTTCCTAAACCTGGTTGAGCACCTGTGGGTGCTCCAAAACACTGTGACCCCTGTATCAACTTGTCTGCATTCTACTTCTTACAGCTGCCTGCTCCTGGTTCTGCAGCAGATGAGGAGTGTGAACTCTTCAGTCTCCTCAAGCAGCCCTTCTCAGGGTCTTGCCACTGGTCTTCAGCTGAAAAATCCCGAGAGCATCAGGCACCTCCAAGGCTTGATGCTTCTTTTCATCTTCAGTGGCCTTGTCCAGCCTCTGCTCTACCTCTCACAACTCCCACTAAGCAATTACTACCCTGGGCTCCTGGAACACTTGCCCTGGGATGTGTCTGGGCTGCTTCTGGGCCAGGTCTGGCAGGGCATTGAGACTATTGCATTGCCAGATGCTGCCTCTATGACATGTGGGTTACATGGGGCACCCTGTGCACAGCCCTGCCCACCACAGCCCCTCCCACGGCCACTAGAATCAAAGAGTCATAGAATCATAGACTGGGAGGGGTTGTAAGGGACCCCTGAAGATCATCTAGTCCAAACTCCTGCCACAGAAGGATGTCCTAGAGCAGATCCCACAGCAACACGTCCAGATGGGCTTTGAATGATCCAGGAGACCGACACTGCACTCTACTCCCTCATCCATGTCATTAATGAATAGATTGAATAGGACTGGTCCCAGTACCGACCCATGGGGGACTCCATTAGATACAGGCCTCCAGCTAGACTCTGTCCCACTGACCACTACGATGTCAGCCAGTTCTTGATCCACCTCACTACTCAATCATCTAGACCACACTGCCTCAGTTTGGCTGCGAGGATGCTGTGTAAGACTGTGTCAAATGCCTTGCTGAAGTCAAGATAGACCACATGCACCTCCCTGCCATCATCTATCCACCTGGTTCTGCCCTCATAAAAGGCTCTCGGTTTGGTCAAGCATGACTTCCCCTTGGTGAAGCCATGCTGACTGTCCCTAATCACCCTCTCGTCCTTGATGTGCCTGGAAACAACATCAGGGTAAAATAGTTCCATTACCTTTCCTGTGGTGGTGGTGAGGCTGACCAGTCTATAGTTACTTGAGTCCTCCTTCTTAGCCTTTTTGAAGATTATAAATATATCAAGAGGATGGAGCCAGGCTCTTCTCAGTGTCATCCAATGACAGGACAAGGGCCAATGAGTGTAATCTGGAACATAGGAGGTTCCACATCATAACGAGAAGAAACTTTCCCAGTGAGAGTGATACAGCACTGGAAAGGGCTGCCCAAGGACGTTGTGGAATCTCCCTCTCCAGAGATATTTAAAACCCGCCTAGACATGTTCCTGTGCAACTTGATCTAGGTGATCCTGCTGTGGCAGGGGGATTGGACTGGATGATCTTTCAAGGTCCTTTCCAATCTCTAATGTTCTGTGATTCTGTGATAAGAAAGGATCTGCATGAGGATTTCTTTACATATTTATGTGATAGTTCCAATTTCTTTCAAGCATTTCTTCTGACCATCAAGATTCCATTGTTTTTAGTCAGTTAATTAAGAAAGCAAAATCTGTACCTTTCTAGAAAGACCAAAATAAAACATTGCATCTTTAATGTAATATGGAGGACCTGCCTTTTTCCTTTATTTCCATTGTTGTTACAAAGCCTTCTAAATGAAACAGCAGAAATAGGCGGAGGGTGTGTTTTGACGTGGACTGAAACATGTATAAATCACATAGATCACAGCCTACTCTTCTGAGATGTAATGTGCATTTAAGCCTTGTTAAATATGGTGGAAAGCATGGTGACTTCTTTAAATTACAGTGAGGGGCACTTACAATACCCAGACTTCTGGTATAAGATACTGTGAGAAATAATAAAGAAAACAGCTACTAATTAAAAGCCTTCTGTAAGGTAATCCGCCCTGATAGAGCAGCATATTTGATTCACGTGCTACTATGGCTGGTATCATTTTCAGCCAAAAAGAGTTCACAGGTGACAGCAGTACACACAGGTGTAAGATTGCAAAGGAAACCCATCTTAGTTTACGTCCTCCTTGACAGTCACGTTCCAATCTTAAAAGAAGGGAGTGACTCAGGTTCATGTTGCTTGTTGTTAATCAAAGTCTGACATCGACAAACTTTGCTCCCCCCGCACACTGTTTTCCCTTGCTTGTAATAGCTTTGTTAATGTTCATTTCCAAACTGGTTTTGAACAACTACGGCACTCCCCAAGAACAAACTAAATTTGTGGATCTTGTTTTAAAATTTAAAGGGACTAGAACAAGACATCATAAAATGGTTGGAGATCTACTGAGCCTCAACAATCTGCTGCTGGCACAACAGTACAAGCCACTGCATCTTCTTGCAACACTGAAAGTCTGACATGTGCCATTGAAATTGTCATGCAGATGTTTCCATCCATGGAGCAAAGACCCAGTCATCCAGTCATATCTCTCAACAAGGAAAGAGCTGTCTTGCCCACAAGAGGCCTGATATGTGTAAGAGGTTGTAAGCTGTAGAGATTTGTCATGTTCCTTTGAAAACAATTGCAGTGACTCTCTTGTTAATTGTATGATCTATTTCACGCAAATGGGGGTTCATTTGGCCCATCTTCTGCCATGGAATGACACGAGAAGCCTCCCCTGCTGCTATGGTTTGCAAGCTGCCCTTCCTTCAGCACCAGAGGATGCCAGAAGTATTCTGGCCTTGCTCAGAGGTTATTCTCTCGACTTTCCCAGTCAAGCACAAGTGCTTTTTTCCACCAAGCAACAAAAGAAGGTGGTGTGAACCTTTGTTATACTTGCATGTAGCTGTTGAACTCCAGGAGTTCCTCGTAATGCTTTGCAGTCCTTTTGGGCTTTGAAAACAGCTTGAAAGGGCTAGAAATAGTGGTGGAGTGGCATATTCTCTGCAAGGTCACAGAGCTGATCTAGTTGTTATTGATATTTTTGCCTCTTACAACCTCCCCTCTAAGAATAGAATAAAATCCTTGTCATTTATCTCCCTCAGTGGATCCCAACCCTGTCACATGCTGAAAAATATTTCCTTTCCACAGCAGATAGGGTTATATCTGAGTAATAGTTAGCAGTTCCTGTGCCAGCGCAAAGCAACAGGTGACATCGATAAGTAGACTATTGACACAGTAGACAGTAATTTCTCGGCTGGAACAACAGTGTCGATACATGCTCGGGAAGTTTGTAATTCATGGGAATGCTGTCAGTGGGGATACGTCATGATGGAGAGACCATCAGTTCACAGGTTTACACGGTTCTGTATTGCCAGTGAAATTGTTCATTTAGAAAAGAAATCTTGCATCCAGTTCTGGGCCCCTCAGTTCCAGAAGGACATAGAACTGCTGGAGAGGGTCCAGTGCAGAGCCACAAAGGTGATGAAGGGAGTGGAACATCTCCCTGATGAGGAAAGGCTGAGGGAGATGGGTCTCTTTATCTTAGAGAAAAGAAGACTGAGGAGTGACCCCACTGATGTTGTAAATACGTGAAGAGTGGTTGTCAGGAGGATGGAGCCAGGCTCTGATCAGTGGCATCTAATGATAGGACAAGGGGAAATGGGTATAAGCTGAAACATAGGAAATTCCACATCAATCTAAGAGGGAACTTCTTCACAGTGAGGGTGACAGAGCACTGGAAGGGGCTGCCCAGGGATTTTGTGGAGTCTCCTTCTCTGGAGATGTCTAAAGCTCACCTGGATATCTTTCTGTGCGACTTGGTCTAGGTGATCCTGCTGTGGTGGGGGATTGGACTAGATGATCTTAAGATGTCCTTTCCAATCCCTGATTGTCCTGAATGGTAATGATAATACGCATCCTATAACAATAGAAAGAAACAGGCATAGCAACAGGAAGGTTTAAAGCTTAGATCTTACTGCTACATTAATAGCAAAAAAAAGAAAATCACTGATCCTAATTGCACATAAACAACTGTAACATTTGTGCATTTCCCTTTCAAAGCTTTTGAACTATGGCAGTGATGAAGAAAACATCCACACTGTGTCTTCCTTTCTCACTGTAGTCTCCCATAACCTGATAATATCTAGAGCAATTTAAACCTGTATTAATAAAACACTTTGAACTAAGACCTTACATGTCAACTTGCAACAGAATGAATTTTTACTATCAAGTTATGATCCTCCAAATTAGGAGGTGCTTTATAATTGAAATGCTGACACAGATTTCTAATTGTAGCAGTGCTGGCAGGTGCTGCTATGCCAGCATTGTATTAGCAACTCTTGTGTGTGAACATTGTTCGTTAAAGGTTATGCTTATATTGCATACATGCAGATTATAGGCTGTAAGATGACAGCTGCGTAAAACCACTCAAATTAGAACACACGCCAGAGATGCAGTCACATATTGAACCGATTAAATTAGTATGCTTCAAAGTTACTTTCTCTTTAAAAAATACATATATAGCAAATATTTTTACAGCTACGTGCCTGACATAAAAACAGTTTTTGATGCAGCACTAATAATAAAGGGAAAGTAAAAATAACCCTTCCCTTTTAACTAAACATTAAATTAGCTCAACTTGCCTGAATTGCAAGCAAATGTTATAGAGCACAGATTTAATTGCTGCAGTGCTCCAACCCTCCAAGCAGTGCAGATGTTATGCAAATAGTTTCATGTTCGTTTTCAGACTGTAAAATGTGGTGGGATTTGCAAAATCAGGATGGGTACCAACATGCATGCACACCAGTACATTTTGAACAATAAATTGCAAATTCACTCAATTCCCCTACTGCAGGTCCCTATGAAAACCTCTTAAAGCACAGTCTTCTTTTAAACAGTGTTAGACACTGATCCCCACCAAAGCTCTTGATCAAAAGGTTTGGATCTGAAGCTCTCTGGGGCTACTGGGTCTCACCATGGGTTTGTGTGTACAGACTGAGAATGTTTGGGCTATGAAGTGCCAGTGTCTTATGCTGAATGTCTTCATAATTCTTCTCTATCATGCCTCTATCTTGTACAAAACCATGGTCCCAATGTACAATTTGTTGGTACGGAATCACAGAACCACAGAATGCTTTGGATTGGAAGGGAACTTTTAAGAACATCTAGTCCAACATCCCTCCACCTCTCTGCTGTGAGCATTTTCAACTAGGGCAGGTTGCTAAGAAGCCTAAGGTCCAACCTGACCAGGAATGCTTCCAGGGATGGGGCTTCTACCAACTTTTCATGCAACTTGAGCATGTTCTGCTGACGTGCATTAGCTTATGCCCAGCCACTGTCTTCCAGGAGGGCAGCAGGGCCACAGCCCCCACCACCATCTCAGGGAGCACAGTGGGGCTGTCAGGGGTGGGGAGGGCAGTGGGGCAGTTGCCAGCTGCCATGGCCCCTCTGTCCCACCTCCCCCCTTCACCCAAAAACTGGGGGGAGTGGGAGGGAAGATGGAGCCCCGTACCAGTGTGCTGGGACAAAGCCCCCAGCGAAAAAAGGCAGGAGTAGAAAATAAGCCTCTTTTATAGCGTCATCTTTGTCCCTAACCCCCAGAACAGGTTAGTGGGACAATCTTCTTAAAGCAAAATTTTCCTCATGAAAGCACAAATCTACACATTTGAAAATTCTGGTGATTTTCAGACTGCATCAGGAAGATAGTCAATTTGATGTTAAAAATGCATATATTTATTTCGCTGGTGCTGTGACATTAAGTTATTCTTGTTCCACAGAAAGTATATATTGAGCAACTAACCTCCCACTTGTATGTTTAAAAGCTTTGTTATTTTTAGCAGCCATTTTCTCAAGTAAATGTCATTATTGTATTTCCCGTTATGTTTTATTTGACAAGGATGGGGGAAAAAAGATGCGGAGATAAAAAGTTGATTTCATGGTAGCTAAATCAGTGCTATTTATGACAAGAAATTGGATTCGTTATCCACGTTATCTAGTTTTATCCTATCTGTTGCTTATCTAGACCTGTCTTTAACTGCTTGCTCAATCACGTTATTTTGGTTTTCTCACTTTGACCTTATGTGTATGTGTCTCTGTGTTGCAGATCATTCCCATATTCAGAGATGTAAGTATAATTATGAATTACAATGTCTTGGCCTTATTTGCTTAATTCCTAACCTACCTCTTTTGCTGCTACTGTCTGCCATCCTTTGCATATATTCTCAACATAAACTGTAATAATAAATTCAATAGTCTTATATCAGTATCACTGCTCTTAAAAGGGGTTAGACTGCCATGATGGTATTCTTCTATCTTGCAACCAAATCAAAATTAATTTGTCATTGAATCACAGAATCACAGAACATTAGGGATTGGAAGGGACATCAAAAGATGATCCAGTCCAATCCCGCGCCACAGCAGGATCACCTAGATCAAGTCATAGAGGAACATGTCCAGGTGGGTTTTAAATGTCTTCAGAGAAGGAAACTCCACAACCCCCATGTGCAGCCCGTTCCAGTGCTCTGTCACCCTCACTGTGAAGAAGCTCTTTCTCATATTGATGTGGAACTTCCTATGTTCCAGCTTACACCCATTGTCCCTTCTCCTATCATTAGATGCCCGGCTCCATCCTCCTGACACCCACCCTTTCCATATTTATAAACATTAATGAGGGCACCCCTCAGTCTCCTGTTTTCAAAGCTAAAGAGATCCTAAGCTTTTCCTCATCAGGGAGATGTTTTCCATCATCTTTGTGGTTCTGTGCTGGACTCTCTTCAGCAGTTCTGTGGCCTTGAACTGAGGGGTCCAGAACTGTACATAATACTCCAGATGTGGTCTCACCATTGTAGGACTTTTATGTAGAACTAGTTGGGGATATTGTACATACAGTCAAATGTTAGCCATTTTTTCTTTGGATAACAAGCACAAATGAAAAAAAGACAGGCATCTGGAAGCCTTCCTTTTTCTATTTTCTGTTCCTATTTTATCTTAATTTATAATTCCTACACATTGCATTCTAGAAGAGATATTAAGATTGTACAACATGCCATCTTCTCTTGCTGTGTGGTAAGGAAGTGCCTCGCAGGACAAACAGCAGATATATGTTCAGAACTTTCTAACAGGATCAGTGTAAAGAACTGAACAAAAGATTTGACCTATAACTAGTCATTATAATAGTTCAAGAATAAGGTGAGCTGTGAGTAATTCTCTTATTAAGAGCCTAGAGACATGACAGTTGCTAGAGAGATGCTTGCATGAAAATTCAGAGAACATAGAAGACAGGCACCTTTTTATGTTCTTTACTGATTAGGGGAGAAGATCACACTCGTCAAGAAAAATTAAATGTATGTAATTGAGAGTCAGTATTTTCTCCTTTACCAAAGGAAGTACAAGACAGAACAGGTGAGGCAGTTTTATGTCTCTATCATTCTCTCAAACATCTGCTGCCTGATTGTTATAAGTAACTTTCAAGCAGCTAAATAAATGAGCATGCAAAGAACTTCCTTTCAAAAGCCTGCATTGGCCATGAATAGACAAATAAATAATTAAATAAAGGTTGAAACTGAACAGTCATTTACATTTTTGCTTCATTTAGCATGTGGGACTACTCCCAGTGCTCTCACACATGCAATGCTTTGGCTTTACCCACAGCTCACAAAGCTTTCCTCAGCTGTAATTACCAACTGCTTTAGAATTGTGCTTTGTTTAGTAAAATAAAACAAAGAAAAGGAAAATACTCACAGAAGTTTTATTGTTCTGAGCATATGGAAGCGCCAATTTGATTTCACCTCTGCCACGTGGAGGAAGCAGAGCTCTGTTTCTTATCCTGGTACTTTGACATGTTTCATTATGACAGCATACAGGGAAAGGGGTGTGCAGGTTGGTTACTTCAAGTGCCCAGTAAAGTGGACTCCTGAGTTCATTCTGCGCTGTGGTTTGGAGAAAGGATTTAGCCATTTGGTTTTGTTAGTTTGAGTTTGTTTTTACCTTGGGGCTATGAGAATCAGTTTTTCAAAAGGTTGGTAATAGGTAGACAAGTGTTTTTGCAGACTTTTACAATTACACATATTACTTGTTTGGAATTTATTTTGCTTCCTCAACTTCTACTACTCTTACTACTACCATGAAGTTATTTTTTAAAGTGATGTATCATGATGTTCACAGATTTCTAAAATATTAAAA
>JAOXOE010000343.1:24237025-24261231 GCA_028565055.1 Phoeniculus purpureus | reverse complement strand
GAAGATGTGTCTCTTGAGCTTGGAAGAAAGGAGACTAAGGGGTGACCCCATTCATAGAATCATGTTTATAAATATGGAAAAGTGGGTGTCAGGAGGATGGAGCCAGAGTCTTCTCAGTGTCATCTACTGATAGGACAAGGGGCAATGGGTGTAAGCTGGAACATGAAAGGTTCCACATCAATATGAAAAGAAACTTCTTCATGATGAGGGCAAGAAAGCACTGGAAGGGGCTGCCTAGGTGGGTTATGGAGTCTCCTTCTCTGGAGACATTTAAAAACCACCTGGAAATGTTCCTGTGCAACTTGATCTAGGGGATCCTGCTGCGGCAGGGGGATTGTGCTAGATAATCTTTTGAGGTCCCTTCCAATCCATAATTAATGTTCTGTGCTTCTGTGATTTGTTCAGAGTGGCCAGAAGTTCCCTCCATGGCTCACAAAAAGTGTTATTTCAAGGACCTGCTCAGGACAGGGTGACAAAATCTCAACTCCTGAAGAAATACCTGTTATTGTCTGGTATTGTAGTGAAAACTACTGTTACATCATTCTGTAAACAGTGCCATGGAGTGAAGGGAGGGCAAAATACATGGTATAAAGAATCTAGTAAGCGGTGTAAAGAATATAAAGAATAAAGGCTCTATTACATGGTATAAAGGATCTAAAATACAAACAAAGGGTTTGTTTTTTACTGTTTTAACTTTCCTGGCAGGCTCCCAGATTTTTCATAAGTTAACAAGCCAAAGATAAAGTCACAGGCAGATATTTCCCAGTTTTTTGAGTTTCATAGTCTTGGTTCATTCTCTAGAAACATTTTACGCTTTTCTCTGAAGACTAGAAACTGTCTTTGGCTAACATATAGCTCTCTGAAACAGGGTGGGTGTGAAAGGACTGATGAGGGCTCTGCTGTTTCTACAATATCTTTTTAATGTGTTAAATTTGTTAGTCTGCATTTAGTTATTGTAGAGGATTTCTTCCCCAACACACACATACTTTCCCCATTTAAACTGTCTTCAAATCAATCTGTCTCTTTGAAGTCAGTTTGCTTGTAGGCATTATTCATCTCGGGCAGGAGATGGAGGTGGATCAATAGAGCTTTCTCATCAGTCTCCATCTTTTCAGAACAGCACGCTGGATTGCTGTTCAAAAATGAGAAAAGAAAGGATGAATGCATTATTCCTTTAGAACTTTGCCTTGTTGCTCTTTTCCTGGCTCTGCAGTAAAAGGTTGTAGTACATCATGCAAAAGTAAATTTTCAGTTTTGAATTTCACAAGGCATTTTAGCTGTGTAAAATGTCAGAAAAAAAATACCTTCCATTATTTTCGTTCCTACAAGGATGCCTATAATTTACTAGGCAATTGATTACTACTTTACTTAGAACATTGTGAAGATAGAGATACCTGTACAGAGGTAATAAAGCAGAACTGTTAGTGGGTGTTTTCTGCCTTGTACAAAGAACTAGTCCTGAATCTTAAGGAACTTGCTTATTTCCTGATTTCAGGGTCACAGAACCAAGGCATTCCTGAACAAGCATGGGTATAAGCAGAGATACTTCAGACAAATTTCAAGATCTTTTTATATTTACAGACTAATTCTCCAAAATTAGCACAGTCGTACAAGAACCTAGTATCTTGACGTTACTCATAGTGAGAACATTTGTCCTTCATCGTCAGCAATGACACGTGAGTTATTTACATGTATGTTCTGATACTGAGTGAGAAGGACTTACGAATTGTCTTGCAAGCATGATGAAAATTGGCCTGTCTTGGACACTGGGAAACAAAGTTTACCTAGCTTTCTCAACTTCCCTTTTTATTGTCTTGAAGAAACCTTAGAGAAAACTCTTTTTCTTTACAATACAAGAGTGTTTTAGGGGTGTTTCAGAGGGTGTGCATCTTCTACATGGTTTATGTTTCTTCTCGTGACAGCACAAACAATAATGTATTATAAAGGTTTGTATATTGTGTATTCAACTGAATGAATGGAGATATATCTCAGTTAAGAGTTTAGAGATTGCTGTGGCGGGAGTGTTTAGAAGACTGATAAATGAGACCAGTTCCAAACTTCAAGAGCAAAACTCCAAAAGATTCATTCTTTCTTTCGCTAAGAATATGCTAATGGTTTGCTCGTACACATTAATAATCATTACTGCTATTTATTCACCACGTACACAAAAATGTGATGCCTTAACTGTTAGGTCACAGAATCAGAACACTAGGGATTGGAAGGGACCTCGAAAGATCATCTAGTACAATCCCCCTGCCGCAGCAGGATCCCCTAGATCAAGTTGCACAGGAACATTTCCAGGTGGGTTTTAAATGTCTCCAGAGAAGGAGACTCCATAACCCCCTGAGCAGCCCCTTCCAGTGATTTCTCACCCTCACCCTGAAGAAGTTCCTTCTCATATTGATGTGGAACCTCCTATGTTCCAGTTTATACCCATTGCCTCTTGTCCTGTCATTGGATGACACTAAGCAGAGCCTGGCTCCATCCTCCTGACACCCACTTTTTCCTTATTTATAAACATGATTCTATGAATGGGGTCACCCCTTAGTCTCCTTTTTTCCAAGCTAAAGAGACCCAGCTCCCTCAGCCTTTCCTCATCAGACACATGTTCCACTCTTTTCATCATCTTTGTGGCTCTCCACTGGAGTCTTTCAAGAGGTTCTGTGTCCTTCTTGAACTGAGAGGCCCAGAACTGAACACAGTATTCCAGATGTGGTCTCACCAGGGCAGAGTAGAGGAGGTGAAAGTCTCTCGATTGTGAGCACACCATATCCTAGACCTACAGCTGTACAGGTCACAATGATCAGCATGGTCCTTGATGGTCCAAAGCTGACAAGGTTAGGGTGATTAGGTTGGAGAGTCCTTTGGTGAGACAAACAGGGAAGATTCCCTTGCCTTCTCCATCCTTCCTCAGTCACTGTTGATGTTTCAACCTTCTCACTCCCCTTTTCCTCACCAAATATTGATACTGTGCCATTAATTTTACACTTCATCCTTCTGGGGTACTTGGCAGGTTGTTCTGTATATTGGCAATACCTTCTGCTCCTCTTGTTCTTTATCTTGCGTCTTCTTGAATGCCTTCTTCCTTTGACTATACCCATCCTACTTAGCTCCATTGGTGGTCACAATGCTTTTGTATTTTCCAAAAATGCCTGTATATTGTGTCTGCCTATGCAATCACAGCACTACAAACATGTGTTATTGTTACAATACTTTAATGTGTTTATATCTGTGTTCAAGACAATCCAGTTTTGATTGCATCCTGAGTGACTAGCTTAGAAATTATAGGTGGTACAACCTCCTTCAGAGACAACATCAAGGAAATCTGTCAGCCACAACTGCACATTTCAAGGTGCTTTATGTCCTTTACTTACATTGTACATTAAGTTGCCATTACCTGTGAAATTGCAAAGATTTTGTCAAGATATGTAGCTCTGTTTTCAAATGGTCACCTCATCAATAATTCCTAATTGTAGACTGCAGTGGAAATTAGAGTTAATTTATGGCCCCAAGCACTTCTTAAAGAGGTACTATGATATATTAGAATATCCAAACAGCATGGACATTGGCATGATTTTGATGAAATTATGCAGCAATTAGGCTATAAGCACAGAAAAGAAATTCAGATTTAATATAAAATCTTCAATGGTTAATATGATTTTTCAATGGCCTACAGATGAAAAAGAATGAAAGGCCGGTGCTGTACATTACTGAACCTTTTAAATACAATTGAAATGTGATTTTATTTAAAATTGACATAATTAAATATGCAGTATACTAATTTGATAACAAAGCCAAGTATATTAGCATCTCATTTTATTATTAGTTTATCACTTCTACACATATTTTATCATTTAAGCTTCATCCTGCTTTCTGATTTTCTGGAATATAATCTCTGTGATGAAGGATCTTAAAATGTGATATTGTTTAATTTTTGTTTATAACTCAAGAAACTCAATGTGTATTGTTTATAACTCAAGAATTACGCATGTTATACAAGATAAAAACTGCTGACTGATAGCAGTTGTTGGGTTTTGCCTGAAGAAGAGATTTTATAAAGATATGAAAATGCAGCTGTATTGATTGTCTACAACATTGTACGTTTGGAACACATCTTCATATTTGACCAATCCAGTGTGTTTTAATTAACTATTAGCAAATACTATCCTCTGCTAATGTCTCATCTTTATCTTTCATCACTTTTCTTCAGTAAATCATAGAAGCAGTGAAAAAAATACATTTTCAATACAAAATAGAAGCTATGATTACACCTCTTTGTTTCAACCAGTAGATGAAGAAGATTGTCAGTGACATGACAAAGGAGGTTCTACAAGAACTTTTGCCAAATGTTCATGATTTTAGAAATTTTTTTAAATAAAATATGCGTATGTATAGTTCTTAATCTAGGCAAGAGAGACAGGAAGTACTATTTATTTCATATGGTGTTAAGACTGAGTTTTAAAATACGGTCTTTTTTCTATTTTCTCATTTCTTCATTTGCCATCAGCTAGCATTCATCGAAAAGATATTTCAGTGTTTTGATGTCTATTGTTATTAAACACTTCCCTGGAGAAGTACTAAAACACTACTTAAATAGGGTTTGTCATAAGTGAAGAAGAGTAGTGTTTTAAAATAATTCAGTTAAGAAAACAAAATTAATCAATAGAGTTTCTTTAAAAGTTATTCATGTTAGACTAAGAGAGTGAGCTGGAACATAGGAGGTTCTACACCAATATGAGAAGGAACTTCTTCACAGTGGCGATGATGGAGCACTGGAAGGGGCTGCCCAGGGGGATTGTGGAGTCTCCTTCTCTGGAAGCATTTAAAACCCATCTGGATATGTTCCTTTGTGACTTGATCTAGGTGATCCTGCTGTGCTGGGGAGATGATATATCGAGGTCCCTTCTAATCCCTAATGTTCTGTGATTCTGTGAATTATTTGTTAAGTTGCTTTTGTGACAGATGTAAAACTAACTCAATCTTTTTCTTTATATTTACATTCCTCCAGAAGCACAAAGACTGTAAAGTTCTAGAAAAGGTGAGAGCTGAAAGTTTCTCTCGATGGAACAAGGACCCGTTCTGCAGGAAAGGAAGAGCTTCATGATCAAGGACTTTCACATCAGCAACTTCCATGAAACACTAAATTCAGTTAAATGTCTATTTCTGAGAAGAAGAAAAAAATAGAATCCTAGAACCAGCTGCAACAAAATTTTCTTAAAATGGATTGAGGATGGTTTTGTATAGGAAAGCAAAAGACAGACTGCTTGGGTAGAAATGTAGCTAGAGTTTGTATGAGGTGTAGACTTCAAGCTGAAGTCCTTGTTAAGAGCAGAAAGGGAGTCAGGAAAACCATAGAAAATTCCAAGTTCTAGTAGGTACCTTGGATGTTATCCCAAAGTGGTACCTCTGATAAGGACCATCACAGCACTAAGGCGTACAAATTACCACCTGCTGTGACATCATTACTGCAAGTACAGAGGTGGTAATTATGTGAACTATAGACAATAAATGTGGAAACCCTGCTGTTTCCAAACAGCTGCTGACAAGTAGAAAGCCTGCTGATATTTTCCTTTATCTTTTTTTTTTGTAAGTAAGCAACCATTGATGTATATAATGGAGAAAGTGCTGTTGAAGTGATATAATGGAGAAAGTGCTGCTGAAGTGGTAGACAAGATTAGGAAGTATATTTCAACATGCGCTTAGATCTTTACCACTTGAGTTTAACTTAACAACCTTGAAGGCGAGAATGCAGTTAAGTGCTATCCAGACAGAAGGTACATCCCAGGTTCAGAGTATCACAGAAACATACGATGCTTTGGGTTGGAAGGGACCTTCAAAGGTCATCTAGTCCAACACCCTGCAGTGAGGGGGGGCATCTTCAACCTAGAGAAGGTTGCCATGAGCCTCATCCAACCTGACCTGGAATGTTTCCAGGCTTCTACCACCTGTCTGGGCAACCTGGGCTGATGCCTCACTTTCAAAAATTTCTTCCTAATATTCCTAGTCTGAACATCCCACTTTAGTGTAAATTCTCCAAAAAAGGAACATCTGTGACATCTAGCAATATTTAGAGTTTCCAAAATGCAAGTGACATTTTCTAGGAAGTAATGACTTTTAATTTTTTGACACAAAAGTAGCAAGAAAATCAAGAAGTGGTGAATAGATTATTATTCATTACAATAACGTGCTAATTAAGTACATTGTAACAGGACTAGAATCACTTCTCATACAATGATTATTTCTTACATAAGAAGTATTTCTCTATGTAGCTCACAAAAATAATGTTATGTTTGGGTATTATTAGCTTTTAATGTCATAAAAATCACATTATGATGATATGTAAAGCTGTTATTAAATAGCAGACGCAGCAAGAAAAATAGAAGAAAAAACCAATTAAAATATTAATTTCAGAATTTGTTCAGGAAAATATAGGGAAATAACTTTTTTAAATATCTTTTCTTTCTTTTTTATTTACTTTCTCTATCTCAATATTAGTTTTATTCTTCTTCCATCTGTTGCAATTTCAGCTACATTCCTTCTAAGACTAGATGATCTTTTGAGGTGCCTTCCAATCCCTAATGTTCTGTGAATTAAGAAATAAAAAGATATTATTTTCCCTCTCTGGCCATGTTAAATTCAGTCACATCACTGACACCTCCTTCGTGGCTACACTGTCCATCTAATTATGATGCCACCATCATCTGCTGGTTTTTGCTAGTCCTGATGACTTTATTGCTTTTTAAATGCACACTTTAAGATGTGAAATATATCTTAGATATATAGTACAAGAAGAGTAATTTTAAAATGCATTCCTCAACCTGAGTGAAACTTTCTGGCCTCCAACAAGCCTGTAAGATTTATGGTTTGGGGCACATATTTCACATACGAAATAACATTGCTGCTAAGTAGTCAAAAACACAAACAGGGTAGGGCATGAGAGTGAAAGATGCAATTGCAACTTCATGTATTTTGTGAGATTGTCTGGACTTTTTAGCCATGAAAATAGAATATAGGTCCATTGAAATTTATTGCAAAATTGTATTTTCTTAAAATGCGATGACCTTTCATTTCTCTCAAGTTAACTGAATGCGATAAGCAGCTGTCTTGTGGAAGCTACAGCTCCTAACAATGGGCCCGTCTCCTAAGAGGGTATCATTTCATAAAATAACATATGTTTCAGAAGATGAAAACCATCTTGTTTGTAACTTAACTCCCAGTCTATTCTTGGAAATACTTTTTTCAGAACTTCTAAGAATGAAAATTCCATTAAGAGCTGATGAAGCTGATTTTAGAATGATGCAGTGTCTGTGTTGCTCATTTCTTTGGATATGATGGATTACTCTTCCTTGGAATGTACTACCTGAATGTTTGTGTATTGGATTAAGAAATGCTGAAACAAATAGAAATACAATCCCATTAAGAGTGTACTTAATAGCATAAACAAACTAATACACCAAAGCAGTCAACAACACAGAAAGCAATTGGAGTATTTTTCAATACTTGAAAAAGTTCTGGCTGTAATGACAGGCAGAGGAATGAGTGTGTTATCTTTGGCTCTCAGATGAATGATGTTTTATGTTGCTTTCTTTTTTTCTTTCCTGCTTAGTTGACAGGTCTCTAATTGCCCAATATGCCCTTTTAGAAATAAACTTTCTCCTTCCTATAGACCATTAAGCTTCACATTTGTCCCTGATTGCATGCCCTTATTCATCTTCTTCCCAGCCCTTTCTGCAGTGTCTCAATGTTCCTGTAATGACTGTGGTAGTACCAACTCATTATCTGCTTGTTTTGCCAATTCTTTGCTCATTATACTGCTACTGTTTCCTCATAAATGTCCTTCGAATATTAGTTCTTTGTTTTCCCAGCAGAACATTTTTATGCAGGCAGCTGGTGAGCTTCCTTCAGAAAACCTCAAGCTTCCTCTCTGTTGTTGTATTACTCCAACAGTTTATTCCCTATTTTGACATGAAACAAGTACATACATAAAGGTACTCTGCTGAGGCTGCCTGCTGCCTCTCAACTGGAGATGTAAAAACTCAGCAGGAAAGGAACACCAGCTTCAAATTTCTTTTTGTTGCCCCCAGCTGTGCACGATGTTGCCATGCTGTTAAATCCAGCTGATTTTCCTGAAGATGTAAATTTGCCAAGATCTGAGGGGGCTATGATCTTCCAAGTTCCTGATGCTATGTTCCACAGGAAGCCATTCCTATTCTTACCGCTTGCCAGTCATCAGTCTCCTCTGGCTACTTTCCAGCCCTTCTCATTTACTCTTACTGTGACCAACACAAGATACACTTTCTTGCCTTCACTTTCAAAACTCAGTTTGATTCCAGTTTGCCCACACATCTTCCAAAAAGATGTCATATAAAAGGCAAAAGCAGCTCTTTTTACCAGGACTACTTCTCCTTGGTAAATTTTACATTCATGTAAAGTTCTGCTTTAGATCTAATGGCAAATATTAAGTATTGTTCCCAGAACATACCAAGTCAACATCCTTTCTTTGAGTTAGGCAGCTATTGAAATACAGTATTTTATTTTTTAATTTAATTTTTCGTATTTTCTCACGAGGTGAGTAGTCTTCCTCTTATGTCTTCCCTGTTTCTTTCTACTTTTGGCATGTTTCCTTTTATACACTGTAGTTTCATATACTGAGTGTGTTGTGTCTGTGGTCTTCACAGATATCAGAACAGTTTACAGACAAATAATATGACACTTCACAAGTCTACTGGTCTAAATCATGAATATTTCTGTATGAGAATGAATAAAGATTCTAGTCATCGGCACTTGAACCAAAGGGGTTTTTGTTTTAGCTCTGTAATACAGATTGAATATTGGAATCAAATTATTCTTTACCTGGTAGCAACGGGTTTGGAAGTTTGATTTTGTGGGGGGTTTTTTAACGTCTTCCTGTTTGGTGAGCAGCCGTGTCTCAGATTCATATTCTATTCTGAATTCTGTTCAAATCACAGGTTACAATTCATACAGTTTACACATTCTGCATAAGGTCTATGAAATCTCATCCGACAGGGAACAAAATGTGTGACTGAGACACCACGGAGCCAACAGAATCGCAGAATCACAGAAGGGTAGGTGTTGGAAGGGACCTCTGGAGATCACAACAAATGCTTTTTGCAATGTACCATTCCACTGTTACGAACTCCAGTAGCTCCAACCTATTTGCCTGAAACGTGGCAGATGCATCAGGATCTTCATATTCCACCACACCAGGACTAGGAATAATTCTCATTGACACCAGTGAAAATGGAATTTATCCCCACCCATACAGGTTTTGTGGCCACTTTTCAAAACTCTGTAGCAAACTACAAGCATTCTATGTTAGCCAGAATACCAAGCATCAGATTGATTTTTTTAAGTTGATATTTATCTCATTCTTATTAATATGACATATGTATTTGCTTAAGTCAAATTTTCTATGCTCTGTTTTCTCATAGACTGTAAAACCTCACCTCAGAGACATCATCTAAGGTTAATTAATGTTTCTCTAATGCTTTGAAGTTTATAATGAAAGCCACTGTCGAGGGTGGAATGTGGAATACCTTTATCATTAATAGTGCCATTAATATTTATAGTAGTTTTCACTATTTTTTTCTCTTTGTCTCTAGGAGTTTTTGATCCTTCTCACAAAAAAGAACTAAATAAAGCAAACCAAAGAATCACACACCAGCTATGTGAGCAAGATATATATTTAGTAGCTCTTCACTCTACTCATGTGGCTCTTCATCAATTTGCCACAGGGAAACATCTGTTGCTACATGTCACCTCTCCTGCCTCTTCACTTATCCAAAGTTTTTCTGGTTTTCTGGCTTCTGTATCCTCCAATAATCTTCTTTGTTTTATCTGGTTCTGTATGATTTAATTTCTAATATCTTGTGTGCACTTCCTTTAGTCACTTGATTCTTTTTTATTATTTTTTTGGCTGTCATTTTGTCACTGTTTCACCAGCCATCTGGCCTGCTAATTTTCCCCTGACTTTTACTACTTTCCTCATCATTGCCTCATGTACATTGGAAAGAAGTGATTACATCCTGCTGTCAGGCATGGGTTTGGGGTTTTTTTTCCAGCAAGGATCCATCTTTCTTTCTCTTACTGAGCTTTTCTTTATGTAGACGAAGGAATCAGGAAGAAAACAGTCATGTTTCCGTAAAGCTCTATTAGTTTTATAATGAAGCGAGGGGAAATGAAAGGCAGAAAGGATAGTAAAATTGTGTTTTACCTCAACTGAAGTTAAAAGTCCACTTTGTAGAAATCAGTATCCAAGGAAGTGTCTTTGTGGTGGGCTGACCTTGTCTGAATGCCAGGTGCCCACTAAGCTGCTCTGTCACTCCCCTCCTCAACAGGATAGACAAGAGGAGAAAATAAGATGGAAAAAAACCCTCATGGGTCAAAATAAAGGCAGTTTAATCAAGCAAAAGAAAATGTTGAATGCAGAAACAAAGGAAAAGGTTTATTCACTACTATTTTAAACATATAGGTAAGCATGAAACAAATACCTGCCTACTGGTCTCTACTGACTGTAGAATTTTTGTAGACTATCCATTTAGTTAAAAAATCCCGCGTTTGGCTAGGTAAACCCTGTACTCTGTGTTCATGGCTGTACTTAAGGATTATTTATACATGATCTTGTATTATATATAATATATGTATATTATATTCTTATTCTTACAAATAAGAACCTCATGAATGGATGGAAGTAAGATCAGAGCACATCAGTTTTTTAAAAAACATAAAAAACATTTTCAAGTATAAAATAATTCAAGGAATTCACACAGTCTATACAGTTTAGGACTCAGGCTACTGTTACCATAGTAAAATCTTTGTAGTTTCTTTTGAGGTTATTTGTTTCAGAGATGGCAGCTAGTTGGAAAGCCTCAATTCTGGCTTGCTCAGGCTTTGGGCTGCTGAAGCATGTTATTCAGGATTTTACGAAAGCTAAAAAACCCCCGTAGTTCTGCTGATGTTCAGTACTGCTGGAAATTAATCTTCAGCTACTTCAAAGTGAGCTTCCAAATCTGAAGCAAGCAACATGTCAGCCTGTCCATATCCCAGTATATCTTCCCCTTCAATTGACAGTGAGGACACTGGTTGATTTCCTGAAGCCATTTGGCTATTTTCACAGCAAGCTAACATGGTTCTAGCCAATGAATTTCTAGCTATTGCAAGATGATACCGTTGGTCCTTTCCATTTTCTTAATGCAGTACATTCTAATAGTAGTTTTTTCTCTTTTAGAGGAAAAATTTCTCTAATGAAATTGGTGTGTTCCTACAGAGACCAAAAACTGCCGTATGATAGCCTGTGGTATATGTGTCAGGCCAGGGACACAAGTCCTGTGGCTATTCCTGAGATAAATAAATTTTATACAGCTTGTGTGAAAAGGATGGAAATAAATTGCTCCTTCAAGATGTACTATCCTGCGCTGCTGATCAGTGATTGAGCTAGTGGAGTCTATTTAGCTGGCTCATGCGGTCATCACTGTGCCGTGGTGACTGCAGATATATGACACTATCCAGCCAGAGATGATGCTTGGAGCAGGACCCGTGGCTTTATTTTCTAACAAAAATTTGTCACTTTTCCTTTTGTCATAGATTACAATTCTCTTGTTCACTGCAGCTTTTAGACCACTTTAAGACATAGTCACAGGAGTTATGCTAAGAAACACTAGCAGTCTTCTCAGGATTTTTACCTTTTATTTGAGGAACAGACTGATCACAGAATCACCGAACATCAGGGATTGGAAGGGACCTTGAAAGATCATCTATTCCAATCCTAGATCAAGGTGCACAGGAACATGTCCAGGTGGGTTTTAAATGTCTCCAGAGATGGACACTCTACAGCCCCCTAGTCAGCCCATTTGAGTGCTCCATCATTCTCATTGATGGTTCCTTCTCACATTGGTGTGGAACCTCCTGTTTTTCCAGCTTACACCCATTGCCCTTTATTGTATCATTAGAGGGTCACCCCTCAGTCTCACATTCTCTAAGCTAAAGAGGCTCAGCAACCTCAGCCTTTCCTCATCAGGCAGATGTCAAAGGGAAAGATAAAAGCATTTGCATCAAACCAGCAATGGCTATTCCTGTGCTACAGTGAATATGGGAGTACTTACTGTAGTTGAGGAGCCAAAAATGGCTTATAGAGTGGAAGCTGTACTGTGTCTGATGAACAGGCTATTGAGCTTCAAAACTAAGAAAAGTTAATTAAACAAAGGGCAGGAAACTGTTGACTTTTCAAAGTACACTTTTACTTTAAAACCCAACATGCAGATTTGTCGTGGTTTGTTTTACTGTTCCCGGGACACTACCTCTTTAACCAGAATGGATGTTGAGAAGCAGGAACAGCAGTTATGGGTGCTGGGTAAAGTTTTCAGTCATGCCACTACCATTCAGCGTTTACCTTGGCATTAGAACTTTGTTCCTGATATATTACTGCGGTTTGAGTGTCATCTGGCCAATTTGTCACAAGGACACAGATGATGTTCAAAACCTGTATTGAGCATGGTAATGCCTCTGAGATAATCTGACACTGTAGCCACTGGTGTTTGTAAAAAGAAAAGATGCCTCTCACTTCTAATTTAAACACCACTGCCTGCAAACTGTCTTGCTGTTGCTCCAAACATTCCTACAATGTGAAATCATCGCACATGCCAGAGACTGTTTGCCTCCTGATTACGTGATGATTGACACTGTTTGATGAGACAGCTCTTTGCTGTTAAAGTCTTTGAAGCTGGAATTGGTCTTTTCCTGGGAATATCCTATGACCAATATAGATCCTCTCATAAGAGCAATTGTCCTTACTACTCACTTCTTTTAAAGAAGCCTAAAAGTTGTTTGCTATTTACGCAATGTCTCAATAGCTGATTCCCTCACTACATCTAAATGACAGAGGGACATATAAGTAAATCATACACTAATGTAACCCCAGGGGGCAAGAATGCTATTCATAGTGTGAAGAGAAATGTCTTTAACACAGCAGGTAAATTCCTAGTTGAGAATACATTACATAGATCACCGAAGAGAATGCCCGTACTGTTTCCTTTATTCTTTGCAACATGGATGTAGGAACTAGGATTGATACTGTGATACTGCTGGTTCTTTATTAGTATTTGGGAATTGTCTAATGTTCTTTGCATATTAGTAAAAAATCTAACAAGGGTGCATTATGATAACAGGTGAAATCTTTTTCAAATTAGGAAACAGGTTTGCTCCTCACAGCTGTGAAACATTCAATACAATACATTACAGAGATATATTTTAAATAAATATTTATATCTCTGAAGGATATTTTTTTCCTGCAATTATAGGCTTATTCCTGCTAGGAATATAATACAAGGGCATATTAGACACCACCACTGTAAACTAAACCCTGTTATTCTTTGAGTTATCACCTTAATTCCACATCTCAGCATATCCACTAATGTCTAAATTAGCTGGCTGTCTTGGAATTTTTTTGATCTATGTCATTTCAGGTGATCTTAATGAGGAAACTGTGTAAGAAGGGAATATGTGTGACAGAGACAGCTAAATGATCACTAAGTTAACTTTTCATATGATTTTATACATCTTACCCGTTGGCTGTTTGAAAAGAAAGAGGATATATTGTCACATGATTTGGGACTTTGGTATTTTGTTGCTTTTAATTTTTTCCAGTTTTTTTTCCTTATTTTACTTTGCAGTAGAGCTGGGAGAAAAATAGGGAAGGGGAGGAATACGTGCTGAGTACTTCAGCTGCCTGACTCGTGAGCCATCTGGACACATGAGGCATCTCAGACGTCTTGGTCTCACAGTTGGGGGCAACCTTTCCTTGAGTCAGAGGGAGGGATGGAAACACCAAAGCCTGTTGATGCCAGAAGACATGTGGCTGAGGACACGTTTCAAGAGATCTACTTGTAAAAAAGCAGTCAAAGCTCAGTGTTTGAGCAATGTAGGCAGGGCAGTTTGGTCTTAATGACCAACTTCTACAGAATCAGAATGTGTGATGGCTAATACCTTATGAGTTAACTACGTAGCTTGTGATTGGATTTGCCATTTATAATAGGAAACAGAGAATCGCAGAACATTAGGAATTGGAAGGGACCTCGAAAGATCATCTAGTCCAGTCCCCCTGTCACAGCAGGATCACCTAGACCAAGTCGCACAGGAACACTTTCAGATGAGTTTTAAATGTCTCCAGAGAAGGAGATTCCACAACTCCCCTGGGCAGCCCATTCCAGTGCTCTGCCACCTCATCATGAAGAAGTTCATTCTCATATTGATATAGAACCTCCTATGTTCCAGCTTACTCTCATTGTCCCTTGTCCTTTCATTAGATGACACTGAGAAGAGTCTGGCTCTGAAATATCACAGAACAGACTTATACCTAATGCCTCATTGGTCTAAAAGTTGTAACAAGAGTACAGATAAACCACTAAAAGCTGAATGGCTGCTTCCATTAGGGTGTTGGCTGCTGAATTCCTACATTATAAGTTAAGAGATCATACCTTTAGAAGACTCTTTTATCATGTCTGAATAACTACAAGGTTTTCTGTGCTGCTGAATCATTCACGAGTTATCAAAGGTCCTTTTGGAAATTTGCACAAAATGGATTTATTTTTTCCACTGAGCTAAACTCCTGCTGTTTCCTGTCTATGGATGTCTTTAAACAAGGATGAACAGTCCTTGCTTACCTGCTTATTAAGAACCACCACATTTGTAGACTTATGTCCTGCTTGAATGTGGTGATCATATGAATTGCATAAAGAATCAAAAAATACACTGCTCATCCTGAAATTCGCTGCTAGTTCAGTAATTTGAATGTGAGTGAGGAAATTTGATAATGATCTCTGCAAATACTCAGGTTTTGCCAAATGTTCAAACAATATGTAGGATCCTTTTGAAATGATGGGATTGTTAAAAAGATCTGCTAATTACTGACATGAAATAGATAATTAGGTTCCTGATCTGGCTTGCAGTACTGACAGGTCTGACCTTAATTATGAATGACCTAAACATATCATTTCATAGCATTTTTGTAACTTTAGGTATAAATTCTGCAAATTAAACCATGAATATTTCTTACCACAACTTCTCCATTGGATTTCTTAACTACAGTTGTATTTCTATAGAAAATTTTACTAACATTACAATGCCTGGTGAAACAGCTACATGATTTAAATTCAAGTTCACTGTAGTTATATTTTCCTTAGGTATATTCAGTAGTCTGAGAATAACATGACTTTACCAACAAATGAATCAGATGTCATCTATTCTGTGTGAAAGAATTTTCTGGTGTCTTTTTCACTTTCAGAGTAAATTTTCATTTATCTCTCTGTTTTTACCAAATCCCTGAGTAACAAAGAAAAATAATTCTAAAAAACAGTAAAAACCCAGTTCTGTATAAGATCATAAAATGGGAAGTATTTTGAATATTTGGATGTCACATCCTTTTAAAACAGAAGTTCATCTATTTCTAGATATAGTGATATTTTGAATTTGCTTTTCAGCAAAGAGTGATTCATTACATTAAAAAATGTTTTTAGCTGCTAATATCCATATTAAATTTAAAGCTTCTTTTTGGAAATGTCACCTTGAAATTAGTTCAGCTAGTTAACTCATAAGACACTTTAATTTGTTAGTCTAGAGGCAGAATTTGATGGGAAAAAGTAATCGTGTGTTTGCTCAGTTGAACAATCCTTCTCTGTACCCGTGGATCTACTTTACTTCATACAATGATGTGTACAGTTGTGGTGTCCAAAGGTTTCCTCAAAAATATTCTTAGTCACTTACAAATTTGTCAGTGTTATTAGTACTGTTGTAGTACTGTTGCCTTTGTTTCACATTGAATGTTAGATGATGATTTTATAACACAATGATTTAATGTAATAATTTATGTCTTTTTATGCAGAGCAACAAGAGGATACAAAATAATTTGAAATAATTTCATGTGCTTCATTTTGCTATTTTAACATCCTTTTATATTCTTTTGTGTATTATTTGTCATCTTTCTCTTTCCTAATAAGAAAACATATCAAGTGGAGTAGCTTTTACGTTTTACAACTCTAATGGTAATGATATCACATGTCAATATGTCATCCACATCTATGTCCTTACAGATAAAACCCTTTGGTTTGGAAGGACACTTGAAATCACAATAATTTTTGATACTTAAAGCCTAAAGATAAACAAATCTCCTTAAGATGTCTCAAAATATTATCACTAAGATACTTTATATCATTTTTTAAAATAAGTATTTATGTCATGTCTATTCCACAATGCTGTCTTGATTGTTGGGTCATGTGTTTGGACAGAACTCTGAACTGGCAGCCACATGTTCTCATTCTGTAGAATGGAATTATTTACTTTAGCTCCAAATGTTGCAACCTATTTGTTTAATGTATCAAGACTTTAGTTTTCTTTTCACTTGCAGTAGGTTAAACACACTTAAGTACAACAGGTAAAAGACTAACAGGTAATAAATATGAAGCCACTGGTGTAGCCCTGTTTGCATCCTTAATATCTGCTTCACAACATCTTTGCAGTCAGTTATGTTTAGAGTCTCAGGTCCAAGAAGTAAATAAAGGCTGTATCAGATACATGTTCTATTTGTAGTTTATTTGTCTACAGGTAAATAATATGGAAATGTTGTCTTTTCCACATGCTCTAGTAACATTGTAGTTAGAGAAACTTTTTTGTTGTCTCTTTCTGGAGCTCAGTGCTCTCTCAATCCTGCTGATTTCTGAGTCCATTTTCAGACTAAGATGTTTTACAGATCTGCCTGGATTTCATGCTGTGCTCTACAGTTTCCGCAGATGATAGACAACATTTCCTTTTTATTCCCCATGATGCTGTGCTGAATGTGGCTACTCAGCTGTTTTATTTTCTCCATCAGCAAAGCAGCTCAGAACCAGGTCAGTTACGGTTGCCAAGCCTAGAACCAGGCTGGAGAAATTGCAGTTAACCTCAACCCAAGAAAAGTAGTAGAAGGAACAGGCTCTTAGAATAGTCTTCACAAAGCTCTGGGTAGAGAAATGAAAGCAAAGGAAAAATCTATCTTAAAAAAACACTGTCATGTGTTTAATTTCCACAGAAAGGTAAACAGTCTCATTTCAGTCACCCTCAGCATTGCTGTAAATGTCCAAAAAACCCGTAAAACATATTACTTGTTCGGCTGAGGATAATTCTGAAGTGGATAAAAAAAAGAAAACAAAAAAGGCTTTCAGCATATTAAGTAGTACTTGGGATGTATTTACTGCTACCTTTGTTAATGGAATCTTTAAGAGGTCCATACAAGACTGGTCCTGTCCATACAAGACACATCCTCTGTCATCATGAACGTAACTTACCTAATGCAGCATCGCTAGGCGAGAGTCCTTGAGATTTACATTTGATTTCATCATTTTTCCCTTAGTTTGGCAGCTTCCAGGCTTTCTCAACTATTTCAATATTGATAAATGCTCTGTCAAGATGCAGTAAATGTCATTTTGGTATTAGCACTGGAAGATCAATCATGACAGAAATGAGCATGCTCTGTGAACAGCGTTAACAACAAGAAGGTCCAACTCATTTAATTAGTTGCTATTTCCCTGAAGCTTTGAATGTGTGAAATGTTCCATAAGCAGTGCAATATTTTATTATCACTTTACACAAGGTCCTAGCTAGGAGGAAAGAGGGAAATTTGGATTTTCTCACAGGAAAATGGACCACAAAATTGCTGTCAACCAGGAACCCTGGGAATTGAGCAGCTAAAGGGATTAGAAAAACCTTAAGTCTGACAACTTTTACTGTGGAATTATAGGGTTTTTTTTTAATAGACTTTGGCTCTAAATTCATTAAAAATGTTAATACAGGAAACAATTAAGAGCCAGCAGAAGGAATTGGGCAAACAAAGACATTAATCAAGAGTTCTTCAAAATGAAAAACCTCTTTAGAAATTACATGAACTATCATGTGGTAACAGAATGAAATCCCAAATTGTTCTCGAATATACTGCAGAATAACAAAAGTCCAGATGGAAGAAGTCTTGAAATACCTCATTCATTAGAGCTGGTAAATCACCCATTCTTTCGAGATATAGTAACTTAAGTTGTACCACAGTGTACATTACATTGTAAACTAAGTCTCTGAGAATATACACGCATAATCATAGCGATGAGCTCGGCTACATAAATATTGAAAAACTCAAACCTAGCATTACATTCCCTCCTTCGAAAATACGTAAGTGAAATGTTATAAAAAATAGCCCATCTTCTTTCTTTTCCCCTTCTGATGAAGCCTTTTTTAATGAATAATTCACAATATTTCCCACAGAGACAGAAAATGCAGATCATTCATTGGTTTGTAACTGCGTATGTTTCCTTTCTGCAGTCAGCTTGGGACACTGAAGCAGAACGATGAGGTTGAGTTAGGATCCCCTTTTGTACCACAGATATTAAGCAAATCACTTCTACTCAATATCCTGGTTTGCATTCCATGACTTAGGGAAAAACAAATGTATTCTGAATGTATGGTCTGGCTTTTCTAAACAATGCCCTTATGCCATCGTACAGAATCAGAGACACTGAACTACTGATTCATTTTAGCCAATTTTCATTAAAGAACGTGCAATGCACAGTGAACTTTGGTTTTTTTACATCAATGTTTTTAGTACAAATAAATAAGTAATGCAATAGTCTTACACTTTTTTCCCTCCCTTCTTGGTATGGCAAATTCTAGTGAAAATGTTACTGCTCTCTTTTTATGCTGTAGCTGAATTACTTCACTCTAGACTTAAGGATTTCCTAAATGATACTTCTAAACTAATCCTCTACTTAGTAAGGAAGCAAGGACTCTATTTTTCAGCATTAGTCACATTCTGTTACTACTCTTTTTATTTTTTCTTTTACACTAAAGCAGTACACCTTCCAGAAATAAATCAACATTATCTTTATTGCTTTCAACTCGCAGAGCAGATATGAATTGTGAACATCAAAGAAAGGATCATCAGTAAGCCACAGTTACATGATTAATGCTATCACAGATGTCTAAAGAAAAAAAAAGATTAATTTGTCATTTTAGCTTATCTTCAGGAATACTGACTTGGTTTGATTGTTTTAACCTCAATAATTTGCCAGAGGATTAAACCCCGAGATTCTGATATCTGCAAATGGGAAGGAGCCTGCTCATTCCCTATGCATTTGGAAAAATGAACACTTTGTCTGTCTCCTTGCCAGCACAGCTTTGTTTTTCATTGTGCATTTATTAGTGTTTTGTTTTGCTGTTTCTCCTGTCACATTACTGCTTTCCCCCCCCAGCAGCCCTCACTAAGCCTAAAGGATTTTATTGTTGCAGGTTACTTGCAGCGCTCAAGTTAAGTTCTTTCCACTTTATATTTAACCTTATTTTAATATGATTTTTAAGCCTCAAAATACAGCATGGTATTTTATAAAAACAATTAAATTTATGCAGAACAGGTGAGATGGTTCACCTGAAGGGTTACTGAGTACATTTCGGAGACCAAGTTTCAATACACTATACAAATACCCAACAGAAAATGATGGGTCTTACTGTGATGGCAGCCAAGAACTGAGTAGAGAAATGGGTAATTTGCATTAGCTATTGTCCAGTAATTTCCCCAAAGGAACATTAAAATCATAAGCAAATAAATATATAGATAGATATATTTAGATAAAAGTAAGGATCTTGGTACTATGTTTACTTAGTCAGAAGACAACTGAGAAATTTCATGAGAAAGCCAAGATGTAGTTCATCAGAGTTATCAGTAAATAAATGTAATGAACAGATTTATCACGATCCAGAAACATCCTAACCGATTGAAAGCTATACTGGGACAATTATTATTAATACTGGCTGACTGTAAGAGCAGTTTTTAGAAAGGCAATGCTACAGATACAAACTGAAAATTATACGAGCAGTTGATTATTGGTCTGAAAATGAAATAAACATTGGAAAAGCAATTCTGAAAGGCTGCTGCTCAATTACTTTATTGATTAGGATTAAGAAGATTAAATGAATAACATCCCAGTATATGCTCTGAAAATGCTGGGTGTTGCAATGCTTAGGAATAGAGGACAGCTGAACGATATGATTTAAAACAGAGAGATTTATACCTGAGTTCAACTTAATTACAACTTGTAGCTGCATAGAATTACCTGATCTCCATCTGCTCCTCCAAATACAGGAAAAATATATGAAGATCCTAGAAAGGTAAACCATTCCTTAATAGCATCCATTTAGAACTCCTGAAAGAGAAAGCTCCAGAAACAGAACAAAAAGCCCTACACGACCCAATGCAAAAGCCCTGACAGAAGTCCTAGGTAAGAATCAGAAGAAAATTCATCAAGTGCATATTAAACCAGTTAATGTCAATAAATATGAGAAGAAAACTATGTGCATTTTATTAAATTATTCTAACAATGAAGAAATGTGCACGAATGAGGTATAAAGAAAGGACAATCTGCACTTACAAGGCCAGATACCGGTTTAATGAAATAGCAAAATCTGACAGTTAATAATTCTACAGATTTGTCATTGAGAACAAAAAAGAGACACTAATTATGGAAACCTGGACAGGATGTGTGAGGAAATGAGAAAGGTGAAGAATGAAATATGTGGATAATGGATTTTATTACAACTGCCCAGAAACTCTGGAGACTGCTCAAAGGCCCTGATGTCTCTTTCTCTCCTGTACATCTACCATCTGTCACGTGTTGTGTTTTTTGCTGTGGATGAGCTTCTGTTTAGCCTAGCTGACCCCAGAGTAAAATTTATTGGTTATCAATTCATGTTCCTTTTGGTAAATTGTTTAATCATTAGTTCGGTTGTTAGAAATATTGATGCATCTCTTGATTCTGGACTGAATATTGATGTTTTTCTCTTTTTCTACAATATAACTTGTTTGAAGAAGGAAAGTTTTGGGTTTGGTTTTCTTTGACAGTTTATCTCCCCTCTCCTGGGTTCCTGACCTTCACTTTATAAAATGTAGTGATTATAAGTACTCTATCTCATTTTCCTGATTAATATCTGAAATTACAGAAATTGATTTAGAAACAGCACTAACAAAAAGGCAGTGATCTCATGAAGGTATAACTTCTTTCATAGAATCATAGAACCATAGAATGGTTTAGGCTGAAAAGGACTTTAGAGATCATCTAGTACCAATCCCCCTGCCACAGGCAGAATATCTTTGGTTGGAAGAGATCTTTAAGTTCATTAAGTCCAGACTTCAACCCAGCACTGCCATGTCACCACTAAACCATGTACCATGACAACTGGTTGTTTAAATCCCTCCAGGGATGGCGACTCCAGCCCTGCCCTGGACAAACTTTTCTAACTGCTGACCACACTTTGGGTGAAGAAATTCTTCCCAACATCCAGCCTAAACCTCTCCTGATGCAGCTTGCCACCACGGAGAAGTAGCTCCTTATATTTCTTAAAACATATAAGAACAAAATGCAGACTTTTATGTCTAGATCTTTACAATGAAATTTCTTTTAAACAGAAGTTTGCATCTCACTTGATGTGTTTATATTGTGGTTAGAGTTAGCGTTGCTACCTCAGAACAAACATCAGTAATCCAGTAGTTAAAAACTGTTGTAAACCAATGTTATGGCTACTCTTCAAGTGTCCTATGGATTATTTTCAGAGGTCTCTTTAGGAAGAATTTTTAGTGTTTAGGAGCCAAACCAAAAAAAGATTTGAAAACATTCTGGATCTGTGATGCAGTGACTTACTACACAGTCAAATTCCCACATTTATAATGTCAGAGTTATTTTGAGTTTGCAAATGCTATGCCTGTGAATTCAATATCATTTGGTGGAGAAAATGTGTCCACATAGAAAAATTATACTCTTTGCCCTTTTATGGAATCATAGAATCATAACATCGTTAGAGATTGGAAGGGACCTTGAAAGATCATGTAGTTTAATCCCCCTTCCACAGCAGGATCACCTAGACCAAGTCACACAGGAACATTGCCAGGCAGGATTAAACATCTCCAGTGAGGGAGACTCCACAACTCCCCTGAGCAGCCTGTTCCAGTGCTGTCACTGTCACTGGGAAGAAGTTCCTTCTCACATAATTTGCAACTACTATAGAATCACTGAATCACACAGAATCACGGACTGGTGGGGTTGGAAGTGACCTCTGAAGATCATCTAGTCAAACTCCACTGCTACAGCAGGTTGATCTAGAGCAGGTTGCACAGGTTCATATGCAGATGGGTTTTGGATATCTCTGGGTAAGGAGACTCCTTAACTTCTCTGGGCGGCCTGTTGTGGCTGAACAGTGTTCCAGATGTGAATTCATCTATGCTTCTTCACAATCAGACTCTCTTTCAATGGATATTTAATGGACTAAAATGTAATTTCAGCAGTCTTCCGTCTTGTTATGAACATTTATGTTCTATTACCAGTAATTCTATACATGCAGAGAGAGAAGAATATAAAACTAAAACTTCCATGTGTTTGTAAGTGGAGAGTTCAGACAGAGTCTAGAGAGCTACACATAAGTAAAAGAACCCAAACCCACCACCTTATGCCATTGAATTGACTATTAGAACTATCTCTCCTTCCTTTAGATATATGAAATTCATTTAATGTAGTTCTTAATCACCATTTAAAATCAAAGACAGAAAAGGGAATTTGTCCCCAAAAGTCTTTGTTTTAGGAATTCAAATATGAGTACCACATTCCTAGATACGATTCCTTCTAAAATTTTTAGTTCTTGAAATCTATGTATTTAATGGCAAGCCAGTAAAAAAGTACTAGACTTCATCTATTCACTTGTCCTCTTGTGTTAAGTTCCTGTAATTTACTGGGTGGTCATTGTGATTTCAGTAATTACAAATACAAACCATAAATCAAAGAGTTAAGGTGACCTTGAAAAAAGGGCGTAATTAATGCACTGTGCAAAGACTCCACTGCACATTAAAACACAAGCTACAGCCACCAATGTTTCCTTGTCAGTCTTTATTTGGGGCTATGTCTACAAATAAGCTGCACTAAAACATCCAAGAGGTGAAAAGAGGGATTTAATATTTGAGCTCCATCCATTTAAATATATTAAACTTCCTACAATGTCCAACTCTTTTATTGATGGGAAATTAGCCTTGCCAACCTTGTTATACAGCATTGAGACACTTGATTCCTAGCTACTGCAAGAAGCACACTTGCAATGAATGCAGCAAATTGGACTTCCATTAACTACTTTTTTGGAGTTTGATCCCACTGGAAGCCAAGTTCTTTCACATTTCTTTAGATACTCTTACTTTAAATTCTTTGTACAGGTTCAGAATGATGCTTTTGGAGTGGTGCCTAGTCCTAGAGCTCTTCCAAGGAGACACCAGAGAATGAGACACAGAAGGCACTTGGCAGAGAAAATTAAAAAGAACTATATTGTAGCAGAAGGTCATAGATAGGCAATGGGTTTATGAAATTCTACATGTCTCCTGAGCATTTTCACCATGCCTCTGTGAAATATTTCTGGAGCTGTGTGTGAACTTGCATTATGGACTGACACAGGATTACGGGCTGTGTTCTCTGACCTAATTGGTCTTGAATCTGCTGTGTACAAGGATTTCATGCTACAAAACCTATGAGAGAAGACAGTATTTCATGTCCAGAATGTCAATGGAACAGAGCTGTGTGAATCTGTTTCTCTAAATAAACCTTGAAACTTCAACTGTTATATTGAACGCTATTCCAAGAGTCCCTTGTTTCCCAGGAATTCTGGAAATCAATCTTACCAGAACAATGTGTGTATTTGAAAAAGATGAGTTCTTGTTTGGAAGATGTAATAGTAAATGTCTTATTTCAAATTCTAGATACGTACAAAGAAAAGAATAGAAAAGAAAAGAAAAGAAAAGAAAAGAAAAAAGAAATAATTTGTGTTGATGCTTTCCTTTGTGCAGCCAGTTGGTTCTGACACCTATTTGAGCAGAGAGACCTGTCTAGGGATCTCTGATACAAAGATACAAATGCCTAAGACATTTCAAATAATATACTTATATCTCAAGATACATCAATCCTGAAAGATCTCATTTTCCTTGGAGATGTCATAGGGACAGTCAGCATGGCTTCACCAAGGGGAAGTCATGCTTGACCAACCTGAGAGCCTTTTATGAGGGCAGAACCAGGTGGATAGATGATGGCAGAGCGGTGGATGTGGTCTATCTTGACTTCAGTAAAGCATTTGACACAGTCTCCCACAGCATCCTCACA
>JAOXOE010000343.1:24203691-24223812 GCA_028565055.1 Phoeniculus purpureus | reverse complement strand
CCCTGGAGGTGTTTAAGGCCAGGCTGGATGAGGCTCTGGCCAGCCTGATCTAGGGTGGGGTGTCCCTGCCCATGGCATGGGGGTTGGAACTGTATGATCTTTCTAGGTCCCTTCCAATCCCTAATGATTCTATGATTCTGGGTTTGTACAATCCATTCATTAGCATCAGCAAGAAGCATTTCCAGAAGCTGCAAACATGTGGAGATTCTGTAATTAGTTTTCTTGGTCATTAGATATGATGTAAGAACACGACAGCTTGATTGCCATAATAATGGAACTGCCAAGCTTTGGCAGTGAGAGAGGCAGAAGAAGAGGAATCGTGAAACACATTGCAAATTTAAATTCTGGTGTTGGTCTAGGATTGCTTTAATTTTACTCATCTACTTCCAGAACCCTGGAAATATATATTTTTTTAAAGCCCTCTGGTGCTAAATAGCACTTTGGGGATGTATGTTTACTATCTCACCCACAAATTTCTCTGCACCCTGTATCCATGTTTTACTATGTGCATTTTATTTGTCTTTGACTCATTATTTTTTACCTTAAGAAAATATTCTTATTTTAGACTAATCAGTTTCCCCCCTACAAATAAGAGAAAATAAAAATGTAACATTTTGCTGTAACCTGACAGGTATTTAAAGAACTTTCATGGGAAAATATAGGTAGATAAATTCTAATTATTATTCTTGCATAACTGCCCTATAAATAAATGTGGTTTGGGAAAGAAAAGATGATGAAGAGCTGGAATACATCTAACAACAATATATACGTTAGATATATCTAACATGTTTCAGCAGAAAAGGAACCTTATGTGTCTTGTAGCATTCATACACCTGTATAAATACAAACCTATTTGTTTTACATAAGCAACAGCATTTTTCAATCAAATGTACTGATTACTTCATACTTTAAGGAAGATGTAAAATAATTCCTGAGAGGGCAAACAGCAGATACAGAGCTAGAACACAATTTCAGTTTCTTACAGCAGAGAGAACTGTTAGTGTAGGTTCACAGCACTTTCTGAGTTACATCCCAGGGTATTAAGTCGTAGACAAAACCATTAACAGTGCTATGCAGATACCTCAAATGTTCCATTCTCTTGTTTAAATACATTTCAGATGTGATTCTGATCCAGACAAATGGTTTAAATATGTTAATCTTAAGAAATTACATTGATAAATTAATATCAAACACTTGAGAATATATATTAGTACATTCAGATTAGAAGGTCTGGACTCCTCTGGAAAGCAATGCTGCCTGTGGCAGTCATCCCCTAAAATCATGATTCTGTTAGGCCACAAGACCAGCCTGTAAGACACAACATGCTTTACGTGCATCACTGCTGTATCTCTGTATCTCCTGACGGTGCTGTGGAGGTCTGTTTCTGCTTTCTTATCTAGATGAAATCAAATTACAAGCATTAATGGTGGTACTCAAGCTCTGTGCGTCCTAGACTGAATTCCAATACACATCCATGGCAGTTCTTATTTAAGAAGTCACTGCAAGAAAGGAGGTTTGACTTTGGTTACTATGGCAAAATAACTCCTATTTTCTTTAAACCAGGTCCAGAATGAATTTGCTCATAAGGATTGTGAATGCCCTGTATTGCTACTTCTGTTGCTATAGCAGAATTCTAACACGTTCATCTCATTCTGTTCAGCGGTGGAGCCTGCTGCTCTTGCGTGGCATCAATACCAGGGGACAATGATGTGTAACTCTCCAAGTAACAAACAATGAGTTGACACCAAGCAATGTGGTCATACTCTCCCCATCATAACACAAGCTGTTTGAATAGTAAAAGGAGTTTGACTAAGTTAGAACCTACTACATAATATATGGTGTTGGAGCTTGTCAATATTCACTGACAAGTTTATCATCAACGTGTCAATGAGAGATGGCATCAGAGTGAACATGTTGAAGAGTTTGATAGCTTCCAGACAAAAAATGATAGAGGGGAGAGTGACAGGGGTGGATTGTAAGCTGTTGGTGCCACTGACAAAATCAGGAGAAAAGCAAAGATACCAAAAAAGTCTTATTCTGCTGAATTCTAAAAGCAATTATGTTGTTGAATCCAAATGCAGCAGAACAAGCTATGTGGCAGCTAGGATGGCTCTTAAGCGAACAAAAATTATGTCTACAGTTTTTGTGTGGCTTAATTTTGTAGAGAAAGATTGCAAAGGCATTTAAGCACTCTACTTCTCAGAGGAATATAAGCACATAAACTTTCAACAAAATATATGTTCAAGTTCTCTGCAATCTCTCAATATGTTTGAGCAGCAGAGGATCACTGTTACTCCTCACTTAGAAAACTTGCAATGCACCAGAGAACTGAAAGATAGGTTTTTAAGGGTATTAAACTACTTCAGGATACATGGAGAGATTTCTCAAAAGCAGGCAACAGCTGGACGTGTATCTACTCTTAAGGTTATTTCAATCATTAGGAATCAATGGAAATGTGTAGACGCTTAAAAAAACACCATTAGTTAGATCATTAGTCACAGACATAATTGTTAAAAACCTGCTGTTAGGTGACTTTCTGGTGTCACAGAGGAACTCTGGTGTGTAAATATTAGCTGAGAATTGTCTCTGAAAATCTGCATTTGAAACATTTCCTGGAGCCATTGGCACTGTAACTAACAAACTAGCTAACTAACTAGCTAACTAACCAACTACTGAGTAAACTTAATGTAATTACACTGCTAATTCACAAAATCACAGAATCACAGAACATTAGGGGGTTGCAAGGGACTTCAGAAGATCATTTAGTCCAATCCCCTTGCCAGAGCAGGATCCCCTAGATCAAGTCTCACAGGAACATATCCAGGTGGGTTTTCACAGAGGAGACTCCACAACCTCCCTGGGCAGCCCATTCCAGTGCTAAATTCATATAAAGGTGTTAAGCTGAAAGTCTTACAGTCATACAAAGTCTTTGCCAGGAAGATATCTCAACTGTCCACTATGTCGATTTGTGCCACACAGAGGTCTGGCAGACAAATGTTAAAGGATACCTCATGAGAGAACAGTAAGTCACATGGAATATTTTGTTCTAAATGGTTCAGAAGAAATCCTCAATTCAGAGAGACTTCATTATTTTTTCTTAATTGTGTATTTTACTCTTTTTTTATTCATTCTCTTGTTCCTGAGCTACTCCTCACAAACCTCTTGCCAGTTAACTTCTCTGCTTCATAATCTTTCTTCATCCCATTTTCTCTCAGTTTTCTTTCCTGTTCCCTCTGCCATTTAAATTTTCTGTCTGCACCATGGCTTGTTTTTGGCTCCGCAGCGATTCCTCTTCCCTGTTGCCTACATTCATCAAGTTTGCTACAAGCCATAAGTGACAAGGATGCCTGAACAAATCCAAGATGCATCTTTTATTCTTCACAAAACCACATGAAGAAAAAAAGTGACTGCCTGTGCTTCAAAAGGACAGGATTCACAATGCCTGTGCTCAGAGGAATAGGTTAAGGTTTATTTTACTTTGAGTAAAGAACTTCATTGAGAGTGGCAGGAACTGAAGCACTTTAGAGATTACTGTTTGTTCCAGCTGAATTGTCATTGTCACTCTGCAATCTGTGACCTGTCTGCGCTTCTTTACTGAAGTGGTCTCATAATTATCAAAGCTACTGTGTTCTGAACCTTGTGAATACTGTCATAAAGGGCAGTACTTGGACTGTCCAGCTGGAAAATAGAGTTTGGCCCTTACAGGAGCCCTGGGTGTCCTGTTCTGCTGGTGACATTGATTAGATGTGCTGTGAGGAAGAGATGACATTTTAAAGGTTTGAATATGCAAATGCCTTTTGTCCCCGCAGAAAGGATAGCCTCATGAAATGTTACAGAAATTAGTCTCCCAGCTAAGCAAAAGAAAAAAGACTGAACAGAAAGGCTCATACCTCCCCACACACTCTACCTCTGAGAGAAGGAGCAAGCGAGAGCTAACACTAGAATGACCTGTGGTAGATCTGTGTGTTGAAAATGATCTTGAACACTTCGATTTTCTTTGATTATAGGTGTGTATGCTTTCACACATAAATTCTGTGAGTGAAACAGCTAAATGAGTTGGCAGTTATGCAGGCTAGCGAGCTCTCTGCCCTCACCCTATCCAGTGTCGTACAATCAGCAAATCTAGTACTTCTCACTAGGTCAGCAAGTTCCTGATATTTTTGGTTACTCTCATCCCACCTTCTCCTCACTAGCAGAGGTGATTAACAAGTCTTTCCTCTCTTTTTCATCTCATTATTCCCTTTTCTCCTTGCTGGGTGTAGCTGCCGACCTATTGATCCTTATTTTGTGGCAGAGTTAATTAAGTGCTTCATTCCTGGATTTTCCTGGATGCCACTGTTTCATTCTCAAGTGGTAAAACCTTTCTCCTGTGGGAGAAGTCTACGGGTCTCCTGAAGTCCCTGCACCAGCACTTGTTCTGTTACCTGCACTCATCTGTGCTCAGTGATTAGGGTAGTGGAACAGTACAGAGCAGCTGCTCTGTACTTCAGGTAGGGATGCACATCATAGTAAAAACTCTAAAAGCAGAAGTTTTCCTCACAAGCAGCACAGATTAAAGATCTCCGTGTCTGGTCTCAATCCTGATATATAGTTCTGTGCTTCTGTTCATCAGGAAAAGGTCAATATGTGAGGGGCCTGTTACAAAACCAATAAAATACCAACATGAAAGCTAGCCTTGTTTCCATCTCTTTGTAGCAATAACTGAAAACATTTAAATCAATTCTTTGTGTCAGTATAGGTGTGAGGGTTCAATGATTTACTCCCTTTTCCGCCATTTAGATGTAGCATTGGGGGATACGGTTTAGGAGTGAACTTGTAGAGTAGGGTTGCTGGTTGGACTCAATGATTTCAAGGGTCTTTTTCAACCTGAATGATTCTATGATTCTATGACTGTTTCTCACTGCAGAAGCATGGGTGGTGTAAGAACACAGATGAGCAAGCAGAGAGAGGCAAAACTGATCTCTCATGAAAGCTCATGAAGCTGTAAGACAAACCATTCAGATAATTCATAAAACCATGAGCCAACAGGCATGACACATTTATTCTTCAACCTCAAGGCTCGTTCCCAGATGCCCAATCTTGTTTCCCTTTTATCAGTAGGCACTCTGCAGATGATTTTGCATTCTACCAGGCACCAGCTCTGTAACTTTATTTTGTTCTCTCTTCACTAGCTGTTCAGCCATTTAGGTTTAGTGCAGTGATTCCAAGAAAGCATCAAGGCATCACAGAAGTGATGAGATATAAACAGTTCCCAAACTAGACATTGCCAATCTGCTACTTTAAAATAATTATGTGAGGGATACTGACACGAAAAAGCAAGCTTTGAACTATTATTAAATAAACAGCTTAGCTCTTACATAATTCTAAAAAAGAGTTAAGAAAAACAAAGCAGAAGTGGAACCAAAAACTTTTCTGCCTTAGAATGCTGGGCCCTGTCATTGCAGCTTTATAGGACCAGTCCCTGCCAGATGTTAGGATATCACTTTCTTAATGTTGGATTGTTATTACCGTGTTTCATTTAGTGATGTCAAACATAAAATGTTATAAGATGTCAAAATCTAAACCATGAAGACTGAGCTATGGTCTTTGAGGTAGGCATCAGTTGTTTTTTGTGAGTGCAATGATGGATGGCCCATGGCAGTGTCTGAACATCCACATTTTCTACTGTGTGTCCTAGCTGCGTGTTCTCATTGTCAAATGCTGCACTTGAGAATTTGGAGACAGAAACTTGAGTAGCATTTTGGCTTAAAGCAAACATGGATGCTGAGGGCTGAACAATTTTTCAAATGGGGCTTTTGATTTGGCAGCCAGAATTAATGAACAGTGCTGACAACACTGGCTTAAACGATCAAAAGAACAAATGCAACCAGCAGACAAAACATCACTGTGCCACCTTGGAGCCCTGTTTCAGATTGTCACTAGACACATCAAACAAAAGAGATGAAGAATTTTTACCCTCTCCCTTCTGGTGCTGTGACCAAAGGCATCAGGGAGTTTCAACAATCATGTACATCCTTTTACATCTTCATCACCCTATCCAACTGAAACTCTTATTGAAAATGATGTATTGTATGCAAATGGGGTGTGTGTATATATACATACATAAAACAACACATGGCAGCAATAGTTAGTATTATAATAGTTTATACATTTTTCAATTATGTATTTATATAGTTGTACGTATGCGTACGTATCTATATAAGGATATAGATATGTATACATATGTGTATGTGTGTGTGTGTGTGTATATACATATACGTTAGAAAGCAGTGTAGGAGAGAGGGACTTGGGGGTCCTGGTGGGAACCAGGATGACCATGAGCTAGCATCATGCCCTTGTGGCCAAGAAGGCCGGTGACATACTGGGGTGGATTAGAAGACGGGTGGTTAGTGATCAAGCAAGATTCTCCTCCTCCTCTACTCTGCCCTCGTGAGACCACAGCTGCAATATTGTGTCTAGTTCTGTGCTCCTCAGTTCCAGAAGGACACAGAACTGCTGGAGAGGGTCTAGTTCAGAGCCACAGAGATGATGACAGGAGTGGAGCATCTCTCTGATGAGGAAAGGCTGAGGGAGCTAGGTCTCTTCAGCTTGGAATAAAGGAGACTGACCTCATTAATGTTCATAAATGTGGAAAAGGAAGTGTCAGGATTATGGAGCCAGGCTCTTCTCAATGTCAACTAGTGATAGGACAAGGGGCACTGGGTGTAAGCTGGAACATAGGAGGTTTCACATCAATCTGAGAAGGAGCTTCTTCATGGTGAGGGTGGCAGAGCACTGGAATGGGCTGCCCAGGGAGGTTGTGGAGTCTCCTTCTCTGGAAATGTTTAAAACTCGCCTGGACATGTTTCTGTGTAACTTAATCTAGGTGATGCTGTTCTGGCGGGGGAATTGGTCTAGAGGATCTTTTGAGGTCCCTTCTGATCCCTAATATTCTCTGATTCTGTGTGTATATATATTTATATATATAAAATAATAAATATAGATTCACACAGTTTTTAATATAACTTTCAAAGATACATAAATTTGGTAGGTGGTATTTCTTTTAAAAAAACCTCCCCAAACCACCACTACACAACCGGATTAAGGAAGCCCAATGTAAAAAAAGACTTCCTTTCCATGTCAATAAAATATCAATTCCCCAATGTTTTAGCACTAATGAATTTAAAAATATGAATCCAGTGTACATTGAAGGGTTTAAATTCAGCCTTGGTAAGGTGTTCCTGACATGAAAAATTGAGACATAAGGTCTTACGTGAAACAGAAAGAGAGAATTTAGGCCCATTCATTCTCCAGCAAGAAGTAGAATATCATCATCTTTGCACCGATTTTAAGGCGTCAGTTTTAACTAAAGTTCAAGATATGGTAATGAGCTGTTGATTTTTGTCTTCAGAAAATGTTTACACCCAGCAGAGAGGCTTTAGACATCTGGCATATGTAACCATGGTAAAGGAATATTGCCTAAGGGATAATAAATGAGAGGAAAAAAATCACTCCGAATTATACACAAAATAGTAGATAGATAGGCTGGTATCTTTCAGGTTGGAAATTGTGCATCCTCTCTTAAGATTATCTTAAACACTCTTGTTAGAAAACATACTAAAAAGTAGTTGTCTTAAAGCAAGTAACATAATTAAGCAAAGATTTTAATAATCTTTTTAGGAAAAAGGTATTTTCACTTCAAGTCTAATTCTCAGTTAGAATCAACAAGATTTAGTCCAGCTTGAAAGCAGAACATTGGTGATCCTGGAAAACCAACAGAAACTTGTTTTAAAGCTGCTAAATTATCACAAAATGCCTCAGACACAGAATGCTCCAGCACCATGAAGGATATATCATCACTGTTTAGAAGAGTCCTATGTAATGAAACAGGACTTTCAGTATTTATTTCAGTTAATCAACGCATTTGTCTTTCCAAAACAAAACTAGCTTTGTGTAACAGGATGCCAGATCTGGAGACAAAGGGGAAACTAAGAAGGAAAATCTCTAAAGGAACCCCTAGTGTAAATGAGCGTGAACCTAAGTGCATCTCCACAGTAGTCATCTAGTTCTCCAAAGCACAGTCCATCCATTACTGAAATTACAGGGGTTAACACAGGGTGTAGTTCTGAGGTTTTTGTTCTAACTGCACAAGAGAAATAGTGCTTAACATTTCCAAACAGGTTTATGAAGTAAAACTTTTTAGGTTGTTGTTAGAAAAGATCAGACAGTCAAAGAAAAATGTAATATATGGAAAATGATGAGTTCTCAAGAAATAGCAGAGCAATCTCCTTTGCTTTCTGTAACCTCCAGATGAGTTCCTGGTCTTCAAAACTGTTCTACAGATGGTCTTTTGGTCAGAACCATATGAACCAAATGAAAAGCTGAGGAAAATCAATGCTGATCAAATCATATGAAAATATTAAAGTAAAAATTCCAAGGTTTGGAAAAACAATGATGTTCTAACAGCTGTGCCAGCCAATCTTAAGCAATAATGGACATCAATTACAATTTGGTTGCTTCCAGACCATAAGTTGTCTTTTCTATGAAAAATTTTAGATACATTTTTTTTCAAAGGGTGACGATGTCTTGCAAGGTGACCAAGTGAAGCTTGTGCCAAGCTCAACTGTTTCTTGATAAGTTCCCACTGCTTCCAAGATGCTGTGTTTTCTTCCTGACCATGAAAGTCAGGGGTGGATAATGCATAAACCTGTAGGACTGTGAGAAAAGTGTTAGTGAAGCCAGAGTTAACACCAGTAACAACAGAGAAGGCCAGAGCAGATGACTATGGACTTTAAGAGACAGGTAATGGTTGGAGTCAGTGCCTGGTTAGTAAAACTGGTCTGTGGAGAAGTGTGTCTTGGTTTCTCCCTTTCACCATCCACAGAACAATGAGGAAGAAAACTGCTAAGATTATACACACAGTTTACACAGTTTGTTAGGGTTGGAAGGGGCCTTCAAAGTCTGTCAGGTCCAACCCTCCTGCTCGAGCAAGATACAAATTACTGAAAAGCATAACCACCTAAAAAGCCTAGATCAGCTACACAAAACTGCATCAAGCTGGGTCTGGAGCATGTCCTGAGAAGGGGGCTCCACAACCTCCCTGGGCAACCCCTTCCAATATGCAATAACCCTGACTGTAAAGAAGTTTTTCCTCAGACTGAGGTGGAACGTCCTGTGTTCAAGCTGGCATTCGTTACCCCTTGTCCTGACTGACAATTGAAAAGACAGGATTCCTTTCTTCTTGACACCCAGCCCCCATGTAATTATAGACAGTGATTAAACCCCCTTGTAGCCTTATTTTGTGCAAACTAAAAAGTCCAAATTTAGTCAATCTCTCCTTGTAAGGCAGTTGTTCCTATTCTCGCTTCAAAAAAGAGTCAAACACTTTCCACCCTCTGAAAACTTTGAACCAAACCAAGTAACAATAAAACTAGGTAAGATAAATATTGTAGTGTGTGTAGAATCATAGAATCATAGGATGTACTGGGTTGGAAGGAACCTCCCAAGGTCATGAAGTCCAGCTCCCTGTAAAGAATGAGAACCTGTATGTTCTAGGAAGTAGAAGGAAGTGAAAGGGTGAGCACAGCAAGGTGTCGATACAGTGAGTGGGACAATTTTAAATTGAATTGGCACTAATAAGAGGTACATTAAAATGATTCTTCTATGGTGGCCTATTCCCAGCACAGATTAGGGGTGACCAATGTCAGATACAACCATTTCTCATGGATGGTCATGCACTGTGTGTGGGGACTTGTTACACCAAGCTTCGATACTTGTCCCATAGAATTACTCTCACACATATCTTTGAGGTGTGCCTCTTTTCACTCACTGTAAGGAAGTCTGTTTTTACTGAGCCATCTCATCACAGAATGTATTCAATTAACAGTTCAGTAAAGATGATCTGTCATGCTAAACAATAATGAACCACCATAATCCATTTTTCTACCCTGTGTAGTGCTGTGGTAATTACTGATATCTGCAGACTGGTGCTAGGGGACAAAGATTACGCTTTCTGTGCTGGTTGGCCAATGCTGGATCTATCGGTTCTTCACCACAGTGCCTTCGGGAAATAGTGATGGGAGATCTTTAAAAAAAAAAAATGCTCAGCCTTTAAAGACTCTTTTAATCTCTGCAGGTAAGAACTGTCACTTCCACTCCTTTTAAAAATATGTTTTTATTAAACTATTGCCTTAAAATGCATCAAACTATACTACCTAATTAAATGATGGCAGCCTGCCCTTTGGCAAAAGAAATGCCAATGAGCTTCTAGATGCATTCTGGTTGAAATATTATAAATAGAACTAGTGGTCTCAGGCAGCATCCATTTAACTGAAGCACAGGCTGCGTTGGCTCTGACATCTATGCAAAAATAAATGTAAATGCAGCTGTCTTTGACATAAGGAGCAGAAGGAAAACAATTTCATCCAGTGCTTCCTCGGTGTGGTAGGTACTCTACAAAATGGACAAAAAAGTAAACAGCTCTAAGTTCTATCAGAAGTTCTTTTAATTTTGAGATTAAAGAAGCAGATATATGGCCAACAGCTGGTCTCAGAAGATCCAGCTTTGACCCAGCCACAAATGCATCTCATCCGCTTTTATTTTGCTTCATTATATATTTTTTTTAAAGTCAGTAATATTTTGGTAAAATATGTATGGCCTGAGGAGAATTCTGGCAGAACGATGGTATCAACACTCTAACAGACAATACATTAGTTACACCAGCACTCTGGAGGTCTAATACAAATTACTGTGTTTGAAGGGAAAATTAACAAAATACATCTGAAAAACATGAATTCCCGCTCCCCCTCAATGGTGATCAGTTATATCTGAAACTAGTGATTATCCTATACATTAACAGTCATTTTACTGCCACTGATGTCACCTCACAACCTCAGATGAAGGACAAATCCCCAAAAGTCTCGGTAGGACTAATTTCAGTCAGTTCACTCCATACACAGAACTGTTACACTGATGCTTAGTATCACAAAGTCATAGAAGATGTTGAGAGATACAGTAGAGCTGCGGGCTGCACACCAGTCGTGATCCCTCCATCACCACACTTCAGAAATTTTCAGTGGCTGATCTTCTCCATGACAGGAGAAAACAGAGAAGTAAGCAAATATCTTTTTTCCTTGTGGTTTAATTGCCTCATTTCTCACAGTTGCTTATTTTCATATCTGTGGCCCTGAGGTCTGCACTTATTTCTTGAAAGCACAGCAATAACCAGAGAGTGATGTCCAGCTACTAAAGGTGTGTTAGTAAATATCCTTGATCAGGAACATACGAAAGAAATATGAAGGCCCTCTGGGAGATCTTTTGCTTCTGGGAACTTTTAGGTGCTGGCTAGGGAGAAAGAACAATAAAAGCAGCCTAAATCTGTCTTATTCTTTGGCACTTGCAGTAGAAGTAGCTGTGTCAGGATTGTACCGCTGAAATTCAGAAGGGGAAAACAGCTCCTTGTGTTGCAGATTGGATTAAATTAAAGATGTAAAATCTGGGACTACTGAAAATTCAAGAACATTCAAATATCCAAATAGACATGACATTTTAGAAACCAAGTGGAGTTTCCCTGAAAAATACAAGGAGAAAATATTTTAGAGTGGCCCTAAAAAACTTCTATTTGCAATTATAAAATGATAGGGACCAGGTCATCTTTCACTTCTTGGTCAACGTGCCTTGACAGATGCCACTCAAAAACATATCGCTGTTTGTACTGGATTCAGCCTGCATTTCATGTTTGCATTTGAATTTAGGTCTGTCACAACTGATAAAGAGTGATAAGTGTGACATTATTGCGTCTAAAGATCATTAAATGTCAGCTCATGCACTGGCAGCAAAATGGCTGGCAGAAAGTCAATGATGCAAGAACTGTATGGAGTGTGAAGAGCGGAGATGGATCTAGGGCAGCGGGGAGTCATGCAAGCTGTGAGCAATCAATCAATCATTTTATACTGAGGAAGAATAAAATGAGACGTAAAGGCAGTTCTCTGTGTACAGGTAGGAAGAAAAACATCTTATTTGTAAGTGTTTTGATTCATGTCTGTGTGCATCCAGTAACCCTGAAGAGAAATAATAGGTCACTAAAAAGCATGCATTTTGCTCCAGCCAATTTCTTTTGACAATTCATCTGCAATTTTATGTTTTTATGGTTTAAAAAAGCCCCTATTTATCTATTGCTGGACTATGGATACTTCTGGCAATTCCTGGTGAACAATGCATGACTTCTTGATATTTACACAGAATAATAAAGACAGAACTAAATAAAATTGTAAAATTACTTGAATTTTGTGCAATATAATGCCATCTCCCTTGGCTCGCTTCCTTCTTTGCAGGTTTTTGTAGCTATAGACAAAAATAATGTCCACATTTTGAAGTTCTTAAAATAATTTCCAGCTTAATTCTTCTGAGTAGTGTCATCATCTGCAAAGAATTGTATAACTAATAGAGTTGGCTTCTGATTTAGACGGAAGACAGTCAAAACTTTGAGCAAAACAAAAAACCAGCATACGTACACAAACCAAAGAGTTTAAGTCAATAAACCTCAAGCCACGATGTCCAACCAGGACACCCTAGTTCAAAAAGGAAGTTGACTTTCTCCAGCGTAAGCTGGAGAGTTGAAAAGCAAAGGATTGTTGAAAAGCAAAGAAAACATTAAAGTTTTCTGTGAAGAAAAAAGTTAAAGTATTAAGGTTGATTTTATCATAAGTCTAAGGGGAAAATATGATAAGAATCTTCAAACACATGAAAATTACTTTTAAAGAGGATGGCAACTGAGTAAGATGTAACAGATTTTAAACTTGAATGAGGAGATTTAGGTCAGTAATCAAGAAAGAAACTTCCAGTGGTGCAGAGAGTCAAAACTGGAAACAGATTGCCTAGGAAACTCCAGTAACAGGAGTTTTAGGAAAAGCTTAGACAGACAAATGTAAGAATGATTTAAATATATTCAGTACTGGTCATGGTGGGGGAATGGACTTGACTCCCTACTGGAAAAATACTTTAGCTGTGGCTGCATGCATCACTGATTTACATGGGGAGGAGATAGGCTAACAGGTGGGGATTTTTCCCTTTCTAAATAGATGAACAACTTCATTAATTCCCTTTATGCTTTAAGATAACATTTATTTACCAACCATGTTTTGCAAGGATCCCTTTTTCATACTTTAAAGTCAGTGAAAAAGCCAAGTGATAACAAAATTCTCAACTATGATGTCAAAAGGACTGAATATTACTAATAAAAATTTTAGCATGTCACACAAAGGAGGTAAAGCCTCCAAGAACCTCATCACTCTCGGCTAAAATATAATGAAATACATATCCAAGAACAGCACATCTACCTGTGAGAAAACTGAAGTTAGGCTTAAATAAAAAAATCTTAGAAAAACCTCTTATCATCAACAAAGAAATCAGGATTCAGTCCTTACTTTGAACTGAGATCCTGTGTAAAATCACACAATAAAGATGCAATAGGTGTTCCTTTACTTTACCGTTTGTTAATATATGATAGAAGATGGAAAGGGAGAGCGAAGCATAACTAAAATTAAACCTGTAAAATGTAAAATAAGGTTGTAGTGACATTTCTAGTCTTGTGGAGCACCAAAACTGTTGACCTTCACAACTGTGAAAGGTCATTTTTAAAGTTTTCATGATCTTCAGCAAGAATTTTCTCTCTCTGTTGTCACAATATCCATATGTCCCACATTTTATTTTACCCAGCAATTTTCCTTTAGGTCTTCTCTCTCAGAACTGAACACCTGTTCGAGTTAACAGTACTTTAACTTACTGGGAAATAAAAATTACTCTTTCTGTGTTCTCATTCTGAGTCTCCTTCACTGGAGACATTTCAAATCCGCTTGGATATGTTCCCTATGCGACTTGATCTAGGTGATCCTGCTGTGGCAGGAGGATTGGACTAGATGATCTTTCAAGATCCCTTCCAATCCCTAATGATTCTATGATTCTATGAATCCTGAAGGGCTAACAATTCAGTAAGTATACTCAGCCCTGGTGAAGCTACACCTTGAGTAGCCAAAACTGGTTGCAGTGTTGGGCACTGCAGTACAGGAAGGACATCAAGATGCTGGAGAAGGGGCATAGAAGGACGACTGGGCTGATCAGGGGTTTGGAGAACAGGTCTGATGGGGAGAGGTTGAGGGAGCTGGGGCTGTTGATCCTGGAAAAGAAGAGGCTAAGGGGAGACCTCATAGCCCTCTACAACTGCCTGAAGGGAGTTGGAATGAGGCACATGTTGGCCTCTTTCCCTAGTGACTAGTGATAGGGAAAAAGGAAACGGGGTCAAACTGAGCCAAGGGAGGTTCATATTGGGTATTAGGAATAACATATTCCCAGAAAGAATGGTGAGGCCATGGAACAGGCTGCCCAGGAGGGGCGGAGGCCCCTGAAAGTGTTCAAAAACCAAGTAGACGTGGTGTTTCAGGAGACAGTTTAGTGGATCACGGTTTCAGAGCGAATGGTTGGACTTGTTCATATTAAAGGTCTTTTCTAGTCTTGTTGATTGTGTGATTTTATGATTCTAATATTGTTATATCTTTTGCTCAAGAAACCAAAGGATCATCCAGCCCTCCTCAGTTTATTTTTATTTTCTAAAACAACAAAATGTATTTTGTTGCTGATGAGACTTGAGGTCTAATTCCTGCTATCAATCCTGAGTATGCACAGAAGGGACTACCTACATCCCTTGCTGTTAAAGGTGCTCCTACATAACCAATTCAGTTTATCCATGCAGGCTGAAGTTTTTGAGTCTCAAACACTCCCCACAATCCAATAAGAATTCTCGCTTGTAAAACTTGTCCTATGAGATCCCTTTGTCTGCATTGATTTTTCAGTCATACTGCTGTCTGTGTACACTGTTGGCTGAAGGAATGAGAAAGAATGGCGGTTTTATGCATCCCCTCTAAGATAGATTTATGGAGTGAGGAGGTTATTTTCCTCTCTCAGGTGCTTGGAAGAAGATGCACTGCTGTCTATATAAGCCTCGTGTTCTATATGTTTTACAGCTACCCAGATGAATATGAATATGAGGCATCGGGGAAAGTTATGAGAGCTTCTTGTGAGACTTGGCTAGTAGTTTTTTTCAATACAATACCAAAAAAAAAGAGAGGTTCACTAGTTTTCATTTTAAAGAAAATATATCAAATCTGCTCAGAAGCAGAAAGTTTCAAAGAAAACATGCACTTCCCAACAAGCACAAACTGTGAAATGTATTAGAAAATAAAGGTTTTCGTGTCAATTATCATTAAAAACTGTATTTTCAAAAGCACTTCACAGTTTCTTCATGCTGAGAAGTGCTTCTTGTCTTTGAATTTTTCAGCTTGCTACACTGAGCAAAATGGGTGCAATTTTCTTTAATTGTTTTGAACACCATGTGTGAGGGAACATGACAGAATGCAAATTGCTTCTACAAGTTGTAAGAGGCAGAGAAGATTGTTGAACTTTGTGGCATCTCTCTGTGAGCTGAAAGCACGAGGTATAACACTATTTCAATAGGCCAGGAGGGAAAGCCTGTCTTCCTTATTTTCAGGGTGATGCTCTTTCCCTGGTTTTAGTTCACAAGGCAAGGAAGGAAACCAAAGGATTCATAGTCATAGTGTATCACAGAATCACAGAACATCAGGGACTGGAAGGGACCTCAAAAGACCATCTAGTCCAATCCCTCTGCCACAGCAGGATCACCTAGACTAAGTCACACAGGAACATATCCAGGCGGGTTTTAAACTTCTGCAGACAACGAGACTCCACGACTCGCCCTGGGCAGCCTGTGCCAGTGCTCTGTCATCATCACTGTAAAGAAGTTCCTTCTCACATTCATATGGAACTTCCTATGTTCCAGCTTACACCCATTGCCCCTTGTCCTATCATTAGGTGACATTGAGAAAAGCCTGGCTTGATCCCGTGCATCACATATTTATAAACATTAATGAGGTCATCCCTCAGTCTCCTCTTGTCCACACTAAAGAGACTCAGCTCCCTCAGCCTTTCCTCATAAGGGAGGTGTTTTACTTCCTTCATCACCTTCGTGGCTCTATGCTGGACTCTTTCTGGCAGCTCCGTGTCATTCATAAACTGAGGGGCCCATAACTGCACACAATACTTCAGATGTGGTTTCACCAGTGCAGAGTAGAGGGGGAGAAGAACCTTTACCGATCTGCTAACCACCCTTTCTGATCCATCCCAGGATGCTATTGGGCCTCTTGGCCACAAAAGCACATTGCTGGCTCATGGTCAACCTGCTGTCCACTAGAACCCTCAGGTCCCTTTCTTCTACAGTGCTCAGCAGCAGTGCTTTGGACCCCACGTCAGAACTAAGCCAGATTCGAAGATTTTTCGAGGTTCCTCCAATCCCTAACGTTCTGTGATTCTCTAATATGTGAAGGGTGGGTGTCAAGAGGATGGAGCCAGGCTCTGCTCAGTGTCATCTAATGATAGGACAAGGGGCAGTGGGTGTAAGCTGGAACATAAGAGGTTCCCCATCAATCTGAGAAGGAAGTTCTTCACAGTGAGGTTGACGGAGCACTGGAATGGGCTCCTCAGGGAGGCTGTGGAGTCTTCTCTGGAGCTGTTTAAAACCCACCTGGATATGTTCCTGCGCAACTGGATCTAGGTCATGCTCTGGCGGGAGGATTGGACTAGATGATCTTTCAAGATCTCTTCCAATCCCTAATGTTCTGTGAGGGGCTTTTTCAAAGCAATGTATCTGCCGCCCATCTATAGGAAATATTGACTGCAGAACGATCTGTTTTCTGTTGTCTTTCTAACTGGTCGGGCTGAACTCAGTCAAGAAATTATCCTATCAAGTTGCACCATATTGTGGTGCAGTAGTATTTTACACTACAAACTTGTGCCTCGTGGGGAAGTGATCCTTCCTCTCTCAACTTTAGACACCAAGAACTAAAAGATAATAACGAAATGTACTGACTGTCCAGCTTTTTTCACAAAGCTCTCACAGTAATGAGTATTTCCATTCCATGTAGCTGCTCCCTGTACACACATACTGTAGCAACATCAAAACAGAAAGAGGACAAAACTCTGTGACTATGGGGTTTATCTCACAAAATGTCTATGAAATGAGGCAATTTGCAACAACAGAATAAACACTTTGATACTATCTCGTATGACCAGTTAGGCACCATTGCTGATGCTACCAGAAGGTGTTTCCCTCTGCAGTACTTCTCTGGCTTTGCCTAGATAGTTTTCTTTCTCTAGCACTGCATATAAGGCAGTTTCAGTGGATTTGGAATAGGAATATCCCCCAGGATAGTTTGACATTGCAGTTGAACAGTTTCTGCAGACATTCTGAAGTCAAATTAAGGTAACTTTTTTTAGGGGAAGTGCCTTCTGCAGTGTGGTCTGTGCAGCATGACCGAGCCATCACAGTATTTTTTTAATCAAACTTGTAGTTTCAGGCTTTTCTCTTGCTTTCTTCATCTAGGAAACACAGGTATTCGTGGACATCATCTTGTACTTCAGCTGCACAGTAGAACTTCCATTTTATGTTTTTTCATTCAAGTTATGAGACTTATCATGAAAGTTCCATGTGAATTTCCATATCTAGTCCCTCTCTTATGAAGCTAACTGAAATGGAACAAGTAACAGGACACACTTATGAGAACGAATCAGTGGGCCATGACATAGAGCAGATCTTCATGTAGCTGAAAATATGTGTCAGGTCTGCTGGAAACATCCTGAGCCCAGCATTAATGTTGCAGGAAAAGGGTTACTCTGAATAGCACTGTAGTGGGAGGCTGATTTGAGAGGAATGAAGGGACAGGCAGGCAATTAATTTTTGTTGTAGAAACCATAAATACTAGTATGCTACAGATGTTCTCGACCTCTCCTTTCCCTTTCTTTCTCTCCTTTACTCCAAACCCAAATAAATTAAATCTATCCTTTTGTTTTGTTCTGCATAAAATAAATTAACTTGATTCTGTTATGAATCTGCTTTTGTTTTATGTACTTGAACATAGCTGTTACTCTTTCACTTGGTTCCTTCTCAAGGTGTTTCTACACTACAAATATTTGAAATAAGTTTGGAAGTCTTGCACAGTGAAAATGAAAGAAGCTCTGTTCAGATTGAACATAAGTGCCAAAGTGGATATTTTTTCACAAACTCTCAAAGGCAAAAGCATCGAGGAGCTGTTTCTACTATGACTGTGTGTGGCAGGATGACCATGAGCCAGTCATGCCCTTGGGACCAAAAAGGGTGGATCAGAAGGAGGGTGGTTAGTGACCAAGAGAGGTTCTCCTCCCCCTCTACTCTGCCCTGGTGAGACTGCATCTGGAATATTGTGTATAGTTCAAGAGGGACATGGAACTGTTTGAAAGAGTGCAGTGCAGAACCACAGAGATGATGAAGTGGAACATCTCCCTGATGAGGAAAGGCTGATTGAGCTGAGTTTCTTTAGTTTGGAAGAAAGGAGACTGAGAGTGAGGTGATCCCATGAATATTGATAAATATGGAAAGGGCGGGAGTTTGGAGGACAGAGCCAGGCTCTCTCATCATCTAATGATAGGACAAGGGGCAACAGGTGTAACCTGGAACATGGGAGGTTCCACATCAATATGAGAAGAAATTCCATGGTGAGCATGACAGAGCACTGGAATGGGCTGCCCAGGAAGGTTGTGGAGTCTCCTTCTCTGGAGATGTTTAAAACTTGCCTGGACACGTTCCTGTGTGACTTGATCTAGGTGATCCTGCTGTGGCAGGGGGATAGGACTAGATGATCTTTCAAGGCTCTTTCCCATCCCTAATAGTCTGTGATTCTGTGTGAGCAATGTATGATTAAGAAACAACATAGATCCACCCACATGGCAGAGACATTTTCAAAGACTCTGTATGGCAAGAGCGGGTGAAACTTCATTTCTTTACATGATCTATCATAGAAAGAACTTTTTTAAAAAAAGAAAAAGCAACTAGGTCTCAGGCATAAACATTCATGGGCTCCTTGATTTTTTAGCACTGAAAACTGGACAGCCAAGTTTTTTATAGCTTGTTTTTCCTGTTTTCAAGTCTCAGTATTTATCAAAATTCTCGGTTTTTTTCACCATGTCAAATACATCTTTCAAAGAATTCTTAAATTATTATACTACATTTCAAGTTTACTTATCCCAAGCACTACGGGTGCTCATGGATGTGGACCACAGGGTTTCCCTTTCTTCCTTTAAACTCACAGATTTTAGTTACGGTCCAAGTAACTGGACATTTCTGTCCACAATTTGTCTTTTAATTCTCCTAACAGAGGGAAAGGGACTATTTCATTTTAAATATACTCTGTGTGCAGGCTAATCAGAAAAGGAGATGAGTCCTTGAGGCACATCAAGACAAAAAATACAGGAAAGAGTACCATGAATGAGAGCACAGCTGAGAAAGAAAATGTTGCAAGAGCTCTGTATAACTATGTGCACCAGGGCAGTTACATGCCTTTAAGTGAGACATGTAGACATGACCTTTTTGTTTGCCTTCCAGACTGTACCCTTACTGACCAGAAGTACTGAAAGAAAGAAGCAAGTGAGCCTTCACTTTGATATCTGAATCAGATCAGATATCTTGATATCTGAAGATGTCTTGAAATTCTTGCTTTTAATAAGGTAAAATGTATAGGAAGACCTCAAAGAGGTCCTCTTCTTATTGTGCAGACACCAATTACACCATATAAAATCTTCTAGTCAGATACCAATATATTACCAGACATAAATATTAGCTTTGTCATAGAAATATCAGCAGCTTTCAGCACCTTTGCTTTACAAATAATTAGTCATAAATATTGTGTGATTAACCATAACTCCATTTCATGTATAATTAATCATAATAATCCGTAAGAGTATCTGTCATGTTATGTGTACAGAAACTACTGACAATTTGAGCTCATCCTGATACAGATAAATGGAAAAAGGCTTCCTAAAAATTATATGATATAGACTTAAACACCAGTCCTGGGTACATCACAAACAGATGTTGTGTGTGTGCTGGACTGGGAACTAAATATAGGCTTGGAATTCTCAAACACCAAGAAGTGAAGACCTGCTGCAAGAGACTTACAAACCTAAAGTAGGAGTAAATCATAGAATCATAGGGTTGGAGGAGACCTCCAAATTTCATCTAGTCCAACACTCCGCAACAAGCAG
>JAOXOE010000343.1:24192320-24203591 GCA_028565055.1 Phoeniculus purpureus | reverse complement strand
GATGTGAGGAGGAAGTTCTTCACCATGAGAGTGGTGAGAGCCTGGAATGGGTTGCCCAGGGAGGTGGTTGGGGCCCCCTCCCTGGAGGTGTTTAAGGCCAGGCTGGATGGGGCTCTGGCAAGCCTCGTCTAGGGTGGGGTGTCCCTGCCCATGGTGGGGGCAGGTTGGAACTGGATGATCAGGTGGTCCCTTCCAACCCAGAGTGATTCTGATTTTATAACTTGTTCAGTGAAGTGGTCCTGCTGTGCAGGGGGATTGGACTGGATGATCTTTCCGGGTCCCTTCCAATCCCTAATGATTCTATAATCTCTGTGAAATCAGGTTGCCCTACTTACTGTCTTTGTTTCTTTCTACATGTTCTTTGGAAGCCAGCTTCCACTAGTATTACTGTAAATAAGAAATATGATTAAAAGTTTTACATTTCAGAAGACTCTATAAAATGCTTTGTTTCATTAGGTAAGGTGAAATACAAAAGGATCGGACAGGATGAGCTCCCTAGGTTTGGAGAATGCATCAGTGAAAAGGCCAGGTATACTTCAACCCATTGAGTTGCAAATGTGCATCACTTACATTTTTAACTTTGTAAAAATCAATTCAGCAGAATTTTATTGCTCAGCTACATTATTTATTTATTTATGTTGGTCAGTTCCAGTCCACTCCAACAGAACGACTGCAGGACACATCTAAAACCCACAGCCAAGACGGTGGCATGTCTGAGAAAATATATGTAAGAAAGTGTAAACACAAAGGCCTGAGAAAAACAGAGAGAAACAGTCCTGCTGATGTCAAAGGACAAGAAGGAGGAGACAAGGTGCTCCAGGTGATGCATCAGAGATTCCCGTGCAGCCCATGGAGAACCACACTGCAGCAGATATCCTACACTGAGGCCTGTGGAAGACAAAATCCATGGAACTGCTTCTACCCCCATCAGTCCAAAATTTGACTATTGTATTTAACATACTCTTTCCTCATGTGTAACTTACAAGCAAAATTAGAATTCTTATAACAGAATAAGGACAAGGCAAGAAACAGGGCAAGGACTTAAAAAAGAAATCTTGGAATCTATGATACAATCAGCTGCTTTTGAAACAGAAATCGTATCACAATGTAAATCTGACAAGTCTACTTATAATTTCTTTTGTTTTTCTAAATGGCAGTTTGCATTTCATATAACTTTACTTTGTGAGCACAAATTTCTTGCTGTGAAGTAGAAATTACCTACACTTGTGTTGATACGTATATGCGATTGGTCATTTCTAGCTTTCACTACAAATTGACTTGATGCTGGAAGGAAGGTGAGACAGGCACACAATAGCAAAAATTGTATTGATTGATTTGGATTTAACTCAATCCTGCAGTTTTAAAATATTGTAAATACTCTTATGGTTACAATTCTTTGTGCACATGGCATTGTGCATAGACTTTCAGAGCTTGAAGAAATGTAAGAGCTTTTACCAATAATAACAACAACAATAGCTGATACACAGATTTGGAATATATTTTCCATGTAATAAAAAGTTCAGGTTCAAAAGGAGATCAGATTGTTGTTCAAACTTTTTAGCAGTATTCATTGCTTTCAAGTCTTTCATGTTGTACAGTCATTCATATAGGATCGTTGTAGTTACAGAAGGCTTCAACATTCATGATGTATACATTACGAATTTTATTGTAGTCTGAAAGGACATACAGTCAGAGAAAGAAAAACTAGCAGTTCTCTACATGCACATCTTTAAGAAGTACCTACTGTATATCCAGTTTATCATTAAGTGATTCTATAACTGGGTTATTCAGATCAAATTTGATCTTCGAGTCTTTAGAAACAGCATTCAATCAAATGGCCCTTTTATGTATTAACAGGCAAGTGCTCCGGGTGTCCTTGCCCAGAAAAAAGCAGATGAAAGGAAGGAAGAACTTCTCAAAAGTTTCTTTGCAAAATGTAATTGAAACCACATTTTCTATTCCCCCTTTACTGAACCTTTACTGCTTTGTACACAACTATATCTGAGCAAACTACTGCAGTGTGATTCTCCCACATTTCGCCTTGATGACTGATTAAAACAGTTTGTAGCAATGCATAGATTTTAATATACTAACAATGTATTTTTCTAACTTACAACAACAACATTATAAGTTACAATGAACATTTGCTATCTTCTCAAATGTCTGAATGTTCCCATTAGACCATGCAGCTTTTAATTATTATGCTGAAATTGTATTGTTTCAGCCAATCACAGAACACATTTAAGCATGGAGACTTCGGAATACCATGCATCTTCTTTTTTGGCTCCTTTATGCACATCCCTGTCTGCTGATTAGCTAATGGAGATATTTTACCCTCTCTCTGTACATTTATTTCTCAAGAATTTCAGAGTACATTTGCAGATTTCTATTTTATCTGCTATTGGCCATCTGCTCCAACAGGTTCCTCACCCATACATTTTCATACAGTACCTGAGCAACACAAATGACTACATTAGAGTATAGTTTAATAACAATAAAGGAGGAAAATACTGTCTAATGAAAAATTGATAAACACAAAGAAAAAAATCCAATTATTTGAAAAACTGCTTCAAGGCTCTTGATAAAATAAGTATTATGTTCTCCTTTAGAATTTGTTTTCCTTGCTTTTCCTTCCCATGTGATTTAGATAAGAAACTCCCTAGATTAGATACTTTTTTCATTAGCAGAAGATCAATATTTGGAAAAAAAAAGTAAGCTAATAAATAAAAATCGGGTCCAAAACCATATTTTTTTAAGTATGTTTTTTTCTTTCAGATGCATTTCATTCCATTAGAATTATTTTTCCCCTATAAAAAAGGTCTTTTTTCAATTTAATAATGCCAAGTTAGTATATTCTGGAATTCCTAGAAAAATATCCTTTGATATTATAACAAATAAGTATTTTAAATACAGTTGTGGAAATGTAATGCTCTGTAATGAAAATAAAGCCTATCTGGTTCTGGTATATTTGAGACATTAAGTACCTGCAAAGCAATTTTTTGATCAGTAAAAGTCCTATATTTATATGTTCCACTACATAAATATACATTTTACTCCGCAAAGGACTGAGCAACCAAGGTATGGATCTGTAAAGAACATCTCAGAAAGGTTTATTTATTCTATTTCCTTGTATGTACTTCTAACAGATTAAATAATTAAAGGCAGCATTTATGTTTAAGCATATTATGACAGTCCCTGACATTATCCATAGTCATATCAGTTTGGTTTTTTATTTAAACTAAAGTAAAGCCTTTATTCAAAATGAAGGATCATGACCTGTCAGGACAGAGACAAGAAATGAGGTAGGTGCTCTCGGAAGTGAAGGAAAGGGAACAATTATGTACCAGAGGCCAGTGTGATGCGTAATGGTCTCAACACAAGAGCTGTCTACCCACTGTCTATTTTTTCTTATTTTACTCTATTCCTCTGGCTATGTCACAGGAGAGAAATTTAAGAAATTTAAAAGACAACAGAGAAGTAGCTGTGCTGAGCCTGACTGTGAGATACACAAGCAGGAGCAGCTGCCTGAGGAAACACACAGAAGCATTAGTTAGAGTGAGCCTTGAGAAGGCAATAAAGACTGTCGTCATAGAGAGAAATAAAAGTCGGATTCACTGAAGTCACTGAAGTAATAGAAACCCTTAGCAGCCTAGAGCAGATGATGAAGAGTATTGAATCAGAAAATGAAGGGCCTTCACAAGTAGCCAGGGAATGCTTAGTAAATTTTGCCATATGAATGACTGAATGCCTGTCCCCAAAACATGCCTTGGCACTGCTAAGTCAGTGGAACAGCTATAATCTAAGATATTTTTTGGGTCATTTTGATGGGGATGGCAGAATTTCTATGTGCAGGTGTGACTGGCTTAGAAATGGAGGATAACCTCTCTGGACCAGAGAGTATCTATTGTGGGCTGCCATCAGCAATAAAGCAAATATGCACAATCAAATATGAACATTCCAAAGGACATAATGGAATATTATATCCAATATCTAAACTATCCAAAACCAGAAAGACATAGGCATGCTGTTGCAGTTTGCAAGCTTCATTTTCTGTAAGAGTCATTAAAAATCTTAATAATCAACTTTTTTTTTAACATTAGGTTATAGCCTGGAAGTGTGAATGCCAGAATCCTTTGCAATAGGGATGTATTTAAAGGACACTGCACTTAGTGTAATGACTGCTTTAAATTTCAGTGGGTTTGGGTGTAATTTTTAGCCTGAATATTTTGAAGCTCTGTGCTCTCTTCCCAGTGTTCTCTAATGTCACCTTGAGCAAATATGCCCAAAGGAAGCAGATCATTCAGTGAGCCTAAATTAAGGCTGGGGGGCGGGGGGAATCCACTTAAGACCTGTCATTATTTCTTTTCTAAATTGAATGGCCTCCCCATGGAAATAGTGTAAGCCATGTTATATGAAGCTTTTAAACCAGAATTGAACAAAAGACTAAAAAACCAATCATTACAATGAACAATTCTGAACTGGCAGTAGATGGATCAGATAAATGTTAGTTTATTTACTTCTCAATTTTTTAAAATTACTGTGATTATCAGACAGTGTAAGGATCTTCACAAAGAACCACTCATTATTTACTTCTCAGTAGTAAAATATTGGGTTATGTGACTGCAGGGAAATATAATTAAAGTGACGCTATTTCAACTCACACATGAAAACACTGATCAAGGCTTTGGGAAAGTGTGGGCTTCAAGTAGTTTACACAGTCATTATACTTAAGTCAAACTTCTGAGCATGCTATTAAAGGAAGTTACAACATAATGAGTACCCTTTCTGGATGGACCACTATATTATGGTGCCCACTTGACTTCTAATTAGGTTATTAAACAGAGTGAAGATAGCGGTTCACTCTGATCCATGTTTTCTGCTCTGTTGCCGTTGTTTTACATTCTGGATTATTTTACAAACGAAAAGCATCAGTGCTAATAGCTTAATTTTCTTAAATTACTTGCACTAGGAAATGCAATTAGCATTATGAAAAAGTTGGTACTGAAACTTAGTTTCTGTTCTTGGTGATGTGTTTGACATCACCCCTTTAAAATTATCCCAGTCATTCTACATGAAAAGTGCTGCTCTTGGAGGAAAAAGCTGCAGTAATGGGTAAGAGTGTCTCACACTTACAGAAAATCTAGGGCCACTTTCGAGTCAGACAAAGCATTCACTGCTTTAGATGTACATAAGTAAAACTCACTTAGCTATTGGTTTGTTCAATTCACAAAGAGTTGTGTGCATGTGTAATGTAAAATGTGTAATGTGTAATGTAAAAAAAAAAAACAAAACCACAAACCCTTGTGTGAGGTTTACAGATTTATCTCCAGGCCACTAAATCAGAATCAAACACCCTGAGGAAAAAGTAAGTTAGCCTGCAGAAGGAAAATCAGAACCAAAGGCAGTACTACATAATGCAGACTAGGTGAGATGAAAATAAAACTAAATAAAAATATTCATATAAACTTTTAAATCTTTTAAACAACCTATGTTGAAAAGCTTATAGGGGAAAGAAAATCAGATAAATGCAGGGTATAAAAATACAGAGAAACAATTTTACACATTTTCTTTAAACCCAAGAGAAAATAAAGCAAACATTGAGGGCAAGAATCACTACAAAAGACTCACTATTATATGTAAAACTCATTTTCTCTGTTTATAAACATCCACTTAATTTTCACAGCTGATTCCTTTTATGTCACTGCTGTAGGTAGGCTCCTGTGCAGTTCTGAGTCTCTTATGTGCAGCTTTCTCTGAAACACGTCTAGCTTTCCAAAATCCACAGTAATTAGCTGTTCATGCTCATATCTTGTTTTATGTTACAATGCTTTTGAAGTAATTAATCTTTCCCATTGATTTAAGATGTTGACACAACTTTTATCTTTGATTTGCCTGGACTACATTTGGACACAAAATGTTATCTATTGCCACCACTTTCTTACTAGTTATAAAAATACAGCCTGGACAAAGCCTTGAAACATGGGCTTTACTCATATAGGCTAACTGCTACATTCAACTCCTAAAATACCAGCCAACACAAATATTCATAAAGCACTTCACATTTTTCTCACCTGCTTTCTAGACATATCAGCCCAATTAGAAAAAAAAAATTGTACTATATGTTCTCATTTCTGTGAAAAAGAGAATGGTGTCTTCTATGGCATTTTATTATCACAGAATCATGGAATTGTTTTGTTTGAAACAGACCTTTAAGTTCACCAGGTCCAACTGCTAACCCAGCCCTGCCAGATCACCACAAAACCATGTCCTTCAGCACCACATTTCCATGGCTTTTCAGTCCCTTCAGGAATGGGGACTACACCATTGCCCTGGACAGCCTGTTCAAGAGCTTGACTCTTTCTGTAAAGACTTTTTTCCCAATATCCAGCCTAAACCTTCCTTAAGACAACCTGAGGTTGTTTTCTTTTGTCTTGCCACTCATAATCTGGAGAAGAGATCAACCCATCTCACTCCAACATCCTTTCAGGAAGCTGTAGAGAGAAAGCAGTTCTGCCCTAAGGCTTCTTTTCTCCAGGCTAAACCCCTCCATTTCCCTCAGTTGCTCCTCAGAGCACTTGTGCTCCAAAGCCTTCAGCAGCTTCATTGTCCTTCTCTGGACATGGTCCAGCCCTATAATGTCCTTCTGGGAGTGGAAGGCTTAAAACTGAATCCAATATTTAAGGTGCAGCCTCATCAGCGCCCACTACAGAGGAACGATCCCTGCCACGATCCTGATGGCCACACTGAGGAGATAACTAAACCATCTGATATCAGTAAAAAACCAACACATTTGGGAAAATAATTTCATTTATAAAGGGGGCAGATAGAGAAGTGAAAGAATGTAATTTTCTGCTCCAGGATGTACTAGTCTGAGATTTTCCATAAGCTCACACTCAAAAGCCTGTCTCCTCTCTTTACACCGGGATATAAGCTTATTTACTTTCCTGATCTGATGGTGAAGTCAGGAGAAACCAGCTATTATTATTTGTTTGCCCTTCCTAAGAAGGACAGGGAACCAGGTGGATCACCTGAGGTGGGGGCCTGCAACCACAGCTGCCTTCAGGTGTCATCCCAGCTCTTTTCATATATTCACTGATGAATGCTGGCTTTCAGTGATTAATCACTTTTGCTTAACAGTTTCAAGTATTTTTGTCTGAATTTTGGGTCCTGTTGTCCCAAGGTGCAAAAACATTTGAAGAATAAAGCGAGAAACACATATGACCCTGGCAACTTTAGAATCAAAATATAAACCCATCATCTGCCTTAACAACTTTTTTACCGAGAGGCTATTGGGAAGACTCTCCAAATATTTTCTAAAAAAGGAAAAAGAAAGAAAAGGAAAAAAGAAAAGATACCACTTCTTTTTGGTGTCAAAAAGACACCACAGGCTTATAAATAATCATATTAACTATTCACTAGGGAAATTTAAATTACTTTTCAAATCATTCTTGAGGCCAAGACCTGCATTTTCAAAAGAATAATAACGTCTATGCAATGTTCACCTTACACACAATGCCTTCAAGACTTTATTAATCTGGTATTTAAGATTAAAAAAAATCATAGTAGAAAATAAAATGTTTAAATTCTCTGCTGCCTGTCCTCTAAACCTCTCAAACCCTTATACTCTATGCATTAGCTGGAGATTTGTTCTGCCAAAAGCAGTGCTAACATTAACAGCTGCAGGCTGACAGTTCGCATTAACTGCTGCAACTTGGAAGAGCATGACCTCTGTCTTAGACGTCTCTTGTTCTATCTTATCAGACATAATACAGAGGAAAAAAATTGTGCTACCAAGAAAATCCCAAGGACCAAAAAAAGTCAGCAGCAGCAAAAGTGCTAACCTACATTTTCCATCAGCTTTACAGGAGGAGCTGCAACAAAATATTCAATAACTGTACAAATCCCAAACACTTCTGCACGCTTTTCTTGACTCACCTGAAGAAGTGCTGAAGTGGCTGTCTTGCTACAAAGAGCTTGCCACAGCTGTGCTTTCTGCTGGCCAATTCCCTCTTGAGTGATGCTTGATCAAGAGCTCATAATACAGCCCAGTAAATGTGATTTGCTGTGACTACTAACAGGTGGCAGGCTTTTTGCTGCTCCAGCCTGGTTTAGCAGCTGCTGAGAGAAGCAGCACCAATGAGATCTCCTCTTTTAGCTTTGCCCTGTGATCCCCAGTACAATACTGACCTGAGAAAGATTATGAATTAGTAAATGGCAAAGAGGAGCCTTTTGTACCAACAACGGCTATGAACTAATGGGAATACAGTGACTTGTCTTAAAAGAAGGTTTAAAAGTGATGCAAAACTAATGAAAAGCATGTTCATGTCTCAATACACCTCCCCACAAAGATCTCAGAATTATGATCATTTCCTGGAAATGTCACCTCTCCATCTACCAAATCCACCCAGTGTATATTTCCCTTTCTTCCTGAAAAAGATGGAAACAATTGAAAAAAAATTTTCAGGCTTAAGTCATCACGCAAGGGAAGAGGCTGGTATACATGAGGTTTTTTAATAATGCTTTAAAGAGTATTGCTAACAAGGTTTTATGCATTCATTTAGACTCTGAATAAAGTGCTGCCATAACTGGGCTAATAATAGCTGGTCTATTATGATTAAATTGTAGAGTTTAATTAGATAAAAATAGATTTTTAGTTCTGTGTGATAGTTCCCTCTTGCCCATACAGGACTTTGTGCCCAATAATATTAGTCATCAGGTATACCGGGTATGAGAAGCTAGTAGTGATAAGCCTTTGTGCTTTGAGGGGAGCAATTAACACTCTTTTCACCCCTATAGTCACAAAGAATCTCAGTAGCATTCAAACATCACAAAGACATCAACTGAAACATGAGAAGGAACTTCTTCATAGTGAGGGTGAAGGAGCACTGAACAGGCTGCCCAGGGAGGTCATGGAGTCCACTTCTCTGGAGACATTAAAACCCATGTGGATATGTTTCTGTGTGACTTCATCTAGGTGATCCTGCTGTGGCAAGGGGATTGGACTACATGATCTTTCGGACGGGACTAGATGATCTTTCGAGGTGTCTTTCAATCTCTAATGTTCCGTGATTCTGAGATTCCCTGAAGTCTGACCGCTAGCTGAAAAATTTAGTGTGTTGTGCTTTTCTTTGATTCTGTTCTGGTTTGGGGTAGGATAAGGGCAATTATCTTCACAGGAGTTGTTATGGTGCTCGGTTTTAAATTTGTGGTGAAAACATGTCGTTAATATCACAAGATTGTTTTCCTTATTGCTGAGTGTTCCAGTTTGAAAATTACCAGAATTTTCAGATGTATAGATTTGTGCTTTCATGAGGAAAAAGGTGCACTTCTCTTTAAGAGAATCGTCCCAGGTGCCTGCCCTGGAGGGGTGTGGGCTAGGTGACAAGATAAAAGGAGTTGATCATCATGGCCATGTATCTTTTGGCTGGGGTCTTCCTCCCAGCATGGGGCTTCGGCTCTGTGCCCCCCACCTCTTTCTTTTTCTCGCATGTGGCCAGGGCCATGCAGCTGTTGCCGCCATCTCAGAAAACACTGATCAGCAGGAAGAGAGACTGTTTCTCATTTCTGCCACTGAGAAAAGCTGAGGATGCTCAAGTATTGGAGAGAGAAGAAGCCTTAAGAGAGGCATCTGAGAATGCCTCTTAGCTGAAGAAAGCAGCAGGACTGGAGAATCCTTAAACCTTGGGCATGGAAGACAAAGACTGGGTCCTGTTTGAAAGCATGTCTCCTGCTTCAAGGGATGCAGTTCAGGTGCTGAGGAATCAGGCCTGCTCAATTAGCCTATTGCTTTTCTTCTACCTGCACACAATTACAGAGTTAACAAATCCTTTTCCATTTTTTCTAAGCTATCCATTGTCTGGCAAATTCTATCCGAGATCTCATCAAGACCTAACTGCTTTTTTTTATTTTCCTTTATCTTTAATTGTGGTCTTGAACCTACCACACTGAGCAATGCTCATACACAGTGAGAGACTTTTCTAGTAAATGTCCTAAGGGTGCACAAGAAGTTGGGAAGGAATGTAGATGACCAATTATATATTCTAGCCCATGTGATGTCAGGCTCAGCATATAAAGCTGAAGGAAGAAGAAGAAAGGGGGATGTTTGTCATCCCAAGTCACCCTTATGTGTGATGCCTTGCTTTGCCTTGCCTTGCCCTGGGGATAAAAGTGTAAAGGGAAGAATAGATGAGGAGAGCAAACTCTGAGTCTCATCCTGCTATACAGTGCAATAGATGCAGTGCTGCGCAGCAGACCTAGTAGCAACCTTCTTTGCTGCAGACCATTATTCAGCACAACTTTTTTCCTTTTTTTCTTCCCCACATCCTGTGATCCTCTTTCTTGACCCAATCTTTTCTCCTCAGTCTACCTCGAACATTTGGCACTTCACTGTGATGTAGTCAAAGCACAGCAACAGCATTCGTTTCCCTCCCTGACATTCAACTCCCCTGGGACGGAAGAGTTATTCTGAAGGGCAGAGAGTACTATCTCAGCCAGAAAAACTTAGTTTCCTGCCATAAAACTGTAATTTTATTGTTTTTGTGGTGGTGGGCTGGTTTTATTTTTGCTGGTTTCTTTGGGGTGTGTGTGCTTTGTGGCTTCTATTTTCCCCAGATTCAAGGCTTTTATCAGAAAAGGTGGACTAAGGCTCAAACAAAGATGGATAGGTTGTTGTCTTAAAAAAAAAATGTGCATTTTCTAGGGACTGGATGCAACACTTCTCTGATGTCAATGGGAAATAAGCCCTCTATTCTGCCCTGGTGAGATGGCATCTGGAATATTGTGTCCAGTTCTGGACCACTCAGCTCAAGAAGGACACTGCTGGAAAGAGTACAGTGCAGAGCCACAAAGATGATGAAGAAGTAGATCTCCATGATCTTGGGGTGGATCAGAAAGGGGGTGGTTAGCAGATCCAGAGAGGTCCTTCTGCCCCTCTACTCTGCACTAGTAAGACATATGGAGTATTGTGTCCAGTTCTGGGCTGCTCAGTTCAAGAAGGGCACAGAGCTTCTGGAAGGTGTCCAGTGTAGAGCAATGAAAATGATGACGGAAGTAGGACACCTCCCTTATGAGGAAAGGCTGAGGAAGCTGGGTCTCTTCAACTTGGAGGAGACTGAGGGGTGACCTCATTAATCTCTATAAATATGTGAAGGGGTGTGTGTTAGGAGGATGGAGCTAGGCTCTTCTCATTGTTGTATGGTGATAGGACAAGGGGCAATGGGTGCAAGCTGGAACATAGGAGGTTCCACATAAATATGAGAAGGAACTTCTTCA
>JAOXOE010000343.1:24142003-24188126 GCA_028565055.1 Phoeniculus purpureus | reverse complement strand
CTCCATCCCAGGAAAGGTGATGGAACAATTTGTTCTAGAGGCTGTCTCCAGGCACATCAAGGACAAGAGGGTCATTAAGGACAGTCAGCATGGCTTCACCAAGGGAAAGTCATGCTTGACCAACCTGATAGCCTTTTCTGAGGGCATAACCAGGTGGATAGATGATGGCAGGGCGATGGATGTAGACTGTCTTGACTTCAGTAAGGCATTTGACACAGTCTCACACTGCATCCTTGCAGCCAGACTAAGGAAGTGTGGTCTAGATGATCAGGTAGTGAGGTGTATCATGAACTGGCTGCAGGATAGAAGCCAGAGAGTAGTGGTCAATGGGACAGAGTCTACTTGGAGGCCTGTATCAAGTGGAGTGCTCCAGGGGTCGGTGCTGGGACCAATCCTATTCAATCTTTTCATTGATGACTTGGATAAGGGATTGGAGTGCACTGTCAGCAAGTTTGCTGATGACACAAAGCTGGGTGGTGTCGCCAACACCCAGCAGACTGTGATGCCATTTAGACCAGACCTAGACAGGCTGGAGAGCTGGTCAGGGAACAATTTAATGAAGTATAACAAGGGTAAATGTAGAGTCTTGCATCTCGGAAAGAACAACCCCAGGTACCAGTATAGGTTGGGGACTGACCTGTTGGAGAGCAGTGTAGGAGAAAGGGATGTGGAGCTGCTGGAAGGAGTCCAGGGTAGAGCAACAAGGATAATGAAGGAAGTGGAGCACCTCCCTTTTGAGGAGAGGCTGAAGGAGCTTGGACTTTTTAGCTTGGAGAAGAGGAAACTGAGGGGTGACCTCATTAATGTCTATAAATATGTGAGGGGTGTGTGTCAGGAGGATGGAGCCAGGGTCTTCTCAATGTCATCTAGTGATAGGACTAGGCACGATGGGTGCAAGCTTCTCACATCAATCTGAGAAGGAACTTCTTCACAATGAGGGTCATGGAGCACTGGACCAGTCTGCCCAGGGGAGTCTCCTTCAATGGAAAAGTTTAAAACCCGCCTGGATGTGTTCCTGTGTGACTTGGTCTAGGTGATCTTGCTGTGTTAGGGGGGATTGGACTAGATGATCTTTTGAGGTCCCTTCCAATCCCTAATGATTCTATGATTCTATGATTTTATGAGAAGGAACTTCTTCACAGTGAGGCTAATGGAGCACTGGAAGGGGCTGCCCAGGGGGGTTGTGGAGTCTCCTTCTCTGGAGATGTTTAAAATCCACCTGGACATGTTCCTGTGTGACTTGATCTAGGTAATGCTGCTCTGGTGGGGGGATTGGACAACATGATCTTTCGAGGTCCCTTCCAATCCCTAATGCTCTGTGATTCTGTGATCATCTGATAGTTTTTTACCTCCTCTCATTTCTGTTTATCAGCGTGTATGTGATGCAGTTTTGCACTGCTGCTGAGCACTTGCAGTTCACATTGTCCTGAGTGAAGTTGAACCAACAGTAGTTCTGCAGATAAAGTAATTTGTATCCTTTGGCTGAAAATCTACACCTAAGGGAATCCTGATGCTGCTCATTGCCCCGTAAAGAGCCTGAATTGAAGAGTTTTCTCTTTTACAAATAGTTGAATTTTCCTGCTTTTTACTTTGTCTCTGGATTTTCTTGAATCACAAAATCACGGAACATTAGGGATTGGAAGGGACCTCAGAAGATCATCCAGTCCAATCACCTTGCTAAAGCAGGATCACCTAGATCAAGTTGTACAGGCACATATCCAGAAGGGTTTTAAATGTCTCCAGAGAAGGAGACTCCACAACCCCCATGAACACACAGGACACAAGGCTGTGTAAATCAAGTAACAGTATTATGTCTAAAAAAAATTCACAAAAGAGAAGCAAATGTCTCAAGCTGGTAAAACCAAATTACACTGAGACAGGAAAAGATTTCCCACAGTTAATGAATGGGTTATGATGTTAACAGAAAATATATAATACAGAGAATTTCCACTTGATTCAAGATGCTAACAGAAAAATTCACGTGTCTATGGAAACCATCCTTCAAATGTATTAATTCAAATTAATTTTTCACAGGAAATGTTTAGAAGTGAAAATGGGAGATGAGCAGGGAGAATGAGAATGGAAGAAAAGAAGGGAAGGAAAGAAAAAGGTAGCATTAATTGATTGCCTATAGGTCTAGTAATGTTTATGAGAGGAGAGAAAATGCAAGCAAGAAAATGCTGCAAAGGTTAACAGGAATAACTCAGTAGTTATGTGAAAAACACCTTATGAAGACTATTCTCAACTCCTAAAGATGGTCATTTTGGCTTGATATCACCTGATAGGTCTGTCATAGTAACTCTTTCCATTCTCAGAACCCTCAACTCTTGTGACAGTAGGTGTTTGTGACCTTTGTTAAGACTGATCTCAGACCAACAAATGTTGCTGTTATAAATATCCAGTGTTCGCTCCTGGAACTTCAACATAAAAGACAGGTTCCTCCATAGGGCTTTATGCTATCCCTGGATTATTACTTAAAAAATTAGGTCAGACTATTAAAAATAATCATCTGCCCAGTGGGGATCTGTCTATAGGACCAGCTCTTTACATTAAAGAGCTTGATTTTTTGTCGCATTTGGATTTTGCATTGCTAAAGAAATATGTCAGGAAACCAGCACTTTGAGGAATTTGCCAGATGTTTTAGTCCATGGTTAGACTGATTTACAGTCTACAGAGGGTATCTGAATAATCTGTTTAAAAAAAAACCCAAAAATATATTGCATGCTACATTGAACAAGTATTATCGGTAACGTGGTGAAAGCTGTAAAGGTAATCTGAGGATTTGTGTGTAACAGAATTGCATTTCAGGGAAAACCAAGGTTATGCCCATGTTGATATTTCTCCCTCCCTTCCTCTTTTTTTTTGTTTTTTTTTTTTTTTAAAGAATGAATTTGAAGTTTCCATGGTACAAATGAAAGCATAATCTTCTAGCAAGTTTGTTGGTCGTTGACACACGAGTGAGTTCTTGCCTTTCCCTCTTTTATCTGCCTGAGTTGACAGCTTAAACATTCCTTCAGCACAGGGTAACTAAAATAGCTCTAACTTTCACTTCAGAAGTTTTAACATCATTGATAGCTTTAAGGTATACAGCAGATAGAGACTTTTTACCTAAGGGTTGATGTTGTAACTCAATACTATCTGTCAGTGAATTTTATGACGTTAATATCTTTGATCAGCTAATTTTCCCTAAAAAAAAAGCTGTATGAAGGGAAAAGAATGGATTTATTGGATTTTTTTTTTTCTCCTAAGAGAATGGCTTTCATTTACATCAATCTCTTTGTTGCAGCAAGTAGTAACAATAAGTTTACTGGTTAAGACTGGCTGCAGCATAAAGCATCTGGCTGCTGTAGAATCTAGAAAACAAATGGTTTAGCGACTAAATGGTGGTGTAATGCAGAAGAAAAACTTACTTTTTGTTAAATTGTTAGCAGAAAGTTCAAATTATATGAAGTTATTTTCGCAATTGACTAAAACAGCTCCAAAGCGCTGGAAAGCTCTACGTATTATGAGTCCGATTTGAAATGAGATAAAGTTAATAGATGTCTCTATTTAGATCTTTGGAGAGTATGGATCTGACTGATGTCAGGCGCTGAAATACTGCCCACTGTCCTGTTTCAGCCGTCCATCTCATATATGCAAGTGAGGTATCAGGGAAAATTTATATGTAAGAGCAAAGCAGCAGTAATGATCATTTATTGTGGGTGGATTCTTTGTGAATGTAAGAGTAAACCCATCTCTATAACTACCTGAAGGGAATTTGTAGACAGGTGGAGTTTAGGCTCTTCTACCAGGCAACTAGTGATAGAATGAGAGGTCAGAGCCTGTTTCCACACAGCCCCACCCAGAAACCGGGGATTCTCATAGTATTGTTTCATTTTTTTCAGTAGCTTGGATTCTAAAAACAGAACTACATTTTCATAATAAAATTGCAGGATTTGTGAACCTTATAGAGTCCATTTTGAAGTTAGGAATGAATTAACATTTTTTATCATTTTTTCCTTGAGAGCGAGGCTCTCAGCAAAATGGCAAATCTCACATGAAAGTTTTCTCTTCTTGAAAAAAATGTACAGATTTGTTAAAAAACCAAGCAACCAAAACTAGACCTATTTAAACCTGTATCTGCTGAGGACTGATATTTCACCTGGGTGTTTTTCAGCAACACTCTCTGCAAGAAATGTAAGCATATAAATATCTTTTCAGTATCAGAGCACAACCCTGCTGATTCTACATCTAGGAGCTTTCTAAAAATAAAGCTTTTGTGTCAGCAACAGGAAGGAAAATTTCTCTCATTCCTCCAGTATTGTTGTTTCAGCTGGGTGCTGTATGGCACGAAAGTGGGTGAGGCATGGAATGTTGTTAAGAGCAGGCTCTGAAACACCCATTTTGCTTGCTGCTGTTCTGTGGAACAAGATACTGGAGGGAGCGCAGAGACTAGTACTAGCCCAGGGATCAGCTCAGATCAGACCAAAGTCCACAGGGCAGAAATCTGGGCTGCTATTTATTACTGTTTACACACATTCAGATGAAAGAGTTCAATCCCTCAATGAGTAGAGAGCAGCAAGGGACATGAAATGTAGTACTGGTCTTGTTAATGATACTAAATTGTTCAGGCAGTGTTTTTTTAGCGTGAAGTGATATTACACTGCTAATCATCATTCTTACAAGGGGCAAAGAAACATATTGGTTGACCAGTAACTTACAGTAATTTGCTTTCAACAAATTAGTGCTTTTATTTTTAATTACTTAAAAGTTAGTTACCATTCACTTTGTTTTTCATATCCATCTAGCTATAGAATGCTAGTAATAAACTCATAAAGACTTCAAGTTTCCAAAAGGTCAGATTCTAGACTACTATTAGGTGGTAACCAAATTCAGACAAATATTTTCCCCACTACTATCCTTTTGACAAAGCTCAATACAAAGGTGGAATCTAAATGTTCAAGGTACTTAGAACTGAGAAGCCAAGACTTGGCATGGCAAAGTTATCATAAATACGACCAAAAGCACCTAATTCAGCACACAAGTTAGGTTTTCATGCAACTTTTTTTGACACTAAATGTGAGATCAAAGACGTGAATCACTACTGAAGTGGCCAAATGCTGCAAGATCGACCTTTCTGATCATAGGAACATCAATTATGAGTTCAGTGAACACAGCAATCCGAAAGCAGCAACACACCACACTGTGTTTCTGGAGTAAGTGTGTACAGGAAGAAAGATTTGAATGTACACAGAGCTGTCTTAGCAGTTTTAAAGTGTGAGAGTTATGTGTGTGCTGCTTTGATTTCATTTACTATATTCCTATGCAGATAAAGTGACATAACTGCATTCATTATTAAAGAGCTGGAGAAGCTTGTATTACTATCTCATTTAGAACATATAGATAAAATTTCAAAGTCCTATTTCAAGAAAATGCGCTGTATTTTATACTGATCAAAAACTCTACGATGCTTCACAAGATTAACTGGTATGGAATAAAAGCTGAGCTGATAGCACAGCGCAGCTCTCACTTCCTTTGAAAGCTGCCATCCCCTGAATGGAAAGTGATCAAATAACATCTTCCACTCATTTATTAGAATGGGAAGCAAAGGCACCACAGACAGTTCAGACTGTGTATGTGCAAAACATTATAAAAAGCAGGATATGCTAAACAGCAATTTAGGCAGTAACCACCACTGTGTGTCTTAGTTTAATAAAAAGGCCATAAACAATTAAGGTCTCTCTGCAAAGCTCATCAGAAGCCTGGTACCCCTAATTGCTGTGCCAACTTCAGCTTTAACCAAGAGATAAACTGTTGGCCATTGATCTTGCCTACCTGAATCATGTGGATTTCAGGACCAGTTTATGTTCCGTAAACATAACCACAGCAGAAACAGCCTCCTTATTCATGTAATTGGTGAGAGGCGCTTTGCAAAGGGCTCAGCCTCTCCATCTGGAAGATGAAAATGAGAGCTTGAGAGGGAATGGTGAAGAGAGATCATGATGAACAAGAGAAAAGGGTGCTGAAGAGGGTTAAATGGGAGCAAGTACAGGGCAGCAAAGGGAAAGCAAAGCTGCATTCCAAGTCTGTTGTGTCCAAGCTAAATTGCCTAGGGATAGAGATCTCATGCAAAGCATCCTTGGCTGCTCCACTACTTGGCTTCCTGTTCCAAACCAGCACTGCCAAGAGAGATTAAGCAGTCATATTTGAAAACATTTTCAGGTGCCAGGCTGTACTTTCCCTTGTGTTAATGAGAATTTGATCATCTACTGTAGATATAACGTACAGGGGAGGAGGACCAGAGTCTGTGTATCAGCCATTTTTGTACTGAGGGTGGATCAGTGGCGGAGCAGCAATAGGATGCCTCTGCAGCTTAATAAATAAAACACTGAACACTGGGCCAATCTATTAAAAACTGATACTTGCACAATCTAATTGAGACATCTGGTCATTTTACCTTGGCTATTGATGAGAAAATAAAGACGATCAAGCCTGGAATTTGGACAAATCTGAAATAGAATGTTTCCACTGTTTAGCTGTTTCTTTATCAGAGAATTATCTGGTTTATAGCTAATCTAAATATATATTAGATTCAAAGCTATGAATTCATTTCTCTTTTGGAATGCTTTTATTCAGGCACTTTTTACAGTCCCGCGTTGGAGAAAAACAACGCTCAATTCATTTCCAGAATCAAAAGGACTTTGTCTTTCCTTTGAATTATTGCCACTCCTTCCCTTCTTGCTTTTCCCCCTCCATTCTCCTGCCCCCTACACACAGTCCCTTTATGTATGCAAACTGAACATTCGAGAGAGGTTCTTCTCCTCCTCTACTTTGCACTAGTGAGACCACATCTGGAGTATTGTGTCCAGTTCTGGGCCATTTAGTTCAAGAAGGGCATAGAGCTGCTGGAGGGTGTCCAGCGCAGAGCCACAAAGATGATGAAGCAAGTAGGACACCTTCCTGATGAGGAAAGGCTGAGGGAGCTGAGTATCTTTAGCTTGGAGGAGAGGAGACTGAGGGGTGATCCCATTAATGTCTATAAATATGCGAGAGATGGGTGTCAGGAGGATGGAGTCAGCCTCTTCTCAATGTCATCTAGTGATAGGACAAGGGGCAATGGGTACAAGCTGGAATATTGGAGGTTCCACATCAATCTGAGAAGGAACTTCTTCATGGTGAGGGTAATGGAGCATTGGAACGGGCTGCCCGGGGGAGTTGTGGAGTCTCCTTCACTGGAGATGTTTAAAACCCACCTAGATATGTTCCTGTGTGACTTGGTCTAGGTGATCCTGCTGTGTTAGGGGGGATTGGACTAGATGATCTTTTGAAGTCCCTTCCAATCCCTAATGATTCTATGATTCCATGATTAACTTAAAGGTTAATTAGCACAGTGCTCAGGTGCCCTCCACACTCACAGCATTGCTAATGCTGTGGTCAAGAGGTTGGAATGGCATTATGGAAAATTAGTTCTTTTGTGATCCTTTTGCTGAGAGCGGCTCTGCTGTTTTCTCTGCTCCCTAAATGCCTTTTTATGCTGAGCTGTCTGTCTCAATGAGAATATGTTTTATGCCCGTTCCATTACCCGTTCCCTGCAAGCACAATGGAATTATTTTTGAGATCAACACCAACTGCAATATGGTGACTATGTCAGTGCCAACTAACTTCATTAAATATTCCTCCATGTACAAGAGCAGCAGAAGGGCTGATGGCAAAGGGGTAGGCAAAAGCTTTGAACAGGAAACTGTACATCTAAACTTCACTAACCTGGGGACTTACATGAATAAAAGCCCTGAAAATGTCTAAAAATAATTCTTTCCAGGACTGCTTGCCATGTTAGGCTTCTACCTACTCTGCCCTGGTGAGATGCATCTGGAATTTTGTGTCCAGTTCTGGGCACAGAAGTGCTTGAGAGATTCCAGCACAGAGCCACCAAGATGATGAAGGGAGTGGAACATCTCCCTGATGGGGAAAGTCAGAGACAGTGTCTTTAGCTTGGAAAAAGGAGAATGAGTGGTGACCCCATTAATGGTTATAAGTATGTGAAGGGTGGGTGTCCAGAGGATGGAGTCAGGCTCTGCTCAGTGGCATCCAATGATAGAGCAAGAGGCAATGGATGTAAGCTGGAACAGAGGAGGTTCCACATCAATGTGAGATGAACTTCTTCCAGATGAGGGTACCAGAGCACTGCAAGGGGCTGCCCAGGGATGTTGTGGAGTCTCCTTCTCTGGAGGTGTTTAAAATCCACCAGGACATGTTCCTGTGTGACTTGGTCTAGGGGATCCTGCTATGGCAGGGGGATTGGACTGGATGATCTTTTGAGGCCCCTTCCAATCCCTAATGTTCTGTGATTCTGTGTGATCTGTAACTTCTTCCTAGTGAGGGTGATGGAGCACTGGAAGGGGCTGCCCAGTGAGGTTTAGATTAGATGGTCTTTTGACGTCCCTTCCAATCGCTAATGTTCTGTGATTCTGTGTTGTCTATTCTACTTGCTACTGTATTAAAAGGTCACCACTTCTCACAATATCTGAAAAATACTTATTCTGGAGAGAAGAATATCTATCTCCCACTACAAGTATGTGTGCAAGTCAGATATAGGATATCCGCAAGGGTAATCTGGAAGTCGAGTGACATAGCAAAGAAGAGGCACAGTTGCAGTGGTCACTGCATGTTGTCAATATGAGGCCTCTCTTCATTTTCCTCATCACAAGCAAGTCAGCTGTTGTCAGGCAGTTGAACTCTGTTGTTGGAGACTCTGTTCAAGGCCCTGGCAAGAAGTTTGGCAATGCAGTGCCTTATAACTATGATGTAGCATTGTTCTAGAACTAGTTGATGGTAAGCAACTTCTGCATTATTCTCTATGTAGTTTCGAATTTGCAAGAGGTTAATTGTTAGTTCATTGATGAAAAACTTAAAAAACAAAAAGACATATTCTTTGTATTAGTCACAGACTCACCAAGGTTGGGAAAGACCTTCAAGATCATCAAGTCCAACCATCCACCCTACATCCTAATCACTACACTAACCAAATATTTGCCCTAATATTCTTGACACCAAGACTGAGTTTACCACAACAAAGCACCATGACTTGGTGGAGAATCTAAAGAGGAAGTGCTGATATCGTTCATCCTGAGTAGGAACAATTCCAGGATGGCAAGACTTAGGAGCTGTGAGAGACATCAGAAAGGAACTTGACAGTCACGCACTGAGTTCACACGGGAGGAAGGGAATGTGAGGTGTTTGTATCCTCCTGGCAGATATTTTTAGCTTCTGCACAAGCCTGGGGGTAAACACATTTCACACACACTTTGCATACCTAGGCGGTGGCTGTGTGAAGGGAGTTCTGTCTGATATCCAGGTGAGTAAGCAATTGCTGAGGTTTAGTGCTACACCCTACATTGAGGTAGCTGCTGAGTTTCTGTGAGGGAGAAAAGCTATGAGCCACACAGATCTGAGAGGCAGCAGCATTCCAGGACAGCTTACACTGAAATACACAGATGTCTGGAAAAGATGGAACCAATGGTATTTTTTTGAGAAATATGTTTGCTGCTTAAGAAACAGTAAGGGATAAGAAAGCAGTAATTTACGTAACTACAGCGCCTGGAGCTTAGCACTGTGATAGCAGCTGTGGCCTTGGTAGCTCAGGAACTTATAACAGAGTGAGAAAGGAGACATTCCCACAGTTTCTGCAGGCAAAATACTACTTCTTGGGTTCTGCTCACAGGAGCAGAATTTGGCCTTAAGCTTAATCACCTGGAGGCACTGGAGAAAATAAATGCATGCGTGCTCCCTCTAAGCAATTTGTCAGCTGCTCAGCTTTAAAGCTTTGGGTGGATGTAAAGGTGCATAAAGACTTCAGAATGTCAGAAGGAAAGACAGGGATCAGGAATAAATAAAATCAGAAACGGTGACTAGTACTGTGCAGAAGTACAAGTTTAGTGGCTCTTGATAGGAACTTCCTTATTGGAGAAATAAGATAGCTTGCAGTCTTGCACAGCATGATTGAAGGCATGTGGTGCCTCTGAATCTATTGAGGCCGAGAGTCAAGAAAATTGAGACATGCAAAGTTAAGTACTTCCTGACACTTTAACAATAAAATTTTTTCTTAGTGTGTGTTTTTCTTCAAAGAAAAACCAAGCATGCAATGCGCCATACATGTAATTATAAAAAGCTAACAAAAGGTGTCATAAAAATACACATGATAGTTACAAAAAGTACTGGTATTTATGGTAGATTAGAATATATAGTAATGATAAAGTCTCTTCAGTAACATTTAGTCTTTGTCTTTTCCATGAGACCTGTAAAGGACTTTGTTAATTGACCTGAAGATTGTCTGGTATCATCTGACTAAACAGATTTTTTCAGTATATGGCCCTTATCTTACCCAGTCCTTTTCTGGAGGACATATAGCATCAAGTGATGCTGCAGTCTTGCAGTCCCCAAACCAGTCCACATCATGTCATCTGACTATTTGGTGTCTTTATTGCAACCAAAAGTTCTATCTGTTAATGCATTTACCAGTGGCTTTTTCTGCTGACCCTGAAGGTCTGTTTTGGGAAGGTTTGGTTTTGAGAAAAGTCTTCGAAAAGTCTTCTAACCGTAGATGTGAAGACATCCAGCTTGGCATAATGACACAAAGCTCTATCGCTTTGCCAAGAGAAGCCTTACTAGCTCATATCTGTTTAGCACCCTGCAGTGTCCTGCCTTCTGCTTGTGTACTGCTTGTTTGGCAGATTATACTGAGTCTGGCAAAAATGAGTTGACACAGTATCCAAACCTTACAAAGAAAGACAAAGATTTCCTTCATGTGCTCTGCCATCCCACGGATTTGTGCAAATGTTTCTGGACTTTTGTTTTTTGCTTGTTTTGCTTTAATTTACTGTTGTTTACTTGCTCTTCTAGTGTAAATATTTAAAGATTTTCTCTGGATTTATCTCTGTGTATGGATAGATCCATATCTATCTCCGTTATCTTGGGCTCCAGTACTGAGGATAAAGTTGCTTAGGATGTGACCTCTTTAATTAAATTAAATCTACGGTGGAAATAAGGAGCTTTCCTCCTCTAAAGGGCCACAGTAGTAACTGAATCACAGCTAGAGGAGGCAGTTTTCTAAAACAAACTGAGCTCTAACTGCAGCTCTAGATAGAGAAACAAAGTTATTGAATCCGAATGTCATCTCAACAAAGTCTTTGTGAGTCAGAGCACAGAACTGACCATCTTTCTTCCTGAAATCACTAAAGCATTTGTCAATGTCTCTCTGTTTCTAATAGACTCCATCTCATTGAGCAGGGTTCTGTAGTCTTTCCTTCCTTGCCCTTTCTTCAAACAAGCATCATTTCTCTTAAACCTGTGGAAAAGTGTGAGAGAAATCATTGTTAAGTGAGAAAGATATTCCCCACATTTCCAGTGAGCAACTTCCCTGAGGAACAAAGCCCATTCCAGCTCTAAAGGATCATTACACTGCAGTCCAAACAGTGGAGATAGCCCTGACTTCTTGTCTTTCTGGGGTTTAATGCATTATTCCTCTAGAAACCACCACACTTAAAGTGAAGGAGCTGAAGTCTGAGCAGTAAACATGAAAACACCTCAGAACTTCATACGCTCTTCAAGGACTTATCCACACTTCAGATCAGGCTGACATGAAAAGTGATTAAAGATCTCTCGATATTTTCTATTTCAAGTAACTGGAGGAAAAGAGTGTGTGAGGAATGACTGTGCCTTGACCTATTTTCCTTTGTGCTTTTCTGCTTGGTGACCCAAGCCAACCCCAATATTGATCCCAAGAACAAATAATGCTATGGCTGAAATGGGACTCAAAAAAGTGAAATAAAGCAATATAATTACTACCAGCCTGTGTGGGTTTACACAAAACAAATCTTGTCGACCTAACTTAATATTTTTTATGAGATTATGGATTTTGTTGGTAAAGGTATTTTTACTGATGCGATACTCTTACATTTCTGCAAGGCATTAGATAAAGAAACAGGACATTTTGAAACAAAACTGCAATACTTTCAGTGGTTTTAACCCTGACAAGCTGAAGTGTCTCAAAACTAGGTAGCAAACCAGCAAGACTAAGTCTTTAATTATGATGAGACATAAGGTAATCAAGAACAAAGATTGCACACAAACAGCAACTCCCTTTTCTGAGAGGCAGTGACAAGAGATTTAGCAGTTGAACCTTTAGGTTAGACATTGTGTTAATGTTTCAGCATTTCTACTAATATGGTTGAAACGAAGCACAGAAGAAACCTGAAAGTGTTCACAAGATTTCTTTCCTTAACTGAGATTTGAATAATATTGTCCTATTTGTACACAGACCCTGCAGCACATGGTCTGCGCTAGTCGTGTTTAGCATGTTGTACACATTCTGAGTTCAGTGAAGTCCTTCACTGAACATCTCCTATTTAGCATGTATTCTACTGCCTGTACATTGAAACTGGAAATGGTGTATTAGTGGGATTTGGAGGTTAAATGTAACTCCTAACAGGTTATCTGCCCATCGTGCTGCTCCTCTGAGCAGGTAGGTAATGAATGCCGCAGCCTCTCCTGTGCCATCAGCCCTGGGAAAAGTGCTTGCTCAAGAATAATTCATTTCAGAGCTTTGTTAATTTCAAAGCACAGAGGGATCTGTTGTACTTTCATGGTTAGAGACAAACTGAAATTGCAGATAAATGGGAACTTCCTGCAATTTCCATGCTTATCGTTCTTCTACATAGCCAAGAAGCAGCTCATGTCAAGTATTCCCTGAGTATTCAGCATGTATTTCACACAATTCTGCATCCTATTGCACATTCCTATTTCATACTACTAGTTCATGAGTTCATATAACATCCTTCTCATGTAAATGTTTGTAACTTTCTTCAGCTGTGCGGGCCAGAAGTAAAGAAATAGAAGAAAAATGGAATGTTTGCAGTGCAGTGCTAGATCCTACTGTGGCAGGTGGATTGGACTAGACTATTTTCTGAGGTCCCTTCCAATCCCTAATATTCTGTGATTATTTGTCAAGGACCATATTTGTATGAAATTGAAGGTATTTCGCTAGCTTTTTGGGCAAGACCATAGTGAGCAGGTTCAATAATGGTAATGCAAGCAATGTTCTCCCCGACTCTGATTATTCACCTAAACAATTTGATACTACCTAGCTGTAGGTAGTTGATCTCTTACCACAATGCAAAAAATAGAGCCTTTAACACAGTGAGGAAGATTCAGTGGTGTTGGTAGGCAAATCCTAACACATGCTTACATCTTTGCACCAGGGGAGGTGTTCTGGGTTTGTTTCAGAAATGAAAGGCAGTCAGTCATCTTGTTGGAGATGCATCCTGCCTTCTCTTGGCAAATCCCAGTGCTGCATTCAGAAGGTGAACAAAACCACACTGCATGTTACCGCCATGAAGCACTTTAGAAGAAATCATAGGGAGTCCTCAAAAAAACCAAGCAAGCATTTAAAAGAGCAATTGGCATACAACCTGAATTTAGTTTTCTCTTTATTTGCTCACATCTGCTAACTGAACACACTGCAGTTTGATTGCATAGCCAAATTATCGTTTCCTCACACAGCCGCTGTTGAGAGATGAGTTTCTTCCAAGTGTGAGTGTTCCTGCGTCTCTGCAGATACACTGGGATAGAATGAACAGGAATAAGCAGTGCCTGCTGTTTGATGATTTCTCTTTGTAACACAAAGCTTTGAGAAAACAACAAGAATTTCTTTATTTCTCATTTAATATAGATGTATTTAATGAAAGCATTCTGCTAAGGTTGCCTGCATTATATCTATAAATGATAGGATATATTTACTGCATTTTTATATAAAATAGGAGAATCTGGATATGCAATAACTAAAACACCAGAATTCTATCTTCTTTTGCAGTATCTACCCTACAGAGATATTCTTATGTGCATTTAATTATCAGCCAAAATATACCAAAATTCATATTAAAAGATTTTACAAATGGAAACAGGTTCTTCTGCTTGTTTATAAACACTTTACTTATTTATTCCACAGATAATCTGTTTGAAGAATAGCTACTGCTTACATACATTTTCTTTTTAATAGATTTTTTTCACATGACGTCTTCTAAGAGACTTTACTTTCTTCCTGTTGCCATAAGAGAGAGTAAACAAATCTTCTTGCCTCAAATGGAGCCAAAGAGATCTTTATAGACCAAAAAAAGCTGCCAAGGTGTATGCAGTGTTTCTTGTTCTGCACGGCAACTTTACAGCTGAACTGTTCTGCAGTTTCTAGAAGATTTGCTCTTTATGCCAAATGGTAGCTGTCTTTTGGGGGTAGAAATAAAACCAGATGCTTCCACCTTTTTCCTGAAAGTATCTTTCTCTTTTGTCTTTACATTTTAGGAATAAACTTGACAATCCTTGAGTCTTATGAGATAGTAGAAGCCATGACAACACTACTTAGTCATGCACCTAGCTACAATAATTCCATCTTCCACAGGGAAATTTACAAATAATGTTGTCCATCCCAGTATTCTAGTTCTGGTGTTCTCTCTCCCTCTCCTTCTCTCACTGTGGTGTCTGCAGGGCTGTTTTGCATTTTACTTACTCCTTTTTCACACATTCTGCACAGCATTTTGCTCTGTCTAAGTATACTTTCCCATTTTCCCAGAGGCAGCACTGGCTTGGCTGATGGGCTCAGCTGTGCCCTGTGTTGGGTCTGTTGAAATGTCTGGAACTGGTGATGTTCATCATGGAACAGTCCTGGTCTTTACTCCCAGAGGCAACTCCTGAAGTCTGTAGTGGCCAGCAACTGAGTACCCACATCCACTACAATCCTAAAGGTCACTGGTGTACAGTGCAAGCTGCACCTCTGCTATGTTGCCTCAGTACCAGTGTGCAAAGTGCAAAGGTCTATAGTCTCCCTGTGTTTGCTCAGAAAATGAAAGATGTATCAACTTTTTATTCTGTGTTTTCAGAATCAGTTTGGAAATTAGCATGCAGAAATAGCAGGCTGGGAAGACAACTTTTGAATTTGCAAATTATGACTTGCGCTACTGAAACAGAGATCAGTTTGACTTCCTTGCTGCTCCTTTCCTGCAGGGTGTACAAGGTCACTGTAATACAGCCTGTGGAAATTGCTGGGGAGAAAAAGACTAATATTTCCATCTTCTCAGATATCTGTCTTGCTGTCAGCTCTGCTTATCAGCTAAAATGGCAATAGATATACAGGTAGGTGTTGCTTTGGGTTTGAAACACTATGAGGCTGGAGTTTCATAGGGACACATTATAATCTCTGCTTTCCTCAGCTAAATTCTTACACCTAACTAGAGAGAGAGTCATACATTCAGTAAACTAGGGCACTTTGTTTAGCCTGAGCTGTGTTTTCTAAGTTATCAGCTGTCACTCTGCTGGATGTCGACTGCTTTAAAGGCTATGTGTGTAGGCTAAATGTATGTGTGTTCACAGGGCTTTATGCATAATATGTACCTTGTATGCTACAAGCTGTCACCACTGCAAACTGTACAGTTAGAGATACCCCTTTTACAATGCATGCCAATGATTTAACACTTCGACGTTTTGTTGTTGTTAACATTTAAATCTCCTTTTATCATGCATCAGTCTGCATCTGGATCATGATCCTGCACATCCTGGGTCCCTCTCTATTACCAAATTTTTCAACAGCTACAGTACTCCATGAAAGAGTCCCCTTTTACAGCTTGGTGTCATTTATGGCAATGTACTCAAAGATAAAAAATTAACAACTAGACCTTATTCACAGTAACAATGTGAGTAAACAATTTTAATAAAGGGGGCACTTCTTGCTGGAGTGCTCAACCCCTCTAAATGTAAGGGAGATCACTGATCAGGGAAAGGGAAGGACTAAATCAGCCTGCTGTGTGAAACATCTCTGTATTCCTCCTTCAGTTCTTATTCCCTCATAAAGCAATAAATAAATGATAAAAATCCCTCAGATTTCTCCCTGAGCCCTTCAGTCTTAGCATTTGTATATTCTAGCATCATCATGAAGTGATAAATGACTGCTGTGGCAAGGAATTTATATTGTCATTTCAGTTGCTTGAAACTGTGCTTCCATATAATATCTTCATAAAGATGAGCAGTGCTAGGAAAACACCATTAGGCTGCTCAGAGGGAAGCTGAAGTCCCTTGTCCTGGTTTAAATTATACTTAGCATTTAAGACATGGTTAGATCACACCTAGAAGGGAAGAAAACCAGTGAACCATTGCAGAAGGATGCCCTGCTGGCAAACTACTGGCTTGCACAGTGGAGACAGCTGCTCTCCAGCCCTCCTGGCTGAATTGTGCTGGGAAGTATTTCAGTACAGATGGGAAGGAGGGAGCAAAGTTAAAAAAGAAAAAAATAGCAATGACAACACCCAAGGAAACTGTGTTCATGTTAAGAGTGAGAGGATTAAATACAATAAATTATGTGCTAGGCAAGGTCTGCACTTTTATTGAAAATACAAGGCACACATGGGAGAAAAATACTTTATCGTGATAGTTCTTAAACTTATGTATTTTCTTAGGAATGCTGAAAATCTCCTGTCCCATATTTAATTTTAATTTTGCATTGATTTATTTCTTTTTTTACTTAAGTCCTGAATGTTAGAGTATAGAAGTTTGCCTTACATGTACAGAAGTATACATGGTTTCAAAAAAAACACATAATCACATTGTTGAACAGATACCAGCTATCGCACAGCAGTAACAGATATACACTACATAGAAATGCAGATTTACTTTCTTTGCTCCTTTCTGGACAGAATCAGATAGTCTTTCCTATCTTCACTCCCATCTGTAAACCTCAGCTTCTTCCTATAGCAAAGTTCTAACGCAGTAGTTTCCCTGTGTTCGGCACCAGCACCTTGAGGAATCTTTGTACAATAAACTAGATCGAGTGAATTATGAGAGCCAGCAACTAAACTTCAATAGAGAGGCCACTGCTAGCTTTGATAAAAATCAATCTTAACAGTGTAGAGCAAATAAACTTAGCCTTTATTTTCATTTTCACTGGATTCTACCCAGCTATGGGTAGCATTTCTTAATATCTAGCTCACTAAAAACTGTTTAAACATCCTAGCACTGTGGTCTAATACCTTATTGCTACACCATCAAAGCTCATTCGTATATAAAAGCTATTATTTTGCCTGAATGCAGAGTACCTATAGAGAATAGATACAGAACAAGAAGCAAGCGTATTTCCCTTACCTAATCTTTAGTTTCTCAGTGATGTTTGTCTTAAGTTCTTTCAATTCACTTATCAAAGCCTGTGCACTGGAAAAAGTTCTCCTGGAACACGTTTCCATGGCTAGGCTGACTTTGAGCGGGGAGACCAGCTAATGCAGTTTTGAAGGTCTAGATGTATCTCTCTCCCGCTTTGTTTTTTGGGCAGTGAGGAATGCCCTTTCCTGCCTCTGTGAATACTTTGCCATGTATCCCATAATGCTTTCTGACAGTGTGACATGGGTGACACAGGGCAGATCAGTCAGTCCATGCTCCTGCCCTAGAGGGGTTTGACATCAAACACAGGAAGGTGCTGTGGGATATTTAGGGTGCTGTCCTACAGCCACCCTAGGGTTGGGTAAGTGGATGCATGGAGTACACAGTAAGGAGAATGTCCTCTGCCCTATATTTCAGTGACCAGTACAAAAATAACACCAGTCCTTTTGTGTTGCTATGTACCCTTTTGAAACTTGTAAAGCCACCTTTGTTTACTTGGTTTGCTGAGAATCTTTAACCTTTATTAGCATCTTTATGAATTAACCACTACATACACCTTCACATGAGCATATTTCATCTTTACCTGCATGAATACAAATGCACATATATTGGGGTCACAGCAGTCTGGAGGGGTTTTCTTAAGCTCAATGTCTTTGCTCCTGTCAAAGAGGTACAGGGATGACTCTCAAGAGTCCAGAAAAACAGCAAAAAATAAAAGTAGGAGATTATCTCTTGGTCTTTCCACAGCCATAAGACTTCACCATTCAAAGAAAAAAGACTGAAGAAAACTGCATAGGGAAGCTCACAGAATTTCACATCCCCTTTGGCTCATTCCTTATGAGCTGGATATGCTGGAGGTAAAATTTGGCACTTAAAAACTAAGCAAATGGGAAGAGCTTAAGTGATTGCTTTTGTCTTTGAACTAATGTCAGGCTGTTCTTATTAACAACGTAAAATGGGTTTCGTGATATGAATGTACAAGCTGTAATCAAGTGCATTGATCTCCACAGCTACCCAGTGGTAAAACATGTGGAAAACAACTCCTTATTACAAGTAGAATTTAGCAAAGGATATGTCTTGAAAGCCCGTAGCTGGGTTTAGGATCCAGAGATGCTGCTTTTCATCCAAGTCATTCTTATACCACTAAGCCTGATAAGACAAAAAAAAAAAAAACCACTAAAAAGTGTCTGGTAACAGCTATATTTATTCTTTATCCCATCCATGTGTGGAATGGTCAAGTGGAATAATATTTTGTGCTACTTCAGCCATTCTTGATTGTCAAAAAAGAGGATAAATTTGAAGTAAAAAACGATTTAAGGTGTTTTGAATCTTAGTAAAGGTGACTCGAATGTAAGGAGTTGGGTCAAATTCATGCCTGGAATAACTTCTTCATTAACACGTGACTGGGAAATCTTATTTGTTTTCAACGAAAGCTGAGCTTTTGAAAACAACAGGCATATGCTTCTACTCTAGTCTGGCCTTTCTTGTTCTGTATGAAAACATATGTATGAAAATATTATTGAATTTAATTAAGTTTTAAACAGATTGATGTTTGTGTTGTGTTTGTTGGGTTTATTTAAAGTAAGAAGTCTGGAAACTGGGAAAAAATATATTTAGAGTTTTCAGGTAACTCAGAATTCCACTGTTACAAAATAAGGGTTGATTTTTTAGACGTTAGGGTGATTTCCTGCCATAATTTCCCTCTCTTTAAATGTTCTGCTTTCTTCTAGTAATTGCTTCTTTTGGCTGAACCTTTATTTTGGGACAACAGCACAAATTGCTTAAAAAGAATATTTTCCCTGTTTATCATTGTGATAGGTGTTTCTTCTGTATCTTTCCTTTCTCTTTTCTATTAGAATCATTCTGTTATCACCCTTATGTGTGAAGCAGAAGTACTATGCATATTTCTGGGATCAGATTAACAAAACTAGTATTAATAGAGAAACAAACCCCTCATCACCATCTACAGCTTTAAAGCTCACTGTCTGAGGACCATTAATGTTGTTAATGATTTCAAGGGTTCATAGCACTGGCCAGTTGATCTGGAATGCTCAATCCACACTAGGATTTATAACCTTCTTTGTAATGACCCTAAAAATAGTGTCAGCTAAATGTGGCTATGACACACTTCATTTCTGCATTTTAGAGTGCTGCAGAATCTAATTACATATTCAAGTTTCCATAAGAAAAGGATATGCATACAGCCTTCTCATTGCAGTCAGTCTTTATTCCACCTCAAACATATCACAGAATCAGAGAATATTAGGGATTGGAAGGGACCTTCAAAGATCATCTAGTCCAATTCCCCTGCTACAGCAGGATCACCCAGATCGTCATACAGGAACATGTCCAGGCGTGTTTTAAACGTCTCTAGAGAAAGACAGCCCACAACCTCCCTGGAAAGCTGTGATGGGTTAGGTTTTAGGACCCAGAAAAAAACCCACATATCTCCCAAACCAGTCCCCTCTGCCCCACAGTGGGAACAGAAAACGTGGGGTAGGGTACCAAGGGGGATTCTAGTACTGGAGGGACAATCTGGAAATAGAGGGGTAGCTACAGGCAGTTCTGGCCAGCCATGGAGGAGAGAGAATCATGGCCCTGCACTGATTGTCTTTAGCTTGCCTTCCTTCCCCTGCAAGATATCCTTTATGGCTCTGTTTTTGCGAGGAGGAGGGGGCTGCAGGGATTTGAGTTTGCAGTTGCTGAGTGAGTGCCAGCAGAGCAGACAGCTGGTATGGTCGCCAAGTGCTAGGTACACATGGGAGAAGGGCATGTCACTGGCCTGTGCTGTTTTCCTTCCCTTCTTCCTCTTCCAGTGCGGAAGCAGCTGGGTGCCAATGCTGGTTGATGCTGCCCTGTGGTGAGTGCCCCCTACCAAGTGGAGGCCAGAACTGCATCCAATTGCCTTTAGTACATAGCTCTTCCCTTACACCATGTCCTTAAATTTCCTTCTTATTTATTGTGAAGGTATTTCTTTTCTTGTTTTTCTTTCTTTTAAATGTATTTCATTTTGAATAAATTTTACAATTTATGCTAGTTTTCAAGTTTGTGTAAATTTCCTTCTTTTATTGGTGGAAGGGGAATCTAACAATCTGTTTTGAAGGGTTCCGCCTTTAACCCTTAAACCAGCACAACAACCCATTCCAGTGTTCTGTCACCCTCACTTTGAAGAAGTTCCTTCTCATACTGATGTGAAGCCTCCTGTGTTCCAGCTTACACCGTTGTCCCTTGTCCTATCATTGGATGTCACTGAGCAGAGTCTGGCTCCATCCTCCTGACACCCGTATCCTGCTACAAATGTGAATGCTGAGAAACCAGAATACCATATAGGAATGCTAGAAGGGTATGCCCCTCGATAACACCTTATAGTACACTTGCGGAAAACATTCCCTTCTGGGGACAATGCATGGCACTCAGATAATACCTAGAGTCCAAGCAAAATGTCCACTTAATACACATTTGTCAATGTTCTGGAAAAACAACAAAACTAAAAACCACAAGTAGGTCTAAGGAGCTTCAGAATTTAAAGACAGTCAGTGACTGACTACCTATCCAAGGGGATCCGATGTTTGTAGAGAAATTAAAATGCAAAGCAGTGGCATTTAACAGCAGGTCACTTCACTGCAAAGGTGATAGTTAAACACAAAGAGCAAAATGTGCACTGTTGCTATGGAAAGGCAAGATGCTGTGTTCGACTGTCTGCTTAGTAAGATTGTGTCTTGACTCTGTTTCTGCCCCTTTTTGTTTATGGCTCCATTAATTTTCAAATTATAAAAGTGCTTGAACTTGCAAGACCTAACATCTCTAGTTTACTGCATAATCTGTGCAAATGTGTGTCACAAAGATCACATGTGTTGGTTTTCTTGGATGAATGCATAGCTAATTAGTTAAAAACAGATAGTAAAGGTATTTTAGCTCTCAATCTTCACTGTCAGCACAGACATGCATTATTAGATTTAATATGACATTTCTGCAGAAATTATGACAACACACAAGCAGTTTCCTTCCTGTCCAGTTATTGTCTTGGGAATTATTTTTAAATGTTAACTTAATCAAATACATTTCAATATATTTATTTGATAGATATAAGGCTAATAGCCTTTGAGGAGGTGAAAAATTCAGATTGATAACAACAGATTGCTATGAACTGTACTTTGGACTTAGGCTTTACTGAGTATTGATTCCAGTTCAACAAAATATTTCATAAGTCATAATAATTAATTTTGTTTTAACTAGTGAGCTAATCCTTTATTTAAAGTGACTGTAATTGACAATAATAGAAATGCTGCAAATACAGACACCTTTAGAACAGGAGTTTATTAATGTTCAGAACTTCATAGGTAAATGTAACTTGGAAAGTGGGAAACAACATAACAGTATCTGAACTACTTGAAAAACAGGCAAGGTTTGTGGCTGTAATTCCAGCATTCTGAAGAACTGTGAATATTTTAACCATTAACTCTTGTGCAGAGACTTTGTCAGAACAAATTACTTCAGTAGTGTGCTCCTTCTTGCACACTGGTGGTGTGGTTTAATTCCAGTCAACAGCTCAGCCCCACAGAGTCATTCACTCACTCCCCCACTACAGTGGGATAGAGGAGATAAGCCGAAGGGTGAGAGTAAGGGTGAGAGTAAGGAAAATCATGGGCTGAGATAAAGGCAGTTTAATAGCTACACAAGCAAAGCAAAACAAAGGATCCATTCACTGCTTTCTCAGCAGGCAGGTGTTCATCCAACTCCAGGAAAGCCAGGGTCCATTGTGCATAGCTTGGGAAGATAAATGTCATAACTCCAAAGATACACTACTTGTTTCTTCTTCCTCCAGATTTATAAAGTGAACATGTTCTAGAATATCCTTTTTGTCAGTTTGGACCAGCTGTATCCCTCCTCATCTTCTTGTGTACCACCACCCTACTTGCAGGTGGGGTAAGGTGGGAAAAGTCCTTGGCTCTATGTTAGCACTGCTCAGCACTAAGGAAACCATCACTCTGTTATCAACATGGTTTTCATCACAACCCAAAACATAGTCTCTTACTAGCTACTATGAAAAATATTAACTGAATCCCATACAGAACCAGCACAGCTTGTTCACTGGAGCTGTCTTCTGTTGATTTCATCTCTGCACATGTGCTGCCACCATTTCCTTTTGTTGTCATCTAGAACAACAACAGACTTGGCAAATTTAGTTCCATTTGATGCTGTTCATACAGCTCTGAGTGCAAGAACCTCTTTGCTTGACCTTCCAAAGGACCCAGCTTTGACCTTGTACTTTCATTTTTCAGATGAGTGAAGTGAGCCAGGAGAGTTGATGAGCCATTCAAAAAGTTCTCCAAAAACTAGGAGAAGAGGTTTTTCTCGATTTTTATCCAGCTGTGTCTCTACGTGTTCTCTACACTTGGTTTTAGGGTGAATCATGAGACTGGCTCTGAAGTCACGTACACAAGTTATATGAAGTTATTGCTGGAAAAAACAAATGTAGAAAAATAATAATTCATATTTGATAGTATAGCATGAAGCCAGACAAATAAATATCTCCTGTGCTTCTTAATGGATTCTGCTACCTCACACAAAACAAATTTAATACAGGGTGTTGTGTATAGTAACAGAAATGGCAACAATTCCTTTTAATGTGTAACAGGAGGGATTTAATTTATAAGTTTCTTGTAACTGTGAATGCAGACTGTGATTGGTTTTTTATTGTTATTTTTTTGTGTCTGATGTCTCAGAAAGGTAAATTCATACACATAGATGCTCAGTCTCATTGAGCAGAAAAGGTGGTTACCTTTAGGCATGGATTCTGGTTTCAACGAAAGAGGAAGAGGAATCTGCAGTCTCTTTGCTTCTTCCTGTTTTGGTCTTCAAAACGAAACCAGAGGTTCATTAATCATTACCTTCTTGAGCCCAAAGATGCAAATCAGAATCCTCATGAGAGAGGAACTGTCCATATCTTGAACTTCCTGCTGCCTAGTCGCATTCGCACAAACATTTCTAGAACGTGGTTATTTGTGGGTTTTATGCCCAGATTGACTCCATCTGCATGGAGCCATGCTGCTGAAATGAAACCAAACCCTTCAGTAGAACAGAGAAATCCTCACCTTTCAGAGACAGTGATATTAGAAGTATGTTCAGAGCATGTACAAAACAAGGAAAAGGATGACAAATGCGGTCAGATGAGGAGGTGGTAGTTTATTTGTACTTTGCTGTTATGACCTTAAGGTTAGAACACTGGCTCAGAAACCTGGGTACTGAGGTTTAACACTTTGGTCAATCAGACAAGTTTCAAGACTATATGTCCCATTTGTGAGAAGGCAGCAGAGCAGTCTGGGTGGGAACATGGCTGGATATAAGCTTGTAGGGGGAGGTGATGGAGGACGGTAAGTCAAAGGGAAATGGAAGAAAGATGCTCGTTACTTCTCCAGCAGAATTAATGCAAAATTGAAAGCATGCAGGAGATTTAATAGAAGAAAAAATGACAGAGGAAACTAACAATGAAGGTGCTTAGTGGCAGCAAGAGATTTAGGTTCTAACATCTGCTTCCAAGATTCGTTCAATTCTCTTTAATCTGGTGTGTAACTTGAAAAAGACTGTCAATTCTAGGAGCAGGAGCTGGCACATAGGACTTCTCTGCTTTCTGGCAGTTCTTCGTTCTTTATGACATTTCACTGGTTTTGATGTGACATATTACAAAACATGTTCCTCTATAGTCAGTTTCATTCCCAAAACATCCTTCGTGATATGAAATAAGGAAGAGCTATGCTTTTTATCTTGCATTTTTGTCACTTATGACCAGATGTTTTCCTTGATACAAGTAGCATGGCATAGCATTGTTCACTGATGATTTCTGTCAGCAAGCCCCTGAGTTCCTGAACACACGGATTTCCAGAAAGAAAAGGAGGCAGTGTGCTGCTTGTCCTGCTTGCTGCTACTTGCTGAGTAACTTGGAGATCATTTTCAATGCAGGTGTTTTCCCCTGGGAAATAAGAAGTTAATTCCTCCCAATAGGAGGTGTGCTCCTGGACTGAGCAGAGAATATGGATTTTATAAAACTAATTTGCTAAAAATACAAGGAAAAGAAATCAATTTGCATCAATCAAACTGAATCAATTTGCACAGATAAGTCATGCAGGGAATTATAGCACTGCATATGCCCTTTCTCCATTTATTTCAGAATAAGCCAAATAAAAAATGGAATACTTCTAAAATCCACTTGGAAGTGCAATAAATGCAGCTCTGTAGACCCCATATTTATTGCCAGTATTGCTCCAACATATGTTGGGCCCTACCTTCTTTGTGAGTATGAATTAACACCCATGTATTAAGCTAATTTAATGGTAGCATAAGAAAACACTTTACAATCTGCTTTCTGTTTGGTTATGAGGGCCAGGTTATTCGAATTGGCCACTAATGGTGGCCAATTATTGAACATAAATTTAAGCACTTTATGTATAATATCCATGGCTCTGTTTGCAAACAAGTGTTTAGACATACACATTGCTATGAGCGTTTTTATGTAGTAAACTGGCTTTTGAAAAGTCTATTTTCTTAATCATTTTGGGAATTCATTGGATTAATGTGTTAATTTAGCTCTTGTCTTATAAGTTCCCTTCAGTTGTGCTCTGTGACTCCCCTGGACTAGTTCTTATGGAGGATGTGGTATATCTAGGTGATCCTGCTGTGGCAGGAGGATTGGACAAGATGATCTTTTGAGGTCCTTTCCAATCGCTAATGCTCTGTGATTCTGTGATATTTGGTGATAACTTACTAACTTATAGTTTTAAACTTTTTTATACTTTTTTATTCTCATGATTGAAAACTAAGTGTAAAGCAAGGCTGTCTATATGTCAGTTAATGACTACATATTGTGACTTAGAAGGAAAAGAGAAGCAGGTTATACTGTATTGTCACATAATCTGATGGATTTTAGATGCACAGTTACAGCAGGCAGTTACATTATCCAGATCATAACACTGAGAACTATCTCACCTCATTGTCTCTGACCTGCAGAACATCTGTAGTTGCCAGTTCCATAGGGTCTCGGACTTTTTTCTGTATCTATTTTCTCCCTTGGCTGAAAATTTAAGACATTTCATTAACTCCATTCTACTAATTGTGCACTGAATATCTTAAGAGGTTGGATGGTTGGACCAGTGAGGGTTGTATCTCTCATTACTGACCATAATCATCAGAAGAATGGAATATAACTGAAAAAAAAAAGTTCTGAGTAAATTATATATAAGGAAATTTGAGAGATGTTGACAAAATAAGGGGTGATATGGAGAGGGCAAGTAAAGCTTCCTTGACCCCTGTACCTGTTAATACAGGAATGAGTGGCTGAAGTGAACGAAGCATAGGCTGAAGCAAAGGAAAGTCAGATGATCTGCAGAACTCTAACCTCAATCAAATTCTGCACAAAAGAAAAATGTAAAAGAGAACAGTTAACTAGGTCTTCACACAATGCATAAACAAGCTGCAGATGTCTCAGCTACATAACGTGGATGCTAAAACCATACACAGGTTCAGAAACTGTTAATTAATGGGGAAAAAGTATCAGAAAAAGATTCACATTGAAAGTCAGAATATCACAGATTCCTGGAGAATAGTGAAAGGTACCAAATAAATACAATCATGTGGTTTCTTTAGCATCTGCTAATGATTGGGGTTGGAGATAGGCTAATGCGTAGTCTCTCTGGTCTGATCTGGTTTCACCCTTCTCATGTTCTTTTCTGGGCGCAGATATCTAGATGCTGCAGATATCTAGATGCTGCAGATATCTAGATGCTGCAGATCTCTGCACAAATGTTTTGACTAAAGTTGTGTGAATGTCTGTAGCAGAGAAAGAAGTTGAACATTGAAAGGATTGAAATCTAAATCCTAAATCTATACTGGAATATGCTTTTCTTCTTGCTCCTAACTTGTCCTGTAGGGAGCCTGCGATCCTCTTATGTATACCATACTTTTTTTTTTCTTGTAATGCTCTCTTTTTTTCTTTCTTTTCCCACTGTTTGTTTGCAATCATTTCTCAGAGTGCAGTGCAGTTGCTGCACTCTGTCCCTTCAGAGTGTTGGTTAAGAAGGTTCTGTGCATCCTACCCATCACAGCTGCAAAAATAGGCATTGTGTAGAAAAGTCAGTCCCTTCAGCAAAAGTTCATCAAGAACTGGCTATGAGGAAGTGAAATTCAGAACAAGTAGATAATTTATTATGGAGCTTTGTGCCTTTCCCTAAGAGCGGTTTTAAAAAAGAATGCTTAATTCCACTTAAATTTTCATATGAAGTATTGGCAATCCTCAAGGAAATCCTCATGTAATTGTCTTTCTTATCCCCCACTGCATTCTCACTTTCATGAAAAAAGAACAGAGCTTTTTCTCCTGCCTGGTTTTCTTTTCACTGCAAGCATTTTTAATTCTCCATTAGAATTAACCCTCATGCGATTAATGCCAGAGCACACTGCAGCAGTACTGTGGTTGAGTGGGGTGGTGGTAAAATTAGATGGCTGGAATGAAGCTGTTCTCATGTCCTATGCTATAATAAAACCAATAATTATTTATTATTATTAAATTGTTTAATATTGAATGTCATTTAAATGTTATGAAGGGTTAGCTATAAGAGATTAAATCAAGCAATTAATAGAAGATGGTATACAGTTTACATGATAGGCTCACAGGTCATTGTATGTTTACAGGTCTGCTGGTGTGATAAGATGGAAACAGTCTAGTAGTATAAGGAGGAAATAATACAATGTCAGGCTGCTGGGGGTTGGAAGGGACCTCTAGGGATCAACTAGTTCACGCCCCCTGCTAGAGTAGGATCACCTGAAGCAGGACACCCAGGATGGAGTCAAGGTGGGTTTTGAATATCTGCAGAGAAGGAGACTCCACAGAGCTAAGAAAAGAAAATCAAGACATTTATTAATAAAAAACCACAATACAGTGCAATGGTGTGAACACCTCAATTGCAAGTGTACAGCTTAATTGTTCTGAGACAACAGAAATGCGAAGTAGAAGCCTTGAGGCTTAAGCAAAAACTGGACACTAGACTCACAAGAAAAAAAATCCCATGAAAACCTCAGTGCTTTGCAAGGTTTACTTTCTTTCCTAGATGATGCTGCAGTGGTGGTTGGTCTGTTTCACTGCTGCTTGGACATTTTCTTCACAGGCTGCAGCTGGCTCAGGAGTAATGGTCACTAGGTCACTGCAAGGAGGCAGTGAGGGCAGAAGTAAGTTGTAGTTTAAAATAGCCAGTCTTGAGGTAAAACAAGACCTTTCATCTCAACTTTCAATATAGGAACGGTAACAGATTATGTGTTTATCTTCTATAATAGTTTCTTTTGTGATAAAGCTTGTGGAAATCAGAGGCAGATAGATGGTTGTCAGCATTCCTGCTTCTGTTCCAATGTGCTGCGTCATATGTCATGGCTTGAAAGCTATCATTAAGTGCACTGTTAAAGTCAGTGACAATTTCTGGTGACAATTTCTCAGGTAATAGAAGACCAGTCTCACTTTGTGTCTGAGTACATGTGTGTATGCTTTCACTCAGAACGTGACACACAGAAGAGGTGATTGAGAGTGATAGGCATTTTATAGAGATGGTGGGAAACTTGTTAATGAGAAGACTTGTGACATACACAGGTTCTGAAAGAACATGAAGCACATGTTATAAGGACATATGAACAGAGCTAGACAGTCTTTGTTATGTTTTAAACGGTCTGTTTGCTAAGTAGATGTGTTCAGACAAAACTATGTTAGTTTAGATTCAAATTGTCAGCTTTGTCTGAGATGAAATAAACAAATAAATATTTATGTGAGACAGAAACCAGAAAAAAAACCAGCTGAACATTTGTCTATCGCTTTAAAAACCAATATTCGTGGCTTTCATAAAACCCCAAAAGACAAATATCAGCTGACATAAAGATAGTTTGCTTAAAGACAATTCCTTTCAGTGTGTTTTCATTGTTTGGCTTTTTTAGTGGGGAAAAAACCCCAGAAACAATAATATTTGCATATCTGCTATAAATTTTTTAGAGATTACATGACAGATAAAAGATCCTGCTGTGGCAGGGGGATTGGTCTAGATGATCTTTCGGGGTCCCTTCCAATCCCTAATGATTCTATGATTCTATATCTCACAATAAAAATTTCTCACGTGATCACAAGTTCATGAGGTGAAGAATTATTTTATGTTTAAGGTTTAGAAAAAAGTGATGTCAATAGCAGCTGAAAGCAGTGTGTAATAACAGGATAAACTTATTTAAGCAGCTTGTGTTCTGTTAAAAGTTGCAAGTATGTCATCATAATTTGGAAATTTTTCACTCACATAAACCACTGTTCATAGTCTTAGATTAATTATTGATTTACACAGAGAGAGAGAGACAGAGACAAAATCAGATGGGAACCTAACAAGAGAATATGAGATAGCAATTCAGTTTAGACATTTTGCTTTCACTTAATAGAAAACACTTTATAGTCAGTCAGATTCAAACTGCTTGAATACAAAGCAAGTAATGAAATGTTATGTATTTCTATTTATCAGGACATTTGTGACTTCAGTGCTCTTTAACAATTATCCTGTTGGCTGACTATCCATTGATAGTCTTCAATTCTGTAAAGTTGATTTAATTTTTTGCCTGTGGTGATGATAAATACATCCCCTCCCAAACAAATAAACAGATCTTATAGTTAAACATGGCCAATACATTGTCCTTTCAGTATTGTTTTGCTGCCTGTAGTTATTAGGTAGCTGACTGGATTTATTTCTGTCAATGGAAAATACTTCTCAGAGCAAAACTTGAGTTAGAAAACACTTTCTGAAGATTACAGTGTGCATTCTACAGCCAGATAGAAAAAGTCTTAACAAAATGTATCTGGGCAACAAAATGATCTGAGATGATGAAGGAAAATTACACTGTTGTCAAAACACTATTCAGCATTTGACAGCATTCATTTTAATGGTAGAATAGAACAGCTCATTTGACCAAAAGGTACAGAAACTTTTTAGCTGTTTGAAACATTATTTTTGCCGTAAACCAGCTTGGAGTGAGCTGCCAATCATTTCTACCTTGTAGGGAAAAAAAAACCCAGGCAACAGTGAAAGTCAATCCTTGAAGCCTTTCAGACCAAAACTCTTCGAACCACATTTATTTGGGGAACATACTGAAGATTTTAAGTGTGCATGCCCAAGGGATGTAAGTACTAAAAGGCAATTTATTGATACATTTGAAAGAATTATTGGCTTGCACAGTAACCTAAGTACTTAATAGGAGATTGACTCTATGAGGAGGTCTACTTGATTTGATCCATTAAGCCTCCCATGCTCTGCTGCAAAAAAACAAGAGGATAATTCAATTCATGAAGTCAGCCAGAACAGAGCATCATTAGCACAGATACTGTATGATGGTAGAGAGAGCAGACCTCTCTAGGAAGCCAGGCAGCTCCCCTTACATCCTGATTTAGCGCAGTTTAGTGTAACTATACCTCAGCTTTGTCAGTTGTATCACAGTTGGAAAAATCCCAGAGAAATACATGAGAAAATGAGAAACTACTCATTAATTTTCTCTCCTTTTGTTTTTAAACATTTTTTCATTCAGCACTAACTATTCATGGCACAATAATATTCACAGAATTTTAGGTAGCTGTATAAGTTTGTGAATGTCACCAAATTTCTGTAGTGAAGAAGAAAGCAAAAGGATGTCCTGATAAGTGCTTTCAGAGGGTAGGCAGCCAGCAGATGAAAGGAACATAAGGTAATAATTAGAAAATTACGAACAGCAGTGGTGATAAACAGTGGGCACAGCTGTCTAGCTACTGTCAAGCTTTTTGTGAGCAGCAAGACAAAGGTATGTTTTAACAAATTACTTGGTTATGAATATGGCAAATAACTGGCAAGGAGGAGATGTCACTTGGAGGGACTATCGCTTCTGAAGGCTAGAGAAAGAAAGAGCAGATAATTATGGAAAGTAGTCAATCAAGGCAGGCATAAATAGCAGTAAATACATGAGTTCAATGATAACATCTAAAGGAAGTAATGCCTTTTAAAAACGTCTGAGAAAATAATTAAGAATGTGGCCTTTACTGATTTCCTCACAATCAGGACACTCAGGGAGGAATTCTAGTATGAATACATGAGGAATTAATGGAGAAAGATATTATATAAAATAATGCTCCCAAAGTTGTTGGGAAGAATTTTACTAGTAGATTGTCATAGTTACACACAAATAAAATATTAGTAAAGGTAATCAATTTTCTTCTCTATTTTTCTTTCTTCCATTTCCTTTTGTATTTTTCTTAATAAAACCCCCATTAATACTGTGAGCAAAGCACAAAGAGTTGTAGCTTTATTGCTTTTCTGATTCTCACAAGTAACAAGTGATAGGACAAGAGGAAATTGCTTTGTCTTGCATCAGGGGAACATTAGGTTGGACATTAGGGAAAACCTCCTAATAGAAAGGGTCATCAGGTCTTGGAATGGGCTGCCCAGTGGGTGGTTTAAACACATCCCTGGATGTGTTTAAAAGTCATGTAGATCTGGAGGTTAGGGACAGGGTTTAACAGTGGCCTTGGGACAGTTGAGTTTATGGTTGGACTTGAATGGTCTTAAAATCCTTATTGAACCTAAATAATTCTACAATTCCATAGCTAGATAGTCATCCAGTACATGGAGCTCCAAGGTCTATGCTTCTGCCCATTAGCACAAGTGGCTTCTGAGGACAACAGCCCAAATGGTCTTCACTCACTGTTCTGGGTGGAGCAGGGGCATATCTATTAAAAATATATATCCTGGGTATTTCTAGAACTACACTGTATTATTTGCTGGGGAAGGGGAATTGGTTTGGTCAAGCCAGGTTTTGCAAGAGGGAATAGAACTTGACACACACTGATAACATCTAAAATATGTTCAGCGGCAACGATTGTGGTAAACAAACACGTTCACAGAAATTAACAGAGAATTTGCTTTCTGTTCAGTATTTCAATGCTTTAAATCTGGCTTTTTGTTAAAATTAGAATACAATATCTCCATTTTGCATCAAACAGAAATTCAGAAATATGAAAACCATTAATTTTGTATGATTTTGTGTCACTTTGTTACGATGAACCCTAATCAAATATAGGACATTGAATATAATAAAGAAATTTATATCATAAAAGTCAAGATAAAGCATTTAACTGGCATCACTGGAACAACACATTTTAATCAAAGCCAAAAGTATATACTAAACTTTTTATTTCAATTATTTTTTTAAAGAAGTGTCTACACTGACATAAACCCTAACCCATAGAATATATTTATTTCAGTTAAACTAGTTCTTACATTAGAAATTTTTCTCTAAACTTTATAGATGAGTTTTACACAGAAATTTGTTAAATTCTGAATGCAAGAAATCAAATTCAACAACTTGGAGAATTTTCAATTAGTAGGTTAACCATAGAATTTTCCTAAATATGGTACTTATCATTTTCAAATTTTCTGAAGCTCTTGGTATTTATCGATGTGCATTGATAGGGACTGAGATAAATTAGCTCTGACAAATTTATCTATAGCAGCAACTCTTCCATTAGCCTATTGGTTTTTTTCCTATCTCCATGTTTAACTTGCATAAAGAATAGCAAATCATTGTGATTTGAAGCTGGGAATTAAAGAGGTAGATTACTTTTGTAGAAATGGCCTTTATAATTTTGCAGACAGAGGGGTTTTTGAACACAAAATATATCAGAATTAACACAGCCTGCTCATCTTAGGAAGATTTCACATTCTTAGAGCAAATAAACTTTGTAAAAGGGCTACATTTCATAAATGGGTGACATGGCTTGCTATTAGTTTAGCACAGCTCTATCTTTGCAGTAAGACTCACAGCATCAGAAATATTAAGTGAACATTACTGCCTTGCTGGAGATGACAGGGTGTAAGGGTAGATGCTGTTCAATACTTTTAACAGAAATAGTGGGAATCATCAGACTACGTGCTATCCTCACTTACGAATTTGTGAACTGATGCTAATAAATTCAAACCACCACTCACCACTGGCAAACTCTAAGGACAACTCATAAAGGAACAGGGAGAAGACAGCGCAATCTTGCAAATAATTTATATGTGGTTCTTCAGCTCACCATTGGTTGCTGGATGGTTTCCTCACAGCAAGGAGAAATCAGCACTAAATTCTTGCTTCTCTGGTCTGCGATGCCAACATGGAGCTGGGCTGGGCCGGGCCCTGCTTCTGAGGCCGGGCCTGCCCCTGCAAGCAGAAGAGGGCCCAGGAGGCACCTGCTGCCTCTGGCCGGGAAGGGGGCCGCTGCCCCGCCCCATCTCCAGAAGGGGAGGAAGAGCCACAGCAAGACAGCTAGTCCCCTCCTGTCCTGACTCCCATCCCCACCTGGATATAGTGGTGGAGGGAGATGGAGCCCCGTGTGAAGGCTCGGAGGCAAAGTTTAAGAAGGACATGGAGCTGCTGAAGGGAGTCCAGTGCAGAGCACACCTCCTAGAAAGATGCTGTAAAAAGTTCCTACGTGGGACAGATACTGTTTTTAAGCAGGGGATGTGGAAATTTTTAACTACCTCATGACAAAACAGCCGCCATTTTTAATTATTTTATTTTTTTACTTACTGTCCCTGTCATTATTTTTCTGTGTAAATTAATCACATAATCATTCAGGTTGGAGAAGACCCTTGGGATCATCAAGTCCAGCAATCAACCCTACTCTACAAGTTCACCTCTAAAACAGATCCCCCAACACTACATCTAAGTGTCTTTTAAACTCATGGTGACTCTACCACCACCCTGGCCAGCCCATTCCAGTGCCTGACCACTCTCTCCAAGAAGATTTTTTTTTCCCCTATGTCTAATCTAAACCTAACCTGTTGAAGCTTGAGACCATTCCCTCTGGTTCTGTCACTAATTACCTGTGAGAAGAGACCAGCACAGATATCTCTACAATGTCCTTTCAGATAGTCATAGAGAGCAATGAGGACACCCCTAAGCCGCCTCTTCCTCAAACTAAACAGTCCCAACTCTCTCAATCTCTTCTCAAACTGTAACTCATAATAGTTCCAGAATTTTTGTAGAATCAGTCACCAGAGCAACAGCAATGGACACACAATTAGATCCCCTGGAATCAGAGAGTCACAGAATATTAGGGATTGGAAGGGACATCAAAAGATTGTCTAGTCCGAGCCACCTGCCAGAGTAGGATCACCTAGACCAAGTTGCACAGGAAAATTTCCAGGCGGGTTTTAAACATCTCCAGAGAAGGAGACTCCACAATCCCCTTGAGTGTAGAAGAAAGGGACCTGGGGGTCCTGGTGGACAGCAGGATGATTGTGAGCCAGCAATGTGCTCTTGTAGCCAAGAGGGCCAACACCATCCTGAGGTGGATCAAAAGAGAGGTGGTTAGCAATTCGATAGAGGTTCTTCTTCCCCTCTGCTCTACACTAGTGAGACCATATCTGGAATACTGTGTCCAGTTCTGGGCCCCTCAGTTCAAGAAGAACACGTTGCTGCTGGAGGGAGTCCAGCATAGAGCAACGAGGATGATGAAGGAAGTGGAGCACCTCCCTTATGAGGAGAGGCTGAGAGAGCTGGATCTCTTTAGCTTGGAGAAGAGGACACTGAGGGGTGACCTCATTAACATCTATAAATATGTGAAGGGTGAGTGTCAGAAGCCAGGCTCTTCTCAATGTCATCTAGTGATAGGACAAGTGGCAATGGGTGTAATCTGGAACACAGGAGGTTCCATATAAGTATCGGAAGGAATGATAATCACACGTTTGTGGTTGAAGCATACTTAGGTTGATGGTGGTGTTCGGAGTTTTATTTGGCACATGGATGAGATGGTGATAATTTATCACAGCTGTGAATCCAGAAATATTTTCAAAATGGATCTTCAAAATATCAAACAAAAAAAACCTGAGATTTGAGTGGGATGTTGTAAACAAAGGTAGTGTTGTATGAGAAACAATTTTTTGAGAACAAATGTAATAATTTCCCCCCTCACTGTTGGATAGAGAGGAGACTGAGAGACTGAGCGACTGGCTTTTGAAAGGAAAGGGAGGTGTCACCAGGTTGCCACTTGAAAGAACCAACAGAGTTTTACCGTGAAGAAGCAGCAGGTTATAGAGCTGGGTTTTGGAATGTATCTAAGAGCTAGTTATCCTCTCACTTTATTGTTTTTTTGTGGGTTGTTTGAAAGACTTTGCCCTGAGCTGACCAGTGTGGTGACAGCAAGGAACTCTGTGACAATGTTTGTCTGGTCTTAAATAGGGAATGGTATTGCATATTGGCTTCATAGGGCTAAGTGGTTCCTAGCAGATAATACAACGAAGACTGGAATTGTTGCTGTCAGAAATCAAAAGGTTGATAATAAAGAGGCACTTCATACTGGGATGAAGGGCATCCTCTCACATACTGAAATCCCATGAGCTGCGCTATAATGTGAGGCAATTAATGTGCAAAATAAAACACACTTGGTGAATTTGGTGAATTACATCTCCTAATCTGATTTCTGTAAAATCCTTCTCTGGAGATGTTTAAAACCTGCCTGGCCATGTTCCTGTGCGACTTGGTCTAGGTGATCCTGCTGTGGCAGGGGGAAGAGGACACTCAGGGGGGACCTCACAGCCCTCTACAACTACCTGAAGGGAAGTTGTAGTCAGGTTGGGGTTGGGCTCTTCTCTCTGGCAAATACTGCCAGGAATGAGAGGGCAGGGACTGAAGCTGCCAGGGGAGTGTTAGGTTGGATGTTAGGAAAGGATGATCAGAGCCTAGACTGGACTGGTCAGGGCAGTGGTGGAGTCCCCATCCCTGGAGGTGTTGAAGGGCAGCCTGGCTGCAGCTCTTCATTGCCTGGTGTGGCAGCTGTGGTGATGTTATGTGCTGGTCTGGTCTGGATGATCTCAGAGAGCTTTTCCAGCCTCAATCATTCTGTGATTCTGTGATAGTTTTGATCAGATTTCAGGGTACCTTCTTGTACCTTAGTGTCCTGTTCTGTACCTTAGTATCTGAGTCCATGATGACCATGTGAGACAATTCTGACTGACTCTTACAGCACAGCAGGCTTCTGAACTGGTTTGTCTTTTGTTCAACACTCTCACAGTCCCTGTCCTGCTTGTATTCAAAGCTTTTAATCCAGCCACAGTGCAGACACAGCTATAGCTGGCATCACTCTAACCTGTGTCCTGTTTTGGACACAGTAAATACCTGCTATGATTTTCTAAGAACTTCTCTGTGCTTAAGATTTCATTGTCTTCCTTAACCAGCTTTTTTCTGGCTATAATGAATTTTTTTGCAGATCACATTTTCACCTTTTATTGCACTTTACAGCTCTAATCTCATAAAACTTGCACTAAACTTGCATATAACCAGATCTGCAGTTTCTGATTCTCTTTTAGCTTTAGTACTGACCTATATTCACAAGATACAGACGTGAGGTGGTGTTTTCAGAGCTGACGGGGAGTCAAGGGGCTCCTCTTTATGGAGAGTGGAATCTGGCAGCTGGTGAGAAGTAGGAATTGCCTCAAAAATTGGAAATCATGTGGCTCTGGCTTTGCTGAATCAACACTTCCAGAGGAAACAAGATTTCCCACCCAATGTCATGAGCAGCACATATTGCAGGAGTAGCTTTTGAAAAGGTCATTGACTAAGCACTCATTTTCCACCTTAGCATATTGAGGATTGAGAGTGTAATTCAAGAGCAGGATGGTACCCAAGTGCTCAATTGTCTTTGCAGAGTTCTCTTTATTTCTCTGAATATCCCAGTCTGAGTGTCTGCTACCGATGCTGCATACCTAAGATTGCCCTTTGGAAAACTTCCTCCCATGTGGTTTGGACAAGTTGTGCTGTATTTTAAAGGTTTTAAAGTTCCCCCATTTTTAAAATGGCCTGTAACGCTCTATAGCTCTTAAATTACAGTATTTTAGGAAAGTAATTTCATTTCTATGAAATTTAAAGTTATATTATGTGTTAGATATTAGAGATTATATACTAGGTATTAGATATTGGATATTAGATAGTCAGTATTAGATATTAAATACTAGAGATTAAATATTTATATTAACAAATTCAGATGAATTGATTAATACAAATAAATAAGGATAAAATTGTAGAATCATTCTGGTTGGATAAGATCCTTGACTGGCTCCATCCTCCTGACACCCACCCTTTCCATATTGATCAACATTCATGAGGTCACCCCTCAGGCTCTTTTTTTTCCAAGCTGAAGGGACCCAGCTCCCTCACCCTTTCCTCATCAGGGAGATGCTCCACTCCCTTCATCATCTCTGTGGCTTTGCGCTGGACTCTCTCCAGTAGTTCTGTGTCTTTCTGGAACTGAGGGACCCAGAACTGGAGAGAAGATTCTGATGTGGTCTCACCAGGGCAGAATGCAGGGGGAGAAGAACCTCTTTCAATCTACTAACCACCCCTGCTTCTGATAATGCTCGCACTTTAAACAGAGAGCAAGGAGATACAGACACACATCCTGAAGTAAGGAATGCATGATGATAATAATAGGATTATAAATAATAAATTATTTGAATTTTGCTTCTGTTCTGGAGACATTAAGATATTTGTTCTCTTTAGAATCTGGATTGCTGAATGGAAAAACAAAATTGAAAATTAGCTGAGCTGGTTGTTTACTGTTGTTGCAGTAAATATCTACTAATAATTAAAGACAATAAACCACATCTAGCCAGGATGGAAGTGAAATTCTCCTTGAAAATATCACTCAGCTCTACGTGTTTATGTGCTAAGTTTGATCCTACATAATCCAAACCGAAGGGAAAAAGGCTTAATGTAGGATCCAGAATCCTTTTCACTGAAATATCGTTGCAAACACAGTGCTTTATAAACTTTCTCTGGGATTCTGTGTGTTTTAAGAAGTGTTCTAGGTCATTGATTTGGGTAACCTCTCTCAGAAGAGTTAAGTTGTGGCTTTGTTAGTTTGATATTTGTTTTTCCAAATAGATTCTGTATCTCAGTTTCTGTTTAGAAAAATAACTTGCACCACAATAGCAAGAAAGCCCTTGAAAAGCTCCTGGGAACACTGCAGTTTGCAGGAACATGATCAGAAAAACACTTCCTCCAGATCACAAAGAGGTGCTGCTGTGACCAAGAGGAATGAATTAGCCTCTACAAAGCAGCTTCATCCAAGACAGCTACAGAAACAGCATTAGCGGAACCAACCCACATCACGCTGCAGGTACAGCAAAATCTTCTCATACAATCATCGACAGTTAATGACAGCCCTTCAAAAGAGATTTTGTCAGTTTAATCTGATGCTTGCTGAATTTTTTTTAACATACTATCTCTAAGAGATAAGATGGAGCGGGTCCATAGGAGCAATGAGGCTGGGTAAGGGACTGGAAGGAAAGTCTGATGAGGAGGGGCTGAGGGATCTGTGGGTGTTCAGCCTGAAGGAGACACGGGGGAACCTTTTCCCTCTCTCCAACTCCCTGAAGGTAGGTTGTAGTCAGGTGGGGATCAGGCTCTTCTCCCAGGCAACCGGCGCCAGGATGAGAGGGCAGTGCCTGAAGCTGCCAGGGGAGGGTTAGGCTGGATGTTAAGAAGCCCTTCCTTAGGGAAAGGGTGATTAGAGCCTGGACTGGACTGCCCAGGGCAGTGGTGGAATCCCCATCCCAGGAGGTGTTGAAGGATAGCCTGGTTGTGGCCCTTAGTACCCTGGTCTGGCCGCTGGGCTGATGTTATGTGCTGGTCTGGTCTGGATGAGTTCAGAGGGCTTTTCCAGCTTCAATCATTCTGTGTTTCTCTGATAAAGTTACAAGTGACCCTTTGTTTTTCATATGAAAGTATAACAATTGGGGTGAAAACTAATGTTCCTATGAATCCCACTCTCTGCAGAACGAATCAAGGGATTTTATTAGTTTCCCAAAGTCACAAGAAAGAGAAAACTGAACAGAAAGTTTCTTTAAAAATAATAAGACTTTCTTTACTCTTTCCTGGTTACAAGACAGTTGGCATAAAGCAAGAATCACAAGCAACACACAGATTGAGCCTAGCAGATTCCATGTAGGGAATTCTAATGTCTATTTAAAGTATTTTAATTAAAAATTATGAGTTTTTATAGTACTTTTGTCAGAATGTTCAGATAATTTGTGGCTACAAACAGCCCAGGTTGGAGGGGACCTCCAAAGGTCATCTAGTCCAATGCCCCTGCAGTGAGCAGGGCCATCCTCAGGTTGCCCAGAGCCTTGTCCAGCCTTACCTTGACTATCTCCAGGGATGGGGCCTCTACTCCCTCTCTGGGTGCCCTGTTCCAGTGTTCAACCACCCTCCTGCTAAAGAGCTTTTTCGTAACAATCAGTTTCAATCTGCTCTTTTCTAATGTGAAACCACTGTCCCTCATTCTATCAATCCAGGCCTTCATAAGCAGTCTCTCCCCAGCCTCCTTGTTGCCCCTTTCAGGTACTGGAAGGTCACTATCAGGTCCCGCTGAAGCATTCTCTTCCTCAGGCCAAACAACTCCAGCTCCCTCAGCCTGTCCTTGTAGCAGAGGTGCTCGAGCCCCCTGATCATTTTCATGGCCTCCTCTGCACCCAATCCATCAGGTCCATGTCCTTCATGTATTGAGGGCTCCAGAGCTGGATGCAGTATTCTAGCAGATTCTGTGTAGGGGATTCTGAAGCGTATTTTAGCTAGATTTTAATTAAATTCTAAAGTATATTTTAATGAAAGTATTTTTGTCAAAACATTCAGATGAATTTGTGTCTGGGTGTAACAAACCAAATGTCAACAGACTGAAACAACTGAAATTTACATAATAAATTTAGAAAATGTATGCTCTAAACTCTTGGAAATGTAGCAGCTGCTCTAAGTGTTAATCTTCTCAGTCCAATTATTAAGGTCTTTACACGAACAAGGATCTGGTTGTAACAGAACAATTAAATGTGAAAAATCTTTCGTGTGAGAAGAAAGGGTGGTATAAACCCAAATTAGAAGCTTTTCTTAGACTGAAAGTTGTCCCATAATTTTCACAGAATCACAGAACATTAGGGAAGGGACCTCAAAAGATCATCCAGTCCAATCCCCCTGCCACAGCAGGATCCCCTACATCCAATCACACAGGAACATCTCCAGGCAGGTTTTAAATGTCCCCAGAGAAGGAGACTCCACACCCACCCTGGGCAGCCCCTTCCAGGGCTCTGTCACCCTCACTGGGAAGAAGTTCCTTCTCAGATTGATGTGGAACCTCCTCTGTTCCAGCTCACACTGGTGGCCTTTGTCCTATCATTAGATGACACTGAGCAGAGCCTAGCTCCATCCTCCTGACACCAACCTGTCTCATATTTATCAACATTCATGGGGTCACCCCTCAATCTCCTTTTCTCCAATCTCAAGAGCCCCAGCTCCCTCAGTCTTTCCGCACCAGGACTCACTTCTTCATCATCTCTGGACTCTCTCCAGCACTTCTGTGTCCTTCTGGAACTGAGAGGTCCAGAACTGAACATGATATTCCAGATGTGGTCTCATTTTAAATGTAAAGACTGACTCAAATCCTAACTGCATTTACAGCTTGAGTTTTAATGTTATAGTAGATTTAGGGATCCTTCCCACCAGGAAGCTGATGCAGCAGCTCATGCTTTGGAAACATAGTGTGTTTGCATTCGGAGGAATGAAAAAGATGAAAAAAAATGTTTACATATGTCTCTGTGTGTGGGCTAAAAAGTGTGATTCATGCTACATTATCAGTCCTCTTCCATGCTGTGCTTGATTACCAACATGTTAGGGAAAGTAATACTTCTTAGGCTAAATTCTTAATGTTTTCATTTCATTTACCCTCCATGTGTTACAGGTATCCCAGAGACAGACTGTTATGGTGTAAATTTGATGAGAATGTGTTCTATGTTAAAGAAACATGGACTTCAGTTTCCAGGGAAGGCATTTTGTCACCAGAGGTTCATCCCTCTGGGCCAAGTTCTGCCTCGGTTATGGAGAGTAGCCCCACTACATGGGAGGTGATGGTGTCCCTGTAATCTGCACTTGTGAGACCACACTTTGAGTACTGGGTCAGTTTTGGGTGCTGCAGTATAAGAAGGACATTGAGGGGCTGGAGAGGGGCCAGAGAAAGGCAACAAGGCTGGGGAGAAGACTGGAGAACAGGCCTTGTGGAGAGCAGCTGAGGGAACTGGGGGTGTTTAGTCTAGAGAAGAGGAGGCTGAGAGGAGACCTTCTTGCTCTCTACAGCTACCTCAAAGGAGGTTGTAGCCGGGCTGCTGCTGGTCTCTTCTCCCAAATTACTAATGATAAGAGGAGGGGAAATGGCCTCAATTTGCATCAGGGGAGGTTTAGATTTGACCTGAGGAAGAAGTTCTTTGCTGAGAGAGTGAGTGGACACTGGAAGAGGCTGCCCAGGGAGGTGGTGGAGTCCCTGTCCCTGGAGGTGTTGAAAAGCTGAGTAGCTGGAGCACTTGAGACAATGGTGTAGGGGTTAGGGAGCTACACCTAGCTTGCTGGGCTGAGGGCTGGACTTGCTGATCCTGGAGGTCCTTTCCAGCCAGGATGATTCTATAATTCTACACTGAAGAATTAACTGAATATGTCAGAGCTGTGAAGAAGTGTCAGAGCTCTTTAACTGGGTCAAAATGATGGTGCCTAATATAATTTATTTTGTAATTATTACATCTTGAAGTTTTCAGAGGTAAAACTGCTCTGAATTTCAGTCTGTTATTCGAGCATTTTTGAGAGAACTGTTGTTAGAAGTGAAACATGGGGGAAAAATTGATGATATTTCACTACAGTGTCGTAAGCTCTGACCATATGTAGAACAAGATCTTTCCCTGGGCAGAGGTTTCACCTACTGGGTGTGACCAGTGGGCCTGGAAGGCTCTTTTGCAATGTCCCCTCAATGAGCAGTTATTCAGCACAGAGCTGCATTTCTATTTCTGGAACACGATAAAAGCTCTGCTTGTAGGTCTTCATTGCAAAGATTAGGCTCCAGGCTTTTTTCAAAGCAGGCAAAGGAACAACACTTCCTACAGGGTAGGAAGTGAGATACAAGCATGGGTTTATCATTCTTACTGTTTTGCTCCAGACTGCTTTCTCCTCAGACCTCAGGCGTTAAGATTATCCTCTGCAGGCAGCTAATTTTTTTCCATGCTGCCTACAAGAAGCCAAGTAGGTCTTTGCATCCTCTAGGTATAGGAGCAGCTGGTGTGCTCTTGGTTTTGTAGCTGTGAGCAGTGTTTCAGAAGTATAGTTCTGCCTTATGTGAGAGAGTTTTATCTGAAGAGGTTGCTGAAATAAATGCAAAGCAACCACATGAACTAAATGTGATGCTGCACACCAGAGAACTTTGGATTGGATCACAGGAAAATACTCTTCCCAGAAAGAGTGGGGAGGCCTTGGAACAGGATGCCCAGGGAAGGGGTGAAGGCGGGGTTCAATAAATGGGCAGCAAGAGTGTTTCAGGAGATGGGTTAGTGGTTGGGGTTGTAGGGTGGACAGTTGGACCTGATGATCTTGAAGGTCTTTTCCAACCTTGATGATTCTATGATTCTCTGTCTTTCAAAACTTGTTGAGACAAAGGTACAAGAGATCGAGGTATTAAAATACATGTTTCTGATGCTGTATAAACAGGCCTGGATTAAAAGAGGAAGAAATACCCAAATTCTATAAAGATAAATTGCATATTTCTTTTACCCAGTCTTATGCATGGAGCTGTACCGGGCAGAATTACTAGGAAGTATAAACTCAGTTTTTTGTCTCTTTTTACCAGTCAATAATAAATCTGCTCCTTAAATTCCACGATCGATCTTTTCCAGACCTGCAGTTATTGTAGCACTGAATTTTCACCAGTAAATATGTAAACATTTCCATGCATTGTGTAGCAGACTGACATCTTTTTTATCAGGATATAGGGTGATAACAACAGCATGAGCTACTGTGGAATTACCATTGTTCCCATTGAGTTAAAGCGTAGTTATTGCTTTTGTCACAACTATGCAAATAATTCATGTCACCACTGCAGGATGGGATGTTCGTTCCCTTCTCTAATTCAATACTTTGTGCTTTATATTTCATAAAGATGTCTTTGAACTAGAGCTGTGCATTGAGTTGAAATCTACATACAGTTGTATCTTTACTAAAAATAAAAATCAAGGCAACACTTGAGACTAAAACCCTCGATCCCTTGCAGTTTGTCCATTATCACCTGGAATCAAACCTGTAAAGGTTTTGTAATTTAACAAAAAAGTAGTGAAACTGTTGTTTTTCCATTATTTCCAGCAAGAAAGTGGGAATCTTCCTTCCAAAAGTAGTCTTTAGCTTAGTTACTTTTGTTTAAGGGACATTTTCTAGATTCTTTAATGCCATTTTATGGAGGCTGCTTGGTGGAAGAGGCAGGTAATAAGTTGTCATGTGTATTCTTAAATTGATAGGAAAAATGTTTTGGAGAAAGGCTAAGGTACTGTTCCCCGTATATAAGATGGAACATTTCTTTGTAAAAGGGACCCTGGTGAAAAAAACAAAAGCAGTTGCTGAGTCTTAGTGATGACAAAATGCCAGAAGGTCACATCATGTGGTAAAGTTGGTGCAGGTGCTCCTTGTATCACTGCTAGAATGAGAAGTAAGTTTGCTGTGGAAGCTGCAGATTAGGTTACATGGTTTCAGAAGGGAAACCTCCGCCCTGTTTTGGTTTGGTGTTTTTCCATCCTTTGGCTGGGATTTTAAAAATTTCCCACAGAGAACTCAGATGTGCAGTTTGCAGTTGTCTATGGAAAGGTCACTTTAAGCTCCTTTTAAACTTCCCAATCTAGCTAATGGCTAATGACTAGGTATTCCAAATTGCTGAGAATTCAGGAGATTGGAATGTTAGAATCTAAAGAAGACAACATTTGAGGCATGCCAATTAGCAAAACATCATCGCTATTATTGCATAAAATAAATTATCAAATGGAACTTGATTAACTAAGTTCATAGCCAAGTGGAGATCTATGTGTGTATCACTATTATCAAAACATAAGGTGAAAACAAAAAGAACAGCCTGATTTAGCTTTGATATTTTTAGAAGAAACCTAAGAATGGGTTTATTAACCCTGGTGGGCGTGATGGAGCACTGGAGCGGGCTGCCCAGGGGGGCTGTGGGGTCTCCTTTGGAAATGTTTGGAACCCACCTGGCCATGTTCCTGTGCAACTGGATCTGGGGGATCCTGCTGTGGCTTGGGGGGATTGGAGTAGATGATCTTTTGAGGTCCTTTCCGGTCCCTGGTGCTCTGTGATTCTGTGACTCCAGATTAGAGAAGAGCAAATTGCCTCAAATTGCACCAGGGGAAGACTGGGCATCAGGAAAAACTTCTTCATTGGAAGGGTCATCAGGTCTCGGAACAGACTGCCCAGGGAGGTAGTTGAATCACTATCCCTGAGCGTGTTTAAGAGTCCTGTAGGTCTAGCTCTCAGGGGCAGAGTGTAGCGGTGGCCTTGGCAGCGCTGGGTTAACGGCTGCCCTCGAGGGTCTCTTCCAACCTGAGCGATGCTGGGAGTCAGACGGGCTCGGCCCGGCAGGTGCGGGCGGGGTGGGGCTGGTCCCGCGCGCTGCTGCCCGGCCCTAGCTGTCCTCGCGCCCCTCCCTGAGGCAGCGTGTGCGGCTCCTCAGGGACCCGCCGGGGCTCTCCCGCTCTCCTTCTCCTCGTCCGCCTCGCGCGCCCGGAGCCTCAGGCGGGCTCCTACCCCTGTCGCTGCTCCTGGGGATGGGAATGGAGTGTCTGTCCGTCCGGTGTCTGTGTCCGCTGGGCCCGTGTCGGCCGGGCCCGTGCGGCGCGGCAGCAGAGGTTCAACACCTCCCCGGGCGCGCAGCTGGGGTGTCTCCGGCTCTCCTGCCGTCGAGGACCGTCAGCAAGGTACTATAGAGCGTTAGTGCTTTTGTCTAAGTCTGAACTTCGCACATAATGTCTTAAATACTGTGAGTTCAACTCTTTCAACATAAATATTAACCCCGGAACGTGTGGTGCCTCGCTAGCCTCTCTTTGGCTGTGAAGCTGGGCCACTAACAAGGGGTGCAGGGGGCAGCGCAGCTCCTTGCTGGCCCCTAGAGCCGGCGTGCCCTGCTTTCTGCAATGGGGAGGGCATCTCACCCACTCACCTTTGCCTTCCCCTGCCCTGTTGGCCACATGTTCCTGTGTGACTACCGTCAGTATTGCTGTTTCATTGTTGGGACACTGTTACCTTATCTCATGCAGACACCCTTCTCCAGAGTCTGCTGGCACATCATGGCTTCAGTGACTCCGATCACTGTTCCTCTTGAATCATAGAATCGTAATTTGTATGGCTTTATTCTTGGGGAAAGGAAACACGGATTTGGTCTGAATTTTGTGTTAGCTGATTACCCCTTTTCCAACCTGTTTCCTTTGCACTGTAGGTGCTGTTGTGTATCTGTAGCAACCCGCCTGGATATGTCATGTGAGACTGGATCTAGGGAATCCTGCTGTGGCAGGGGGATTGGACTGGATGATCTTTTGAGGTCCCTTCCAATCCGTAATGTTCTGTGATTCTGTGAATAGCACCAGTGGTGAGATAATAATTTTGCTGCTTCCATGTGTGGAGAGCAACTTTAAATTTTACTGACAGAGAGTGAAACACAAACTGCAATTTCTGTGAGGCTAATTCGTCTGAAAAAAGAGCCTTTTACCAGACAGCTGCTGTCTCATTATTTGCCTGCGGTGCAACCGGACAGGTGTTTTGTGAAGAACCCCTGGGGAATGTCTGTGTTGATGCGAACAGTAAGGAGTTTTAATTTCATGAATCAGATCGTCAGTGGTGTGTTATGTCCTGTCATAGATGTTACAGAGCAAAAATGAGGTGTTGCCCTGAATTTTACACCCCCATGACTGGAAAATTTGATCCAGGGGATTTTTAAGTTGGATGATTTAGCTGTAATCATCTGTGGTAATTCTGTTAACTGCTGTTGGTACTGTGAGGCTTCTGGAGATGCTTTTTTTAATTAGTTTTTGTAGCTGGATGTAGTGATTAATCCTTTAGCATCTTCCTAGGAAGCAACAAGAGAATTGTGGGCAGAGCAGAGCAAGGCTACTACTCTTGTTAGACACCACCTCGAATCCTGCATCCGGTTCTGGTGTCCCCAGCATAAGAAGGACACAGAACTGTTGGAGTGAGTCCAGAGGAGGCCACAGAGATGATCCAATGGTCGCAGCACCTTTGCTGTGAGGACAGGCTGAAGGAGCCGGGGTTGCTCAACCTAGGGTAGAGAAGACTCTAGGGTGACCTTAGTGCTGTTTTCCCGTACCTGAAGGAACCTCCAGGAAGGCTGGAGGGGGACTTTTCCTGGGGGGATCCAGTAACAGGACAAGGGGAAATGGTTTGAAACTGAAAGAGAGGAGGTTCAGATTGGATCTTAGGAAGAAGTTCTTCAGTGCCAGGGTGAAGAGACTCTGGAATCGATTGCCTGGAGAGGTTGTGGCTGCCCCCTCCCAGGAGGTTTTCAAGTCCAGGCTGAATGAAGCCTTGAGCAGCCAAGTCTGGTTGACAGTTGTCACTGCCCTTGGCAGGGGGTTGGAGTAGCTTTAAGGATAATCCTTTTGTAAGGTGTTGGAATCCTTTTGCATAGGGTGTTTGTACTACCAGCTAAGCACAATCTATCCTCTTCTTGCAAATGAGGTTTTATTCCTGAATGAAGTATATAGAGAAAAATCAACTGAATTTGGAGTTTGTTCATTTTGGTGCAAGAGAATTTTGTTTTTTATTATTTCTATTCAGAGGGAAGGGCTTCAAGCTTCAACAGCGTAGGTTTAGACAAGAAATCAGGAAGAAATTCTTCACAGAGAGTATGGTGAAGCACTGGAATGGCCTGCCCAGAGTGGTGGTTGAGTCCTCATCCCTGGATGTGTTTAAAAGTTGCTTAGATGTAGTGTTGGGGGATCTGGTTTAAGTGTGAACTTGTAGATTAGGGTTAATGATTGGACTCAATGATCTCAAGGGTCTTTTCCAACCTGAATGATTCTAT
>JAOXOE010000343.1:24099140-24141903 GCA_028565055.1 Phoeniculus purpureus | reverse complement strand
ACTTTCATCTTAAAGCCTGTGTTGTAGGTGCTTAGAACTTCTAGAAAACAATATGGATGTGTTCCTGTGTGACTTGGCCTGGGTGATCCTGCTGTGGTAGGGGGATTGGACTGTATGATCTTTCGAGGTCCCTTCCAAACCCTAATGATTCTGTGATTCTGTGATAATTGTATAGAGCAATGAGGTCTCCCCTAAGCCTCCTCTCCCTCAAACCAAATAGCCCCAAATCTCTCATCTGTCCTCATAAGACTGATTCTGCAGGCCCTTCATCAACTTTGTTGCAAAGCTCCTCTGCACTTGCTCCAGCCCCTCAATGTCTCCCTTGTCCTGAGATGCCCAAAACTGGACACAGTACTCAAGGTTCAGCCTCAGCTTGAGTACACATATACACAGGTACATGTTTTGAGGCATAAAAAGGGAGGAAAGAAAGATTCAGTGCTGGTATTATAAGTCAATATAAACATTTTCATGGAAAGTATCACTGTTCTTTAAAAGTTGGCTACAATAAATATTTACTTTTAAAAGCCAGGGGTGGTGGTGGTGGGGTGGGTAGAAATAATATCTCTAATTTTCTCTATTGTGTTTGTTCAGCAGAGGCAACATATTCTTAGGGATACAAGCTGAAGGTAATAGAGATCTATTGATATCTTCATTTGTTATCCTTAGAGTTGCAAACTTAATTCCTACGTGCCTTTGCAGAAGAATCCAGTACAGAACGTTATCACCATCACCAGAGAAATGATACTGTCAACAATAGGCCGTGTGATTAGGCACTTATCTTTTGATGTTCAGTTACCTTCTGCTTGTTAACCTTGTCAAGGAGGGGCATGGACGGGAGCACCAACCAAATGAAACTTGCGGTAATTACTGTAATTCGGAAAGAAATATATTCACTGGAGGCAGGCAGTTCCACCCTCACAATCAACCTTTCTGCAACTCAAGGAAAACATAAACATGGCCTGGCTCAGACAAATTAGGCATGAACAAATGTTGCACATTAAATGAGTTAAAGGACCTTGCTGAAAATTGCAAGGGCTGCTTAGGGAAGGAACGAATCCCATTAAGGCAGAAATAGGCTTAAAAGAAAGAGGACTTTGCAGACAGACTTGCATATGTATTTCCTGCTCTTGGTTATCTTACCCAAGGCAATTCTGGGCACAATACTGCAAATGTATCACGATGATAATAGCTGCGTGTTCTTTGGGAGACATTCAGAGAAAAAAAAGAGATCAGCCCAATGCCACAACACTAACAATGGTACCTGACTTGTCTGTAGCACCTTCCATCGATGTGGTTCTGAGCATCTTACAAACGGATTTGTAAAGATAGAAAACTTGATTTTAAAAGCTAATAAACATTTAAAGTTATCTTGGAGATGAAAAAACCCTTGTTCAAGCAAACAGAGAGATTTCAACATAAAATTCACATTCTGTTTTCTTTGGATTTCCCCAAAGTGCGCAGTATATGTAAACATCTCTAGCCGAAGGAGTTGTTCCTACATTACTGTATCTCCTTTAGCTCATTGGTACTGCTAAATGATCCCATCTGCAGGAAGCATTCTGTTTTAATATGCATTAGCCTTTCCTCCTACTACATTTATGGGAGACCTAGTGGAGATTATTTTACTGTTAATGAGAAAGGGTTTGCTCCGGTTATCTTTTTCCTTAGTTTTTACATGAGTGCAATTCACAAGGAATGATGTCTTTTTCATCTGGTTCCTTGATCTGTTCTGGAAGCAAAAGTAAAAGCACCTTAAAACCTGCGTGGCTTCCTGCATTGCTCAAAGGTGGAGTCAGCAGGCGACAGGGCAGACTGCCACATGAATGTGTAAAATATGCATATTTGTAAATATGTTTTGAATACAAAGGTTAAAGAGAGGACAAGCTGAGCTAAGTCACAAAAGCAGCGTGAAAGGATGGTGGAAACACAGATCATAAGGTGCCATGTTCAGCATAAATCATGCAGCATGTAATACATAATAAGGGTTATTCATCGAGAGCTTTGCTGCAGCCTCTCTGCAATCAAGGCAACAATAAACTCTAAAAGTGGGACCAATTTCCATCAGCAAGAGGGTGTCCCTTCCCCCTTGTTTTTATTTTTAAATGCATGATGATCACATGCTAATTGTGTTGACCTGTTACTGTGAATGACAAATAACCCCTTATAAAAGGACATTATGGCTAACAGGTCTTTAGGGGTAAATTTTGTTCCCCATCATTAAAATCCCCATTCTGCACAGAATTAGGAAATATAGTCTTCCACTGTAATTTGTTGTCTAAAGAATAAATAGAGCATGTTGAATGAGGGATGGGTGAGAATGTTCTGTCGTGAAAGCGATTTGTATTGCATGGCATAGAAATGCAGTGAGAAATGGTGCTGCTTGGAACCATAGAATGATCTAGGAAGAGAAGGCATAAGGATTCAGTGTTACCAACCCACACACTGCAAGGGCAGTTTTAAGGCTGATTCTATCTCTGAATTTACTCCAGGTTCACAGATATGTCTACACTGTCTACAATCTGTGTAGACCTTGCTCAGCAAGACCTTGCTCAGACTCTGAGGCAGCAAAAAGCTGTGCACTTGGTACTTTGGTATTGTCACCTCATAAGACAGGACTGCATCTGCTTGGTATATTGCCAGAGCTTGCCAGTGTCTGCTAAGGAATGACACTGGCCAAAACTCCACCTTATGTAGTTGCACTATTCTTTGTGCAGTTCAGCAGAGAAGATGTCTCAGAGCTGCTCAGTGCTACACGGGTCCAGTCCCTGGTAGACCGTCCCTTTGCCAGGCTCTCTGTGTCTGATGGAGGTCTGAAAAATGAAGGAATAAAACTGAATGAGAAATAGATAGCAAAGTGGAAGAAAAATGTTAAATGTCATATCGATGCTGAGACTTCAGGCCAACGGGAGACAGTGGAAGCAAACTTCAAGCAACTGAATGTAGCACGTAGAGGGTTACTGGAGATACAATGTCCTCCTAGCTTTTCATCAAAGTCAAGCAGCAAACTATGGGAGACTGAAACAGGAAGCTCATCCCCAGAACCTTTTTAAACAACAAGGTTACCAGACGATTGTGGAAACAGGTGTTCTGTGACTAAAACAAGGCTGAAGAACGAGTGTCACAATTTATATGGCTGATGAAGATGTGGTTTATTACCAAAATATTGCTAATTTTTGAGTTAATCCATGACAATTAGAATTTGTAATGGGGATAGTCCCCCATTACAGCCTGATGTTTGCAAAGGCTGAAAAATTGCTTACGACATTGAAAAGGGAAGAAGATTCAACATACAGCATGAAAAGAAACCTTCATCAGGTCAGTGAAGAGTGATGAGAGACACATTCTGCAGCATGAAGTGAGGCCAGTCAGAGTTAGGTGTCTGGTCTATGCGTGTTGAATAAAGTCCTCACACAATTAATGGCAAGAGGGCAACATCTGCAAGAGCAACTCATGCTATCCTATGGCACAGGATGACTGATGCATTTATTAATTACAGTTTGTCCTGTCCTGGCCTTCACCATAAAATATATCCAAGAAATGAACCAGTTGCGACATGAGTATCAAGCAGAAGTCCAAGGGGTTTTTTTTTAACATAGTTTATGTCCTGGTTTTCAGAGCCAAGCTTCTTCGATAAGGGCATCCATTTCTGGATACTTGAAAAAGTATACTAACAGTACTACTCTGTGGTTAACTTCCTAATGTCATTAATGAGAATGAGTGCAGTCAGTGCTGCTATTACAATGTGAAATTCCGGAAGTACCATGAAAACCCGTCAGGGATCAGGAACAATGAAATGGGAACTGTGACGATGACTCTACTGTTTTAATTCATTCTCTAGATTCCTTTTAAATTATAACAAACTAAGTAGTTACTTATCCACTGTTATGCTGCCTTTGCTGAAGCAACTTATAGCTGTCCTTCTAGGGTTAAATTCTTAGGAGAGTTTTAGATCTCAGGGTTTTTTTAAAGAGAAGAATGGGATTTAATCCCACATGTTTTTCTCAAGTTTTAAATTGCTGCAGCACAGGTCTAGTGACAACACTGAAATACTTACGCAGCAGTGGATTTGTTACACTATTTAAAATGAAAAGTAGAGCCGTCTAATGAAGTAACAAAACAGTCAAATGTAGACCTTGTCAATCACACAGATTAACGAGGGTAGGAACAGTGCCTTCAAAATTCTGTAAGTAATCAAAAAGACAGGATTCTTTTGAACGTTTTACTGCTCAGGAAAAACTGTTTTCCTCACAGGAAAATAAAATATTTCTTTAAAGATTCTTCTACTCCAAAAGAGGAACCAGTACATCTTTTATTCATATTATCTGTACAGCTTGTCATATTTGTATCTGTATCTTAGGAGCATTCTCTCCTCCATTGAAACAGCCAGGAGTGCTGGCTAGTGGTTTTCAGGTGACATCAGGTCAATAAAACATGGAAAATAGGAAATGCATATTTATACAATACTAGGCAGCAGACCTGACATTCTACCCTCTCATGTTAGGGTCACTCTACCAATTTCCCTTACAGTTTCACTACTGGTAGCGGAACACCTTTGTGCATTGACCTAGGTGATCCTGCTGTGTTTGGGGGGTTGGACTAGATGATCTTTCGAGGTCCCTTATGATCCCTAGTGTTCTGTGATTCTGTGATTCACCTGCATCAAGTCTCTCTAGAGCGAGTGAGTACAATGTTGTTGCCAGCAACTTTATTTGTCTAGGCTTCAGCAGTGCCAGCCACCAGGGATTCAACCTTTAACAGACACTTATCTTCAGCATTTCCTCAGTGAGGAAATAGACCTGTAGGTTTATCATCCGTATTTTCAATGTTACACATGAAAGCTGCTAGCTGCTGGACACCGTTCTTTTCTAACTCTTGACACTCTGATCCCATTGGAAGGGTGTAAAGATTGAACAACCTTGATATACCACATCTAGGGGAGACTTTCCCAGCTAAATTGGGAATGTGGAGCATACACTGCTAGGAAAAAGACAAGTATTTGTTCATCTTATGTAGAAACTGAGTTAATTTTGTAGCTCACTAGCAGAAGTACAGAGCACTGGAACGGGCCAGGGAGGTTGTGGAATCTTCTTCTCTGGAGACATTTAAAAGCTGCCTGGATATGTTCCTGTGTGACTGGATCTAGGTGATCCTGCTGTGGCGAGGGGATTGAACTGGATGGTATTTCGAGGTCTCTTCCAATCCCTAATGTTCTGTGATTCTGGGATTCTGTGAAGTAATGTAATCAACTAAAAACAAACAACCAAATAAAAACCACCCAAAGAAGAAATTAATTTGTCTTGACAAAGATTTCCATGACAGGAATGGTGGGGAAGGAACGATAGAAAGGGAAGTTATTAGTTCTTTAGAGCCAAACAGAAATAGTTTAGGGGGGAATAAAGGAACATGGTCCTTTTGAAACAGCTGGAGATGCTCAGGTGTAAAACCGAACAAAGCCATATTTACGTAAATAAATAGACATCAACATATCAAATTAAAACCAGTATTTTATGTATTTTCTCTGAGAGAGCTGAAAAAATTCGCTATAAAAGAAAAAAAGCCGGTAGCATGTGTGACTCCTGATCTTTCCCAAAATGTTAAACTCCAGGATGAAAGCAAACACAGAAGATCTCTCCTCAGAAGATTTTCTTTTAATTAAAATCTGGATTGGAAAGCAAATCAAACTACAACCTCTAGCTATCTGTACTAATAATGCAGGAACTTTCCTTGGGCAGGAAAGTCTAAAGCTGTGGTAATGACAAAAGGCAGAATATATGCGGCATTTCATTTCCCCCTCAACCTTGTGTTGAGGGTTTCTGGGAGACCACATGCTTTCAAGGGTGACAGGCAGCTTATTTCCCATAATATTATAGGATCTTACAGCTGCTTTCAACAAGGAAGAAAATTGTTATCTCTGGAAAAAGCAATGTGTTGTAAGTGACCTTATAAACCATAGAGTTTCTTTGTTGTCAAAGAAATCAATGATATAACAGTGTGTTTGGGTATCAGAAAAAACCAGTCTTTGTTCCTGTGATCTCTCAGTTCTGTAAAATGAGCTGTTGAGACTAAATTATCTTGTGTGAAGGAATTTAATTGGCTGAGAACATCTATTTTTTTAGCATGGTAATGCTGAGAGTGTTTTCACATTTCATACAACACAGAACTGTAACCTATAATTACACTGTGGGGAACAAGTTCTCCATGGAGCAGCCATGTGCTCCTGTGGCCGAGAAGGGCAATGGAATCCTGGGATGAATCAAGAAGAGTGTGTCCAGCAGATCAAGTTTGGTTTTTCTTTCTCTCTACTCTGCCCTAGTGAGGCCACATCTGGAATATTTTGTCCAGTTCTGGGTTCCCTGGTTCAAGACAGATGGAGACTTGATTGAGAGAGTTCAATGGAAGGTCACAAGAGTGATTAGGGGATTGCAGCACTTGCTTTACGAGGAGGGATTGAGAGATCTGGGACTTTTCAGTCTGGAGAGGAGAAGGTTATGATGGGACTTAATCACTGTCTATAAATTCATGAGGGCTGGGTTTCAAGAAGACAGACACAATCTTTTTTCACTTGTGCCCTATGATAGGACAAGGGGCAATGGGTGTCAGCTGGAGCACAGGAAGTTCCACCTTAACATGAGAAAATGTGTCTTTACTGTAAGGAATGGGCTGCCCGAGGAGGTTGTGAAGTCTCCCTCTTTGGAGACTTTTAAAACCCATCTGGATGCATTTCTATGTGCCCAAGTAGAGATGTTGGACCTGATGACCCCAGAGGTCCCTTCCAACCCTTAATGATCTCTGTATCTGCATATATTGTGAATGTAAACATAATTAGTAAGCAGACTGCTCATCTGCCTTCTCATCATCAATGATATAATCACAGGATTCACGTTTGAAAATAGTCCTTTTTGAAGTCTGTGTTTGATGAAGAAGCTTTAATAAATCTTCGGGAAAAAAATCTGCTCATTTATGTTGGCTTAATGACTATTTTACATTCATTTAATGGGGGATCATGGGATTGTCTAAGTTATTAGCGTTCTTGAGTCTGAATGACTTTCAAAGCTATTTAGACTTTTGTGTAATTTAAGCCCTTTTGAAATCCTTATGCCCATTAATTAATATTTGTTTAGTCACATGAATGCAACCTTGGAAGTTTTTGTGCCAGTAATGTAAACACACCTACAGAAGTCATTGAGAGATGATATTTATGAGGTGGATATGGGATTTTTACAACCATCACTCTGTTAATTGCAACTGCAGAATAGAATTGAAAGAAAAATTGTGCATAAATCTTTTTTTTAAATTTTATCTTCCTCTTTCCTTTTTTTTTTTTTTAAGTCCCAAGGGGGATTCACAGGGCTGCTGTTTCATGGCAATAGTTTACAGTATCACCAGTTTCCACATACAGCTCTGTCTTATCCAAACAATCGCTAAGTTTATCAATATTCAGAGCAAACTGTGAAAGACGCAGGATGAATCTCTGTAGAACTTCTTTGGGAATGAATAAATATTCAGAGTAAATATTTTCCAGTTTGATAATTTGGTAACTAACTTTCAAGACATGGAAATGTAATGAGTAGGTCTGTATTGAGATCACCAAAATAAATTGCAAAAGCCCTTATTGGAGATTTGTGATGATAATAGCATTTGGCTGCCTGTGGGGTAGACTCAAACCAGCAATTAAAAGGTTAAATGTTCCATGTCATCCTTCTGAGCTATTTATTCATGCTTTGTATTTTCTAAAGTCAGTTATGATTCATTTGAAAGAGACCTGTTCTTCCTGCCTAGTTAAGATTCATGTCAATAAACATCAAGTTGCTTCATGACCTTGTTTGCTGCTGATCTTATGTAACGTCAAAGTTTTGGCAGAAGATCAATGTCAAGTATGTTTTCACCTTGCAAACCCAGCTTTACTTGCTTTGTTCAGTCTCTGATCTGCTGCCTACAACTCTTGACATTTCTGATCTTCTCTGTGGCTTTTTTTCCAGTGTTTCTGTGTTCTTCATCATGTTCTACAACCTGTGCATGGGCAAGACCTTTTCACAAGTAAAAGTACATAGACTAGTAGATTTCACTACCTGTGTTGGAACTAAAACTAGACAAAAGGAAATACACAAATGAAATTTGTTATTAGGTCAATATTTCTTTGTTTTTGCTCAAAAAGAGTGACATAAATAGCGCCACACCTCCCTTCTTGCTTCTGGAGTCATTTAGAGGAACTGCTGTAAAGGGAGATGGTGAAAGCCTCATTATTACAGTCAACTAAAAAAACCCTGCCATCCTGTAAAGTCTAATAACCCCATAGAAACAAAGACTGTGGGTGCATCTTCAGGTTGATCTGCCCCAAAATTGCACCTTAATTCATTCCATATACAATGTTAGCTTATAATCAAGCATAAAGGAGTCTGAAGCATGCTTTCTCTGTGGAAACTTTCCTTTAGAGGTGACTTGGTCTTCATAGGGTTGGTGATTAGCAAAGAGTTACAGTCCTAGCTTGCAGATTCTGAAGGAAATGACATCTTTCTTGTAAAAATTCAGGTCCTGTTTGAGATTTAATGTTTGATGCCAAGGGTTAACTGCTAACATGTCTTTCAGCCCTTGAAAATGGACCAGGATCTGAAATATTTATCTGCATTTGGTGGCTCAAGGGGGACTTTTAGGTGGTAATAAGATGGGATTCCTGTTATTAAACTTGTGTGAAGGGATGTAGGGATGTAAAGGATGTAAGAGAAGTGTGCTGACAGTTTCTAGTGAAATGAACACAAAAATATGTCTGTTGAGGCTCCAAGATAAAAGTCAGCATTACGGGGAGATTATAACACTTCAAAATTTTATTCCAACCTTCCCGATATATTAAAAACGCATTTCTAGTTGCTACTGCCCAAAAATACGGTGTAGGAGATAGTAGAAGGAAGCAGAGGGACTGAAAGTCTTTAGCTTGGAAAAAAGGAGACTGAGGGGTGACCTCATTAATGTTTATAAATATGGAAAGGGTGGTTGTCGGGAGGATGGAGCCAGGCTCTGCTCAGTGGCACCCAATGATAGGACAAGGAGCAATGTATGTAAGCTGGAACAGAGGAGGTTCCATATCAATATGAGTAGGACCTTCTTCATCGTGAGGGTGACAGAATACTGGAAGTGGCTGCTCAGGGCGTTGTGGAGTTTTGTTCTCTGGAGATGTTTAAAACTCACCTGGACATGTTCCTGTATAATATTGTGTGATTCTGTGTGATTCTGTGAAACAGTATTTCAAGTTTGCTCCAATTGGATGACAATCACTAGAAGCTAACCCTCCTCATTAATGGCTGTTTTTATTGCTTGATTGAAGAGCCATCAGTGAAAGAACAAGCATTTTTGAAAAAGATACTAAACTAATTATTTTCCCACTTTTTAGTGGGAAAATAATTCATTTTTATTTTCAAACTCCAGTGTCTGTAACTGTCTGAGAGGCAGTGCTTGTATGTCATTAAACCTAACTTTGTTGTGCTATGTTCATCCTTCAGGCCTTGGTGGTCAGGAGAAGTCTGGATCTTTAGAGTATGGCTTATTCCAGGGAAGGAATGTGGGTATAGATTCCACCTGCAGAAAGCGTGTAAAATGGATTAAAAATCAGCAGAAGGCATGGATTTCTCTTGCAGTGTAAGGCAGTCTTGTTTCAGTACTATAAACAAATCTACCATAGGGGAATCTATTTTTAAATCAGTCAAGACTTTGTACCCTAGAAAGCAGGAGGGCACCAGCTCCACTTTTTCTTGGGTTGTAGTGCAATGCCATTACCCATGCATGCTCTCTGCGAAATCAGTGGAGCTTCACTAATTGGCATGAGCTGAGAATCTGGTCGGCATGTTTGTGGTGCAGAAGGGAACAATGAGATTTACAGGTGCTTCTCTTTACTATGCAAGACCTCCCTGCACAGTTAGTTCAGCTAAAACCTTTTACAACATCTGAGCTTTTCTTGTCAATTAAGGCTTCTCCCAAAATGGGTGCTATGTTTTATTATTCCCAACAGCTATTTCCCTAAAAGGTCCATTGAATTTTTATATCTTTTTTCCAAGGAAGAAGGTAATTTTCAAGATATAAGACAGACAGAAATGAGCAGGCAACTGTTTTACACTGAAGTGCTTGCACTTGGTAGAGCTGTTGAAGTGTACACACCAATTTCTAACTAAGGAAGTTTCCAAATACACATCTGTGTGTGTGTGCATATATACAAACATACACTGTGTCTGCAGCAAGGGGTGTATACTTCATGTTTACTCCTCATAGAATGCTCCAGGCTGGAAGGCACCTCTAGAGTTCATCCAGTCCAACATCCCTACACTCTACCTAGGTCTAACCCTAACTCAGAGCCTCATCAAGCCTGACCTTAAATGACTCCAGGGATGTGGCCTCCACTCCAGGCAGCCCAATACAGCCATCAACCACACTCACAATTGCAGAACTTTTTTCTGATATCCAGCCTAAATCTATCCTTTCCCAGCTTGAGCCCACTGCTCCTTGTCCTATCCATACTAATCCTATTGAAAAGACCTTCCCCTGCGTTCATGTACGCCCCCCTCAGGTACTGGAAAGTCAAAGGAAGGTCCCCCTAGAGCCTTCTTTTCTCCTGGCTGAACAGCCTCATCTCTCCCAGCCGGTCCTCATATGAGAGATGCTCCTTTCCCCTGATCATTTTAGTGGCCCTCCACTGAATGTGCTCCAGTCTGTCTACATCCTTCTTGTGCTGGGGGCTCCAGAACTGGACACAACACTCTAGGTGAGGTCTCACCAATTTTATAAGGATAAAATTGTGAACTACCACTTTCTCACACTTTTTTAAGCAAAACATTACTCTTTTTCTCTTTGCTGCTTCTAATGAATTCCTAATGAATGTATTTTTAAAAGATTTTTAATTTTGTTCCATAAAACTGAAATTCTGTGTTTATTTACCTGTCAATTAGTTTCTATATACAGTGTCTCCTTTTCACATGGCTTTGATATTGCATGAAGAAGAACCAGAAGTTTTTCTGAAGATTCATGAACCTAGCTATAATCCCAATCTCAGTCTATATTTATAATAAAATATAGGTGGTACTTAAAACAACAAAGTGCTTGATGATGGTGTGTATTTTGGTGCAATTTTTGAAAAAATGCCAGAAGGACACATTTCTTATGTGTGCATTACCCATGCTTTTTACTTTCTTTTTTCCTCATTGGCTCATATTATAATGCAAATCAATGATGAGTATTTAGGGTAGATTTAGGAGAATGAGTCTTAACAGCTACTTTATTTATACACAATTAGTTTAAATGGAGAAGAAAATTAGGTAGGCTAAATATGGGAATATTTTCCAGTCCATTTGCTTGTGAGTTTCCTCCCTAGGGAACTTCAATGCAGACAATGCCTATCTCATTATTATGACTATTGATTTTCTGAAATCATAGAATCATAGAATCATTAGGGACTGGAGGGGACCTCGAAAGAGCATCTAGTCCAATCCCCCTACCAGAGCAGGACCACCTAGACCAAGTTGCACATTCTTCTTGTGGCCTCTACTACTGAAGACATTCTGCCTGGAGTGGCTAGACCAACCCTGGCCAAACTGGGATGTACTAATAGAGCTTTAATATTACATTTTGTTGAGTATTAAGTAAGCTTAGGGGATGGGTGCAATGTCATTTCTTTTGTATGAGGCTTGACTTGGAATTTTTGTGCTGGTTTATAGTATCTTGTGAACTTGGTTTAATTAATAGATCATTAGTCAGACGAGCACCCACTATCAAAAGGAAGGACAAGACATATCTTCCTGTAAGGCTGTAGGGAAGGTAGACATAAATTTCCAACAAAACCTAGGTAATTTTTTTCAGGCCTCCACTGGATTTTTTCGTATGTCACAAGTCCAAGTGTTCCTTTCATTTTATCATGAATCATTAGCTGACATGTAATAGCTGCTACACTCATATCAGTTTTCCATTATCACGGGTGGAAAGGTGTGAACACCTGTGGCAGAAGTGGTGAGATATTTTTAAAGAAAATATTTTTTTTCCTTAAAGAAATCAGTTTAAATATGAAAATTTGTGAGAAACAGCTGATTTGAAGGATCAGCTGCATCCCTGGTTTTTTTTGTGAGGAAGGATAGAAGTCTTAGAACTTTTTAAAACTTTTCAGATTTTGTTGATGGTTGTGGTTTTTGAAGGACTAGTCAACATTTTTTTACAATTTTAATCTAATTTTATTTGCAGAATCATATAAAAACTAAAATAAAAATTATTCTTTTGATTTATTATAAATCGACTCTTTTTCTCCTTTATCTGGTTGCAAGTACTTGCAGTTTTGATTTATTTTTACATTCAGTTTCAGAGCAGAAAACATTTGTAGTATTGCAAAAATATTCTATATTCTGAGTCTGAGAGAATAAATTTCTAACTCTACACAATCTACATTAAGGTAGTTGTAGACTTCAGCTGAACAGGGACAGAAGGTTACCTCAGTTCTCCCCATCCCTGGCATTTCCAGATTTATGCTGCAGGGTTTCTGCCACCGTAGCCTAAACACCACAGTACAAAGGGTACTTCTCCTTGTTTGTTGGAAGGTGAGGGGATTGAGGAATGAAGACTGATCGTATTGATGGCTGGTTTGGATCTGCTCATGCCTCTGCATACCAAATAGAGGCAAAACACTCATGCTGCTCACTAAGTTTCTGGGTTTCAGAGAGAAATGTCTGAAAAACTTGTGTTTATAGCACAACCCAGCAGGCAAAGGAGATATTCCTTTCAGTGGCATGAATTGCCAGAAGAGAGCAGAGTTAAGAATGACACAATTATTTTACCAATGAAATGAAGGACTATAAAAAATGTGAGTTGAGAAGTGTAAATTTTTACAATGCCAACATGTTTCCATGAAATAAACAGGCAGCTGTGACTGTTAACAGGTAACCAACCATACAGTTCAGAAAACAAACCTAAAGCTTTTCAATCAAGGTTTTGATAAAAGCAATAACATTCTAAAGACAACACCTAGACTTTATGAGTTACCCAACATACAGGCTGCGTGCTAAGACCAATAATCAAACAGTGAAGACCATGTAACACCCTCTGCATTCAAAAAGAGTCAGACCACGAAAAGACGCAGAGAAAGCATTGGCTTTGAAAGTTCTGCTTATTCTCTCAGCTTCATGGAAAGAAAAGCAAATGATCTGAGCAGCTTTTTATTTCAGTTGGCTTCATTTACATTGTCACAAGAAAATGTTTAATCTGTAATTAAAAGCAATTGAGTTAGATGTTTTGGAAGATCTATGCATCCTTCACTTTTGAGTTGTGACCTTTTTCAGTCAAGCAGAGTTTTACTGATATATGAAACAAAAACAGCTAAATAGACTGCCAGATAAACTCTGCTCATTAGTAGCGTGTTTTGAAATACTGGACTACACTGATCAAGGAGAAAACTATCTATCTATCTATCTATAAACAGTCTATCAATATGTATTGTAATTTGACTTCTTTTAAAAAATACATGTTTGATAAAACTCAGCATGAGATGAGTAACTCTTCAATTTTTTTATGTCTTTTAAACAAAAAAAAAGCCTACGATAAAATTATTTAGCTTGAGAATTTAAGGAAGAAATATCTGAATTTAGAGCAGCTTGTGCCACTGCCTTGCTTTTGGTGTCTCTTATGCTCTGAGGTGATAATGTCCTACAGGACAGCTGGTTAATGATTCTGTTATAAGCATAACATAATGCATGCACACACAGGAGCATGGAAGACTAAGACTACTGCTTGCAAACCCCCTAACTCCTAAGGTGTCTTGGGAAGAAAGGGAAAAATCCCAATTTGCACTAACACTAGTATTATCTAGCATCAGTAATACCTGCAGGCCTCAGCTTTTAGTTTTATGTGACAGATAGATTTGCAAAATCAGGTATTGTGTGAACAAGTAGTTTCATCAGTTTCATCTACCTTTCTGATGTCCATGTCCGTGTACAGAAAGGAGAATCACTGCCTTACAGTCATGTGAGAGCCAAGACACTGCCTCATTAAATGGTGAGTTCTCTGAATCTCTATATCTTCTAACCTGTAGGATTTGTTTTAAAAGACAAAAAGATAAAGCATTTCATCAATGACATTTAGGAGGAGGTAAATTTAGTCCAGGAATCGCTCTTTTTATAGCACATTTAGTTCTCTGCCATGATATTCTTGCCAACTGAGTTCAGTCCAACAGAGTAGAGTAGGAATAACAATGGTAAAACTACCCTATGAAATAAATGAGAACAAGGATATTGATGTCATATATTTATTCAGATTTGCATTTCAGTATTTCAAAGGAAGAATGTTTTTTTCCACCAACTCTTTTTGCTAAGGGAGTTACAGAAGACCGTATTCTCACCTAACGAGACCAGAAAGAAAATCACTGCAGATCAGTTGCTACCATTGGATATTCATTTTGTAATGAATATTAGGAACATAACTTGAAAGGACAAGAACAACCTACTGGCATTCAGAAAATGGCAGTGAGCCCAGAAAGCACTTAAGCTCTAATCCTGCACTATTAAAGTCATTGCTCCTACTGACATTAACATTGCAAGATGGAGAATCTTGATGTAACTTCCACTGGACAAAGCTGATGTCTGCAGGCATTGCTTTTTTTTAAACTGGAGGAGCTGTGTTTATTTCCTTTCAGTGCTTGTTTGTGTGGCCAAATTTTGACAGTAACGTACTTTATGGATGTTTTTGATTTGATCACTGGTGTCTTAAAATGTAGCGGTATTTTGGGTAAACAGGTATTAAAGCTGTTAGACTTAGCAAGCCACTTAAACTGTACCAGTGTATGTGAAAAACATGTCAATAAAACCTTCTTGTTTCAAAACATGGTTATATATCAAATAGAAGATGCTGAAGATATATTTTAACTACTTTAATATGTTGTAGGTATAAAAACTAGAAGCATCTTGTGGCTATTTTACAGGAAACTTGGCCAAAGCATTTTTTGAGAAGACCAGTGAAAACCACATTACTGCAGGTTCTGTGAAAAATGAAACCACTGGATCTGCTTCATAATTTTTGTGCTTTCCACACAAAGAAATATATAGTTATTTTTTTTCCACTCTTCTCAAGTGAAAAATAGTCACTGCTGCGAAAATGCCAACTGTTCTCTGTAAAATTAATGACTTTTCACATGGAGAAGAAGAGTGAAAACAAGTGATTCTTCCAACAGGCACTGGAAATGCAGGAAAGGTATTATTTGCTATGTTAAGTTACACACCATTTTATCCATAAGTGAATCTATTGAGCAAAGGCAACTCATTGAAATGTTTTTTAAATTACAAGGATTTACATGTTTCTTGTGAATAGTCCCCAGAACTATGTTGCTAACCTTATTTCTATGCTTGTAATGTCATTAGTAATGGCTGAAACAGAGCAATAGGGAGATCTACAGATCCTGCACTCTTGATGAAGACGATTTGCTGCTTTCAGTTATCTTGTAGTTGCTTGTTTTTACCTGCAACCCCTGTCTCTGAAATACAGGTATAGGTTATCTCAGGATGATCTGGAAATGCTACATTATGTTGACCACTTATTCTTCTAGTTACTTCTAAATCACTGGGGCTCTTCATTAAAAAGTCAGCAAGAAAAAAAATGGATAAGCTGCCAAGGTACTTTCCAACAAGATTTTCTTGTAGTTGCCACGGAGATGCTGCACAAACATAAATGGGATTTTGATTGAGAGGGTAGATGGCCTGTACAATTACAAGTAGGAAAAGAAGTTCATTGTATTAGAGGCTAATTTTGACACGGTCATTTATAATAGTGCTCTTTGCATCATTACACTTAATACATGTGGTAGACATGACAAAATATACCATCCCTTTTCCTAAATCAGAGAAAAGAATGAAACACTGTTTGGAAATTATCTTTAAAGGGCTTCAAAAAGCGATTAGCCTTGCAAGGAAAGGACTGTAGCAAACCATTTGTGATCCAGGTTGTTTAGATCTGCATTACAGGCACATGCTTTAGACCGGAGTTCAGGCAGATCTGCATTCTTTAGTTCAGCCTTATCTCCTTTGATTGAAAGTAAAAAGTAAAATGCTGAATAAATGTAAAATGTGAATATTAAGTGTTAGCTTTTACCTCTTTTCTCTCTTTCACTAGTGTATGAGAACAGCGAGGGGGCACAAGAAGAATCACTCTCCTGAGTGCCAGGCTGCTGTAGAAATAAAGTTACTCTCAGCCTCACTTTTTTCTACTTTTTTGTGTGCATTTTTATTCATTCATTTCTTTCTCCCCTGGACAAGGCTGTGTTATGGTTAGCTGCCTCTGACTAGCAGAAGGGTTCTAAAAGCACCAAGAAAGTCAAAACCAGATAACATTAGAAATAACGCTGCCTTCTGCCCGTCTTCTCGCTGTCACTTTTTAATGGTAATTCAGGCTGATGCCTCGATTAAATCTAATTATCCTCTGTTCCTTTTAAGCGCTCTGCACTTCTATCAGGAGAGTTTCTTTGCCTTCTTTATACTGGCATCATACAGAAATCACAGAGGCTGGGATGTATTATTGATATTCCTCTTTATTGCCCATGTTCTTGCTGATTGGAATAATGTAAGATGATTGTATGGGTACCAGAGCAAACCATGCCAACTGGTCTGGACATGATCTTTTAAAAAGGCTAGCTGGGGCCTTTTCTACATCATGTTTCTTGAAGCTTAATATAAATTATAAACCTAGATGGTCAAGGAGTCTTATTCAAAATGAATTCAAATTAACTTAATTGAAAAATAAAAACATATATTTTTGTATTAAATGAGATAATTTTTCTAGTCACAGACCATACTCCTGCCAGTCACTTTATGTCTTACTACCTAGTAGAAACTGCTATCAGTTCTGATTAGACTTTTCATATTATTGCGATAGAAATATATGAACCTTACAACCAAACATGTGTGTTCCTGATCTAAATATCTACATTATTTTTGCTATGTAACTGGAGGATCATATTTCCAGTTTACCGTCTTGCCATTCTTTGAGGCATAAAATCTTTCTGGAAGCAAACTAAAAAAACCCACAGACATAGTCATCGTATTAGTAGACAGAGTGTAAGAATGGACTAGGTTATCCCTTCATGCCACAAACAGTAGAAAATGAATGTTCCTTCAGGTCAACTGAACATCAGGGTGAAAGAGGTCTGTTTTTCTTCGCTGGCATGCAAACTGTTGAGTTAACCCATTCTTTTCTCCTGGGAAAATAAAAAAAGGAAAAGAAACAAAAATAGAGGAAAGGTCTGCCTCAGTAGGATTTGTTATAGTGCCTCCTAAATTAGGGATCTACAAGACATCATTCATACCACAGCTGAATATCCTCTGCAATCCTGAAAATTAATGAAGAGTAACTCAAGCAGAGACTGCTCCTGTGGGCTCTCTGACCTGTCTCAACTGTTTCTGGGCTGTAATTGGGAAGAGGTAGGAAGGCATTATAAATATCTCTGGGACAGATTTGCCAGCTGGTCTGGTCTCTGCAACAACCTTGCTTTATCTGAATCTTCTCCTTTCTTCATTCTTTTGGCCTTTCTACACCAAAGCACAAGATCCACAGAGCTGCAATGCTAAATATAGACATATTTAGCAGTGAATTAATCACTAAATGTTTTCTCTCTCTTGCTTGGGGATAATAGTTATAAGAAAATGATTGTACTTTACTAAGTGTGAAACTACCTCTGTCACATAAACAATGTTTGAGTGACAGCCCCTGCATCGAGGAAACAGATAAGCAAGTCCTAGAAATGAGGTTGAGCTGTAAATTTGTTCTGACATGGAACAAGTTGAGCCTTGGAAGTCTAGACAGTCCTTTCAATTTAAGTCTTTCATCTTAGTGATAGTTTGCAAAAAAGAAAGGCATCTTCAATTAATAACACTGTATGTGTAGGTATCAGGTCTGGGTGACTGGAAAACAAACCCAAGAGAGCACCAGGAAGAAGCTGATATGTTTATAATGCTCACTAGAAAGCAATTTTAATAGAAGATTATCTCAAGTGATTAACTACTGTATTAAAATTGGTGACATTTTAAGGATTACTTTTGTTTTTCCTAAACAAATAACTAATTTCACCCAGGGATGTTGTAGACTCTTCTTGTCTGGAGATGTTTCAGACCCAGTCTGGATATGGTTTTGTGTAGTTGATTTAGGTTATTAGACACTTACGCTTTTCAGTTATTTGTAGTCTGCTTGAGCAGGAGAGCTGGACCCAATGGACTTTGAAGGCCCCTTTCAACTGTAATGAACTGTGTAAATTGTGTGTAAATACCTGATGGGAGGGAACAAAGAAGATATCTCAATAGTGACTTGTGACAGGACAAGAGACAATGAGCACAAATATAAATACAGGAAATTCCTGTTGAACTGTTTTTCCCATTAAGGTAGTCGAACATTGGAGCAGATTGACCAGTGGGGCTCCATCCTATGATATAAAAAAACCTAATGGAATAATGTGCTGAGCAGCCTGCTCCAGTTAATGCTGCTCTGAGATAGGCATTGGACTTCGATGACCTCCAAAGATTTTATATGATCTTGATTATTTTACTTTTAGTGATTCTATGAACATTATTTTTGTCCACTTTACAGCGCACACAGACAACACACGTCACAACCCAAACCATGTTAGCTGAGGTGTTAGTATTAATTACAAAGAATTAGGAAAGGAAAAGAAAGATCACCTTCTAATGCTTAACTTTGTATGACAAAATGTGAGAGAAACAGGACTTCAAATCTGACACTGAATTCGCTGAAGTAAGAGCTTAAAAATGAGTGATTTGGCTTGTTCACAGTGTCTGTTATGTACAAGAAGCCACAGTGACACCCTGATGATAGAACGTGACTGTTTTTAAAGGAAATTTGGAATTTAAGGAAAGGGATCTAAGAAAAGGGAGGGTGGACGTTTTAGGTCAAAAAAATATATATGCAGCACTGCGTGCAGAGATAAGCATACCTCCATCAGCAACGAGATAAGCAGGTTTGTTTCCCAGCAGGGTGCCCAGACTCATAGAATTTCCTAGGACTAAAGGGGTATCAGCTGTCACTGCAGCTTGCATTATATGCGTAAATACAAAAGCATGTGTATGTACAGACACATTTGTATGTACAGATACATGGCAGAGAAAATAAAAGCCTTTTAACTTCATTTCTGTGTAAACAGCATCTTGAGAACCTTGGAGGAAAAACAAGTAATTTATATTTTCATTACCATGCTTCACTCTTTTCCAGCATTTCATGGCCATGAAGGTCTGAAAGAATCAATGCCAGCCTGCTTTTCATTGCGGATGTGTTGGAGAGGTGGGAGCTCTTTCTTGGCTACAGCAAAGCATAGCCCTCCTACAGAGAAAACACACTTGGTGCAGCATGTTGGGCACAGGTAAGCTGATCTTCAGAACACTGAAAGAACTTGTGGTCATATTCTGTAAGCAACAGTAGGATTAATTTTGGTATTACTATGCAGATTTTAATCCTTTTATTTAAGGACCTTATGGCCTAGAAAGAACACAGGATTCAGGTTCAGGTCAGTAAGAGATTTCCTCAACAAAGCCACGCTGGAGAAAATGGGACTCTGAGGCATGCAGCATAAGACCTGCCAGTTGCTTATGACACCAGTAAGTTCTGACGATGCCAAAAGAACACATAATTGAAACAGCTATCTGGAGTGAAGAGCATTATTAAATCATGGAGATATGTAGAGGATTTAAAAGCTGTTTTTAATTGTTTTAAAATCAGCTTTCAGAGCAAATCAAGGTGGAGTTCAAACTTTTTGTTCTAGTTTAGCTCATTATAATTATGGTTTTGTGCCTTGCAGACATAATTCATACTGTACCATGATCCCTGTATGAGTATCATTTTCATTGTTTAGTCTTTTGAGATGGTACATTCTCTTGCACTCTGATTTTTCAAACTTGTATGGGTTTGTACTACTATATTTTCGAGGCCAAATCTAATAAAAACCATCACACTCCATTAATTCCACTTAAAATATATTGACTTGCATCAGCAGACCATCAAGCCAATAGTATTTTCTTGAAATTTCTTTACATAATGCTTCTGTTGGCAAAATGTATGTCTTAGCATCATAATAACAAGCGTATTAGAAAGAAAAAAGATGTAGAAGAGTTGATAAATACTATGTGAGCTAGAATGTTAGAGGGTCTTTGCTGCAGAAGGTCAAAATCCAGTGAGAATGCAAAATGTCAGCCCGAATAACTGTTTCACACCCAGTATGAATTTCAGGAGACATAAATGGAAATGAGAGAGAAGCTAACTTCTGGCAGATGTTAGCAAGACTTCTTTTCACTTAGCACATAATAAACATATGCAGTGGCCTATTAGGCAAAACACAAGGATCATTCAAGAAACCATTAGACCCTGTTCTGAAGAAATGGAATACTTAACATGGATGAGCCCTGATGGGCTAATAGTCCTGATAGGTAAACCTCTCTAAATAAAACATTTTATGCTCTTATATTCAATCAAATGTAAATATCACTTCAGCAGCATTTATCTGCTTCTTGGCTTGGTGGGGGCAGTTCTTTTTTCACTAAGTAAAAAAGAAAATAAACTTTCACTGTGTGGTAGTAACAAAAAAAAAAGCAAAGTCAGCAGCACACAGGCTCCCCCTCTCCCTCCCCTCACACTTAACTGACTTAACATCAGCACAGGAGACCTGAGATGCCAGCAACTGGGATGCTTTTTTATGTGGTGTGATATGTTCAGATATTTGAAGAAAAGCTAGCTATCTCACAGAAAGTCACTCAAAGCAGCTTGTGTCAGAAATGCTGCTTCTGACTGCTGTCTTCCAAATTAAAAGATGAAACACCAGTTCATGCTTTCTCTTTCTTTCCAAAACCCCAATATCTTCCCTGTTTTCATATCTGTTTCACAGTAGCAATCAAAGCAACTTATCAGAGCACTGCTTGCAGGGCCATATGGAGACCACAGGATTCTCAGCTGAATTATTCATTGTGATGGTGTTCCTGAAGTAGATGTAGGATCCATTCTTGCACTGATTTTCTCTCGGGTTTTTTTGATCCAAGGGTAGAATGGCATCAGATAATACATTTTGTCTTAGTTTTGCTGTGTGCTTTGTCAGAGGTATGAAACCCTATTTTTAGGCTTTAAACAAAACATTGTTATTTGGAAGATTTTGGTCTCAGAAAGACTTTAAATTCTGTTTTCAAAAGCTTAATTAACTTGAAAAAGCAAGAAAATCAATATCATTCAATCCTGTTACAGAGTCACAGAACATTAGGGATTGGAAGGGACCTTGAAAGATCATCCACTTCAATCCCCCTGCCACAGCAGGATCACCTAGATCAAGTCACACAGGAACATGTCCAGGTGGGTTTTAAATGTCTCCAGAGAAGGAGACTCCACAATCCCACTGGGCAGCCTCTTCTAGTGCTCTGTCACCCTCACTGGGAAGAAGCTATTTCTCACCTGATGTGGAACCTCCTCTGTTCCAGCTTACATCCATTGCTCCTTGTCCTATCATTGGAAGCCACTGAGCAGAGCCTGGCTCTAGCCTCTTGACACCTACCCTTTCCATATTTACAAAATAAATGGGGTCACCCCTCAGTCTCATTTTTTCCAAGCTAAAGATGCCCAGCTCCCTCAGCCTTTCCTCATCAGGCCTTCAACACCGATTGTTTCAGATTGAGTAAATTATTGCCTGCATTTTTAGAACAGTTGAACCAAAAAAAAAATCAGCTCTCAGCACTTTTGAAATTTAAAACCGTGAGAAGGAAGAGGCGTCTGCCATTTCAAAGCCATTGCCATGGCTATATTGCTGCTGTAGAGGGACACGCATTCAGGATCAGCAGGGTAGGTAGAAGGTGTACATTTACATTTTGTTGAGTGAGCAGTGGACACTTTATGTGTTAAAGACTAATGTAGTGCCAGTTCAGAAATGAGAAGTGTTCTAAACCACGAAAAAACATTCTAGTTTTGGAAGCAGTTGCTCTGTTGGATGGTTAAGTGAAAATGGAACAAAGAAGCTGGTCAAACACTTGTCACAACAACAGATCAGGAGAAGACAACAGCAAACTTCAGTTTCCATGGCCGTTTCTATTGTCACAGAAATTACATTTACATTAATGCTTTTATTTAAAACAAACCCAGATTAGCCCTCCATCCCCGCCCAGTGTGGTCCCAATTGTATGTTATTATCTTAACAAATGCCAAGTTCTCAGAAAAACAGAAAATGCTAAAGCAAACAAATGAGAGCACATCTTCTCTCACTAGAATGCCCCAATCTGCCTAGTAATATCTGCTGGCTAAGCAGAATTAAAAATATTTCTGTAATTTCAAAAATGTTCTAATAATGACTTTTATTTTAAATGTATATGTAAAATAAAAGTACTAAAAACGTTCTAATACTGAATGTCCTCTCTGCAGAAATTCTATAGAAGGAAGGTAATTGACAGGCAAAACATTAATTATATTAATAATTTTGACTTTGAATTCACATAGTAGCAACCCAGTTTGACAACAGAAAATTTCTAATGAGCAAGTGGTATAATTTATAGCCATATAAACCAGATAAAATACATTTTGGCATTAGCTTTTGTTCCCTTTTCTATCCTTTCCTTCCCCTTTCTCTTTACTCACTGTCAACAATACTATTTGTCATTGATACCAATGAGAAAACAGCTTTAATAGATCAAGACATTTGAAATTCATTTGAATTTCACAAGCATTTTCACTAACAACGCGGTACAAGTACTGTCATGCTACATATTTTTATGGACTAAGTTCACCAGCTGATTTTAAACAAAATCTTCCCCTGTGTTGCAGTACTGTGCAGCTGGGTGTGTGACACAGTGGTGAGCCAGGACTGACTACATAATACGTCTCTTTGAAGCATCTGCCCCTTACTCCAATGAACAGCAGGTTTTACTTCCAGGAGCAATTTCTGTGGCAGAACTGCGCTCAGCATCACTGGCTACAAAGAAAGTCAGAAAAATGTCGCTTGTGCTGATTGGAAAGGGATATAATAAACCTTCAACTTCTCTTGGTAGAATTTTTATGCTTGTGAACTTCCACCTTGAAGAGAAGATGTTGCTTTTCAGTGGGTTTACAAACTCTGTTGTTGGCTTGTTTAATTAGAGGCTAGTAACTCCCATACATAAATGCATTACAATTGTCAGCTTGTATTTTTGTATTCCTAAAAAGTCAGGTGAGAAAGACCTGTTCCAGTGAGAAAGAGATGAATATTCAGGCAAAGTTATGCCTAATGGCATATTGGAGATCCTCTGATCACACCTCACAGATTAAACAATTCCCTTCAACAGATTGTGTGAAAAACAGTAGTGTTGAATGAACAACCTTCTCAGATATTTTGTCTGGCAATGCATGACTGACACTGTAAGTTTGCAGGCAGAATACACATCTGTGTGAACTCTGCTGAAAAGATCTAGAAGACCACTTGTTTACTGTAATCGATGATCTTAGACATGTCTGTGAAGTTAAGACAGATAGAGAAATTATATCTGAGGAGGAAAAATGGAAGGGGAAGGAGGGATATTTCTGTGGGTATAGATGTTAAGAGCAAGGCCAGAAAGCATAGAGGTCCTGACATCCATTGTACAGCCTTTGAACAAAATGTTCAATGAAGAATTCAGTATTTTATACTATGGAAAACTACCTGGTCCATAACGTTCTAGTTCTAGCTGCTTGTCCAATAATTATAATCTCTTTTGTGGGAAGACCCAATATATTCCTTAACAAATCACAGAATCACAGAATCGTTCAGGTTGAAAAAGACCCTTGAGATCATCATGTCCAACCATCAACCCTACTTTACAAGTTCACCCCTAAACCAGATACCCCAACACTACATCGAAATGACTTTTCAACACATCCGGGGATGGGGACTCAACCACCACTCTGGGCAGCCCATTCCAGTGCCTGACCACTCTGTCTGGGAAGAATTTCTTCCTGATGTCTAAACTAAACTACCCTGTTGGAGCTTGAAGCCTTTCCCTCTCATTCTGTCACTAACGACCTGTGGGAAGAGACCAGCACCAACATCTCTACAATGTCCTTTCACATAGTAGTAGAGAGCAATGAGGTATCCCCTAAGCCTCCTCTTCCTCAAACCACATAGCCCCAACTCTCTCAATCTCTCCTCGTAAGTTTGATTCTTCAGGTCCCTCATCAGCTTTGTTGCCCTCCTCTGCACTCGCTCCAGCACCTTGATGTCTCCCTTGTCCTGAGGTGCCCAAAACTGGACACAATACTCAAGGTTCAGCCTCAAATGTAATTGTGCTTCCATGTTCATTATTTTGATGAGAGTTTGAGATAACTATGGCTGGTAGTAGCTAGTGAAGAAAATCTTGTGTCTTCTAGGGGTTGTAAAATATTCTGAAATATACAGTAACTTCTGTGCTGTTCTCTCAGTTCCATGCTGACGTGTATTAGTCCTAAGTATGTTCTGTACGAGCACCATTCAACGACACTGAGATGAACAGAATAGAGATACCTTAGCACAAGCCCTGCTGTATTGTAATAAAGTGTTAAAAAACATGTTCATTTTTTATTGTTTCATTTCTGGGATTACGTCTGCCCAAGGCAAGAGAGAATTGAGTTTGTATTTCTCTGGCGTGCAAAAACATTTATTCAGAATATATGCAAATCAACCAAACGTTCTCGTAAACAGTAGCATTGTGCTGATAGTTAATGACAGTAAGAGCTGATAATGATAAAAACAACCTCCATGCCTAATTAATAGGCTGTAACACTTTCAAGAGAACTGAGTGTCTTCAACAAATTACTCTTAACTCTTACAAAACTGTTTCCCGAGCTTGAGAAGAGGTGTGTGTATTTTTCATGAGTCAGGAAAGAGTGCTTAGAAAACAGAAACTGACATGGAAAATAAGGAGGTGATTAGTGGGAGCCAGCACGGCTTCATTAAAGGCAAATTGTGCCTGACAAATTTAGTAGCCTTCTGCGATGGGGTTAACCACCAGCGCATAAGAAAGAGCCGCTGACATGTACCTGGCAAAATATTCGACACTGTCCTACATGAGATCCTTGTCTCCAAAACAGCAAATGAATTTGACATGATGGATGACTCGGTGGAAAGAATGAGCTGGATGGTTGCATTCAAAAAATTGCGATCAGTGGCTCAATATCCAAGCTGAAACCAGTGACAATCGTTCCTCAGTGGTCACTATTGTGACTGATGATCTTTAACATCTTTGTTGGTGACAAGGACTGTGGGACTGAGAGCACCCTCAACAACTTGGCCACTGACAAAATATGGCCAAATTTTCCACTGTGTGGTTGACTTGCTGAAAGGAAGAGCTGCCATGCAGAACAACCTTAAGAAGCTTGAGAGGTGAGACCATGCAAGGCTCTCATGAAGTTCAAGAAGGCCAAGTGCAAGGTCCTACACCTGGGTCACAGCTATCCCAAGTACAAATGCAGGCTGGGCATTGAGTGGATTTAAAGAAGTCATTGTATGCTGCTGTGTGTTCCCCTTACATGAGCCACAGCATGGAATAGAGAACTCCAAAGCTGCTGAGAGCTGAAATAGCTTCTGCTCCATCAACTGATATAAGGTCTTGCCTCTCATTTTAATTTAGGGAAGGTGAGTGAGCTGACGAGGTTTTAACATACTGAATGATAATTAGCAAGGGATGATTCTCAAAAGATTTGGAGCTTCATTGTGTGGAACTTATCAGAGCCTACTTAGTTGTGGTATCTCAACCAAAAAAAACCCAGGAGAAAAATAATCTGAAAAGATTTCCTGTGATTCCTAGTTCACCTAGATTGAAAATATCACACAACCCCCCTACTTTTCTGACTTCTCTCAAAACACTGCAAGGAAGATTATTGATAGTAGTCATTAAAAGGGACAGGTGTTTTTCCTGGCTGTTGTAACAGCTGGCTGCATAACTCAATCCGATTAGTATGTAAGGATTCACATATGGGTGGGTATTTTATGGATGGCTGGAACAAGAGACAACATTTAACAAATGACCTAAAATAGGTCTCAGGGTGTTGCTGTTTTTAGCCTTGAGAAACCTGAGGGTTCTACAAGCTTATCTGGATTTGGGGGTTTACTTTCTGATGCATGATTTTGTTTAATGTCTGTCTCTATAAGTAGGTGTTTAGAATTTTGTGTGGCCTTCAAATCTGTGCTAACAATCCCCCATCTTTTTCTAATCAAAAATAATATAACAGTTTAAAACTGTGACTCCCCAATACCCCAAAGAAACCAGCAACACCACCTTCATGGCAATCAGCCAGTGATTAAGTATTTATTTTAACAAATGACCAAAATTAATTCCATAAGAGTAATGCACAATCGTATATAGGATGCCCAATGGAAAGGCTTGTGAAATTATTGCAGAGACTTCTGTTTCCTGAATGAGTAGCATGAAAGGTATTTCAGTGAGTAAGAATAGAGGACTGAGTCAGTATGTTTTAACTATTGAGTGCTTCTATGAAAGAGCAGCAAAGAAAAGCTCTCGAAACAGGGTTTTCTAAATATCAGAAACTTGTACTACATCTACTTCTATTATGATGCCCTTAAAATTTCCCACAGATATTTGCTTCCACATCACAATTGCTCTCTGACTACTTACCTTCAAAGGAGGAAATGAGTTTATTTTCCCTTCCTTGGCTTTGCACACATCGACCTTTGAAACTTGTTTTAACCTTTGAAACTTCTGCACTCCCGGGGTCTGAGGCTTGCAGATTTCTGAGCCTTTCAGCTAGGATGCTCTAAACACACTTGACAAAGTGACGTGTACTACATGTGGGGAAGCATAAGTTACACTTACACCCCTGAGAGTGAAGAGCAGCTGCTGAAGGCAAATACTTGTATGCAACCTGAGCTGCTTCTCATGTAAGGACCTCTCCAAGCGAAGTGTGGGGCTTGGCTAAGCACTTTCAGTACAAATTCAGCCTTGTTGTTTTTTTACATTTGGCTGGATTTATTTCTCCACAATAAACTGCTTGATTATAAATGGTAGCCTTTAACTGTGGCACTTAGCACAGGCAAGACTGTCCTCATATCACAGTACAAGATAGCAACTGCTGCATCTCGCCAGTGTGGCATCTCTATGAGCCATGAAAAGCAGACAAATTCTGCATTTAACCTCAAGGACACTCAACACCTTAAAGCATTAACCCAGCACAGACACGAACACTGGCTGGTTCATTAGCTGTCCGAACCTTCATTAGCTCATATCTCATATCTCATATCTCTCAGTGTTTTAGATCACATTGTATCAAGACAGATATAAATTTATTATTATTAAATAATAAATTGTTGTCTCAAATGAGATTTTAACTTATTTTGAACTATAAAAGAAACAATTTAAAAAGCAGGTTAACAGTCACCTGAAGCAAGATCACTTTGGACTGTGTAAGAATTAAATGAAAATGAGGGATGGGTTTTCCTAGTGATAATAGAATGTCCAGCATAAGATGGGATAGGACAAAGTGTAGTCTGAGAAGGATCCACAACTGGATGATTGCCTTCCCCAAACCATAAGGACTGGATGGTTCTTACTGTGCCAGCATGAAAACAGATTTGCAAAGACGAGAGTAGAGGGGTGGCCATTGCTTTATCTAACACCCCTGTGTCCTGTGAGATGAGTAAATAAAGAGAAGGAAGCAGCAAACTTTTCAGTTTACACCCTCAAGATCGTTTTACACAGACAGATGTTAACCAAAAGAGCAGACCAAATGCTGAACACGCCAAACTTTGCTCAGTGCACCTCCAAGCTACTCCTCACTGCTCACTGTATCTTCCAGATTCACCTGAGCCTGTGAGAGAATCCGGGGTGTGGTAACAAAGAATTCACGGTCACTTATAGCATCATAAAAATGGGTGTTCCCATCACACCTGCAAGTTTAGACTTCAAATGTAAGGCTGAAGTACCCAATATTTATAATTATATGTTAATTTATATAAAACTATACTCTGGAGCACAATGAAAAACATAAATGAAATTGAAGACAGTTTCATAACATTCAAGTTCAATATCCTTGCATTCCAGATCACGTTAAAGCAAAGCTGCATTGCTTTTGTAATTGATAATGGTTTTCATTATTTTTAAAGTGTTCATCACAGCAAGAGGGATCATCTATGGATTACAAAGGCTAGAAAACCTCAAATAATATGAAAACTTCTTTATTTTGAATATGATGTTTACATTTTAATTTTAAAATTTATTAAAATTTCCTCTTTCAGAAAAGGTTAAGGTGATTTTTTTTTATTTTGAAAAAGCTATCATGCAAAACAGAAAAAAAATATAATTAAAAGAAGCTTCCTAAAGCTTTCTGCTTACCTGCGTGTTTAATATTAGAGAGGAATTGATAAGTGTGTGATACTGACAGCTGAATAGGAAAGTTTTAATAATATATTCATTAAAATACTGAGCAAAACAGGGTAAACAACCAGTTTGTTGACCTTGGTAAAGTGTACACAGATTTATCACAGTAAAAATATAGTAACATAAGCATATTTACTAAAATTACTGGAATCCTGAGCCATATTTACTGCAGAGTACCTTCAATTTCATATTGCAGACGGTTAGTTACAGTCATAGATGGCTGAGTTGCCAGTTAAGAACAGAATCAAAAAATCCAATATTCACTGAGATGAATATCCCATAATTTGTCTTCCTTAAAGTATTTCACAAAGCCCTGTGGTACTACTGTACAATATGTAAATAAGATTAATATAGGACCATGGTCTCCAGGACTTTTAGTACACTAGTTCCCTGCAGTATTCAAGTCCATAGAACCTGATTTTTAATATCCTCATGAACAATGAAGGAAATACATGTTGCATGCAAAAATAGCTGAACCTTTTGGAAGGACAACCAACCAGATGCTTTCATTTCTAGGTTGGCAACCATGGGGATGCCAGAAAAGTGAAGTGTTAGTCCTGGGACTTTACACCTAGGATTTTCAGTAATAAATGTTGCTGTGCTAGCAGCACATATATGAGTTTTAAAACATTTCTGGCATCGAAAAGCCGCACTGACTTTCTAGTTTAGGATATATTTTGCTTATTTACAGGTAGAACTGCCTGTGGTGGTGGATTGGTTTGAGAACACCTCTTTAAAACCAGCATTTTATAACTTGCCTTATGGAATAACTTTGTTTGAGAGGGATTTACTTCTGTCCTCTTGGGCTGATACACTTCACAGAGACCCAGTTTAGCTTTGGCTCTCTGGTACCCCCCAGAAATGGTGTGTAAAGCAACTCTCAAGGTTCCCTCATGAATGCAAGAGCAAGGAGAGAAACAACCTATTTCTCTTTCTAAGTCAGTATGCCAAACAGATGTATGATTTAGATAGTTTCTGTACTATGTTCTTCTTTATAAGCAGCACAGAAATCTGTCTCAAAGTTCACTTCCACTGAAGCAAAGCAATAGCACAATCAGACTTTTGTGAAGAATGGAAGTGTGAGACTTTGCCTCAATGGATTAGAACTGTCACTGAAAGAGCAAGCGAACCATGTTCTAATGCATGTCCAAACTCATAGGTGTAGGACACCAGTTAGGTTGTCAACATGTCCTTGTCTTTCTTTAAATTTTATTACAGTTGGAATAAAGAACAAAAAACAAATTAGCACAAATTTGAGAAATTAATAACAGTAATTCTATGAGATAGGACAAATAACTGTTTTCATACAGATTGTACAAAATGAATTCTAAGATGTTTATCTCAATGATTCTTGCATGCTTTCAACATCAAATCAAAACAACAAAGCCAGGAATCTGTTGGAAGTCAGCAAACATGATTTTGACAATTTTGAAGAATTTTGTTCTAGCAGATGCTGCACGAAGCCTTTTGTAGTCCTCAAATGAGAATTACTGTTTTAGTAAAGCCAACATTAGTCCTTGTCACTTCCTTAGTGAATGATAAATGTCAATGTGAATAAATGTAGAAGAGTTAGTTTCCATGGATTGAAATATCACCCTTTTCATTACGATAACTTCCTTTCTCAGTGCAAGATTAAGACAGAAAATTAAGAGAAAATTGTGCTGACTACAACTTCTGTCCTATTTGTGTTGTGTGCATAATGTACACACAGAATCACAGCCCTGTTGTCACTTGTGGTTGAAAGGATTGAGCCTGCAGCAACTGAAGGAATTTGTTGTTGTGCCAGTTCCATGTTGTGTAAATTATTATGTTTCTTTAATGGAATTAATAGGTGATGAGAGCCTGAGGGTTGGTTGTTTGACTTGTATTTTTAAGTCTAGTGTTCTAAGAAACAGAAGTTTCTGCTACCTCCTGTTTTAAATGGAGCAAGATGTGTTGATTGTCACAGGATTTACAACAGAACTAGTTTGACTGTTTGTCACATACAAAACAGTGGGTAAAGTGAGTTCTATGAATCAAAATGAGTTAACACCTTTAGGAGACTTCAGCACTGATGGCAATTTTCTAGTAGAGCCATTGCCATTAGGTGAGACTACTGGCAGTAATGATCCTTCTAGCATGAAGTTTTATGGGAATATTATTCTCATCTTTGTTGTTGAGAGCTTGTCTCCATCAGGGACTTTGTGTCGTTTGGGAATGTGAAGAGATGACATTTCAGGCAGAGATTGCTTTGTAAGCTGAAGCTCAGAACTCATAAACCAGGAGAATCAGTGGAGACTTCTACTGTCCTGAACACTGTCTACACCATATACCTGGGGGTCATGCACTTGGGGTGACCTTCTTCCCACAGGACTATCTTTGTCACCTCCTTTCAAAGATTAATTTTGTTAAGCAATAAATTCAGAGAGGTTTACACATGTACAGTAGTGCTCCCAGCCTTTTAGGATTGCAGCCTATAAATGCATGTGATTCTTGTATTATTTATTTGTAATTTTACAGTGAAAATATTTGCAACTACCACAGAAGACAGAGATTTTTCTGCACTCTTCCGTACTAAATTGAGAAGTTCAGTTGACCTTGAAAAGTTGTAGCTTCTCTTCTGTGTATTTGGGATAACACTGAGTTCTTAGGAAAAGATGGTAATGTCAGAAATTACAGCCTCATAAAGCCTTTAATTCTCATCATAAAAGTAATATATAAAGTAGAGAACTGTGAGGGTGTCTCACATATTGCACTGTCAGGTTTAGGAGCACTACAATAAAATTTACAATGCCTTTGCATTTGATAGTGAGTAAGAAAGAAAGAAAATGTAGCTTTAAAATTGCCATGTTATAAACAAGTGAGATTTTTCAGCAAGTGAAGGAAAGGAAGCTAGAAGCTCACAAGGCTGGGCTTTCAGGCTTTTAGCACATCTAAAAGATTCTTGCTAAGAATCTCAGGTGTTCAGTCCAGGTGAAGTTTTTAAATACAGAATGGGCTAAAATGTTAAAATTCAGCTTATGGGCCAAATGCTTTTCTCAGGGTGTTTGTGAATGTAGATGACACAAATAAAATTAGGAGATTCTGAGAGCACAATCAGAGAGAACATCAAAAGTCATCTGGTCAGGAGGCAACGGATGAAATCCCAGCCATGATGTGGCCAAGGGGAGTTTTTCTGCTGATACTAATGAAGGCAAGATTCCATGCAGGTTCCCTAGGAAAAATCCATCACCTGCCTACCAGGTAGTAGCAGTCGTGTTCCTCTCTATGTCCAGTGCACAGCAAACATTAGTTCATTGTAACTCCTATATGTGGGGCTTGGTTTTCTAGCTTGGATTTTACTTCTGCTTCAACGTGGTGGCTGAAATGACAGCTGCTGCAAAATCACAAGCAAGTCATATATGACACAATAAGCAGGTCTGAAACTATCCGTTTTTCATCTCAAAGACTAGAACACAGCAGTTGTTAGCTTCATGATTTTCTTAGAAGCCTTAATGAAGACGCTGTGTGTGCCAGATGCCGTATACAAATCTATGAACAGGAGCAGACTAGAATATGAGCGAGCGGACAGAAGTACAGTCAACATGAAAAATAAAGAGGTCAAGATGTACACAGAAGTGTCTGAGGAATAAATGAGGACAAATTTTCTCTCCTCCTTAGTCCCTCATCTCTAACTCAATGGAGGGCCAGGCATAGTCTTGTCACACATTGCAAAGCGTGCTGGCCACCGGAATTTGCCTGAGTTAGGCATCTTGAGGAAGCCCTTTTTATTCTGACCTAGCTAGTAGTAGACTGTTGTTACATGACTTTGCTCTTGGATTCGGTGTATAGATCTAAATATATAAACAGAAGCCACACACTGTCTTTAGAGTGAAAACACTGAAAGACTGCGGCACATGAGAGGTTTTGAGAGCCATCGTTCATAGCTCATTTGCAAAACTGTACCTCACAGAAACAGCTTTGCTTTTTTCTTCAGAGATTCACAGAGCTCTGCTAAGTATTTTTATACATGGTTAATCTTTCATACATCATTATGTGGGCAAAAAGCAAGTCTATCAAAAATTTAAGACAACCAGTTGTTGCTCTGGAAGGCAGCAGATGTTGAATATTTCACAGATGCCTTCCTCCCATTTGTCTGGTTTCACCACTTATGTGGGGATAACTGAAACACATTTTCTAGGCCTCCACAGTGCACTTGATCAGCACTCTGGTGGAAGATGAGCTTCACTGTAATGGTGTCCAACAGGTGGGAAAGGGCAGAATGGGGCTTTCACTGGAGTGTTTTATGGTTGACTGCTAATTGCATTCTGCTGCTCCCAATGCTCGCACGGGAATCTCATGCATTTGTCATCTCTACAACACAAAGTAAGAGCTGGGAGAACTACTATCTGAAGTAAACTACCCTCTTCCTTCTTCACAGCCTGACAAGTAGTTCACTCATGTTGAGACGGATGAGTTCCCAAAGCCAGCAGGCAGCTATCAAACTATGGTAGAGCTTGTATCCTCTTTCTGAACTCGCACCAGTGATACTTTTCTCTCTCTTTTATATTTATTAATTTTTTACAGGCAAAATAGTTAATTACTTCCATTTCCATTTATTATAAGGGATTTTTTAAATGAGGGCTAGAATATCAATAATTTCAGTCCTCATTTTACCTCTAGTGTACTTGAAATGGCTTATAGAAGGGATTTAATCATGAACTTACGCCTTTCCCTGTGAATTACTGGTACGCTACTTAGTTAAAGTTCTTAAGCTTTTAAAGTAATTGAAATGTTGGGCTGAATCTTGGGAAGAATTAACTACAGATATTTTTAGAAAGTAAATTAAAGCTTTTCTACTTTTCAGTAGACTAGCCTTCTAAATATCCATTAAGGTTTGCATGCGGTGTCATTTTTAGAGAGTTCAGGGCAGTGTCAGCCTCTTGGATCTCCTTCAAAATTTAATTTCAAGTGCAACGTGTGAACAAAAACCCCAAATGTGTCCATAAATTAGGTGACAATATTCTGCCATATAATTAAGTTTTACTTAAACAGATGCAGAACTTTATTGAGTAAGTGTGATGGATCAGACAGCATCTCAGGCAAGCACATTTTATGTCACGTATTGTTCCTAGGTTGATATTCAAGTCTGGTAATATATTTGGATTATGTCGAGTACAAAAATTAACACCTGACAACCCAAAACATGTATTATAAGCCTCTCTTTCTCTCACCACCTCCAACAAATCATGGCAAAGACTCTCTAGGAAAACTTTCTTAATAATTTTAAATAATCCTAATAATTCAGCTATAAACACTGAAGTGCTCATATATCAGCTAACTGTTTCTACAAAACTAATAGAATACACATGAACTCAGAAGTTATTCCCAGCTAAACCTGGATGGACTGCAATGAGCAGGAGCTGTTGTAAAATAGCTGCTTCAGAGATTTCAGTGCTCAAAGCTTTACCAAACTTAAAAGCTCATCCTGCAAGTAGAATTCTTCAAAAATAAGGTTTTTTATCATAGTAACTTCCTGTGAAAAGGTCAGAAAATTAAGGATAATGCCATGTAAAGACAACACATTTTACACTACTGTTATGTCATTGACAAACTTTTTCAGTGAAAGAGATCTAAAGTTAATAACATTTTAATTTAGAGTTGGTTTGCAGCAAAAAGGCTAGAAAGACAGCTTGATGTTTAATGAATTCTTACTCTTCTTAAGCCCTGCTGAATGAATTTGTTAATATAGCTGCTGAATGGTAAAGTTGTCTGCAAAGAAAGGGAAAACAACTTTCCCCATATTTGAGTAAGAAACATGACTGTTTTTTGTAGCAAACATCTAGTGTGGATATCAGAAGTACTAACAAACTCCCTTTACTTCACTAAAATTGTCAGTTTCACACACTTTTGAGGATGCTTGTGGTATCCCCACCGTGTACAGGTTGAGTGTAAAGAGGGTGTAACTGAACCAAGATGAAGACCCTCCTACAGTGTCCAAGTTTTGTCCCGTCGATGCTGTTTGTCCCATTGATGCCATCCCACTTGATGCCATTTCTTCCTGGTGGTTCTAGTGATGAACACAAGAATCACAGAAAAACCACACAGCATTTCTTGTCTCTTTGCTGTAAAACCAGTTTTATTTCTCTTCCTCTTTAGCCATCTATCTGAATTTCACACTGTCAAGATTATTATGAGACAATATCCCTGTCAGCTCTGCCCCTTTGAACTCCTTTTTAGAGCTGAATTCAAACTAAGAGAGAGCAAAAATGTTTCCAGTCATCCTGGATGACAATGTACTGCCATAGTGGGAAGTTTGATCTAAAATGGGACTTACTAGCTGAAAAGAGAGTGTAGGCAATGAATTATTCACAATTTCTAGTCAACAAACTTCTATACCGTGTTCTATCCCAGGATAGATGGTTCAGGCTCAAGTACTATATTTGTCAACAGTAAACTAAACATGCTTCCCAAATCCCACACTAACAGCGCTGAACTGCTTGTATATTGTTGTGGCTGTCATTTAAAGCAGCTAAAACATGGAAATTCAGAGCAGCGCTGTCCCTGTATTCTTGACTCATCCCCTTGTGTTTTCAGTTTTCATGAAGTCAGAAAACCTGCAAAGCTGCAAGAATTACTGGGGCTGCAACAACATCCAGGCACAGGGGAATCTGTTAAGAACTGCATCAGTGATGAAACATTAACTCTGCATTTTCTTTTTTTTTTTTCTGCTTAATTTATAATATTTTCTGCAGTCTTTTATTCCAACAAAACCATCTGAGAAATGCAAATCCCACAGCTATTGACTGGAGGTTGTAAAGAAAGGACTCTATCACCCTGATGTGAATCTTCAGGTGACACCATTAAAATGAAACCAAGAAGAACTGATCTCAGTATTACAGCTCTGTGCACTGATCTTGTGCTTTTCTCTCATTTCATCAGGGTTTGTATAAAGAAAATATTTGCAAATAAAAGACTAAAGAAGAGAATAACTTCTCAAATGACCTTAAAAATTTTATCCTCAAGCGATAGGGTAGTATTTAGATGTAGGTTTGGGGCAGTTTGGCAATAGCAAGGTAAGCACTATTCCACTATGTTTGATAAGGTCTGGCTTAAACTGGATCAGATTTGGCTCATTGGTTCACTCTTCAAAATTGCAAACTGAAAAACATTGACTCCTTCAAGTAAGTTACTACTCTGTCACCTAAATCAGGTAGCTTTTGAGCCCAGCCATCCCAGATTTGTCTTCTTGCTGTTAATAAAGTGTCACAGCCAGATGCAAAGTAAGATCAAAGTGTCCTCTTATAAAAATGGACTTAAGACACTGTTGGTGCCTACATTTGGCTGTACTCATATTTCTATTCTTCTTTCGAAACACTGTTCCCTATTAAATACTTTATACAGAATCGAGTTCTCTACTTCATATCTTAATTTGTGTTTTCTCTCTGCCTCAAGTTATTTTTGTTTTACAAAAATGTATAGATGGATTTATTTTTGGAGCCAAGACTTACCACACAAATCAGTACTTAGCAGATATATTTATCTCAGGTGCTTTGGTTGTTACGGGGGAAAAAGTCCCATGTATTGAAATAAAGTCCCAGTGTAATGTCTTACGTTGTTGTGGTGTCAATCACATTTCATTTTCTGTGATGTGAATTGTTGAAGCTGGAGACAACCCTGACCTTTTTCTTGTGCAGTGGAAGCTGATATGCTTTATCATCTCCAGGAGGGGCTTTTTACACTGTCAGCAGCTGTTAGTAATGACTCTGTTTCCACTTCTTTTTCTCAAATGGTTTCTGTTCTATAGATCATAGAATCACAGAGTTGAAAGACAGCTTCCAAGATCATCTCGTCTAACCTCTTCTGTAACGAGCAAAAACATCTCCAGGGACTCTTTCTCCTACAGCCCTGTCGAACCTGACCTAGTATCCTTCCTTTTAGTTTAACCCATCACCCCTTGTCCTGTCACAACACGCCCTGATAAAATGTCCAACCATACCTTCACTGTAGACCCCTTTAAGTACTGAAGATTACGATAAAGAGCCTTCTTCTTCCCCAGACTGACCAACCCAAATTATCTCAGCCTGGCATCACAGCAGAAGTGCTTCATCTCTCTGATAATTTTATACCCCTTCTCTGGACCCATTCCAACAGGTCCATATCCTTCTTGTGCTGAGAACTCCATTGCTAGAAACAGTACTCCAGGTGGGGTCTTACCAATTGGAGCAGAGTGACAGGATCACCTCTCTCAATCTGCTGGTCACATTACTTTTGATTACGTTCAGGATATGGTTAGCAATGATGACTTTACTACTTGAGAAATTATATCTGAGTTTTGAAAATACTTACTTCTAGATGTTGAAATTAGTCTCAATTCCACTGATCTCATATTTCTCATAGTCTTTCTGAAGCACCCCCACATTGCATTACTGTAAAAATATCCATAAAGAATAAAATATTCAGATATGTGTTAATCTCAATAAATTGATTTTAAATTAATTGATGTGAAATGTGAAAAATATCCATGCCTATCTATTCATAACTAATGAAGTCAGATTTCCAATAATTAGGATGTGATTATTAGGAAATGCCAGAGTTGACTCTGATTTATCTCTATGTATGCGTTACTCTAATTATAGTAAGATTGTACTTGATAAAAATATTGTATAAATATCAGTCTATCTTTCATGTGCTGGTACCCCATGTCAGCAAACATAGAGGCAGCAGTTACAGAGCAGATGGCCTGACTAGGAAAGTGTTGTTTACACACATTCATGTGGTTTCATTGTGTGCTGGGAGTGTGCAAACCTGGTTCACATGCCTGTAGGCAACAGCTTTCCATTTCTGCATGATTTTTCAGTAGTTGGTTTGCACTGATGGTACCAGTTTTGGGACTGAAACCATTATCAACATGATTGATCCCCCTGCGGTATGAATAAAAATTAGTTTCCCTTGGCAAACTTCTCTCTAAGGTTGAGAAAGAAGCTTTTATTAATCAAAGCAAATATCTGTCCTTGGCTTATACGGTATGCTTGTTAAGAAATTAAGTCAAAATTTAGATGACACAGTGGTCTTCTCTTTCAGTGCTTATCATAACATCACAGAATCACAAAAACGTTGAGACTGGAAGACTCCTTTGGAGCCTGTCCAACGTTTCTTCTGGGATTCTTACACGTAGATTTCTGAAGAGGACAGATCCTGCTCTCCTGAAGTCAACAGCTGTATTCCGAGTTTTATCTTGCTCATCCTCTCAGGATTCTGAACAACACCATGTCGTCATCACTGCAGCAAGATTCCCCCTGATGTGAATGTCTCTAATGAGTTTTACTTTGTGATAATGTGGTGCAGCAGAGCATCCCCCTTGTTTGTTCCTTGGTCACTTCTGTCAGGAAGCTGTCACACAGAATCACAGAACATTAGGGATTGGAAGGGACTTCAAAAGATCATCTAGTCCAATCCCCCTATCACAGCAGGATCCCCTAGATCCAGTCATACAAGAACATATCCAGGTGGGTTTTAAACATCTCCAGAGAGAGGGGACTCCACTACCTCCCGGGGCAGACTGTGCTCTGTCACCCTCACTGGGAAGAAGTTCCTTCTCATATTTATGCAGAACCTCCTATGTTCCAGCTTACAACCACTGCCCCCCGTCCTGTCATTGGATGCCACTGAGCAGAGCCTGAGCAGGCTCCATCCTCCTGACACTCACCCTTAACATATTTATAAACTCAGGTCACCCCTCAGTCTCCTTTTTTCCAAGCTAAACAGACCCAACACCCTCAGCCTTTCCTCATCAGAGGGATGCTGTCCTCGTAAAGGATGCTCTAGAAACCTCTTGGATGTGTTGTCCTTGTAGTATACGTAGGAATATTAGCCTTCTCCTGTGGTCCCTGGTGCCTGTGAATGTGACTTTCATTCCAGCAGTTTAAACAAAGCCTCATCTACTACTTCTTCTGAATCAAGCAGTGTAAGGAGAAGCACATCACAGCATCACCATGCTGTTTTGCCTGCTAATTTTGATCTGCAAACTTCTAACCAACTCCTTTACTTTCATGTCTAGATTCACACATGCTGTAACTTACAGGGATAGAAACATTCCTTAATAACTTCTTGCTTTACTTAATGACTTTATGCTTTCCTTCATAACTTCTTCAGTCTGTAAACATTCCTGCTATGAAATTGGATGTGAGCAGAAACATCTCTTCTTCAATTGCTGGGTCATTCATCAGGATGAGGACAGTACCATTTCAAAAAGCAAAGAATCTCACTAGCCATCAGTCATATTAGAGGCTCCTTGACTGCTGTCTGCAGTAGTATTACATCTTCTGTTTGATATGCATTAACATTTGGAAGAGAAGTGATTGTTTTAACTACCTTGTAGTCTGTGTCTCTGTGAGACAGGGTTTAATAGATCCTACTGCTTACGTTTGTTTGCACTTCACCTTGTTCCTATTTTATCATTCAAATAGAGTTATTTCTTCTGCCTGCAATTGTGAGCTTTAATTAATTGGCATGAGATTGGTTTTGCAAGACCTGTAAGATATTTTATCAGTAGCTTGTTTGCACTTTGTGCATCCAATTAGAGTACCCAGATTTTAGGTAACCGTAATTAGCACTATATACTAATGATAAGATTGTGAGTTAAAAGGAAATGCACAACTGCATTCTAAAACTACGTGATTAATTAGAGATTTTAAAATTAAGTTCAATTTACATTTTGGCAAAACAAGACACAGTGTAATATCTTTGTGTCAAGGGAATACTTGTTATTAGCAATTAACAACAATTAAATGTGCCTTACTTGCAGGCTTCAATACAAGAACGAAAATGAGGCACAATGATAAACAATTTCATGTCCTAACAAGGACAATAGTTTCTTGTAGATGAAAAAATCTTGTAGATGGCTGGGCTAGGGACAGGTGGCATTCTTTTGTTTTCTAATCACAGAATCACAGAACATTAGTGATTGGAAGGGACCTCAAAAGATCATCTACTCCAATTCCCCCCCTTAACACAGCAGTATTCCTTAGATCAAGTCGCACAGGAACATAGCCAGGTAGGTTTTAAATGTCTCCAGAGAAGGAGACTCCACAAACCCCCTGGGCAGCCCATTTCAGTGCTTTGTCACTCTCCATGGGAAGAAGTTCCTTGTCATATTTATGTGGAACCTCCTATGTTCCAGCTTATACTTGTTGCCCCTTGTCCTATCATTGGATGCCCCTGAGAAGAATCACAGAATCACTCTGGTTGGAAAAGACCCCTGGGATCATTGAATCCGACCATCTACCCTACCTTACGAGCTCATCCCTAAACCTCAACACTTAATCCAAACAATCTTTAAACACATCCAGGGATGGTGAATCAACCACCTCCCTGGGAAGCCCATTCCAGTGCTTGATCACCCTTTCTGTGGAAACATTCTTCCTAATATCTAGTCTAAACCTAGCCTGTTGTAACTTGAACCCATTGCCTCTTGTTCTATGAGTAATTTCTTGTAAGAAGAGACCAGCACCAACCGCTCCACAATGTCCTTTCAGGTAGCCCCAGCTCTTTCAGTCTTTCTTCATAAAGTTTATTCTCTAGGCCCTTCACCAGCTTAGTTGCCCTCCTCTGCACTCACTCCAGCACCTCCAGATATTGATAATTCCTTTAGCCTTAGCTTAGACTGACGCAGGGATCATCTAGGGTAACACCTAGACAGGAATGAGGTGAATGGCTTTCCAGTGACAGAATTGAAATAAACAAGATTTAGTGCTACCACTATTTAACAGGCTCTTTCTCTCAACTAGGAAGAGGCTGGGATGTAAGTGGGAGAAGGAATTAGAAAGGAAAAAACCCTGAAAAGATGAGAAAGATAAAGTAATGATATAGACATCCCGGTCATCAGTCAAACTGTCTCAGTCTAATCCAGGGATCTGTAAGTATCGCCTGAGGCTGGCAGTCGTCTAATTCTTTGCTTTCACTATCTACATTGATTTGTTGGTGCTACTTATTGACTGCTTGATGTCATTGTACCTTTACATCAACCAACTAAGACTTTGTAGTTTTGTTATGAATAACTGTGTCTTCTCTCTCCTCACAATCATTATTCAGCTGTATCTCCCGTTGTGGCTGAAAGAAAAGAAACTTCAGAGGTAGGATAGAGCAGGGTTAGCAGAGTGAAGGGATGTTTAATGCAAATGTGAGCCTAAAGTGGTTAGAGGAAGGGAAAGGGTCTAAAAGAAGCGGAAAGCTCAGGCTGCTAAAGTTTCTCAGTAGAATAAAAAAGGACAGCCCGAGAGGAGACAAAAATTTACTTTTATGAAAACTAAAGGAAAGGAAAAAAATTTAAAAGTGTAGAAATAAGGAATACTGAGAAGACGGGAAAAAGCCATCAGGATGAAGCAGGAGAATCAGGACTACGTGAATTATTAAAAAAAATAAATTGCATTTAAGATAAATTGAAGAAAAGCAAACAATTTTTTGCTTTTTGAAGACTCAAAGTGTACCTGTATGCCATACAAGATTTTGATAATTACATGATCAGAATATGAAGAGGAACCATGAAGTAGCTTATACCACCACTGTTCAAGTAGTTTTCCATTTGCATTTTGGAAATCTCATTCTAAATGCCAATGTCAATAGGCTATGGGTATCTTAGGGCTTTTCTCAGAATTAATGCTTATTGAAAAGTTCATCCAAAATAAGGTCATGGCTTAAAAAAAACAGCAAAAAATAAATCTTGTAAAAGGTTTTCAAAAGCTGAACCTGGAAAAGGAAAAAAATCTTCTCAGAACCATTTCACCTTGACCTACATTACTTTGGAAGTATTTTTGGGTTTGTGAAGGAGCCTGTATGGAAAAAAAAGAGCTAGAAAGAGGAGAAGAAAAGAAAAACCCGTGGTAACCTTCAGAAGACATTCAGCAGAACCTGGCAGAGTTTTGATTGAAGAAAGATTGATTTTCTAAAGTTTGAGTGGTCAGACATGCACTGAATTTGCTGAGATTCATTGCTATATCCTAGAAAGTCTTTTCAGCCCTTCTATCCTAATGAGCTTATTAGTAAGAGGCTGAAAGGATCACAGCTTGTCAATCAAGCAACATTGTCAATCACGCACTGTTAGCAACTCTGCTGTGATTTATATACCATGCTTACAGAAGAGAGGAGATGGGCCTCATTGTGTCCTATGACCAGTGTGGTGGCACAAAATAAAATGTACAGTGCTACAGTGCTGTGCTTAAAGGGTGGGAAGGTGTAAGTTCTGGATGAGGAAGTCATAGAAAATGAGATAGAATGGTACCTTTCCTCTCTTGTTTCCTCCAGGGATAATTATATTGGATAGAAGAAATTGAATTACCTGCAGCAGGAATAGTTATAGTCAAAAAATATGCTGTTAGATGTGTCTGAAATGTGTGTAGGGGGAGGAGGGCTGTGGAATTGGGGGGGGAAAGCTCAAAACTCAGCTGGGATGCTGTTTGCAACAGGCATTTTCTAACTTCCTTGCTCTCAGTGCATCTAGACAAGAAGTTTATATCCAGCTGAGACTTTTTTTCCCCTATCTTTGCTTTATTTTATGTGTAGCAGCAGGAACTATTGATAACTTCACTTACAGAAGATATAATTTAGGGGAAATAAGTTAGGATAATTTGGTTATTACTGAAAGATTTTCCAATTGTTAAAAGAGCAGGGTGATTGTAGCATAATGCTTCTCAGTGAGGTTTGTATCGAAAGGGAATGAAAGTGAGGCTTGAGAAAATTGCATGTAAATTAGCGAATAATAAGCATTAGGTCCGAGTTGAGCTGAGCTAAGCTTAGCTGATCTCAGAGCTATATACACAGGTAACTACCACCTTACTTATTGGTATCGGATAACCTTAAGAGAGTCCTTGGGGGCATGAATCTATATTGGATTAAAACAGCCCTTCCTTGCACCTCCTGGCAGATGTTGCTCTCTGTTCTATTGAGAAATAACTCATCTCTGTCCAAATCTTTCTTTGGGGTGACTTAATGTCTCTGTCAAGACTCCCTGCTTACCATTGAACACCATCCTAAGGTGGATCAGAAGGGGGATGATTAGCAGATCGAGAGAGGTTCTCCTCCCCCTCTATTCTGCCCTGGTGAGACCATATCTGGAATATTGTGTCCAGTGGTGGGCCCCTCAGTTCCAGAAGGACACAGAACTGACTGAAAAAGTCCAATGCACAGCCACTAAGATGGTGAAGGGAGTGGAGCATCCTCCTGCTGAGGAAAGGCTAAGAGAGCTGAGTGTCTTGAGCTTAGAAAAAAAGGAGACTGAGGGGTGACCTCATTGATGTTTATAAATATGTGAAGGGTGGGTGTCAGGAGCATGGAGCCAGGCTCTGCTCAGTGTCATCTCATGACAGGACAAAAGGCAATGGGTGTAAGCTGGAACAGAGGAGGTTCCACATAAATATGAGAAGGAACTTCTTCACAGTGAGGGTGACAGAGCACTGGAA
>JAOXOE010000343.1:24038141-24082469 GCA_028565055.1 Phoeniculus purpureus | reverse complement strand
CATTAGGGATTGGAAGGGACCCCAAAAGATCATCTAGTCCAATCCCCCTGCCACAGCAGGATCCCCTAGATCAAGTCCCAGTAAAACGGGTGTTTACAGAGTGATATTAGAGAGATTAATAACAGAAAACCCCAAATAATAGAATTACTCTTTCTAGAAAATAAAAAATAATAGAAATATGATTCTTTTTCAATAACAACCTCTTTGATGCATGGTCAGTTTGTATGGAAGTAGTTTTGCTTTTTTGAATCATTTAATTTGGAGAAGATCTCTTCCCAAATTCACTGTTTCAGAAGAAAATGGGCTTGAACCCACCACAAAATTGGTGCCGAAAACCTGGGAGCAAAGCAGTTTCTTAGTTTTAACCTGCTTCAAGAAGCATCCAAAAGAGACATTAGATTGCTTCTGGAGTCCAGAGACTGTAGTGCAAGTAACAAACAGCTTGGACTACTTCATGGAAGTTGCAGAAATTCAAAGCAGGCCAATCCTATTGATCTTACTACAGCATTAGCTGGCCATTTGAAAATGCAAAACATGCTAAATCTGAAGTAGTGTGGCTTCTGCATTAGTTCTTTTTTCCTTCAGAAAAAAAAATGCTTGTACTGTACAAATCCTACTGTTGCAAAGCAATTTCTGAGATATTAACAGCTTGGCTATTATTCTTAATGTTCTCTGTACTGCTGAGGATTTCAGAAAAGCAGCAGAAATACATCACAGCAATCATTAGCAATCAAGAGTTTCCAAAAACTGAGTCACACCTACTTGTCAAGCAGTTGACATAAATGAAGCAAAACAAAGTTTTTTTATTTAGTCAGACATTTTCTAAGAAAAATGAAGGTCATCCTTGCAGATGTTTTTACTTGAAATACAGCTACATAATAGAGAGGTGATTCTGCTGCACCGATTTAGTCAGATTGCTAGTTAACTTGAACCATAGTGTGATGGGAAGTTGCGAAAAGGTTTACAATCACTACAGCTGTTTAATCCAAAAGGTAAGTAGCTACTCAGCCTCTTGGCTTTCCTGAACTAGGCTATGAATTGCTAATCACCAAATCCTTATCAGTTACAACAGTGTCTACAACTGGAAAAATCTAAGTCAGAGAAAAAAGGATAGAGACTTGGGGTTGTACAATGAAATAGTTGCAATTCCAGAAGGTTTTATTTGGAAGAATGCCTGAAGGCTTGTAAGCACTTTTGCATAAGCCAAGTTTCAATTTTACATAAAACCAAGCTGATGTAATGAAGAAATTCAGGAGATAATAATGACCTAAATCAAAACCTTGTTCTGGGCAAAACCAAACACTTCAAGCACGGAACTAAGAATTTAGTTTTAATTGCAAATTGTTTTCACAGTCTAATTCCAAAATAATACCCAAAAAGTAACTATTGATACAGTTCACATTGCTACACAAACAAATTCTATCCCACTCTTTTTGCTGTTCTAATATTCACTTTTCCAATGTCCCTCTGAATCTTAAGTTCAGCAACAGCTGAACTTATCTGCCACAGGGGTGGTTGTGGTAACGAGAAATCAGCAAGCTGAGGACTTTGAATGAAGCATCATAATGCTTAATGGTGGGAGCTTCTTTTCAGTCTCAGCTTACAGAAACAAATTTTTCTCACAACAGTTTCCTTTCCATTGACTCCTGTCTATTCGTGACAAAAAAAGCCACTAACTCTCTTGGGCTGTTGGACTGTTGCTACTAGGAGAAGGTATCACACTTGGAGAGAATCCACCAGACATTTGCTTCTACAAGGTAAATCCACCTCAGGCTGTACCAGCCTAGAAGGGTCCTGAGACCTTGCACTAGTCAGTGCAAAGCCTGAGTCCTTGTAGTAGTGCTGACAGAAAATCACGTTTATGGGGCTACAGCTGACATAAAAACATACCACTAAATTTCTTCTGATGGGATCTGGCTCAGGTTATGCATCCCACAGGGTAAAATGGGAAGGAAATGAAATTCTACTACTGTCTTTAAAATTATTAGATTAGAGAGGGTTCAGAGGAAAAACATTTTGTTTAACCATTCAGTATAGTCACCAGTGCTGAGAAAAGGGACAGCTTTCACTGGATGGAGTGTACTGAAACACAGCAAAAGAAAACAAAACTATCTTTTTTCTTGGTGTGTAGGAGACTTGAAATTGCACCAACTGGCTAACGTGTTCAGCGGCAGCATTAAGGAAGTGGGGATGGTAAGACCAAGCAAACTTCCTAAATCCATAATCTATTTTATATTAATTAATCTAGAGCCTGCTTCTAAACAGAGGTGTTTTCTTATTCACACAAATGTTTGAGTGCTGAGTAGACTAGCATGGAGCAGTGACAGAGCCAGTGCCCAGTCCCAGAACGCTATTTATTGAGGTTTTTGGTTGATTTTGGAGATCTCTTTGAACAGGAAATAATTGATGGGTGTGCACCAGTGGGACAGAGCTCTGGTCTTAATGAAAACCAGGCTGTGTCTCACTGTCCTAGGGTGAAATCAGAGTGTTCAGCTCAGTCCCAGAAATGCCTGTACACCAATGCAAGCAGCATGGCAAACAAGCAGGAAGAGTTAGAAATCTTTGTTCAGTCAGGGGATTATGATCTGGTGGCAGTTACAGAGACATGTTGGGACAACTTACATGACTGGAATGTGGTCATGAAAGGCTATATCCTTTTTAGGAGGGACAGGTCAGCAAAGCGGGATGGTGGAGTTGCTCTATACATGAGAGAGCAACTGGAATATATTGAAGTCTGTCCATGGGCGCATGAAGAGAGAGTTGAGAGTTTGCAGATGCGGATTAAGGGGCAGGCTGGCATGGGTGACACTGTTGTGGGTGTCTGTTACAGGACACTAGACCAGGGTGAGGAAGTTGATGAGGTCTTCTACAGGCAGCTGACAGCAGCCTCACAGCTACAGGCCCTGGTTCTCATGGGGGATTTTACCTACTCTGATATTTGCTGCAAGTCCTACTCAGCCAGCCATCCACAGTCCAGGAGGTTCCTCCAGTTCATTGGTGACAATTGCATGATGCAAATGGTGGAGGAGCCCAATAGCAGAGGAGTGCTGCTGGATCTTGTAGTCACCAAGAAGGAGGGTCTGCTTGAAGCAGTGAAGATTGAGGGCGGCCTTGGTTGCAGTGACCATGACATGGTGCAGTTCAGGGTCTCGTGTGGTAGGAACAGAATACCTAGCAGAATGACAACCGTAGACTTCAGGAGGGCCAACTTTGGCCTTTTCAAGCAATTGCTAGGGGAAATCCCATGGGACTGGGTACTAGCAAGTAAAGGAGCCCAAGACAGCTGGTTAACAAGACCAGTTCTTTGAAGCCCAAGATCAGAGCATTCCAACAGGGAGGAAGTCAAGGAAGGGAGCCAGAAGACCTGCGTGGTTAAACAGGTTGCTGCTGGGCAAACTCAGGAGGAAGAATAAAACCTGTAGGTCATGGAAGGAAAGGATGTCTACTTGGGGTAATTATAAGGCAACTTGTTTGCAAATTTGGAAACGATGAGTATTAGGAGGATGGAGCCAGGCCAGTGGCATCTAATGAAGGGGCAATAGTGTGAACTGGAACATAGGAGGTTCCACATAAATATGGGAATTTCTTCACGATGAGGATGACAGAGTACTGGAAGTGGCTTCCCAGGGAAATTGTGGACTTTCCTTCTCTGGCAAAGTTTAAAACCTGCCTAGGCTTGTTCCTTTGCAACTCGATCTAAGTGATCCTGCTATGGTGGGGGGATTGGGCTAGACAGTCTTTCGAGTTCCCTTCCAATCCCTACTGTTCTGTGATTCTGTGATTCCCCATTTTCTCTTTGTTTCTCTCTTACTTGTTGTTCCTTTTGAAATAAGGCTCCTTGTTTCTCTTTCCTACATTTTTGTTTCTGGAAGAAGCTGAAGTGCATTGTACCTGATATATATCCTGCATAAATTCAGCTTGTAGATACAGAACTTGTCAATTTCAGAGCAAACCTGCAGCAGGTAGAAGTGACACAGCACTGACTTCAATACAGTTCTGTCACAGAAATGGTGGAACCGGGGTCAGCACCACACACAGTTTAAAAACACTTTTAATAATAGAACTGCTTACAAGTCAGCTCTTACAGAAAGAGTCCAAGAGATTGAGTTATTGGTATGGAAATGCTTAAGCAATTCTACAAGACAGCTAATCTAAGATTCTTACACCACACCTGGTTTTGGAGTGGAACAGAAGCCATAGATGCTTTGGGAAAAAGTTTCTCAATGAAGGCTTAAAATCCTAAAATATTAACTTGCAGAGCATCTGGGTAACACTTGGGCATACGATAAGGAACAGGTAAATTACTTGTCTGTTAATTGCAAGTTCTGCCGGAGTTAACATGCAATTTTTAAAACAGAATCACAGAATTACTGAGGCTGAAAACGACTTCTAGGATCATCAAGCCCAGACTATGACCTAACATCACCACATCAGCTAGACCAGGGCCACAGCCAGTCTGTCCTTAAACACCTCCAGGGATGGGGACTCCACCACTGCCCTGGGCAGTCCAGTCCAGTTTCTGATCACCCTTTCCATGAGGAAATAATATCCAACTACCCTGGTGCAGCTTCAGGCCCTGCCCGCTCATTCTGGTGCTGGTTGTCTGGAAGAAGAACCTGACCCCCACCTTACTAGAACCTCCCTTCAGGGAGGTGGAGAGGGGGAGATGGTCCCCCCTTGAGTCTCCTCCAGGCTAAACACCTGCATGTCCCTCAGCCTTTCATCATCAGACTTTCCTTCCTCTAAAACCATTGACAACATGTTGATAACACCTAAAGAAAAAGGAAGGGCTTTCAAGGATAACCGAATGTGTGCAATCCTCTACAATATTTCATTAATTAAAAAGAAAGACTGGATTTTGAAAAGAAATTAGTCACTGATTTGTTTTTTTTAAAAAAAGATCAAAGATCCAAGTATTGTAGAAAGCACAAACTTTTAAGATCAATTGATTTAGACTTTGAGAAATTTGGGGGAACCAAAATTAGGGTGTACCCTAATTTAGAAATCAAGCATTTTGCAGTAGTTTTTCTCTCTGATTTGCTTCTACACCTTTTACTCACTTAATACACTACATCACCTCAAACTGGTCTTGCTAGACCAAAACCATGTTTGTGTCATATATTATTAGAGTCAGACTCATGATCTAGTACACTTGGGGCTTTGTAGCCACATTATTTTACTTGGTGTTCCTTAGAAAACACCCAAGGGGTTCTGATGCACTATTACATACTTTTACCACGTGTTGTTCAGCTGCATGCCATTAGGTTACTAAACAAATCAAAAGTGGTGTTGTTTTGCTTCAGTTACTTCCTGTAGGCAGAGTTTTCAGTCCTCACAGAAAAGGCCCAATATTTGAGAGATGCTATGTATTTATTTTACTAATTTTGCCACTGGGGAAGTCACACAGATGGTGGTTAAAGAGAATATCTTGCCATTCGGCTCTGCGAGCATGTACCAACACCGAAGACTATCAGTTACTCATGTACAACCTGCTCAAAGGGCAATGCACACTGGTCTCATTAGTTAAATGAGTCCTGTATCTCAGGTTTGAAATTGAAACGCTTCTTGTGTTTCTGTGACAGAAGATAGTTGTTCTGAGCTAGAGAGGAAAATGCTACAAGAAAAGGGCATGTATTTCAGTGACAAGGTTTAAATGGTAAATAAAGCTGGTATCAGGAGTCTGCAGGAAGATACACAAGTACTGCATGTCCTATTAGAGGACAAAGGAGGGAAAAGTTTGTCTTTTTGATTCATTCAGTCTGCTGAAGTCTAGGCCAGGTGGAACTCTCTCAATGGAGAATAAGCAGATTCCTTCCCCAAAACAGCTGAATACATTGGAGGGGAAAACTGAGTTCTGCTTACTTTATTCTGCCTTTCAGTTTGAGGAAGAGGAAACTAAGGGGAGACCTCTCTACAACCATCTGAAAGGACATTGCTGATGCTGGTCTCTTCTCACAGGCAATTAGTGACAAAAGCAGAGTGAAGGGCTTCAAACTTCCACAGGGGAGGTTTAGACTAGACATCAGGGAGAAATTTTTCATGGAGAGAGTGGTCAGGCACTGGAATGGGTTTTCCAGGGTGGTGGTTGAGTACCCATCCTTGGATGTGTTTGAAAGTCGCTTAGATGTAGTGTGGGGGGACCTGGTTTAGGGGTGAACTTGTAGAGTAGGGATGATGGTTGGACTCAATGATCCCAAGGGTCTTTTCCAACCTGAATGATTTTATGGTTCTCTAAAGACAATGACAGCAAGCTGGAGACTGTGATACAAATAAAAGACAGAGCAGGGGGAGGTGTGTAGGTAGCCATCTCAGGTTAGCAGATGGATTTTTCTCAGGAGAAAATGGGCAAATTCTGGTGTAGAGAAGAAGCCCAGAGGCAATACGCAGACAGTCCATAACACTAAGTATTGCTCAACTGAAAGGAGAAGTGAAGGCAGAGCCTTACCCTGAAACAATAGATCCTGTGGGTTTTATTCTAAGCTCTCTTGTTTTAGTGTCACACACTAGTGATTCAGGTTTTCGGTCTCAAAAGCTGCTGATAGTCTGATAGTTGATGTTTAAATACAAGAAACAGAGGAAATCTTGTGTCTTGTTTTATGCCCGTTTATGGGAAAATCTCAATAGTGTAGTTTCGTGGAAGAGTTTCTTGTTAGGGAGATACTACCAAAGTTCATGTTTTACCTGTATTCAGTTTGTGCTGAAAGGCTTTCCCTTCTCAGTGGAGTTTGTTGCATTATCCTGCTGTGGCGTGGGGACTGGTCTAGATGATCTTTTGAGGTTCCTTCCAATGCCTAATGTTCTGTGATTACGTGATTTTATTTTAAATTAGATTTATTTTTCCAGCATGCTTTTAAGAAATGACAAAGCATTTTACCAATCTCTTTTATTAAGAGAAATCGCAAAAAAGAATTTCTTAGCCCTGAGGGGACGTTTTACCTGTATAGGTTTGTTTTTTGAAGGTAGAGCTTTGAGCTCGGAAGCAAAATAACTTAATCTGTGCACAGAGCAATAATGGACATCGTAGAAATCACGATGGCTGCATCCTTAGCAAATGTCTTGTTTAGACACCAAAAGTGCTTTCTAGAAAGCTCGTGTTCACAGTTCATTCACTCAGGTTGAGATGTTTGTTTTAGAAAACCCCAAAAATAGGAGCCCAAAGGGTATTTTTAGAACTGCATGTTTTGAAACATTGACGTAAGCATTGTTAATGGAAGTGGAGTCTAAATCTTGTACAAGTAATGAAAATTTCTCTAGGTGTTAGACCACAGAATCTTCTGTCACTTCCATATAGGGGTTAGATGACAAAGTGGATTCCCTTGTCCATCAAAAATGTGGGTGAAGGCAGTTTCAGTTACTACTGAGTTAAGAGTGACAAATATACGGGAAAGTTCATGTGGAATTTACTGAATGTAAAGAAACTAGGTGCTGACCCCAAAACCTCCAAAACAAAGCTCATAAACCTCATACAAGATGACACTAAGTTTCTATAAATCCTTTTAGCTCTGGAATATTTTGTTTTTAATTGGATAGAAATGGTGATTGCTAAATGGATGAATCATGACTTTATCTAAAAATACACATTTAAATTCACTCTATTTAATTTCCTATGACTGGCTAAACTGAAAAGAAAATAATCATATGACTTTCTTAGGGAGTCTACAGCAATCCTGAAAAGAGTTTGCTTAAAATTGTACTTGCCTTTAACTTGTTTCTGTAAGGTCGGTCAATATCTTGAGTTTTAAGCTGAGCAATGAGGAAAAAAAAAAAGCAGGGTGTACAGTTTAGTTTGGTAGACTGATTTCATTAAAGGCAACACGTTATTTGGCTTGAATTATTTGGTGTCACAGTGGCCAGATGGAAAGCTCAATTTACATTTAATTTTAACTGATTTATCAACTATTCAATTGACAAAGAGAGGTGTTACTTTGGCGAGTGAGAAAAATGTTATTTTCTGCTTATAGTTGCGTTAAAATCTTACAGCATGTTAGGAGTTTTCATTCAAAGCCTTTTCATCACTATTGCTGTTTCCCAGACTCCTCCATTTTTAGTTGTTCCTGCAAGAGCTCCTGTAGCTGTTACTATGGATGACATTTTGCTGCCTTTTCCTTCATCCCTCCCCACATATTAATGAAAGCACAGTGTATTAAAGGGGCTGCATAATTTAAAGACTTTTTCAACCCACTGCAGCTTCTTCATATGTTTGATAAGGCAGCACTGATATTTCTTCAATTTCTTTCGGAGAAACAGAATAAACAGCTTAACAGAACAAGAGTTCAGTTTCTGACTAACCAACTATCTTACCCTTGTCAAATGGTTAGGGATTGGGTTAGGGATCAGTTGAGCTAACTGAATGTACTCAAATCCGTGGGCCCTGATGGGATACACCTGCGAGTGCTAAGGGAGACAGTGGAAGTCATTGCTAGGCCACTCTCCATCATCTTTGCTTAGTCATGGGAATCAGGAGAGGTGCCTGGGGACTGGAGGATAGCAAATGTCACTCCTATCTTCAAAAAGGGTAAGAAGGAGGACCCAAGCAACTATAGACCAGTTAGCCTCACCTCCATCCCAGTAAAGGTGATGGAACAATTTATCCTTGACGCTGTCTCTAAGCACATCAAGGACAAGAGGGTTATTAGGGACAGTCAGCATGGCTTCACCAAGGGAAGTCATACTTGACCAACCTGATAGCCTGGTTGTGCCTTATGAGAGCATAACCAGGTAGATAAATGATGACAAAGCAGTGGATGTGGTCTATCTTGACTTCAGTAAAGCATTTGTGAGAAGGAACTTCTTCACAGTCAGGGTGACAGAGCACAGGAAGGGGCTGACCAGGAGATTGTGGAATCTCCTTCTCTTTTCCTGTGTGACTCAATCTAGGTGATCCTGCTGTGGCAGGGGGATTGGACTGGATGATCTTTTGAGGTCTCTTCCAATCCATAAAGTTCTCTGATTCTGTGTGAAATTTTATGCTTTTCTTCAAGAGAACAAGACAAATACCCCAAACCTGGGCAGATCTTCAAAGCTTGTGCTTGACTGCTTGAGAAAGACAGCAAAGCAGTAGTTAAATCATGTTTTGGTCTACTTGACCTTCCTCTCTACTTGGACACAGTGCCTATGTGTTGCAGATTGTGCATATTCACTGCCCACAAACACTATATAGCAGTTTCTGTGGACTTATAGTAGTGTCACAGACTGGGAACCATAGAACTGTGACATTGACCCTTTTTCCAGCAGATATCATAGAATGGTTTGGGTTGGACAGGACCTTTAAAGGTCATCTAGTCCACTTCCCATGCAGTGAGCAGGGATGTGCTCAACTAGAATAGGTTGCTCAGAGTCCCATCCAAGGGTAAGTTGTCATGAAGCGTTAGAACAGCTGTATTCAAACTGGAGGCACGTTTGCATTTCATGCCATGCCTGTTTGATTCTCTTTGTTATTTTATTCATGATATTCTCCTATCAGTTTGATTTATTAATTCAATGTGAAATGTATATTTTAGATTGAGCAAATGAAAGTACATTTGAAAGCCATTTTTTGGAAAAAATCACACTCTGACTGATGGATATTGATAATCTTGGCATGGTTGAAGCAGAAATTTTGCAAGCAACAGAAACAAGATTCAATACAGTTTTCCCCCTCAGGCTGGTAATAAAACTGAAAGTCTCGAAGAACTATGAAATGTAGAGAATGTTTCTGTAAAAGTGGACCTTTCCAGGGACAATTGGGGGTTAAAAGATCTCCTGTTCTGAATTGCAACCCTACAGGGCTAAAACTACATCTGATTACAGCTACAAAACCGCCATAGAGCAGGGAAAAAGGCAATTAGAAATAATGTTTTGTGTTACTTACATTCCGTTTTCCCCTTAGGCAAACAAGCCATTATCTTTGGTGATGGCAGTCTTTAACATTATATGAAACTTTCCTATTTTACTTTAAGCCCAAGAGTAACATTTCTTTAAAAGGTGGGTGGAAGAAAGAAGAAATTGATAAACAAATATGGAACCTCTAATTAAGTTTAGCTGAGAAGATTCAGAATCATGGTTTGCTTTATTTTTCCTTTAGTATCAGAAATCCTGTATCAAAACTCTTGGTTTGGTAAAACGTAGTTTTACCATGCAGAGAAAATTCTGGCTTCCTGCATTTCCATAGCTAATCTTTTTATTATCCTAAAGGCAGCTTTTATAGCCAAGAGCAATAATTTTTATGTACTGAGCAAATTTTAAATGGGCATCAATATTGGGCAGTCTCCCTCCCTTTTACTCCTCATAGTCAGAAAGCACAGTAAACCGTTCAACTATGTCTAAAGATCCAATCTGTGTACTTTGGTGTGATTCAAAAAGTTCTATCAGAGCGATAATTCTGCAAATTCAAACTGATTTACATTTTCTGTACTTCTGGACTATTTTCTCTGGGTCCTTACATGCAGCACCAGAATGCTTTCAGCAATGTTGTCTTCTAATTCACATTCTTCTTTTGGGGCATTCAGGATTTCTTCTCCACATGCTTTAATGAATTTTTTGGTTCAATAACAAAGATGTTGAAAGTGACAAACAGGGTGCTAGTGCACTGTGCTGTGATAAAGAAGAGTCTGCTGTTGCCGACTACACATCCTCCTGATGGTCCACTTTCACTGCTGTGAAACACAGAGAACATTCCTAGGTGAATCCACATTTTGCATTTCTCATTTTACTTAATATTTGTCTAAGGAAAGGAATTTTACCTGATCTGCATTGCTTGGATGGTAACTCCTGGAGTGTGTTTGAGGATTGCTGTGGCCCAGGCCCAAAGACAAAGAGGCTAAACTTCTTTTTAGGAGGAAGAGTCTCAGCATCTTGCAACTGGTACCATATGGTTCATCTGACTGAATTAAAGAATCGAATTCCAAAAAAGAAGAGGGCAGACACTGAGCTGTCTATAACCCCTCCAGTTATAAAAATAAAGAGGCAGTTTAATGTTCAGTAACATTAAATCCCAACAAGACAAACTGTTTGGAACTAGGAAACGAGGAGAAAGAGTGGAAATAACATACTAGTGCTAAGTAAGAGTTGATTATGTACAAAGGTCTAAGATTCCTCATCCTGGCAACTGCATGTATTCCTTGTCTTTACTTTCTTTGCTTTTCAAAAAAATAAAAGGATGGGTAAAATTAGAAGGAAAACAGATAAAGGGAATAGAGATGATCCAAGTTTTGAATTGCCTTCCATATGTAGGACCAATTACAATTTTACTCTCCTCATTACAATCGCTTTGGTTTTAATAATGCTCCTCTCTTATATGGGAATTCGTTATGTGTCCTCTCTAGTTTATATTTCTGCAGAGCTGCAATTACTTTGTGTATAACCTAGTGAATTGTAATAGCAAGAACTTATTCACACATGGGCAGGAGTCTTGATTACGATGCCATGTCATTAGGGCAGCCTACACGTCCAGGATAAGAACGATAGCTTGTCAGATTCTATCCTACAGATTATCAAAACATACGAATTGAACGGAAAGTTTTAGATCAGGAAGATTAGTTTGTTTTACCAGACTTTTATCGGAGACAGCTCTTCTTTCTTCAGTGTTTCAAAGCCCCATTTTTGCATGTTAAGGTTTCTTTCTTATATAGAATTGGCAGGTTTAAGCATGAAGTTTGCTGTTGACGCACCCACATCTCCTTTGAAGAGTTTAATCCAGAAATCTTGCTGGTATGGTATGGCCATTTTGTTACACCTTGACACTGTCCTTCTTTTCCTATCTTGTCAAGGTGCTTAAACTGAACCAGGTGTCTCACTTCCATCTGTAACGTTCTAGGTTGACATAACTGTACTGGTCAGACCCATGGCAGGACTTCACTGGCATTCTTGTCATCTTCATGCAACATCTTATCTCTGTTCCCAACAGTTAGGTTCCACTTCTATTCACTAGTGAATTAAATAGTAAATTAAGAGATGTTTCATAGTGAATTAAGTAATCTTTCATCTTAATAGGCTTGTGGATTCCTCCTTGAGAATTCTTCCTGGGTTTTGAGTAGCTCAATCAACATTTCCACTAGGAGTAGCCTCCCGTATTTATGTTCTGCTATTTGTCCAGCATCCTGTAGAATATGTTTAGAAGGCTAGAGTGCTAAAGCACATCTTTTAACAGCACGCGTCTTTACATGGGCCCCATGGCATTTGCCCTTTCACCACAGCAGGGCATATATGTTTTTGATGTGTTAATGAATAAGATTGTTCAGGTCTCCCAGTCTGAGGCTGAAAAGCAGCTGCAGGATGTACGGAGAATACATCTATAGGGACATAGGTCACGGCTGCACGGCACACAGCTAAGAAATAATTGAGTAGTTTAAGGCTACAAGCATTTCAGTATTTGCAGGCATGAAAGGCTTTTCTTAGAAGTTTTCACAGTTTTAAAGGGTGCCCCAGAAGGTACTGCTATCATTACTAGAAAGCACATGCAGAAATGTCCACACACATGAGCTGCAGTATGAAGAGAAAAAGAACGTGTGCTCCTGGATGAAGTTTTTCCATATTCTCTGATGAAGGAAGTGGAACATCTCCCTTATGAGGAAAGGCTAAGGGAGCTGGGTGTCTTGAGCTTGGAAAAAAGGAGTCTGAGGGGTGACCCAATGAATGTTGATAAATATGGAAAGGGTCAGTGTCAGGAAGATGGAGCCAGGCTCTGCTCAGTGTCATCTAATGATGCGACAAGGGGCAATGGGTGTAAGCTGGAACATAGGAGGTTCCATATCAATATGAGAAGGAACTTCACAGTAAGAGTGACAGGGCACTGGAATGGGCTTCCTGGGGGTGTTGTAGAGTCTCCTTCTCTGGAGATATTGAAAACCCACCTGGATATGTTCCTTTCTGAATGGATCTAGGTGATCCTGCTGCGGTGGGGAGCTTGGACTAGATGATCTTTCAAGGTCCCTTCCAATCCCTAATCTGTGATTCTGTGAAAATTCCTAAGGAACATGATGGTATTTTCAAATTTTTATAAAAATCAGACTTTGCCCTAATTAATTCTATAAAGGACAACAGGAAAAGAGAACTTCTCCCATCTATTTTCTTTAAAAGTTAGCCTCGTATACCCTAGATTTAAGCCTAGTATGATCTTTATTACTTTTTAAATGGAACTTCTCAGAGTTATTTGTCTTTGAAACAAATCAAGAAGGAGACCATATGTACCACTGCAGACTATCTCAAAATGCAGCTTCATAAGCCCTTATTTCAGTTGAGAGGGGATAAAGAGAACCATTTATTTTCATAATGGCTCTATTAGGGCAGACCATGCCTCTGCCGAGAAATGCCCTGTTAGCAAAGCTGTCATCCAACAATGATCTCTAGGAAGGTGAATGAATATAACACAGACTGTTCCTGCATTCATTTTAGAATAGTCAATAACTTCCCCCATGCCTCCACTATTTCACAAAGCATCATAATTTCTTAAGGTTTATTTTTTGTTTAGTAATAATACCCTCTCGTGGACCACAATTCGATCCAAAGTGAAAACTTGCCTAAGCAGGGAATTACACACTAGAGAAATATTTACAAGATCTATTGTAATTTCTCCTGCAAGAAGTCTACAGAGTCATTTTTCAGACTACTGAGAAGTTGATACAGTGAATTTCTTCTCCCGCTGCCCCTGGTCATATTCCAGGGTGATATATGACTGTTCAAGGCCCTAATGGGGTAGGAGCAAAGAGATCCAGTTTCAGAAGCAAATTCTTTGTAGGACACTTGGGAACAAGAAGCGTTAAGAATAATAGGCTGGACAGCTGCTACGAAAAGGTGATAGTTGGGTTAAGGAAAGGACAAAGGGTTCTGGGAAAGGATAATCTATAAATAAGAACCCAAACCTTGTTGAACTCAGGGTGTTCTTTGAGCTAAAAAATGGATTTGGGGATTTTGCATGTCATAGTTCACTACTGGAAAATCAATCTCAGATGAAACTTTCATTTTCAAGATTTAAAAAAAAAACAATTAAAAAAGACAACTTTGGAACAGGTTTGCAGAAATTTTGGATTATTACATTAGCTCAAGTATAATTTGCAATTAGTACTGGAATATTGGGTCACACGTGTTTCAAATACAACAGTGCACATGCAGATTTTATTTCACAGATCAGGAAGGGGGAAAAAATGGATTTTGATTGGAAAGCATCCTAAATGGAATATATGGAAATGTTGTTTCTAAGGCATATGAGAAATATCACCATTGGATTCTTCAATGAAAAGGAAATATGTGAAGCAAAACCAATTGTAATGATTAATTTGACACCGATCGGTGCGCATGCAGAAGATTATTATATGGTCGATTATGATGAGATACAGATCATTTACTTTAAAGTGTCAATAGAAAAGGTTGAAGAAAAAAGTTAGACTGCTGGGATTTATGCTGAGATATGAAAGTGCATGTTTACAGTGTGATGTCTACAGGATCTGATGAGTCTGAAGTTATGATGTGAAATACCCTTTTTACATCAAAGGTACCATAAAATATGATTAAGCTTTTTATGAACTACCTTGGAAATTAACCTTTTATGGCTCACTAGTAGTCAAATACCTATAGTCAGGAGTCTTGTGTTCTTTGGGTATCTCTTTGTGCGTGGAGCTAAATCTGGCCAGAGGCCAGTCACGAGCGGTGTCCCCCAGAGCTCAGTGCTGGGGCCACTCCTGTTCAACATCTTTATCAATGATCTTGATGTGGGGATTGAGTGCACCCTCAGTAAATTTGCAGATGACACCAGGTTTGCAGAGAGTGTTGATGTGCTGGAGGGTAGTAAGACTGTACAGAGGGACTTTGACAGACTATATTGATGGCCTGAAGATAACCGTATCGATTTGAATAGAGCCAAGTGTTGGGTCCTGCATTTGGGTCACAACAATCCCCTGCAATGCTGCAGGCTGGGGACAGTGTGGCTGGAAAGCAGTCTAGCAGAAAAGGACCTGACAGGTGGCAGCTGAATATGAGCTAGCAGGGTGCTCAGGTGGCCAAGAAGGCTAATGGCATCCTGGCCTGGATTAGAAACTGTGTGTCCAGCAGGAGTAGGGAGGTGATTGGCCCCCTGGACTCAGCACTGGTGAGGCCAAAACTTGAGTATTTGGTCCAGTTTTGGGCACCTCAGTACAAGAGAGACATGAAGGTGCTGGAGTGCAGAGGTGGGCAATGAAGCTGGGGAAGGGCCTGGAGAATAAATCTGATGAGGAAAGACTGAGAGAGTTGGGGCAGTTTGGTTTGAGGAGGAGGAGGCTTAGGGGACATTATCACTCTCTACAACTATGTGAAAGGACATTGTAGAGATGTTGGTGCTGGTCTCTTCTCACAGGTAATTAGCAACAGAACCAGAGAGAAGGGCTTCAAATTCAACAGGTAGGTTTAGATTAGACATTAGGAAAAAATTCTTCATAGATAGAGTGGTCAGACCCTGGAATGGGCTGCTCCGGGTAGTGGTTGAGTCCCCATCCCTGGATGTGTTTAAAAGTCATTTAGATGTGGTGTTGGGGGATCTGGTTTAGGGGTGAACTTGTAAAGTAGGGTTGATGGTTGGACTCGATGATCCCAAGGGTCTATTCCAACCTGAATGATTCTATGATTCTATAACTCAGCATTGGCAAGTGTAGAAATGGAAGAACTGAGGACCAAACTCTGGTTTTAAGAAGTTGCATTAAATTACACTAATTGCATAATTTAGTTCTGGGACTTTTATCTATCTACAAAAATGTCCTCCAGAACAGTAAATCTAAAATGAATTGTTTGATTTTTGGCCTATAATCTGGCTTTCATATTTGTTAAAAAACACCTGTCAACCAAACTTGCAGAAGCTGAGGCAGATCTTGGGAGAAGGCCAATTCATCCACCATTCCATAAACCTTAGTTGTATTCTACTGTTGTGATTTGGCTACTCTCATCCACACAATATCATAATAAAAGTTATAATAAAGACTCTCGTTCAAGTGTCAGTTAAGATACCAGTTCTTACTACAAAAAAACCACGATAGCTGTAAAGGGTTAAAGCAACCTTTGCTTTAGAATTCTGCAGATTCCAGAAACAACAAAACCTCCAATCCATAGATTGAAGAAGAATCCGTAGAACAGCCAAGATCTTCTCAATTTTTTAGAAAATAATCTTTACACTTGTGTCAGTAAAATCAGTATTTTATCTCTCTGTATATGTTAATATTGTATGAGTAGACAATGTCACCTCTTGCACTTAACTCACTGGCAAGAATAAAATTATCTTCCTCCCTTTTTGTGCTTTGATGAAAATTTTCCTGGGTGAAACATCCATCTGCTTATTCTTGATACTAACATGATCACACTTGGCACAGAATGCAAAAGAGGAAAAAAAATGCACGGAGGTAATTACTGGCTCCTGATTAAGTGTCAACAAGAGTAGTTCCATATTGTACTTGGATTTGTCACTTTCAGGTGACATTAGGTAAAAAACTTCAAACCTCTCTTTGAGGGATGAAAGGCAGCAAAGCTTTTTTTGTGGATTTGTCCTGCAGACAGTGTCAATTTACATCAGCTGACACCGTGGCAGACTGTGAGTAAATGGGCATAAGATATTCTGTCGCCAGACAAAGTGACATTAATATTGTGCCTCACTATGAGTTACAATGGCCACAAGCCATTACTTCCAATTAAAATAATGATTTTCTCTTTCAGGATGCAGTGCCAGACTCTATATCAGGTCAGTGATTAACGTGTGTTCCTTTTGTGCCTTTAATGGGGAAATATAAACCAGGGAGGCTGTCCATCTTCCCTCTAACTGAAATGTTTAAGTAGGACAAGCACACGCTGGATGCAGACGCTCACCTAGGAATAGTGACTGTTTAGTGAACACAATTATGTGTCTCAAGTTCAACACAGAGCTGAAAGCAAGAAGTTCACGTATCTGCCAGTTTTTGGTGTTTAGTCTATGAATTATTGAATTTTTGAAAAATACCAAATACCTTTTTTCCATCGTCAAATTTTTGCAGGCAGAATTTCTCATTTTACCAGATTTTTTCCCCCCTTCCTTGGAGAAATCTTCAGTAGATTTTACAGCAAGTTACTTCAAACAATTTGCCTAGAAGGACTGAAACACCATGTCATGTTGTCACTGTCATAACTAGCTATTGCACATTGACTGTGCCATGGTTTTCACTGTCTACAATTATTTTAGATCAAGGCATAGATGAGACAATGAGATATACACAGCTTTAATTAAACAGAGTTAAACAAGCATATTACTTAATGTTTACTTAATGTAGGCTATTAGCACAGATATAATTCTTCAATAGTAGTGTTAGTTTGAAAGGGACAGAAACAGTATGTTCATAAAAACCACAACAACCCACAGAGATTCCATGTAACTACAAGTCCAATAGCTCACAATGCAGGTTTCAAATAATCTCTGGTATCTACACTGCTGAAAATTATGGAAAACAATCTTTAGAGGCTTATTTTTAAGCATCAACAATTTCAGCTTTCTGTCTTCAATTTTAATGCTGCTTATGACTGAAGAAGGGCTACAGTTAGTGACCTAGGAAGTCATTCTAGCATTTGGCTGATACTACTATTCGCTTTGCTTTGTACGTGCTCATATTACTCATCCATGCTCTGGAATCACAGGACATTAGGGATTGGAAGGGATCCTGGAAGATCATCGAGTCAAATCCCTCTGCCACAGCAGGATCACACAGGAAGATGTCTGGGTGGGTTTTCAATGTCTCCAGAGAAGGAGACTCAAGCTTTTGTAAATGTAAGGGAACTGCAGAGCAAATAAGTAAGTTGAAGTTGTTGGTTTTGGAGACAGCAATGACATTTCTATAATACAAATTCTGTTATTAGGAAACTTCATATTTGAGCTAATCCATAACCAAAGCCTTCCTGCTCTTGGAAGCTGCCTCTTCTCCAGTGGTGTTCATGCTCAGGCACATTCCTCATTGTGTTACCATAAGCATCCTAAATAAGTAAAAGAGTTTTCCTAAATGGCTGCAAACAAAGTGTGTCTGAATTCACGATAATGTAATACTGCTGACAATATGTATCCAACTGAGAACACCCATAGATAAGATGGTAAGAAATGACTGGGCACTGCCTCTGTTAAAAGGCAGGTGCATTTTTACTACATCTGGCAACTGATACCAGCACCTGCTTCATCTGCAGTTCCAGGAGCAACCATTTCCTCCTCATTTCAATTCCACAGTATCCAAAGGTTCTTATTTTGCAGGAAAAGGTGGAGGACAGCAGATAAATTATGTCAGAGATCCAAGAACTTTCACTGCTAGACCAAATACAAAGGGTTTTGTCATTTTCAGACAGAAGAAAACTGTTAGTAGAAACGGATTTTTTATTTGTTTGGGAAGGGTGAAAGCTGTATAAAAATTCAGCGAGTACAATGGCTTTCCTAGGTAAGGGATTCCTCTCCTCACAAGAAACTAAGAAAGGAATCAAACAGCCAGATATTTGCTCCATCTACTAATTCTCCTGGCAGATTAGAAGAGAAAAAGAAGGGAGAGCATTGTCAGAATCCTCAAGGCACAGTATTGAAGAGAGAAAAATTATAGAAACTACAGTGCAGTAGCTCCCGAAGCGGCGGTTACCACTTCTCCTTAAATCACTATTACTTGTTGCCAGAGAAGCCAGAGGTGGCTGATCAATACATATTATGCAGAGAAGCTCTTGAATTTTTCTTGTTATTAGGAAAGATCTCATCTGCTGAGGCCATTATAGTAACGTGAAATGTCTTCATGACGCATATTGAGTTGGAATTTTAAAACTGCTGAGTTTGTTTAGGAATTACTAAAATCCTTCTATTTTTTAAATAAAGGGAGGGACAAGAAGGGAGGCTAAATACCAATGATTCCAGGTTACACTTGATCTGTGCCATCACAAGTCAGAGAATCATAAAATCATAGGGTTGGAACGGACCTCCAAAACTCATGTAGTTCAATCTCCCTACATCAGTCAGGGATATCTCTCATAAGACCAGATTGCCCAGAGCCCCATCCAGCCTGACCTTGAATGGCTCCAGGGATGGGGCCTCCACCACCTCTCGAGGCATCCTGTTCCAATTATCCACCAACCTCAGACTGAAGAACTTCTTTCTCATGTATGACCTAAATCTGTCCTTTTCCAGCTTAAAAAATATGACCCTTCATCCTATTGTTTCATGCCTTATTGAATAGTTCTTCCTCAGCCTTCTGACAGGCCCCTTTCAGGTTGCTATAAGGTGATCAAAACAAATACTCATCCTCATGGCTATGGCACTACTCCCAGTGCACCCATGTCTTCATGGACGTATGGGCGTGTTCAAGTCTATGAGAGCAAACGTGTCACACAAGGAGCACTAAGAATATCTGGAACTCACACAGCAGCCATGCTGTGGTCCTGTTTTCCAGTGGCCTGACCCGAGGACATTCTCTCCCCTTCTCTTGTCCTGCTTTGAAGATTTACCAGGCAGATTTCCCGGGCAAATACACGACTGTCACCACAGTTAACTGATTAATAAGGAGCCAATTTTCAGAAGCTATGCTGTCCTTTCTGAAAGAGCCTCAGCCCTCATTTGGAAGGACCACATCCACTCCTGAGGTGATCATACAATTGACTTCAGTGATATTAAGTTCCTTTCATGTGGGCCTAAAACTATCTGTATGTTTTCTCCCCCTCTACTTTGCCCTGCTGAGACCACATCTGGAATATCGTGTCCAGTTCTGGGCCTCTTAGTTCAAGAAGGACACAGAAGTGCTGGAGAGAGTCCAGCGCGGATCCGCAAAGATGATTAAGGGAGTCGAACATCTCACTTATGAGGAAAGGCTGAGGGAGCTGGGCCCCTTGAGCTTGGAAAAAAGGAGATTCAGGAGTAACCTCATTAATGTTTATAAATATGTAAAGGGTGGGTGTCAGGAGGATGGAGCCAGGCTCTGCTCAGTGTCATCTAATCATAAGACAAAAGGCAATGGCTGCAAGCTGGAGCATAGGAGGTTCCACATAAATGTGAGAAAGAATTTCTTCACAGTGAGCTTAACAGAGCACTGGAATGGGCTGCCCAGGGGGGTTGTGGAGTATCATTGGAGATGTCTAAAACCCACCTGGCCATGTTCCACTTGGTCTAGGTGATCCTGCTGTGGCAGGGAGACTGGACTAGATGGTCTTTTGAAGTCCTTTCCAATCCCTAATGTTCTGTGATTCTGTGATTTTGTGATTTTTTTTATAAGAATTATTTCAGTGAGAGACACATTAAACCCCTTAAATTTATGCTTCCTATTCCCCCACACACTTTCCCTATGGTACCAGCCTGTTCTACTCTTGAGTCTTGGACCAGCACTAAGTGTACTGCTAACATCCAAGGCTGTGCCAGATAGGTCAGTAGGCAAAAATCCAGAGCCTAAAGGGTTTCATGTTCTTCCCACTGTGAGATGTTCCCTGTGCCGGAGCTTGTTTTTCCTTCAGCAGTACAGATGTTATGTGCTCATGCTACAAGAAGGCCGAGGTCAAGACAGATACGAGTTTCCAACGGAGCTTTGTCTTGTGTTTGAGTCTGGTCTTTGCAATGTTGCTGCACAGGCAGTGGCTTAGCAAGTCCCCAGTCACAGAATTTAGCACTGGCACAGTTAAACCATATTCCTTGTCTATGCAAAGTACTTTTTTTTAATGGCTATAACAGGACAGCCTGAACTTCTGATGAAAACACGGCTCAAACCCAATGTGTATCTTTGTTTCATTATCTGCTGCTGCAACAGCGTCCCTATTACAATCATTAGTCTTTTCAGGGCCAAACTTTATTTGCAGCGTGAAGGCTCATGGAGTGGTCCATCTGGATCCTGGCTGGGAATAGAACCTTTCATGCCAAAATGCACCTCTGAGAGAAAGCACATGGGATGTGTAGTGGGGCTCAAGCTAGAAATGTCAAAACATTTTGCATATCCTCATATTTGTGGCATCAATCATGACAAAATCTGGATCCCTCTTAGTTTTAAATATTTAAAAATTGTATCTTGCAGCTATTCATGAGTTCTAGCTTACTGTTTGCTAGCAAGCAAGAAGTTTCACTACCTCAAGTTACCTCAAGCCTCTGTGTTCAAGTGTGTTTATTTCTGAGTGAAGAGACCTTTTGAAGAACAATATATCAAACAATTTGAAACTGAGTTTGAAATCTGTGTCAAGGTTTGGACATCCAACGTTACTCTTTTGGGAGGGGTGTCTGTTGTCACTGCATAACCAGCCATGTTGATATAATGGAAACTGCAAGAAATTGGAGTGATGGTGGTCTCTTAGGGCACCTGGGTAAGCATTAGTGGTGAAATGTCTCATGAATCTACAGTGCTGAAATCCACAGAGCAGCTCTACTGCACCTGAGGATCTGAACCTTGGTTGTTAAATTGGTCTGACTTTGAATTTGGAGTTTTCTTTATCATCTGTAGGTGTTCTCCTACCTGGCTTGTGTCGTGGCACAGGGAAGAATGAGTGAAGAAAAGTGCATCTGTGAGCAGTGGAAATGTAGCCCAGTCTCCAGACCTTGTCTGTTAACTTAAATCAACCATACTGAAAGCAAAAGCTTATGCTATGTACCTGACCCCGAGCAATGTCAGCTGAGGAGTAAAGAAAATTAATACTTCAAATGAGCAAAAGGTCTCAGTGCTCTCAGAATTTATAGGAAAGAAAATGTGTGTGTGTGGGAGGGGAAGCCACAACCCAGAAAACAATTGAGGGACAAGAACTGCTAGATTATATTTAACAACAGCTCAGCCAGCACAGCTAGCGTTAATGACCCACATGTGATGATGGACCCAAAGATTGGGATGTATGAACCGTGATTTTTTTCTTACAGAAGCGATAAGCAGCCAGCTACTACTGCAGCCAGCTCCGTAATGACTCCTCCGGTTTTGTCCCTGCTGTAGGTAACGGCTTACCCATGCAATTACCTTCTTTTGTCTTCACAGAGTTGAGGATGAATTATTTCAACCTCTTTGCAGGAGGCATTTGAAACTAAAGTTATTTTTAGGGAGAAATAAATTCTTTTATGTAAGATGCGGGAGTTGTTGCTCCTCAGGCAGGCGAGAGAAAATGAAAGGCACTTCAAGTCTTTTTAAAAGCTGGGTTCTGATGTTTAGCTCCAGATCAAAGAGAGAACAGGGAAAAGAGGAGAAGCTGAGTTTCTAGTAAGCTACCTCGTATAGGTGCCCTTTGAAAGAATTGCCACTACATTTCTGATCTTTGAACTCTTTTTCTTATTTACAACGGTGAGCTGAATTTCTTTTCAGTTATCTTATTGTGAAACTAATGACAGTGCCTTAGATGCCTTGAGAAGATTGTAATAACTCCCAGAAAAGAAAGGACACGGTGTCTGGAATTTGGTTATTACAATCACACTTCTGTTTGGGGCGAAAAATGCCAAAGTTGTTTTAAAAGATGAACATCTGAAAACAGCATTTGCCGGGGTTTTGAGAGCACGTTTCAGGGAGCTGATGTCACACTGTAATTACTCATAATACTTTAAGTTCGGTGCTGTTACTTCCCTGCACATATTTTGTTTGCAGTAAACCTATTCACTTCCTTTTTTCAAGCTGTTTTATTTTCCGAGAGTGGTACATTTCAAATTAAAGATTTGTTCCCTGTCGCTTTCACACATCCTCCCAAAGCTGCTGCTGACTTGCGTGAAGAATAATAACCAAGTTAATGAGCTACTAATAGTGTTCATAACCAATACAGATGCCAGGCAAGTGTCCGTAGCTCAGCAGATTACAAAACACTCTCGTTGTTTCTGAGATACTGCTAGGTGTAACACTTGCTTTCGTGACACTGTGAGGAAAAGCGCAGCAAATGGCATGTAGCTGAGGGGAAGCACTGTCTATTTATCAGTGCATGTGCCTAGAGAGATTGGCTGTGGAGCTCAGAAGCAAGCTGTATCGATCTCAGCTACGGTACACTCTTATTGTTTCCTACACTTACCCAGCCTGATGTTATTCACTGGGACCAGAAATCAATTAGGGCTTATAGTTTCTGCTACGGAAAAATATCAAGATAGATTTCCCAGCACTGTGTGGGATGTCCAGTAGTTGGCATTGTGAAAACAGGATGGAACAAACAGAAATAAGAAGAAATTTCTTTTAATATTTTCATGTGGTACTAACGACCTCCGCTAGAATCATAGAAACGTTCAGGTTGGAAAAGACTCTTGGGATCATCGAGTTCAACCATCCACCATACTCTACAAGTTGAACCCTAAACCATATCCCTCAACACTACATCTAAGTGACTTTTAAACACATCCAGGGATGGGGACTCAACCACCACCTTGGGCAGCCCATTCCAGTGCCTGACCACTCTCTCCATGAAGAATTTCTTCCTGATGTCCAATCTAAACCTACACTGTTGGAGCTTGAAACCCTTCTCTCTGGTTCTGTCACTAATTACCCATGAGAAGAGACCAGCACCAACATCTCTACAGTGTCCTTTCAGATAGTTGTAGAGAGCAAAGAAATGTCCTGTAAGCCTCCTCTTCCTCAAACTAAACAGCCCTAACTGTCTCAATCTCTCCTCATAAGGTTTATTATTAATAAAATCTTTTCCTTTGTAGATCTTTAAGACCTTTCCTGACATGAGGGAAGAATGTAATTCCCACTGTTTACAGCTTGTGAAACTGATGTAACAGTGGGAAGAGCTGCCTTGCTTCAGGGGAAATAGATGGTTGAAGTCAGAAGAGTGTAAGCAAACTTGCAAGAGTGGATTGAGTGCTTATAAATACTGATTCAACACTGATACATTGTGACAATTTCTGAGCCTCATAAATTCATACCAGATTCTTGTTATGTTACTGCATGCTTTTGTCAATGGAGAACGGTAGCGACGTGTACAAAACACATTTGCTAGTACAAAACCCATTTGCTAGTACAAAACACATTTGCAAGTGTGTCCTAGAACCCCTGGAGAGGTTCTAATCTGGATCAAATGAGCTGAGCAATAGAGACAGAGAAGATGACTTAAGGAATTGTTCTGTACTCAGTGTGTTGAGAGCTGTTTGTTGCTTTCTGGGACAAAGACTGGATGCTTAGAGCCTTTCTGGACTCTTTGCTGCATGCCCACATCACGTGTATTGCAGGAATGGCATTGCAGCTAACTGTTCAACCCACAGACAAATCAAGTTTTCCGACTAGGTTTTGTTGTCACTCTCACTCAGGAAGCCTCAGTGAAGGTAGATGCAAGAGAAGGCAGAGAAAATGAACTTCAGTTCAACACATATTGTAGTAGAAGCAGTCTGCTTAGTAATAGCAGAGAACATAGTGTAAGTTTCTGGGAAATTCAAAGGGTTGTACTGCCCAGCTGATACAGATTTCTGTGGATCTCCTGATATGTCTGGTTGGTCCTAATTTGCCTTGGGAGTGTGGTGATGGAGGAGAAAGTGAACATGTTGAGATCCCAGAGATTAGATCACAGAATCACAAAATCACAGAACATTAGGGGTTGGAAGAAGCCTCAAAAGATCATCTAATCCAATCCCCCTGCCACAGCAGGATCACTTAGAACAAGTTGCACAAGTACACATCCAGGTGAGTTTTTAACATCTCCAGAGAAGGAGACTCCACAAGCCCCCTGGGCAGCCTGTTCCAGAGCTCTCTCACCCTCACTGTGAAGAAGTTTCTTCTCATATTGATGTGGAACCTCCTATGTTCCAGCTGACACCTATTGCCCCTTGTCCTATCACTAGATATCACTGAGCAGAGCCTGGCTCCATCCTTCTGATATCTGCCCTTTCCATATTTATAAACATTAATGAAGTCACCCCCTCAGTCTCCTTCTTTCCAAGCTAAAGAGACCCAGCTCCCTCAGCCTCTCCTTATAAGGGAGGTGTCCTACTTCCTTCATCTTCACGGGTCTGCCCTGGACTTGAGTAAAAGAGTCATGGCAAAACCACGTTGAAGTGAATGGAGGAAGAGGGTCATGTTTGTAGCCTGTGGAAAATGACATGCCAGAGTAGGGGACTGATCCTGAAGTCATGGAGCAGGCAACTTATCCTTAGAAGCTTTGAGGAAAGAAAAGGTGAGCTGGAGTGGTTGCGCACAGCCTATTGAAAACCCCTATGCTACCTGGAGAAAAGTCATGGAAGACTTGTCTCCTGTGAGTGGAAGGATGCCACATGGCCACAGTGAAAAGAACTGCTCAGTCACTTCTCCTCTGAGGGAAATGAGATAACAGAGCTGGGCCCAGGTATGTAAGAACCAGCTAACTGCTCACTGAATGTTTTGAAGTTGGATTTTTTCTGCTGTTTGAATCAAGTCTTTTGGTTTTCTTCAAATCAAGCCTGTGCCTTTTCCATCCTGGTCAGCATGGCCAGCTGGTCGTGTAAAATCAGCAAGCATTCATCTCAGTAGTACAAGAAATGTATGTTGTATAGCTTTCTCTTTTGAAATCTCATTTTATGTTTCAAGTTGTCTCCCATGACAAAATTTTTTCACTGTGACAGAAACAGAGGAGACAGTAAATATTTACGTCCTTCAGTAGTTCAAAACAGATGACTATGCAGATACTAAAGGGCGCAAGTATAAGCACTAAGCAATTTTTAAAGTCTGTAGAGGGGAAAATACTCATTTATTCAGACCAATGGCCTGAAAATATATTAGACATAGACAAAATCACCAATTGCTTGGGGCAACAAACATCATGATATCTTGACACTGTGTCGGTTCTGCCTGCAAGAGAATCCTGGAAAACTTTGGTTGTCACTCCAGCAAGTGTCTTTGTAAGAAGAAATAGCATTGTAGTCATTGAAACTATGCTATTGGACCTTGAAAGATCATCTAGTCCAATTCCCCTGCCACCGCAGGATCACCTAGACCAAATAGCAAAGGAACATTTGCCAGGCAGGTTTTAAATGTCTCCAGAGAAAGAGACTCCACAAGCCCCCTGGGCAGCCTGTTCCGGTGCTCTCTCACCCTCACTGTGAAGAAGTTCCTTCTCATATTGATGTGGAACCTCCTCTGTTCCAGCTCACATCCATTGCCCCTTGTCCTATCATTGGATGACACTGAGTAAAGCCTGGCTCAATTCTCCCAACACTCACCCTTCACATGTTTATCGACATTAATGAGGTCACCCCTCAGTCTCCTCCAAGCTAAAGAGACCCAGCTCCCTCAACCTTTCCTCCTAAGGGAGATGTTCTGCTTCCTTCATCATCTTTGTTGCTCTACCTGCAATGTATTTGAAGAAGCCCTTTCTGTTGCCCTTGACTTCCCTTGCAAGGTTTAATTCCAAGGAGGCCTTGGCTTGAGGCCATTGTCTAGCTGTTAGGGAGATGTTGATCTTGGAGGTGCTTTCCAGCCATGATGATTCTATGATTCTGTGAAATAAGTCTTGCAATCTGCTGAGGCATTGAAAAGACAAAAAACTCTATGTAGTGTGGGAAACCTAAAGTACTCAGTGACTACACAAACGATGCATTTTCTTGTGTATTTCTCAGAAAGGAAAATTTTGGATGCAGTGCCAGAAATACCAATGCTACCTCAGCCGCAGTGCAGATTCCAGACCAAAATAGAACTTTTATATCCAATATGCTTTTGAGGTTTAGGTTTTTTAATTTTGAAATCTTTTGGAAAGTTTGGATTCTCATTTTGGTCCACTTGTAGCTATGGATTTGAAGGAGATTATTTTGTGTGTGGGATACAAAAAACAAATGCCAGTGGATATAAAGCAGCTGGCAAGCAGTCAGAACACACCATTTGTTATTTTTTTATTTCACTAAGTTCATGTATATTTTTCTGCTTGGCCTCATTTGACAAAGATTGCATACAGTAGATGTGAAAAACATTCTAATGCAAACTACGCTCAGAACTGCTGTTGGTAAATGATAGTGTCTATTTCCAAACATGAGCATGTCTAATTGCAGACAGGCAGCATCACAAAGTAATTTTCCTTAGGTAATCTCCCTTTATTACAAACTCAATCAGAAACAATAGATGAGATTATCCTGTAAGTGCAAGCGTGTGTTATTAGAACAACATCAACCCAAAGAGTCTTTTCTGGGCACTAATTCTTCTCACAGAAAAGCTGCATTGTTCTTGATGCAGGCAAACAGATTTTAACTGCAGAAGTTTGTGTTTCTCTCCTTCTGTCTTCCACCTTGTTCTTCTTTCGGTGGTCACAGAATCAAAGAACATTAAGGATTGGAAAGGACCTCGAAAGATCATCTAGTCCAATCCCCCTGCCACAGCAGGATCACCTAGACCAAGTAGCACAGGAACACTTCCAGGTGGGTTTTAAACGTCTCCAGAGAAGGAGACTCCACAACATCCCTGGGCAGCCTGCTCCAGTGCTCTGTCACCCTTGTCCTTGACTTCTGCCCTGTGTCTTTCCTTATGCTAACCACAGTCCACCTCCTCTCTTTCAGGTCCGGACAGTTGGAGAGGCATCATGCTGGACACATCATTCTCTGGAAGGAGGCTTTACCAGAAGGACAAACTTGAGGCCAGCTAAGACCTACTTCTCTTACAGCACTCAGGATGTCGTGGGGCTCCAGGCATCTTGCCTATGATTTCCAGACTCAGTGTAGAAAAGTGTGATACCTTTTCTACTCCCCTTTCTAATGGCCTCAGTGTTTTTTTCATGAGACTCTGATGTCCTCAACACAGAGATTTATTATCAGATATGCTAACAGGATCAGACTGTCATTTTATGAAAATCTGGTCCTAAAAGAGATTTTGGGTTGGAGACTCATTCACTGTGAATCACTAGAAAACACTAATTACTTTTGGAAATCTTCACACCCAAGTATTGCCACGTAATTGGCACAAAATGCAATAAAAAAGTAATGGAAAATGGGTCAAATGAACCGGTATCAGCTGTGCATCAATTCCAAGAGCACAACTGCTCCCTAGGAACGTCTGTGGGAGTTGTATTTTCTCTCCTGAATGTGAGACAGACCGCTGCCCATGTGCTTTCTGCAGCATGTCCTCTTTGCTTGGGCAAACAGTTGCACGCAAAAGTGTATTCAGAAGTCAGGTCTTCATAGATAAAATTAAGAGTGGTCTGTAGAGCTGAGTTGTTTGAAAAAAGCAATTAGTGGACTTGTGGGTGGTTAAGTAAGGTGAATACAGTCAGATACCGAAAATAAAGAGATGGGGTACAAGTGGCTGTGGGTGAAGTAAAAAACAGAGGAGAATGCTGGGACTTGCGTTGAAGCTGGACATTCTGTTAGCTGGCAAGGATGGAACGCAGCAGAGGGGTTATTTTCACCTGGTCCATTTCTGTTTCTCAAGGGACTTGTGGCTGTTGTGTGCTGCCACAGGCCTGCTTAGGGCATGGACTTTGTACAAGTAAATGTGTCAGGACAGGAACTGATTCCCAAGCAGGAAAACATAAAGATGGTTTTAAAATGTAGAGCTAACTGAGTAATTAAAAGGCGCCAAATAGTTATTTATTTTACACTCAGAGTTTGAAGTAATTTTGTATTTAACTTGTAGTGCAACCTAAATGAAGAGAGAGAGGCAGCTTCCCCTTGTGACTTCTTCCTTGAATGCCCTGTGCTTCAGCTCAACATGCACAATTTTCTGGAATGCTAGAAAAGCCCTTTTCTCATCTTGATGCAGGAGGTGCAAGCAACATCCTTAAACATGTTACTTGCAACTAGCAACAGAAATGCCCCTCTAACCTCAGGATAGTTCACAAGGCACTGATGCGAGTGTAGTAAATTGTTTCCTGCATTTGGGGACCATTTCTTCCAGTGAGCAGTGGAGCTGCTTGTTCGTGTGAAGTGCTGCACCGAGAATGTGCTGATCAAGCTCTTCACGACAGAGTCTGTCAGTGAGCTAAAGATTTGCAGCAGAAAGATTTTTCTGATCACGGCCTTGTGGGCTGAGAAGGTTCACATTCTACAGACCTTTTGTCTCAGTGCAAGTGTTGACATAGTACCAGGGTGGGTTTTTTTCCTTTTCAAAATAGTCGCAAAAGTTGGGGTGTGAGGAATTGTCAACCTTATTTTCAAGGAGCTGTAGCTATGGTAACTGAGGTACCTTCAGTTGCCAAGGTAACAAATGCAGCTCAACTGCCATGCTGGAGAAATCTACTTGTGATTTGTTGGCTTTAAGGTGCTGTATAAATTGTGGAGCTATTTTAGGTACTTAAATCCATAAATCAAAATGTTTGTTAAACCTACCAATACTCTGTACTATTTATGAATTATTCACCCCATTCTTATTTCACCAGCAGGATTTTTTTTTCCCCCATCAATGTATCCAGGCTTTTCCCACTACTAGTTTTTTTCTTATTTATTGTTTAGAAAATGGTTCTTCTATCTGAAATAGATTATTCATATTATTGCTGCTTGTAAATCTTACTCACTCGAGAAGCCCTGGCCTCCTTCCAGCACCCCCCTACTCCAGTCCTGCAGTCTCCAAATGGAGCTTTATGTACTTCTGCCCTGAAACCACAAAATATGTTTCACTAAAAACTTGCTAATGAATTAAATCAATACAATTTGGAATGAGTTCCATCTCAGACAATCAATACAGGCCCAGTGATGTACAACAGGCAGGCAGGTAAATTGATCTAAATAAATTTACAATTGATTTTACTTTTAAAACCAAATTAGGACATTTATAATCTTACCAAATAAGATCAGTTGCAACTTACGCAAGCAAGTGTATTCCTGGGTTTGGCTTTTCTAATACTAGCAGTGGACCTGTGACTGCTTTGTAGCTCAGTTAACTTTTATTCCTGGGATGACACGCATCATTTCTGTCCCTGAAAGCATGGTTTGTCGAAGATTGCCTATATAGGTCATGCTTATTCAGGATTTCCCTTCATTAGATCGTTTTTGCCAATAATTTGTGATAGCCTTTGCTCATCAATGAACAGTTAAAAACTTCAAACTTCAGTGTAAAGTAGGCAATAGGTTTAAACATCAGTGTCATGGTATGGGTCTGCAGTGAGGGCCAGAACCTGCCTCTGGTGGCACTGCCAGCTTGGGTGAGTACACCAGTGCTGCAAACCTTTGCTTTTCTCTCCCTCATCTCTACTCTCTGCTTTGCAAACTGCCACTGGTTTGTGTGCACAAGGAACAGTAGACCCTTGTAGGAGAACACTTTTGTCCAAGTGGAGCATTAACCTGAGGCTCTCAGCTGCTTGATTGTGGAAGGAGGACATACTGGGACATGCAGTCCAAAATCATCAGAGCTGCATGTGCATAGAGCACTTGGCTCTGGAAGCTGTGTGCCCATGACACTGTGCCCTTGTCTGAATGATCTGCCATTCCTAATCTGCTAATCTGGAGGTATTTGCTTGCAGACGTGACTCACTTGGGGACATGTAGCAGGCATATCACTGGGAGGGGAGCAAAATCTAGCTCTTCAGAAATATGCAGTGCCTGCTGCATTCATTTATTGTGGTTGTGGCCATGAGTAGTGCTGTCAGCATTGCAACTAAGACTGGTAGGGCTAAGTAGCTGCCTTTAAAACCCGTAGATATTTAGGTAGCAGTAATGTGATTTAACATAGCCTTCGGATTTCTAAGGTGTTGGATTTATTTTCTCTGAACAACATATGCTTGTCTATGAGCATGATGTTAGGGTCCTCTTTGTGTTCTTATGTAATGACCATTAGCATGAGTCATTCTCCTTGCTGCTTGCTCCAAAAATCCTATTAATTCTCTACACACATATACAAGCCCATCAGTATTAAAGATGAGCATATCAGTTAATAGGTGTTGCTTAACCCTAGTTCTTTAGTGAATCAGATGAGACATCATGCTTACAAATACTGAAAGTGAGAATCACAGAGTCACTGTACCTCCTGCTGCACCCTTCAGGGGATTATGTGGGATGAATTGATCTTCATTTAAAAAAGAAAAAAAGAGAGTGAAATTTTAACTTCCTTTTTTTTAGTCTCATGCTCTTTCATCTCGTTTTTCCTATTTGCATGCCTCTTTGTTCTGCTTGGTTTACCCGCCTTGGTCAAAGTGCCCTTCAGACCACCGCAAACTACAGTTTAGCAAAGATGGGAATACTGACTTGGTTCGATCTGTCTATTGGAGTTACTGCTACCAGCAGAGCTTTGGGGTTTAGTGATGACTGCCTAAAAACTAAGGATGGGGGAATGCTGGGACCTCTTCTAAGCTCAGCTTAGATCAGAGTGGTTTTTGAGTATTAACCCTTTCCGTGTTGCTTGAGTGGAAGCATAAATGTTAATGTTAGGGATAATCTGGTATTGTGTACAGATGTGTTTAAGTTGATAGTGTATTAGAAGGATTTTACTTTTCAATACCACCGTTCAAAAATTTAATTAGTCTGCCAGCTCGTCTGCCTTTCAAACCTACTCAACAAGCAGCTTAAGTACAGGATGTTCTTGTCTGCTGCAGCTGACAGTCACTCATCCAGCCCTCCTTACTGCTTGCCACACAGGCAACTCAATCAGGATGGTTTTGCTGCCTGAGCATGAAGAACAACATCTAGACTGATTCAGTGGCTCATGAATGCAAGAAGTGCCATGCAATGTATTTATTACAGTGTCAAGCTCTTCTAAGTAGACTTGAATTTCTGACTTGCTCTCTGGGCTTAAATATTCTCAACATCAACTAGAGGGTTTCCTTTCCCAGCTCTCATTTAGGTTTAATGGTAGCCACATGGTTGAACTTTCCTCTCTAGGCTTTGAAAATGCCAGCTGGCATTGATAGCTGAGAGATCATAGAATCATTAGGGATTGCAAGGGACCTCAAAAGATCATCTAGTCCAATTCCCCTGCCAGAGCAGGATCACCTAGACCAATGCTAAGAAAGGGTTTGCAGAAGTCAGATCAAAGTATAGGGAATGTAAAGCCACACGCCTCCTACATCAATTTCCATAGACACCTGATAAAATGACATGCTGCTTAGTCTGGGTTGATCCCCTGAGTCTATCACACAGAATCACAGAACACCAGGGACCAGAAGGGACCTCGAAACATCATCCAGCCCAATCCCCCTGCCACAGATGTTTGGGAAGTGGCCTGGTTTCATTAATCCCATGGGCCAGGGCCCCTGGATGTGATGTGGGCATTAAGGCTAGGGCTAAAGCTGCAGGTAATTGGAAGCAAAGAGGTGTTACCTTAGGACACCTGCCTTTGGATTTCTCAGAACAAAATTTAGTGGAAGGTGGTATGTCAGCAGTTATGAGAAAGAAGTTAACTGCTGCTCTTGTGATGAAAGGCAACACTGGAGTTTCCTTCCACTCCTGACACAATGAACTTCGAACTGTTGATTTCTCTAAGATATGAATGGCTGTTAGGCTGACTCCTTACACCACAGCCTGTGGTTTATCATAACTTTCTAGCATCTGGCAGAGTGCTAGAAGTGGCAAACAATGCAGAGAACTGGAGTCTCTTGGCTAATGGTGAACAGTGGTAGCTGCGGGAGCTGGAAAACTCCCTCTGCGATGTGCTATTACGGGATGATCTTGGTCTCCAACACAGTCTCTGCTCAGCATTGCCATGCGTGCTTTCCTTTGACCACCCTCTAAGCCCTCCTCTTCCTGTGATCTTCAGGTACAGGGAGTTTCTGCATTCTGAGATGCTTTTCTCATCTGTGTGTGCGTACGAAAGGGGAAGAGTCTTTGTCCTTAGATCCTTCTGCTCTTTCAAGTACAGAAATACTGGAGCCTTCCAAGAAGGCAACAAATTATTCTTGCAATACCAGAGATGGGTATTGCAGGGTTAATAACAAGAGTGCTGATGCAAAGTGACTCTGTACTCTTCTGTGAGAATACCTGGTTTCTGCTGTGGTGGGTACGTTGCCAGCACAACCCCAGCCTGCCAGCTGCTTGGCTAGAGATGCTAATGTGTGTTCTGTGGCCAAAGCTTACAGGGTAATTTTTACTAATAAGAGCAAGTGCTTTGAGGGAGGGGGTGTTTCTATAGGTTGCATGCAAGACTGTGCTTTCAGTTTGCTTGTTTCTTGCAGCAAATTTCCCTTTCTCTTTATTCTGAGATGTCATCCTGTACAGCTAAGCTGAGCAGTGTGCACGTAAGTGGGAAGAAGCAAGTGATGAAAACAAGGAAACATGACGTTGCACTAATCCGCTCTTTGCTGCTTGGCAACAAATAACTACTACTTGGGAGAAAGAGGAGTAAGACTGAAAGGGAAAGCAGGTAGCTGAACTGGGGTAGGATTTGACACAATTTAAAAAACCAGATCTATTCTCTGCTACTGACTCTATTTTCTTCTGTTTGTTAGCTTAAAAATTAAGGAACTGAGTGAGATTATTCCCTATCTTGGCACGTCTTTTTTTGACAAGATACAGCTTCCAAATAGTATATACTCAGTAGTATAATGATGAGATGTGGTTTTCCTTTTCAGGATGATGGAGATGTCTAAATACAGATTACTCCATCAGAGTGATAGTTTTGCTTGTCTTTGGCTACCCACCCTTACTTGTTTGCTTCTTTTGATTTAATTTTTCAACTAGTGCTTACTGGGTAAAGCTGGATTCTTATGTACCTTGCTCCAAGAAAGCTTTTTTGCAGAGCTTTCAGCTAAGTCTAAAAGAGGAATATTTGCCATATTTCTTCTCCCCAGAATCAGCAAGGTCAGGCTAGAAATGAGCAGGTGCTCTCTGGCACTGGGAAAGGAACAGGAATTTAATAGAACTACTTTGGATATAACTTGCTTGCAAAAAAAAGATCGTGGAAGTAGAAAGCATATTAAAATAAATGTCGCTGCTACTTCACATAGTCATCCAGAACATGCCACTGAAACTTACAGAGGATTACAGAGACTACCTCCAGCTAGGTTTGCGCCTGATGGCGTCTGCATCAATTACCATTGGAATGCCCAGAGCTGATCCTCAGCCCACCTCCCCTATGGCGCCCCAGCAAAGGATGTGGATGGTTCTCCCTTCAGAGCCCTCACCCGCAGTTGCTCTGGTTGTTCCTTGCACCGTGGAATCAGATTAGACAGTTTTACGCCTTTACTGTTTGCAAGCGACATTTTAATTTTCAGCCTGGTAAAAGCCTCCTGCTCAAGGTGTGCTTCTGGCAGCTTTTTATATTAATGCTTTGTAGAATCTCAGATGCGTGAGGCTGCCTACCAGGTGTCAGAACATAGTGACTTTTTCATCCCTTATGATGGGATTTGTTGCTTTAAATAGAAGTAAAATGCATGCGGGGCAGGGGTATGTTTGTACGACAAGATCATCAAATGCAACCAAACCACACTGAAGCTAAAGGAAAACTCACTTGACTGGAAAACAGTGCAGCAGCGAGGAAACCAAAGCGTTCCCAAAAGCTTTTACAATCAGTGTTTCGGCTTCTGTACCTGGAGCAAGGTGTAACGAGGAATCCTGAGTAAAACCCAACCTTGAAACTCTCATCTGAAGGTTCCTTAGTAGTGCATCTCAATGTATATTACCGACACTTCTAGCTTGTCTCTTGTCTCGCACAAGATTGGGTCGGTTCCGATCTGCTTACACAAACTTCAGTCCAGTGAAATTTACTTCTACAGTTTTAAGGCAAATGGCAGACCTGGGCTCTCAGTTTCAACTCGTAACTTTTTGCAGGGGAGAACAGCAGGCAGTTGGAAAGGGGAGAAGAAAAAGGCAGTGTCCTGTTCCTTCTTCAGCAGAAATCAGTGGCAAAAATTGTAAGTTTGTGTTAAACAGCTTTTTCTATCAGTTTATCTCGGAGTGATTTACCACAGAGACAGGTTAACATTAGTTTCCCTTTTGTGGGTGAGAACTGAACTACGGAGATGAAATTGGTTTTGTTCATTAGTGAAGCGCACACGCTTCTAGAACTCAACAAACACAACCCAGAACTTAGCATGGAACACAGACAGGGCAAAGGAATTGCTTGAGAGGAGATACTGCTTTTAAGCTACAATGTGAGTGATCATTTGGGCACGGCTGCACGTGATTCGTGAAGTCTGTTCTTAGAAAATTCTGTAGAGATAGAAGTTGTAAATGGGACAGGAAGCAGCTGACTTAGAAATCGCATAGCACCGCAGTTTGTGATGCTTCTATTAATTTGCTGCATTAATTGTGCAGTTTAATGAGGCAGTAAAAGAAAATGCAAATGTTGGTCTTCAGTCACTTTAGCCTGTTAGATGTGTTTTAAATCTAGGATCATTCAGAAAACAAAGTTCTGTAGTTCATTTCATGCTCTTTTTAAATCAACACAAACTCTTAAGTTCCTGCAAGCATGTTGTCTCCAGAAAAGGCTAGGGCTTGCCGGCTTGTTTTTCCCTGATTCAATAGTTAAAGAACTGCTAAGACTGGTAGAAGAAGGAGAATGCATGTCACAAACCTATCTGTAGGCTTGTAATTTATTTAAAAGAACATGGTTGCCCAAAGCAGTTGATGAAGACACAGCTTTGGTTTTCATCCTCTCTGTGATCCTAAATCCAGCAGATTTCAGGAATGCACTTTTTTGTGTTTAAGGCCACACGCGACCGTGGGCTTAACGTTATGCCAGTATGGTTTATCTCCTCAATGTCCATGTAAGTCTGAATCATGGTGACAAAGGGGGCCAGTAAAATAACAGGAATACTACAGCTGAAAATATTTTAGCCCCATAGGAAATCATGTGAGCGGTGAGACAGCTGGGAGCTGAAGGATAACTGGTACACGAGTGTGCTGGGTTTGCGAGTCAATGCACTGGCTTCATTCTGGGAAAATTGAAGTTTTGCTGGTGTGCAGTGTAGGTCTTACAGAAATAAAGACTTTGCAGACTGGATGATCACAATGTTCTTGGCGGCCTGTCCATTTAACTTGAGCATCAAGTTATTTGTAATAGATTTCTTTGTCATAAAGGGTTATATTTACAAAATAGGGCACATAATTTTTTTTTTCTTAAACTGGGAAAAGAAGTCATTTGTTCCCTCTGAAGCAGCTGAAGTAAAAACATGGAGCTCATCTACTCACTGCACAGGATGAAGTGGTTAGAGGCGCACAAAGACAGTGTAAGGAATGCTTTCTTTTGTAGTCGGTTTATTCCTATTCACATAGGAGAAGAACAAAGGCTTGTATCTCGTTTCTTTTGCAATTCATCGGAGCGTAATTTTTTTAATTGCACCCCAGGGGTGATGACTTTGCTCAGAAGTGTCTTGCCTGAATGAAGTAAGAAGCGTCTTAGAGAGTCAGGAGTTACATGCAAGTCCTTGGAGTTCAGGGCTTTAGCTGCAAACCTATTATTCTTGTCATATTTCCCTCCTTTCAAAGAAAACATCCGCATAAGCCAGACTCATGCTGTTGCTGGAATCAGTAGATGTTTTGTGGATTGTTTCAGTGTGTAGAAAACCCCACTTCAGACGTCCTTGGAGCAGTGAATGGCATTCAATTTGCGGTCACCAGAACAGCTGCAGACCTTTCATTTTTGAGCCAGACTCACTTTCGTAAAAACTTGGTCTACAGTTTTCCCCCTTCTCAGCTCCTTGTCGTGTGTTTGACACAGAGCTTGTGGTGCGTGGAAAATTTATTCTGTCTACCCATAACCCATTGACTACATTTTGTGGCAGCTGTTGAAGTGATACCAAAGATCTGTGCTGCTGAAAAGCTGCTGGGAAGCTGAGACGCATCTTTGTGTAACACTTGGGCGCATGCTGGTGATGAGCGAAGAGGTCAGGCAATTCCTTTGGGATAAACCCTTGCTCTGTAATAGAGCCAAAGCTCTTGTGTCTGCCAGCGTGGCAGGGAACTCTGGAGACCCCAGTTCATCTTTGGAAATGGAAATCTGTTATCAAATGAAGTAGTAGACATCTTTTGTCATTCCTTCGAGTAAGAAAGCAACGCATTTCAGAGGTATCCCCGACCTCTACTCAAACCTAGCAGTTTGGTCATTCAATATTTGGTCAAATAATGAGGACTAAGACATGAAAGCAGTCCTTGTTTCATCCCCTTTACACTGCCTTATTTTGCCAAGGAATATGCAGTGAAATGCGTACAGCCAGTCAGAAATACTGGCCCTTCATGGCAGGGGCCTTGTCAATCGCTATCCTTTTAAGTTAGGTTCCTGACTCTCATGCTGTGGGTCTCTTGAAGGCAGAACATGATTTTCCATATGTGTGAGGGACTGCCAAGAAATATCATCAGTGAGGCAGGCAGTGAAATTCCTGGGCAAGCTTAGGGCTGGGCAATGCCAGGGATGAAAGGAAGTGGCCAGTTTCTGGTGAGAGGGAGGTGGGGAGTTGGCAGTCGTCGATTTTTGCAGAGGAAGAGAGAGGCAGGATTACAGCAAAGACACAGTGTAGAGTTGTGCTAAACATTTCCCACTGCACATTTCATATAACAAGTTGACACTGTTGTCTTAAGCTTCAAAATATTATTTTTCCTGTGTTTGTAGCTTTGAGCCAAAAAGATACCGGTATCTCGCTCTGTTGTCCTCTGTTTTACACTGAACTACATCCCCTTGAGAGAACAAATGCTGCACCAGCAGGTTTGTGGTGTCATTCGGACAGGTTTGTGTGCTGCATACAAAATCCAAGGCATTTTTCTTTATTAGGTTGCAGCCGGCACTAATTTTTCACTAGCCAAACTAGGGCATTTGACAGCAGGGAGCAGAAGGCAGGAACTTCATAGCTAATACTTTGCCCATGTACCATCATCCAAAGAAATTAGGAGAACTACTTCAGCTTAACAGCTCTGCCTGAGCTCACGTAATTTTTCTGGGAGCATCAGACCAACTCAGTCTTCCACTGAATCTCAGGCAAGACAATCCTCCTACCTGTTACCTGGAGAAGGGATGTGTTTCCCCAGCATGCTGTACGCTTGCTTATCCGTGTTAAACTGGAATTTGTGATCGTGTGAGGAGAGTTACTGAAACAGGACCACAACTGTTGCAATTGTATTCACAAAAATGATTATGTGACAGTGGAAGCAGCAACCCCTCAGCAGCCCTCAGACCTCCTGGACCCCATCTGTCAATACAGAGATTCAGCCGTCTACTCTGGTCTGCGGCTTTTCATTTCAAATGCTTTCTCCCTGACACCATCCACCTTCTGCCAGCATCACGCAGATAGTGTCATAGCAAACTGGCGTCACACAGTGATGTGAGATGTTGTGCGCTGGATAAATTGTTGTGTGGCTCCACTTGACAAAAATGGTCTCTCCTGAATTTTCCTTGAAGCTGTGGTGGAGTTTCTAGTGCTGTAGAGTTTAGCAGGGAAGTGACTATGAGCTGGAGGGGTTCAGCGTGGAACCGAAGCAGTGATGTCTGTGCAGTGTGTGATACGGGGCAGCACAGAAAGGTGGGCTGTCTGTCAATGTACTCGGGAGCAATGGGTATACATGAGTGAATTGCAGTGTGAGTAAGTGGTGGGACGCACCTCATTTTCTTGTTTGTTTTTTATTCTTGCTAGAAATGCTGTACTGTCTTTTTATGTGAGTCTCATTTTTATTCTCAGTTTGGCTCCCTGACAGGGAAACAACCTGTGGCTGGATTGTGTTTTGCTCAGGATGGTGCAGTTGTGAACAGTGATGTACATGCTGAAGAACTGTGGTAGGTACGCCCGGCAGCCCTTGTAGCGCGCTCACGTTGTTCTTCAAAAAACCTGTTATCTGCTCTTAAGCTACCATGTGTATAGCAATACAGAAAAACTCTCTTCATGTGTAAAAAAGCAGTGAGCAGGCCACTTAAAATGGGAAGTAAACTCATCAAACAGTGGAGTAACAACAAATAAGCTGTCTTGCTAGAGAAATCTACAGCAGAGCAATTGCTACTTGGTTAACTCTGGAGAGAGATGCTCTGTGTATGTACTAATTTTCAATTCCTCAGTTTTATTTGAGAATGTTTTGGGAATAGAGACTTTATTTTTCCAAGAGCTTTTGTGTGTTATTTTTATGGAGAAAATTCTTATACAATGGATTATCTAAAATCGCAGAAAAATGGCAAAACAGGTTCTAAAATAAAAGTAAACTTCCCAAAATCAGTAATGACCAAAAGCACAGAGAGGGATGGCTGTGTGCCTTGCAGGGTCTGCAGTAAAAACCAGTCTGAGCTTTGTGTTAAAGTCACACCCTGCAAAACTAGGAGCAGCTCTGAAAGACCCACAATGGGCATTTTGTGGCCAGTTCTGCACAAGTTCCTCCGTCCTAATGGTGCACTCTGAACATGTATTACATTTGCTGCTGAATTGCTGTGACCTGCTTGTGGGTTATTTTCTGGCTTGCTGAAGGAGTCATCGTAGCAGGAGCTTGTAAGTGTTGCTTGTCCTGTTGAGACTCATTTCCTGGACCCTTACAGTTGGAATTGCTTTTACAGACCAGCCATTTTCCTCACCCAGCACTGCTGCATTACTAATGTGTTTGCCTTGCTTCAGGAAGGTATTTTTCCAGTGTAAGATGAAATTTAGGTGACAGGCTTCCAGGACTTCTTTTTTTCCCCACCATAAGCTGGCGTTTTAAGCTTTTATTTTTCATCTTTCAATTTGCATCGTCTGCTAGAATTTAAGTCTTGATGGATGGACCACTGCAAGTCCTCTATTGGCCACGCTGCTTGAGCATGTTATCATCTCTGTGCACGCTGCCAGGTGCTGCACTCCGCGTGTCCCTCCCTGGATTTAAATTAAACCTGCCCTCCAACGGATATTATTCCAGAAAAGAAATTAAGACAAAATATATTAAGATATATTATATTAAGATCAATGCCAGGTTTCCTTAGTTATTGACCAAGTAACTACCACTGCTTAGGAGATGCACACTGTGATGAACCCTGACAAGAACATCTCTTGAGAGGTGAGTTGGAAGCAAAGTCCAGAAAAGCAAAAAGATGTGCTGTGCTCACCCAGCAGGAGGTTAATGGCAGAACCTGCTGCTCTCCTGACCTGACAGGACAAGAAACTCAGATGTCTGGAATGGATTCAGTTAGCAGAAGTTGCACTGCTTTTTTAACTTTGCTGTCATTAAAATGGGATTTAATCTGAGGTGATGTGGCTTTTTGTGCAGAAAGTAGGGAGAGTTATAAATAATTTCTTGCATTAAACTCCACCTTCTCTCCGTGGATTTTATGGATCTGTCAGGAAGCACTTGGCAGATTAATTAAGACAGACGACTCCCATAGGAAATCCGTAGAGCATCAGAAGCTGTTGAGTTACTGAAACCCTAATGACTTCTGCATTTCATCTGAGCAGCTCTGGGTAACTGGGAGCACCCTTAACCTTGTACAAATGCAAAGAAGGGTTCATTGATATAAATCCTCTTGAGTCTGTTTAAATCGTAAAGGTGGTTAGTAATGACTGGGCTCACAATTGATGACACCCTAAGCTGTGGGGATGTGATGGTTTGGAGGCGTGCTCGGGGCGTCACGCTGCAACGAATGTCCTTTTCCAGGGGCAAACAAGGGATGCCAAGCAACTAAAAGCCATGTTCTCAAAGGAGCTTGTCTCTGGTTTCAAGCTGGCCAAATGTTAAGAAGACTAAGGAGACTCCTTGCTTTTCTCCTGCAACAGGAGCTGAAGATTCTCTATTCCTGATTGTTAGAGATGAGTCATTCAGAAAATTCTGGCTTTGTCCAAATTTACAGGTGGTGACAGTCCCAGAAATAGAGAAAAGATCTGAGGGTGTTAGCTGCAGGAGATGGGATTGCTGTAAGTGAACCAAAGTGGATTAGGAATCCAGAACTCTTCCAAGAAAAATGGGATGGGCCACGTGACTGCTGAATATTCCTCACAAAATTTGACTCTGTGTAACTTTGCGAGATGCAAATGAATGCGTTCAGGTGTTTTGAAATGATGACTGCCATATAGTCTGAGAGATCGGTCATGCATTTTATTTCTCTCTATCTGCACTTTGGTGGCTCCTTCTTTGATACCCTTTTCTAAAGGTTCTGTGAGAAAACTGGGCTGGGAACAGCACCAGCAGGCAAAAACATCAGTGATGCTCTCCAGCATGTACTGCAAGACTGAGTGACTTAACCACACAGGATTACAGTATCCCATGGAGGAATCCTGTTGTGGGTCACAGCAAATACAAACAGGGTGGGAGGAGGGCTTGCTTTGCCTTCATAGCCGATGATCAGCGTTACTGGGAGGCTGTGTGTGCTATCAGAGGGAGAGTGTGTCCTAAGGTCTCTAAAGCTGTCATGAAGGAAGTGTCAGGGTGCCCAAGCAAGCAGAATGCACAGAAGGGGATCTGCTGGGTTGCTGCTGTGGCGTAACGGTTGACTAGAGTTGTCAGCTTGGGGTAATGTGATGTATGCATTAAAGAAAGCAAAAGCCACATCAGAAAACCTCCGTAACATCACTGCCAGCAGCAAACACTTACCTTTAAGCCTCGCACATAATATGCAACATGACTGTTTCTACTTTTAATGTCAGCGTGCCCTCTTCTCTGCCCCCTCTCTCCAGTCCCCTGGAGAGCAGCCCTCCCAACTGGCTTGCAGCTGACAGGTTTTCCTCCATTGGGCCCCCTTTCACTCTCTGCCATTTGTTTGAGTTTTGATCCAGGGCACTTGACAGCCTTGCCCCTCAAATGCCATTTCAAAGTGCCAGGGACATAAGACAGGCTGCAGGCTTAGGTCATGATCCAAAGCCATTTTGGCTTTTGGATCAAATCTTTCTGTTTAAAAAGCTGGCAGCAAGGCTGGGAACACCGTGCTGAGCAAGTGTGGCTTCAGGTCACTGATTATTTGTTTTTCTTAAGTGCTAGCCAGTGTAGCTCTGATGGCAATAGTCCGTCAGGTGTACTAGCTTTCTCAAGGAGACTGCAGGCAGAAGGCTTTCAAAACATTTTCTGTTTTCCTCCTTTTTCTTCACACAGAGGAAGTGGTGTGTGTGGTTCCTTCCCATCTCAGAATTTTTTGAAATTCCAACAATTAGATTGACAAAGGCTTCCAAATCTGGGTTCCTGAAGGAGTATTGAAGGAAACCAGTTACATTTTTTCTGATGTAGTAATGCTGTTTAGTTTTCTCAGTTTTTCTCTTAGTGGAAGCCCCAAAATACACCAAATAATTTAGAATTAATACATTCAAATCATAAAAGTATCATGGATGTGTAATTGGCAAAGGCCATCCACATCAAAGGCAGTGAATCATGATAGAGAAGAGAAAGCTAGTACACCTGACAGACTATTGCCATCAGAGCTGCATTGGCTAGTTCTTAAGAAAAACAAGTAACGCGTGACCTGAAGCCGCTGCTTGCTTTCATTTGTTGTGCATTCACATGAATTTCACCAATTAATACATTTTACAGAATTTGGAAGGCTTTCAAAAGCCAGTCTTGCAGGGGAGCATCCCTATAGCAAGATCTCAAAACAGCTGTTACTACAAAGTGCACGAATAACATGAAGCGCGGTTTCTAATTAGCTTTGATAAGCATTGATAGCTTTTAATCTCACCTGGCAGGATTAATTCTTACAGTTTAGAATAAGTTTGTAAGTCCTTACATGGATGTCATTGCTAGCATACTCAGAGGAAGGCTGTATTTTGAAAAGTTATTGATGTCAGGCCATTTCCCCAGGCTGAGGACACAAATTCAATTACTTGTTTTGTCTCCAGAACTGCTGCAGTGACCTTGGTCGTGAACCTCCCTGGAACAATGGAAATCTGTTCTTTAAATAAGGAAACAACTTGAAGTCATCCATCTGCTCGCCTTCTTCCCGTAAGTGATTTTTGACTACTCAAGGGAGAAACTGAGGCACAGGAAAGTACCATTTCCAGAAGCTGTTTTTTAGTTATCAGAAGTCTAAAGATAGCGGTAAGTAAATGAACTGGAATGAATGTCCATTTATTTAGAGTTGTTGAATTGTGAGTTTAAGTCTGAAAAATGTTTGTGAGATGCCCAAATTGCCGTGGGTTTTAATAAAAGCTCCCCATCCATTCCCATTCATGAAATGGTTGTATTTTGCCAAGAATACAGCCCAGGCTGGTACTGTGCTGTCCTGTGCAAAGCAACTCCTGGGGCTGTGACTGGCTGCTCTATACCTTTAGGTCTCCTTGCCTTTAATATCTTCTTTTTATTTTTTGTGTGTGCATTTGTGTGAGATTCTATAAAAAACTCCCATATGCTGGTGAGATAATCCTGTCGTAATTTACCTTAGCTTGGGGACCAAGAAGCAATGCATAAGGTCTTCTTCCATGCTAACCTCCACTTCAAGATCCTTGTCCCTGCAGAAGCCTCTAAAAAACTTAGGTGCAGAGTCAGTCAAAGTGCTGGGACCAGAATCAAAACCATTTTGTGGGGTTTTTCATAGGTCTGCACTACACTTTATTCTGGCAGCGACTCAGCCGCTTTCAGCACTTATTGGTGAAATGCAATTCATACTGCTTCGGGTTTCCACAGGGTAACTTTTGACACGCCTAGCCAGATGTTAAACTCCACATACAGCTGCCTCACTATGTCTTGCTGGGTTTATGACTCATCTGTCATGTTCCTGGAGAGGACACTGTCCATAATAAATGGCATTGCCATTGCAATAAAATGCCCCATTCAAGTCATCAGAGGGATAGGCTCATGTCCTAAGCAGGTTGATGGTGAAAGAAGGAGAAGTAAGCAGAGAGCTAGGGAATTACGTCCTGATAAGTTGGTTATGGCTGAAGCCATTGCTACACTTCAACATGTTATCATGAGCCTTCAAAAATCCAGCGCAAACAAATCTAGCTGTCAATGGTTTTAGGACAGGTACTTTCGTAAATTAAAGCCAGCCGAAGGGAAAAGCTTTAGGCAACTGGATTTCAGAAGGAACTTGAGCACTCCTTTAGCAAAGGGGGCGCTACAGCCAAGACTTGCACCATGCTGTGTTTGGGTTTTATACCCAGACAGTTCCTGTGCTGTTCACTGCTCCTTTTCGTTTGCCATAGGGAAGAGTCAATCACAGCTGATGGGGCGTTAGTGTTTCCAAGCATTTTTAGGGTTCTTTGCGTACTGGATGACTAGGAAAGAAAGCTGCTATAACACAGAATAACAAACACCACCATAAACCTGCCCCTATTTCTAGGGCTTCTGTGGTTTGGTTGTTGGTTTTGTTTTTTAAAAAGCACCATGATCTACGATTGATTTTCCCATCAATGCAACACTCGTGTGAAACTATATGTCCATGGGAAGCGTGTCCAAGACCTAGGCCACAAACATGGTGATGTTTGAAAAAGGGGAGTGCTTCTCGACCAGGAAAATGAGAATGCATAACAGCGTAGTTGCTGAAATAGTGGTAGGAACCTTTAGAGTTGCCTATATTTTCCGGGTGTAATCATCTTCATATAGATGTGAGCTGGCAAGGTACAAAATTATTGCAAATTATTCTCAAATATTATCATCTTGACAGACTGATTATATTTGATTGTCTTGATTATGGCTATTAAAAGAATTTTTCTCTGATGAAAGAATATATCCTCTTAGTTTAATTGCAAGTATCCAAAACGTAGACTTAGCAAATTGTGCATGCCTTCTGCTCAGAAGTTCTGTTTTGAATGTTGGGG
>JAOXOE010000343.1:24012197-24030261 GCA_028565055.1 Phoeniculus purpureus | reverse complement strand
CCTTTACCTGCCAGTACCCTGTCCCATGGGATTTCCCCTAGCAATTGCTTGAAAAGGCCAAAGTTGGCCCTCCTGAATTCTTGGGCTGTGATTCTGCTCGGCATTATTTTCCTACCACATGAGATCCTGAACTCCACCATCTCATGGTCACTGCAACCAAGGTTGCCCTCAACCTTCACTGCTTCAACCAGACCCTCCTTCTTGGTGACTACAAGATCCAGCATCGCTCCTCTCCTAGTGGGCTCCTGCACCATTTGCATCAGGAAGTTGTCGCCAATGCACTGGAGGAACCTCCTGGACTGTGGATAGCTGGCTGAGTAGGCCTTCCAGCAAATATCAAGGTAGTTAAAATCCCCCATGAGACATGTAACTGTGTGACCTGCTGTAGGTGATCCCGCTATGACAGCGGGGTTGGACTAGATGGTCTTTTGAAATCCCTGCCAATCTCTCACATTCTGCAATTCTGTGAAACACCGTTAACTTTTAATGATGGTCTCAATTTTGGTGCCTTTTCCCAGTGCCCTGTATTTCAAGCAAATTATTGAATATTTTTCTGGCTTTGTTTTTGATAGATGTAAGCTGACTTCTTCAGTGTAAAAACCAACACTGACATTTTGTCTTGTGCTACTTTCAGCAGAAATTTGGGATAATTAGCATTCCTCCAGAGTAACATGACTTTTTGGCACTAATTACAAGTTTCTTCCAAGCAGTTCTGTATCATAAATGATAGGATCGTTTTAGCATATATATGAGGTGTTTGTTTAATTTTTTAAGCTGAACAGTGTTTATATTCAACACAAATATAGTTTATTGGCCCATAGAGACTTTTGACAAATAAAATTCTAATTTATATAATTCTGCATAAAAGGCTGGTCAATTTGTCAGAAAATTAAGATGGCAAGGTCAGCAGAAGTTGAGACAATAAACTAACAGGACAGCAAAGCCATGCTACAGCATTTCTGAGTCTCTTTTCCAAGCTACATGAAAGAATGAAAGCTGAGTGCTCAGAAAAATGCTAGAATGAACAAATAAAGACTAGTTGGTGTTAATCATTACGTATCAAAGACAATGGTGTTCAGTAAGGAACCAACATGTGTTTGAAGGATTTTCAAGCTTTAGTGTTTATAACAACACTGCCTGGGATGGAAGGAGAGGAGTACTTTTTGAGTCTATGCTGCAGTGTGAAGGGGAAGGTGATATTGATAGGCATTAGGCTTCCTTTAACCAGCCTTGCTTAAGCAGTGTGTCTTTTCCACTGAGAGGCAAAGCCTGAGTCCTGACACTCTTCTACTAAATGACATCGGTTCTTGGGAAGAGTGGCATTCACATGCTGCCAAATCCAGTGTGGGTACTCATGTTCCACCTACTGAAGAGTTTCCATCTCTCTCAGATGCATAGGATGCCAACAGGTATATTGTAGAAGTAGACAGTGCTGTGGACTGAGGTTACTTTTTGCTTTCAACAGCCTCTCACCATGGTAATAATTCTGTGAAACAAATAAAGTCCCAACCTCTCCTTTTCTTTTTTTTGGTATGAAACCAACAATGACTGTGTTCCCTGGGGTAGCTCTGACGAAAAGCTGAGGGAGCCAGAGCTGAGGGATGGTGTGAAGAAACAAGCAGACATAGTTGTGCAGTAGGGAAGGTAACATCTGTCCTGTGACAGTTGTTTCTGGCCCTATGTCACCTGCCAGATTAAATTACCTTTCAAATTTTTTATCAGATGTGTAAGGGACATGATAATAGCAGTGTGATGCCACTGGATGATTATATTTTTCCACAAGAATTTGAAAAACAAGTATAAAAGGTAATTCCTTAGCAGTGTCTGAAACTTGTTTTAAACACAAAGAAAAGCAAAGTAAAACCAAAACAAATAATTGATGCAGTGTTTTTAATCTGTATGAAACATATCAGTATTTACTACATAGATGAAATTCCTCATCCAATACAAATTAAGAACAAGGGGGTTTATTCTATTGGTATGCAAAATGTTCTAAACATATATTAGTGTAATCACATGCATTGAAAACCTTCACTTGTTTTCTTCCTACTAGACTAGCATAAGATTAAAATATTAAATACCTCCTCCAAAACAGCCTCTACTCTAAAAGAAGTAGTTGTATCATAGAGTATCTTACACTTAGGTGCATGTTAGAGTACTGGAAGAGTAGCAGACTGCCACAATGGAATACATATTCATTGGTATGATATTGTTCTAAAGTTCAGGCAGTCCTTAAACTCATTTCGCGTACCTCCTAGTTATTCCACCTTACATCATACTAAGGGATCTGGCTAGCTTTCCAGAGCGGTTTATAGATGGACTTCTAAGTGCAAATGATTTGATGCTGGAGCTGTGTGTTTGTCATTCTGGGTAAAGTAGATGATCTAAGATTTCAGCCTAAAGGTGATACTGCCATAGAGGACTGTGCACATAATAAATGATAATAATTAATCAGAACAGTCTGAGCATGAAAAGTAGCGCTACCCAGCTCCCCCAGTGCCACTTCCTGACATGAAGAGTTCACCTTGAGGATGAATTGGCAGCTCATTCTCCATGCCCATGCAATTTCCAGTCTCCCTGAGAGACTCTATTAGTAGCAATTGTGTTTGTAATTTGTAGACATGTCAATCACCTCATTTCATATAGGCCACTGAACAATTATTAGAACGCAACAATTTGGGTTATGACTGACCTGGGCTGAATTTCAGCTGGTAATTTACATCTGAAATACTCCATATGGTATTGCAAAGTCCCCAAGCCTGCAGTTTCCAACTGTTTATTTAATTCAGGTATGCTGATTAGTTTTTACACACAGTCTACACAAGTTGGTTTGTAGATCTGCATGGGTAAATACCCCTGGTTTGGCTTTACCTGCGGAAAGCATGGTTTGCTAAAATCAATTGTGTGGCCCTTAGACATTAATTAAAAATATTGGTGACTTCAGAGCATTCAATTGCTTTCTTGTTTTTGTTGTTGGCTGAGAGAGGGCTTCAACTCTCAATCTCTGAAAGTATTGACATCGATGATGCTGTCCCCAGTTTTCCTGCATCTTGTTTCAGTTTGCTGCTGTCCCCCAGCCTGACTCTGCCTGGTGGCACAAAACTTGATGGCTGGGAGCAGTGATGAGTCCCAAGAGCACATCCTGGCAGGATTGTGTCAATCTTGTGAATTGACCCTTCTCATGGACCTGGACTATGGGCACAGAGTCTGGGAGCTGCTTTCCAGCAATCATCCCCAGAATCACAGTGAAGGTTGTCCCTGAACATGACAGAGGTAATGAGGTTCAGAGGTTAAATTTTGCTTAAGCAGATGCTGTACAGTTTAGATAATTGACTTGATCGCTTGTTCAAGTTTTTAATCCTGGGAGAATTTCTAAAGTACTTGAACACCTGGGAGCATGGATAGCACTACTGAGTTCTGCAATGCATTTACCATCAGTGCTTTTCCTGGGATTAACAACTTGAACTAAAACCTCACATAATACCAGATTTTACAAAAAGTTCTGATTCTTGCCTGGCTAGAAAAACCACAAGGGAGCAGCCTTTCTTAAGGTTTCTCAGTCGTTTTGGTTATCAACCAGAAAGCTTAGAGAGGCACAAACAAATGAAATTAGGGTAAAACTTCTCATACATACCAGAGATCTCAACGCTTGACAGTGGGAAGTTCACTTTGTTTTATTATTACAGTCAGTGCTCAGTCTTGCATGAGACGAAATGTGTTTGGCCCAGATCTACAAGAGGTAATCAGCATGCTGGGAATTAAGTAGGAAAGTAAATGCTTTGCTGCATTAGCCCAGGGGCTCAGAGAACAAGCTTTACAGAAGTGAGCCCCCACAAGTACTTAGGAGGATCTTGCCTCCATCTAACTGTGAAGAGTCCAGATAGCCAGGTCTAGTTCATAAATGTAATTCTGCTTTTGGGAACACCAATGGCTTTTGCACTTAAGTAACTTGCAGGAGTGAGACACAAACTTGTTGCCCCCTCTGGCCTTTGACTATTCAGAAGTTTTGAAAGTACTGAAAAGGCAACAAACTCTACCAGAAGTCTGGTCCAAGTAGCCTGAACCTAACCTGTATGGTATAGACAGCTGAAGTCTTCAAACTACTGGAAAGAAAGTTCCCATTCTCATGAAAATGCCTTCAGAAGGAAGCGTGAAAAATACAGAAAATATGATGTGCTACAGTGGTTTCTAAGAAGAACATTTTTCAAAGTTTTCTTGAGCCGTCAGCAGCTGTTTAAGTTTGTTCAGAAGTGATGAGGCAAAATGGAATCCTTTCATATATGATTATTTTTATATTTTCAGGGTCTTTTTTTTTATTCCCAGGTATTATCTAGTGACACACAAGATAATGCACTGTATCCAGGCAGAGGCACTACAAAAAGATCAAACATTCCACTTCATCATCTTCAAATACTTTGATGCTACCATGGGCAAGAAGAATAGAGAGGGGAAGCAGCAAAAGAACACTTTAAAATAGGATCTTGGAAAGAATGAGATTATACTCTGAGCTGCTATAAATTACTGCTGGTAAACCTGAGAAATCCTAAAACACTAAAGGTGTAGCAATCTGGTAATATATGTAGAGATTTAAACTTCATTGAACAACCCTGTTTCCCCCCTACATTTGTTGGAGAAACATAGTCCATGCTGTTCACCTATTAGTCCCAGGAGGAAGAGAAGTGTGCAGGTGGCCTAAATATAGAATATCCACAGTTCTACAAGTATGAGTGATCTACCTGTGAATGCAGTCATGGGAGTATTGAGGGGCAAACCTCATCTGCTTCATAAAAAAATAATTTAAAAAACCCCAGACCCAGAACTCACAGTTAAGGTTCTCACAGCCTCCAGTGACCTTTTCATTCGTTTATGTTCTGCCTCATTAATTTAGGGTGTTGATTTTTAAATAGGCTTTCCTGATAGAATCATAGAATGTTAGAGGTTGGAAGGGACCTCTGGAGATCACTGAGTCCCCACACCCCTGCCAAAACAGGATCACCTAGGGCAGGTCACACAGGGCTGCATCCAGGTGGGTTTTGAAAGTCTCCAGAGGAGGAGACCTCTCTGAGCAGCCTGTTCCAGTGCTCCATCACCCTCACAGTAAAGAAGTTTCCTCATCTCCTATGTTCAAGTTTATACCCATTAGTCCTTGTTTTATTACTGTGAACCACAGAAAAGAGACTGGCCCCTTACACTTGACACCCATCCCTCAGACATTTATAGACTTTAATAAGATCCCTTCTCAAGATTAAACAGCCTCAGTTCTCTCAGTCTTTCTTCACAGGGGAGATGCTCAAGTCTCTTAATTACCCTTGTAGCTCTCTTGTCTCTCTTGCATTGGGGACCCTAAAAGTGGACACAGTACTCCTGGAGTATTCTTACTAGGGCAAAGTAGAGGGGGATGAGAACTTCCCTAGACGTGCCGGACAGTTTTCTTAATGCACCCCACGATACTGTTAACTTTCTTGGCCACAAGGGCTCATTGCTCTCCCATGGATAACTTACTATCCACCAAGACTCCATGTTCTTTCTCCATGGTGCTGCTTTCCAGCCGATGACCCTTAATCTGTACTTGTGCCTGATGTTAATTCCTCCTCAGATGCAGGACGCTGCATTTCCTTAGTAATTCACAAAACTAGCAAATGCTCTTTTTTGTCAGACTGAACACTTTCTCTAGGACAAAGACCTTTGCATGCGGCCTTTCCGTCTGTCCCACTGCAAAAGCTACCCTACATCTTCTCTACTGACTTTGTTAGAGTACTCAATACTTCTCTACATAATAAGGTTAATGCAAGTAATATAAGGCAAACAATAAAGATTTCAAACCAACTAGGCTTAGTGAAGAAATGTGTGCATCTTTAGGAGAAAACGCATTTTGTTAAAATTATGCAGCCATTTGGAAAATTAAAGAAATTAAATCTTTCGGACAGACACTTCAATTTTTTTCATGCTTGTCATGATATATCAAACCTGATCCTTGGTCTTAAGAGACAGTGGTAGTGAGTGTGTGATGATTTCAGCAAGAAATGGCAGGAGACATACTGCATCGAACCTTATTCTCGGTCACACGTAGGAAGTGTAAGAAGATCTGCATGTAAATGAGAGCTGTTTCATGTGCTGTCTTAATATATCATAATATTCTCAGGCTGTTATTCTGCAATATTCTGACTTGTAATAAAACAGGCATTTTGAGAGCTGTCTGTTACTTCTCCCAAAAGAAGTAAGATCGTATGAAAATTGTGTTGTCTTATATAGAAGAAATGATATTTTGGTCCCCTTGTTCTACTAATTTGTCTATCAAAGCAAATATATGCTCATCATTTTTCTTCTTTCTTTAAAGGCAGTTCTTGGTCTTTAGGAATTTTGACCCATTATGCTCTATATTTGTCAATTTGTTTTTCTTCAGTTACAAGGCAAATCCGTAAGAAAAGGGGAAAGGTCACATTGTGGAGAGTATGTCTCAGCTGTATAGCTTGCTGCCAGTGTTGCAGCAGGGAAAGAGGATATTAATGGCATTAATTAACAGCAGGAAAGAAAGATCCTGCATGGGTCCTCGTAGTAGAAAGAGTCCATGACATAAACTGCTTCACTGTGGCTTTGTCAGTGGGCTGTTCATAGAATAGAATATAATGCTTTTTTTCCTCCTTAAATTCCAGTGTTGTGAGGAATTTCCAAAACAACACAAAAATGGCAAGAATAGCAGTCCCAGATATTGAACCTCTTTGTGTGCTGGTATTTTAGTAAAAAAAAATAAAATAAAATCCAAAACAAATCAAGAGTTTGATTATAGAAAGCTGCAATTCCATCTGGATTTTCAGTTTTCATACTGTACATACTGCAGGACAAACCTTGTTACAACACTGTATTTTGAGAAACTTTTCAATGACATGACAGAAAATACATCCCTTCCTTTATAGCCTCCAGCAACACCATCTTCTGCTCTGATCTCTCTAGATTTTACATGCTCTGGTAGGCAGGTTGAGTGCTCGACTTGTAAACTCTAAGGAAACCCAAAATACTGATGGTGACTGAGTTGGCTGCTGTGCAGTTACCACTGTCTTTGTTCAACTCTGAGTCTGTCACCTGATATATCACTACCGAGCACTGACTTGTAGAATAAAAGCTCCAAGTCAAGATGCTTAATCACCCAATGTCTCATAATGATGCCACATCAGGGAAAACACCAGTTTTAATGTCCTGTTGATTTACATTCTTCCTGCAGCTATGTTCAGAGGCAATGAATGCTTTAGTTCATGTTTGAAGCTCTTATGTGGTCTGTTGCATCATACTTGGTTTTCTGATTTATGGAGCAAAATTAGGCAGAAAGAAGTGCTCTTAAGTTTCTTCAAGAGTTCAGAAATAACTTGAGATTCAATATTTATAAAGTGTTTTGAAATCTCTTTGAAAGGTGCTGTAGAATGCCTTTCTAGGGGTAGAAAAGAGCAAATTTAGGGAAGGAGAGGGCAAATTTAGTCTGGAAAGATGTATTACAATTAGATTAGCAGACTTTGTTGAAAGGAATCATAGGCAACCTGTAGATGAAGAAGGTGATGCATCAACAGAGCTTAAAAGAAATAAAAGAGATATACAAAAGCATCCTTTGATTCTCATAATTCCACAGGCATGAGACTCAGTCAAGGATTATTTGTAAATAGTGAAATGGCAGGGTTGTTTGGGGTTTTCTTTTGGAGAAAAACACTAAATGAAGATTCAGAGAGTTAACTCCATTTTAACATCAAATACTCATCGATAAATGGAGACCATGCCATCTTGCTGAAGAAAATGGACTTTTTCAAACACAGAGGCGAATAATTACAGTGATTTTTCATTCCCCAGATCTCTGATTGACAATATCTGTGATGGCTTCCCATGTCATTTTATAGCTGTAGCTGTAGTTTAGTACTGCTGCTGAACATTACAGTAAATATTGACTATCTTTGAATGTCTGATAGTGTTATAGTTTCATTCAAACAGGAGCAAAAAAGAATATTCTTTTATAATGGCTTCCTAAACTGAGATTAATAACATAATGTTATCAGCAGTGAAGTAGAGAGGTCTTTGAGTCTAACACAGACTCTAGTGCCATTAGTCTCACTTCTCAAGATAGGATCCCCACAATACCAAAAAGCAATTAAGTCTTGCAGGCATTAATATTCTTCAAAGAAGCAGCAAAATATCCCCTGAGGTGCAAAAAGAAAAGTACTGAGAACATAAAGAAATATAGAGGCAAGGGAAAAGGAAGGGGAACCAGCAGAAGATTGACACTGAAACAGTATTTTTGGGAGACAGCAGCAGTATGAGGATTCCTATTCAAACCTGAACTCAGAGCAGGTATACATCACGGAAGGACATCTCCCCTTCTTCTCATTAGTGCCATTTCCATTAAAGCTTCTCATTTTTTCTGTCCTGATCTGAACCAAAAGCTGAAGAATACTTCACTTGAAGGTGAAGGCAATGCTTGTAACATCCCCAATTTAAAACCTGTTTGCTTTGTTTATCTTCTTCCTGAGGTTTCTTCTACAGTACAGTTGTGCTGCTAATCCAAATCTGGCACTGAGTGCTTAGTTTTGTTGTGTGATTCTAAGAGCTGATCAGCTATGACAGAGCCTGAGCTAGGTGTCCTATGTGGAAATGGCAGTAGGTCATCTAATAGTAAATGTGCAGCTCTGGTCCTCTCCATCAGAAAGTATAGAGTTGAAAATAGTCTAAGGATTATCAAAGACCTACATCCATCTGAGAAACGTCTCAATAAAAGAGGGCTCTTGCTTGAAAAGGAAATGAGCAGGAATGGGGATAAACATGATTTAGTGATAACCCGTCAGTGCTGAGTCAATGGTTGAACTTGATGGTCTTAAAGGTCTCTCTCAGACCAACAAACCTGTGATTCTTTGTAAGTAGGTTTAGGGTGGTAGGGAGAGGAACTGGTTTCTTGCTGTATCTTTCCTTGCAGGAGATCAAGGCAGGAAAGATCCAAAGAAGACAGTGTAGTGAGAGTCAGGCAGTCTGCAAAGTGTAGTTTAGTTGGGTTCTGCTCACCAGATGTTGCAGTTATTTAAGTTTACATGAATCCCAGAGAAGGCTGATGAAGGTCATGGAAAACAATTCCTGGGGGATTTCTAAATATATGAAAGCTGTGTCTGGTTCAGGAATTACTTGAGCTGAGAAAAAGTTTATAGGCTAATGGGGTTCTTCAAGGAAAAATGTATGTTAACTCTGTTCTTAAGAGGCACTTACATTCTCAGTGAGAGATGAACACAGGGATAAAAGGACCTGGTGACTGATCAAAGATGACTCTCGTGTTCAGATCTGCAGAAGGAAACAAGCAGCTCTACATGGTCTTGCCTGGCTGGTTTGGACATGGGGAGTAAGAAGCAGCTATTGGTGCAAAACAGCACCAAGGCATGGAATGATCAAAAGATATTGCATGCTACCAGAGGAAAAAGAGCAACGAAGAAAAGACCTGCAGTGGCAAAATGGGAAGTTGAAAGCTGCATGAGGGTTTTAACTCCCTGGAAATAGAAGTGTTTTAAGCAGCACTTCACTCTGCCTTTGCTAGCAATGGATGTCAGCAAAAGGCAGACATTCAGAAGGTAGTCTTCTTTCTAACAATAGGTAGCTCTGAAGCTCTTGATGTGTTTAATAGCTTCCACTTAACTCAGGAGAATAGACTCACTGTAAAACTACTAGAAATATTTGAAGATTCCTAAATTCTACAGGAGCATTAAATGGATGAAGAAGCTTTTTTCCCTTCCTTCTTTTTTTTTTAACAGTATGGGAAATACAAGCCTTGAGCATGGAACTGAGGCTAAAAAGCCAATTTTGCAATCTGGAACAGTGGGAGGAGGTGCTAAGATATTATGAAAAGAATATGCAAGCAGAGACAGAGTATCTGCAATGTACCCAAAGACCCAACAGTATGAGGTTTGATAGATTTTCCTAGACAAAACCAGCAATGTTTCAGCAGAAGATAAAAAAGATTGGCATGAGGCATTCATTCATTTGAAGCTGAACTTTAGTGGGCAGTAAAAAAAAAAAGGGCTTCTAGATGCTTCCAATCAGAACAGACAGGAGAAAAGCACGGGTATCACAGAATCACAGAATCACAGAATGTTAGGGGTTGGAAGGGACTTTGAGAGATTATCCAGTCCAATTCTCCTGCCACAGCAGGATCTCCTAGACCAAGTTGCACAGGAACGTATGCAGGTGGATTTTAAACATCTCCAGACAAGGAGACTCCACAACCCCCCTGGGCAGCTGGTTCTAGTGCTTTTTCACCCTCACTGTGAAGAAGTTTCTTCTCATATTTATATGGAACCTCCTATGTTCCAGCTTACATTCATTGCCCCTTGTGCTGTCACTAGATGACATTGAGAAGAGCCTGGCTCCATCCTCCTGACACCCACCCTACACATATTTATACACATTAATGAGGTCACCTCTCAGTCTCCTTTTCTCCAAGCTAAAGAGACCCAGCTCCCTCAGTCTTTTACGTTTATTGTATGTGCTTATTTCTGTTAAACATTTGTGTAAACCAGATACACACAAAGATAGCCAATTAGAAGATGAAATTTGAGAAAAATAAGCATGATGTTATATTGAAACATGTGCACCCAGGGGCTCCAATGTGTGAGGCAACAGACTCTGAGAATAGAAATAATGTGAAAAAGAGATAAAGCAAAATAAAAGAACAAAGTGTAGCTGAGAATCCCTTCAAACTGTGGACCGGTTTCCACACACCCCTGCAAAACATTGCCTATTTGTTAAGAAATATTAAATGCCACTATGCTCAAATACATAGGGAGACTTTGGGGTTTTCAAGGAAATACCAGTGTTCAGTTTAAATGAATTGCAATCCCTGTAATTTAAAGATGATTAGTATTGGCTGAAAGCAGCCATATGCTATTTATCTCTCCTATGAATAAAAAAAAGCTTGAACATGCCATCCTGACAAGCATCGCTCTTTTATATAGCATTTGACAGAAATTTAATAGATAAGAGACTGCAAATACTTATTGTCAATCCTAATCTGATAAAGAAGACCTGTCTCTTCTGAGACAAATGTGTGTAAGCTGGGGGCCAGAGTTAATGCTCCATGTGGGACCTTAAAGGAAATAATAAAAACCGTTATCAAGGTGTGCCTGACACAATATCATCTGCAGGCCTCAGAATGCAGAATGCCTTAGTGAACCAGCAATTTCGCTGCTCAGTGACTGCAAGGGATAACAGTCACCTTTGCCTCTCTATCAGGCATTAAACAACAAGAATGAGAGAATTTCATGCAATCTTACAAAGGTTTAGCATAATTTCATTGACCCACATAAAAGAACAAGTTGTCTTGAAAATTAAGACACTCAGAAAATGTTTTTAATATAACCAGAATTATTTCTAACTGTAAATTATATCTGAACAGTGTTTATGAGTTGCTTTGATGAGAGAATGGCTGTTAATCCTCAGAATTAGTAGTGAGTTCATAATGCCAGAGTCAGGTTGTAGCTGCTACCTGAAATCATGACAGGATGCAGCCATTTGAACCAAATCTTACTAAATCTAGAAAAATCTTTTAGAGAAATGTAATTATTACACCTTTTCTGGCCAAGTGCTGTAAGTCACAGTAAGACTGGTCCTGTATCTCTTGCATTGGTGCTGATGAAATTAAAGAGTTTTCCTTTTCAACACAAAACCTTTCCCTAAAAAGGAACCTGGGTGTCCTGGTGGCCAACAGCATGACCATGAGCCAGCAATGTGCCCTTGTGACCAAGCAGGCCAATGGCATCCTGGGGTGGATTAGAAGTGGGGTGATTAGTAGATTTAAAGAGGTTCTCTTCTCTCTCTGCTCTGCCCTGGTGAGACCATATCTGGAATGTTGTGTCCCATTCTGGGCCACTCAGTTCCAGAAGGAGACAGAACTGCTGGAGAGAGTCTAGTGCAAAGCCACAAAGATGATGAAGGGAGTGGAGCATGCCCCTGATGAGGAAAGGCTGAGGGAACCGAGTCTCTTGAGCTTGGAAAAAAGGAGACTGAGGAGTGACCTCGTTAATGTTTATAAATATGTGAAGGATGGGTGTCAGGAGGATGGAGCTAGGTTCTGCTCAGTGTCATCTAATGATAGGACAAAAGGTGTGAGCTGGAATATAGGAGGTTCCAAATCAATATGAGAAGGAAGTTCTTCATGATGAGGATGACAGAGCACTGGAAGGGGCTGCCCAGGGGTGTTGTGGAGTCTCCTTTTCTGGAGATGTTTAAAACCCTCCTGGCCATGTTCCTGTGCAACTGGATCTAGGTGATCCTGCTGTGGCAGGGGGATTGGACTGGATGATCTTTTGATGCCCCTTCCAATCCCTAATGTTCTCTGTATCTGTGAATTTCAGGATCCAGTAATTTATGTTCCCCTTGAGATTAACTTTGCCATGGTATAAAGGTTTAAGCTCCAGTACACTGTGCATTTTATTAGGTTTAAGACTTTGCCTAAGAACATACATTGCCCTATCAATGGATTTTTATAATCTTTTTTGGGGAAAATTGCGTTATAGGCAAGAAGCAATACTTTTCTGCTTTCCTTTTTCCCCCTGCTATTGGTTTTCTATTTTGTTATTAAGAATCTTAGCATGAGACCCAGATCTCTTTTTTTTTTCCTCAGGCATTCCTCTGCTCTTCATGATTTTAGCTCGTATGAAGTTCTAATCCTCTGTTTGTGACAACAAAATCATTTCCGCAGCAGCTAATTGCAGTATTTGTAACCACTGATTAGAACTACAGGTGGGGATATGTAATCAGAATCTACTGAATTAAAAACTAAACAACTCCCAGACAAGCCAAAATACATGTCAGAGAACAGAACTGCTTTTGCAGTGCTGTTTCCAAAGCAGTTCTCTTCTTTTTTAATGTAAACAACCACAACAGCTGATGTAAGCATTTACTGCTCTTGGAGAACTTCTCCAGGTAGTCACCTGTTGGTGAGTCGGTTTCACTTATCAGATGTTCGTTACAGGAGTGATGTTTAGGCTGATTAGAATGGCAGTGGTTTTGCCCTTTTTGCAGCCACAGAAAAAAGAAATCATCTCCAAAACCGTGTTTCTGTCAGTCTGAGATGTCTTCCTGAATGACTTCTTCACTATCAGGGTTCTGAGGCCCTGAAACAGGTTGCCCAGGGAGGTTGTGGCTGTTCCATTCCTGGAAGTGTTCAAGGCCAGGTTGGATGGGGCTGTGGGCAACCTGGTCTCGTGAGAGGTGTTGCTGCCCATGGCAGGGGGTTGGAATTGGGTGATCCCTAAGGTCCCTTCAACCCAAACCAGTCTGTCATTCTATAACTGGAAACAGGAGAAAAGCACAGAAATATATTACAATTTCCTAGAGACAGAGAGAAAGATAGAAATATCAAGGAGTTTTTCTGGATTACTGCAGAAGGAGTTACTGATTTATAACTTGTTGTGCAAGGCATACAAATGGTGGCACTGTCCAGCACTAGTGCAGAAAGCACCTGTAGCTCACCTGTATGTCAGTCACAGTCACTGAATGTTAGGGGTCAGAAGGGACCTCTGAAGATCATTGGGTCCAACCCCCTTGCCAGAGCGGGACCAACACTAGGCTTCAATTTTATTTGCACAGTGATATCCACCACTTCACGCAGCTTCTTTTCAAATACTCTTCAGGTTACAACGCACGTCACTGCAGTAAAAAGCCCCACGTTTGGCCTTTGCTGTTCATTTTCCCCTTGTAACCTTGTCCTGCTGCCTTCCCTCTGTGCTGCTGCTCTGGAAGCCTTTCTCAGCCAGCCAGGCAGTCCTGAGCTCAATTGAGCGAAGCTGCAAGCACAGCTCATTCCGCCACCCAGTTTTTTAGCTCAGATGTGTAGAAGCTGCTCTTCACATTGTCCTTAAAGCTGCCATTGCAGCACTTCTTTGGGTATGTTTCATGCATCATGGCATGGGATTTTTTTTACCAGACATGAAAACTTTTTAATCAGAAAGGGGTAATCATGAAGGAAAAGTGTGTCAGAGGCAGCTGCTAAGTAACTGGCGTTTTAGCCCTGAGTATGAGGGTGGACTTTGCAGTGTATCTGTGAAGCTCTTCCTCCCTGCAGTGTATTTTCTTCCTTCAGATTGCACCCCGGCTGCTGTACCCAGCAGGAAAGATTAAAAAGGGCTGTGACAGTCTATCCCTGAGTGAAAAATAGACTATGGAACAGTTAGACTTGGCTTAGATGAAGGAAAACTATGCTTTTACTCATTCTTTGTCTTGAACCTAATTCAACCGATATTTCTTTGAGGACTGGAAATGTTTATTCAGACTTTTATTGCAAATACCAGACAGAGAGGAGGTTTAATACCAGCTTTTGTGCTGTAGAAGAGTAGAAAATTTATTATGAATTGCTATTTTTTTCCTGGCCTATCACTTTCAACCAGCAAATAATAGTCTGTATTAGGAATTTGGTATGAAATGGAAGCTTGAAAATAGAAACAGATTCCAAATCAAACCAACTTGAAAATGATAAAAGAATTTTTCTTCCTACTTTTATTCGACTGGCCCTTCCTCCTATGAAAATCACCTCGAAGTCAATACTATTGATTATATTTCACAAATCATTGCAAGGACAGTTAGAACAAAGTGGCAGGTTATCAGACCTGACTTTAAATTCCACTTGTCAGTGTCGTAATTTAAGAAGTACTTTTTAACAACATGCTTTTGAAGCTTCATTTGCACAGCTTTGATGATTTCAGTCATTGGTGAAATACGTGCTCCTTGCAAGGGCGTTATGGTTTCTGTGTGGTAAATCAGCCAATTCCACTCCGGACCCATAAATGTGGAAAACTGGATACGTGCTGTAAATATTTTTAATGCACTTACATGTACATGAATCAATTCAGCTGAGTCCATAACCCGTTCTTCTGTTCACTTCAGTGAATATTCATCAGGTGGCTGGAATGATCAATTAAACAAGATTTTAATCTCAGTTTTATGGACAAGAATTTTCCTCTAATAGGAGTCGCAGGCTTGTCTAAAGAAAGAAATGCTCTTTGAGGGAATGGAAAAAAGTGAGTATATGGTATATAAAAGGAAGTAATTTGAAACTGTAATTGTGAAGCAACTGAAATTGCCTTTGCTCCATAATAGATGAAATCAACTGTGGGTAACCAAATGTAAGAGGGAAAGAAAAATCCCCAGTCAATCCAAATTGCTGCAGACAAAGGCATGGACTAAGTGCTTAATGTTTTTCTTTCTGCTTGTCAAAGAACAGTTACAAGTAATATCGAGACTACTGTTCCATCAGACGGTGGTAGTCCTCACGGAACAATAAATTAAGTGAAATAATGTGCTCAGGATGATGGTAGCACATTCTTTTGTCAAGAACTGGGGAAGTGCCTGCCAGTTTTCTATGGTGACAATGGTGAGATGCTGCATGCCTGCAGACACAGTGGTCTGCCACGGCAGGGGACCTGTCAGCAAGTCACTTAATGCCAGTTTGCTGCCTGGGCTAACCAGAATGATTCGTTAGGTGCTCCAGACTGTCTCCCAGTGGGACAAGAACTCCACAGGAGTGCTTCTTTCTCTGTTCCACCTCTGAATCTCTCTCCTTTTAGCCAGCCAAACAACATCAGTTTTTATACTCCAGCCTGTTACTATTAGTGCTCATTTTAACTCTTTCGGAAATAAATCCATTTTGTGAAGATCCCCGTTCCTGCATCTTTGGAGACCAAAAACAATGGCGTCTACTTTTTCATACAGCATGATTACCTGAAAACAAAGGTGAAGTGTCCCTAACAGAAACTGCTCCACCCAGAACCATAAAAGGATATTATCTCCCTTGTGACCCCCTGATGATTTTAAAATTTAGCAGGTACACACCGAGCATCTGCTGGCTGGCCTGGCATTATACTGCTCTGCTTATGGGTTGTTATTTCTCCAGTCCATTGAACTGCAGCAGCCAGCTGCTGAAGTAAGTGCACAGAATAGTTTGTCCTTAAACCCAATCCTTAAACCCAATGGAACTAGGAAACTAAAGATGAAAAACACATTTAAAGACTACATTATATAAAATAAAATATCACAGAATCACAGAGTTACTGAGGCTGGAAGAGACCTCTGATATCAAGCCCAGTCTATGACCTAACATCACCACCATGGCACATCCTGTCTGTCCTTCCACACCTCCAGGGATGGGGACTCTACCACGGCTCTGGGCAGTCCAGTCCAATGTCTGATAATCTTTTTTTGTGAGGAAGGGCTTCCTAACATCCAACCTAACCCTCCCCTGGTACAGCTTCAGGCCCTGCCCTCTTGTCCTGTCGCTAGTTGCCTGGGAGAAGACCCTGACCTCCATCTGACTACAACCTCCCTTCAGGGAGTTGCGTAAAGTAAAACATAAAATATACATCATACACATACTATATATTATATCTAATACTTAAAATACATTCTATAAAATGTATTATTTTCACTCAAAACGACGGTGTCTTTTCTTTTGCGTACTCTTCCTTTGTGTTTTCTTCCTCCAGAATCCTTGCGTGTAGGTTGTTATCCCATCTTTTTAATCTCTTCTCATTTCAAATTTTAATCAGTGTTCTGCATCCTTGTTTGATTTCTTGTGAAACTGCTACTTGTTTCAGAGTATTTCACTTTCCACCCCATCCTAAGAAGTGTGTGTACTCTTCATTTTAATGTGTCTAACATCATTACAAATGTGTTTGCTTTTCGCTCTGCTTCCTTTCAGAATATTTGCCATGTGCTTTGATTTTCGACGTTGGCTTTCAAATATGTTAGTCCTGCTGGTTATGTGATAGGCCCTTATTTTTCTTCTTAACTGTTGTAATTTCTTTGTGTGTGTATGAAAAAGTGCATTAAACCAGACTATTATCTGTTCTTTTACAAACAGTGGAGAGAGCGTTTATGTGGGATATGAAACAATCTGAGAGAGAGGGAGATATATAGTTTAAAAAGTGGGGATAAATGAATGTGAAATGGAATCACAGAACCACAGAATGCTTTAAGTTAGGAGGGAGCTCAGAGATCACCCAGTTCCAACACCCTTCCATGGGCAATAAATAACACCTTTCACCAGACCAGGTTGCCCAGAGCCCCATTCAACTTGGTCTTGAACACTTTCAGAGATATTTCTTAAGCTTCTGTACTTTGAGCCTGGAAAAGAGCAGCAACTCTGTGCACATGTACATTTAGGGGAAGATTTTCTTCTAGTTCTAAGTGCTAAGGGCAAACTAGCGGAAAAGAAAGAAAATGACAAATATTTGTTGTCAAGTTTGCAGCAAGGGAAGTCAGAAAGAGGACAATTGCAGAGAAGGAGCCAGGAAGAAGGTGGATATGTGCAGAGGTGTGTATTTTATAGCTGGTACAGACATGTGAGGGCCATATTAACTAAAAAAATTTCCAAGTTAGAAAACTAGTAGAGAACAAAGTTGGTGTGCACCACAAAATAAAACTCCTGCACCTTTCATTTATACTTAACCCAAAAAGAAGAGGAAAAAACTTCATGGAGCCAACATTTCTGCTCCTCAATAAGGTGCTGTTTCATCTGCGATTGCGATAGAAGTCGCTTTTCATATTCCCTTTGTCTTTTGGCAGAGAGCTGACACTTTGTTATTTACATGCGTTATGTGGTTATGTTTCATTACACAGTATAATAATGTGACACAGCTAAATGACAAAGTCCCTGGTGAGGATTTTAAGCGGTACACATCCCAGGACTGCAGTAAACACGCTAAATTACAAATTCATGGACTGGTGAATATGGCCATTCAGCGAGACAGGAACGGTTCATCTTAATAAACAAGTGTGTTCTGCTGAAAGGGCACGGGCTTTCATGCCCAGAGATTGATTTATTTATTTATTTATTTATTTACCTAAGGGCTGGGGATAGATACCCTCAAGGAAATAGAATTTATTTAAATTTATTTAAAGCATGAAGCAAAGGAAGTTTGTAGTTGCAAAGATTAATCCAGAAAGACTGGGAAAAATCCTGCAGACTTTCGTGATGTTTCCTCCGCTGTTGTCTACAGTCACTAAAGAAAGGGAAATGGTACTCATGGGTTAATTATAAATTAAAGGCAGGGCTTAG
>JAOXOE010000343.1:24001904-24012097 GCA_028565055.1 Phoeniculus purpureus | reverse complement strand
TCCTAAAGAGCTTGTACCCATCTATCCCTACATTCCAGTCGTGGCAATCATCCCACCAAGTTTCAGTAATAGCCACTGTGTCATGGCATCCCAGCAGCACAGTGGCCCTTAATTCATCCTGTTTCTTGTCCAAGCTCTGTGCATTTGCTTAGAGACACTTCAGCTGGGCTGGCCCTGTCCTCCTCTTGTGCCAGTTGCTCTTGATTTTCTCAGATTGTCCTGGTGCATCATCTCTGGATGGAGAGACTTTAGTAATTAACTTTGAAGATTAATGAGGATCGAGAGATTGAAGTCAGACAACCGCCATGGTTTCAGAGAGAAGCAGGAACTGTCTACAATGGATGTTTCAAACATTTGGTATCTCAGTTAACAGTATGTGACAAAACTCCATATGTCTGTATCTATATCTTGTGAAGTTGGTTTCTTCTGATACGTGATTGGAGGAGTGGATTAAAATGTCTTGAGGCCTTTCTTCTTCAAACCAAGTCAGTTGTTTCATTGCCTGCAGATTCGTAAGCAGTTTGGTTAAACCCTCTCTTTGTGTCTTACACCTTAGATGAGAGCAATTTGTTGAAATACGGTTGGGGTCTCTGACCCACAATGGTGGTGGTGACCAATGTGGGATGCAGGGGGCTGCAGACAAGGACCTCCGCAACGCTACCCCATGACTGGGGCCACCACAATGTGCTACATATGCTTAACCCTGAAAAAAAAAACCAAGAAGGGAAAATACCCTCTTAGAAAGATGTAGGCTAGGTACAGGTGTAGGTATAGATACAGATGATACAGATATAGACATAGTTAGATACAGATGATATATAGATATAGCTATAGATATAGATGGTATAGATGTAGATGTAGATAGATAAAGATGGATAGATACAGATAGATACACATAGAGATAGATAGGAAACAAACTATAGGAAAGAATTCTGGAGCCGTGATGTTGATGTTTGTTTTGAGTCTGTGGAAATTCTCTTTTGTATATGACAGGCAGTATAAAGTTTATAAGACAATTTTAAGATAGTTTTAAGTTTTAGGGTTTGTTTTAGTTTTAAGATAGTTTGGTTTAGCTTTAGGTTTAAGATAGTTAGATTTAACAACTATCTATCATCTCCCTTTAAGACAAAGAAGAAAATGAAAAATTAACTGCTCTGTAAAAGGTGCAGTGTGAGGTTTTTAAGCCATCACAACCTGGTAGCTGATTGACAAATGCACTTATTCAACTGGGTCGACCCCAGTTGCTTCAGAAGAAAAATGAATTGCAGTTCACCTATTTGCATATGTGGTAAGTTAGGATAATGAGTTCTTACAATGAATTATGATAAGGAAAGCGATACATGCTCACAAATTGCAGGTGCATGGTTATATGTGGAAAAGCTAACAAAACCAAAAAGATTCTGATTAAATTCCAGGTCCCTGTCTTGTTTTTTGACAAAGCCTGGAGAAGCCAGGTAGAAGACATCAATATGATATATTTTTACTTTTATATGTTGCCCTTCTCTCCTTTGTAGTCTGCTTTAACATCTAAATCTCCATTAACCAGTCTTTTAATGGTCTTGGCTGAAGTGGCATTTAAGGTTATTTAAATGTAGTAGCATTTATTTATTTCTTTTAAAGAGGAAATGACCTTTTTTTTAAAAGAATAGAGTATTTCCCAGTCTGAATAAATAGCTCACCAGTTCCTTCTAACTTTTTCCTGACTCGGGAACTATAACAGTTGACTAAATTCTTCTCTTGCGGCACATTAGCCTTGCAAGAACACAAAGAATCTTGATGCAGCTACAATGGATAAATCATTCAATACAACAAAGGAACCTCTGGATACTGTAGTTTACAGAGGTTGTTGGAATGAAGTAAACTGAAACAACAAGAGCATTTTTAGAGTTGTGTAGTAGTTCCATATCACAAAAAGATGCTTTGGAGAACATCCAGAAATGTTCTGCCAAAATAAAAATATCTTTTTCTTACCTTGCTCTATTGGCCCATGAGACTGTGAAGATTTGTGCTTCTTTTCAAGAGGCATTTAAAAATGCTAATGGTAAATAATCTGGGAATTCTATCATTTTACAGTACATCTGGTGTATGGATGATGTATTGAGTTCTTATGGGCTATTAATGATGCAAAGTTTGAATTAGGTTTTGATAAAGGAAATGGCTATTTTCAATCTTTTACTGAATCTGGGGTTTAGGATACAGGCAGAAATTTTGGCCACAATAACCCCCCGCAGCTACACACTGGGGGATAAGGGGCTGGAGAGCAGCTTGGCAGAGAAGGACCTGGGAGTACTGGTTGACAACCACCTGAACAGGAGCCAGCAGGGTGCCCAGATGGCACAAAAGGCCAATGGCATCCTGGCTTGGATCAGCAATAGGGATGTCATTCTCCCCCTGTACTGGGCACTGGGGAGGCCTCCTCTCGAGTCCTGGGGGCAGTTCTGGGCCCCTCACTTCAAGAAAGAGATGGAGGGGCTGGAGTGGATCCAGAGGAGCAATGAGGCTGGGAAAGGGACTGGAGGGAAAGTCTGATGAGGAGAGACTGAGGGAGCTGGGGGTGTTTAGCCTGGAGGAGACTCAGGGGGACCTTCTCCCTCTCTCCAACTCCCTGAAGGGAGGTTGTAGTCAAGTGGGGGTCAGGGTCTTCTCCTAGGCAACTAGCACTAGGACGAGAGAGCAGGGCCTGAAGCTGCCAGAGGAGGGTTAGGTTGGGTGTTAGGAAGCCCTTCCTGATGTGAAAGGTGATCAGAGCCTGGACTGGACTGCCCAGGGCAGTGGTGGAGTCCCTATCCCTGGAGGTGTGGACGGATAGACTGGCTGTGGCCCTTAGTGACCTGGTCTGGCCAATGTGGTGATGTTAGGTCCTGGGCTGGGCTGGATGATACTAGAGTGCTTTTCCAGCCTCAATAATTCTGTGATTCCGTGATCTTTATAACCAGGGAAATTGTATTCTGTATGCAAAATGCTTTAGTAGAGGAGGAGTTGTCTGGATGAAAGCCCATGGTAGAGCAGGTACAAACTGTGTTATAAAGAAGTGGATAAAAACATCCCAAACACTACAAGAAGAGACAGGTTAGGGAATGTTTGTATGCATAACAGATTCTCTCAAAGAGGCACATCATTAATCATGAGGACTTTGATTACCCTGGCATAGACTAGAAAAAAATTATGAAATGACTATGGAAGTTATTTGTAGAGGTTAAAATAAGGTATTTCCTTTAAAATCTGCTGAGCGATCAAGAAGGCCAGACATGCCTTCGGATGTCATCCTCAAGAAAGTAAGATATACATGATAAATGAGATAAAAATTGGTGAAGATTTGATTCCTGTTATTGTACAGCAACAGCATCAAACTGTAGGCACTCAAGGGGATATTTATAAAGACAGAAGTACAAAAATATTGGACTTTAAAAGGCAGAGTACGAACAATATGAAGCACATGGAGAATAGTGGGCAGAATGTTAGAAAACATGCTAAGTACATGTTGCACAAAAGGAAGTTACTTATTGAAAAATGGACAAAAGATAAAAATTCTTGCATTGTCACTGTTGTACAATAACATCAAACAGTACCTTGGGAAGATTCCTGGGTGGTGTTGATCTAGCTCCATTTCCTTGGCCCATTTACACCAGCTAGAGATGGTAATGTGTTTAAGTTAAGATTAAGATAAGAAGAAAATCAGAAAAAAGCAGATTTAAAAGTCAAATGTGCTGCACAGAGAGGATTACACTGGAAAAAAAGAAGTGATGGAAGAAAGGAATTAGAATAGCTACAACAATGAAATAACATACCTGCAAAGCAATTTGACTAACAGAAAAAGCTTTTCTTTTCATGAATATACAAAGCAGGGGATTTTTTTCTGCTTATGATTCCTGCTGGTTTTATATGTAATTCCGCCACAAGTTAAAAAGTTGAGATGATAACAAGCTACATGCAGACAATTTAAAGCAATGTCTTCATGTAAAGGGTATTAGACACAAAAGGCTGCTATTAGTTTTTATGCTCTACGTGTCTGCTGCCTAAAACAACAACGCAAAGTAGTTGGAGTGAACAAAGTGTATCTTACAGTTCACAAACAAAACAAGAGTGTTAGGAGGCCTTTAAGGTATTTAAAGAATTTCTTGGATTTTAGAAGCCATTCTCTGTGAATCATGCTGTCTTCAAAAACAATCTGAAACAATTTTTTTCTGTAGAATTTGACAAGTTGAAAAAGTCCATCATAAACCCAGTTTATTTCTGTGTTATTTTTGTAAATATTTATGTGGTATTTTGTAAGCCAATAAAAGATTTACATATGAGAATAGAATGAAGCTTAGCACAGGGTTGGGTACAAAGCAAGAGACAAGACTGAGTCCCGTACGCTAGTGTGGACTGTTATGCTATGACAAAACTACTGAGAATGTGGGTAAAAACTAGAGTAGCCGCTAAACATTTCTTTCCTTTGAAAAGTGACAGTTGTTTGTGAGGTAAAAACATCCAAAGCAAACTGAAAAAAATTGGGATTTATAGTCACAAAGTCTGAGACTATCAGAGCTGGTTCCACTGGAAACTTGTAGACTTTGTTATGATCTAAGTGATGAAGCTGCAAGGCTGGCTGAAACACAACAGTGCCTCACAAATGCTTACAGCAAAAGTGGTCAGGACATTGTGACACAAAATAAGAAAGGAGCTGGTCTCTCAGTTTCCTTCTTCATGCAAAAAAACCACAGCTCAGGTGACAAACAGCTGGTGCCTGCCAGGATGGCACCCTATGGAGATGGAGTTGGGATGTGCAGCCTGGCACCTATTGCCTAGGGGAGACCATGATTTGAAGGTGAAATTAAAAAAAATGCATTTTAGGCTGTCTACATTTTTATTTACACTATGTTCTTGTTTTATGAGAACAGGCTGAGAGAGTTGAGGTTGTTCAGCCTGAAAAGGAGAAGGCCTCAGAGCATCTTTTAGTGACCTTTGAATCCCTGAAAGGGGCTGGTCAGAAGGCTGTGGAAGACTGTTCACAAGGGCATGGAACAATAGGATGAGGAGCCATGGTTTTAAGATGGAAAACAGTAAATTTAAGTTAGACATTAGAAAAAAGTTATTTAACCCAAAGATGATGGACTGCTGGAATAGGTTGCCTAGAGAGGTGGTGCTTGGAGACATTCAAAGGGTAATCTGTTCTACATCCCTGCTGCTTGTAGGGGGATTGGAGTACATGACCTTTGGAGGTTCCTTCCAACCTTTATTCTATGATTCTTTATCAAAACAGATTTTGAAAGTATTTCAAATGAGCAGATGGACAAAAATCTTTCTATTGGGTGCAGGTGCCTAGGCTGGACACAGCTGGTTCCCAGCCAGTTCCCACAGCCAGTTCCCACAGGGCACTGTTGAGCTCCTCATCCAAGATGGTAAAACATTTTAAAATGTCTGGCAAAACATTTTAAAGGGGGTAAAAAAGGTAACACAGGCAGAAGAAAATGAAGAAAAACAGTGAGAAAAAGCAGCATGAACTCCAAGGTGAGAAGAAGGAGCAAGTGCTCCAGATGCCGCAGCAGATATCCACACTGCAGTCCATGGACAGGACCATGATGGACAAGATGGGTAATTCCTGAGGGAACTAAGTCCTGTGGAGAGGCCATGCTGTATCAGAGGAAAAGTGTGAGAAACTAGGATCAGCAGATCCAACTATTCTGTATTAACCCCAGCTTCTCCTAGCGCTCACCCTCCCTCACTGCTAAGTGCGGGGGAAGGACGTGGAAAAGACTGAATCTCCCTTGAGACTGAGGGATGCGGCAGAAGTGATGATTTAATGTTTATCTTTGTTTCCCGCTACCTGCATCTTCTGTAATGGAAAATAAATTTAATTTGCCCTAAGACAAGTCTTTTTTGCTCACTGTAGGAACTGGTGACTGTTCTTACTGTCTTCATCCTGATCTGTGATCTTTATGTTGTTTGATACTCCTCCTTTTTATTCTCTGGGGAAAGGTAGTGAATGAGCATCTGAGTGGGAGTTGGGCTGTTAGCAAGGCTAACCATCATGAATTTGAAATGCAGAAAATGGAATTTAAATGATAGAACAAAAGAGAAATAGTAGCTCATTATTTATACAGAAATTGCTGACAGCATGGGGCTTTTAAGGTCCACCCTGACCTTCTGGACCACTGGCTGTCCTACCAAAATCTGCAGAGTGACTGAGGAAAAGGGGAGGCAGGGGTCTCCTTCTCTTTCATCAACAACTCCTACCCACTCTCCAGGATGAGGCAAGGTGTAGGGAACAGGCCCTGTTCTGTTCCCTGGATACTCTCCAAACCAAACATGCACTTTTACAGAATCACTCTGGTTGGAAAAGACCCCTAGGATCATCGAGTCCAACCATCTACCCTACCTTACAAGTTCACCCCTGAGCCAATTGCTTTGTGATAAAGCAAAACAGCACAGATCCAAATTAAGCCAGAGCACAAAAAGAACAACTTTCCCTGGTGGTTTTTGTAGTACTGAGCCCTAAGAACCCAGCTACAAGAAGTCATGGCACACAGGTTCAGCACATGCTACTCAATGCTCAGTAAAGGGTTCACAGAATCACAGAGCATTAGGGGCTGGAAGGGACCTGGAAAGATCATCCTGTCTTTTGGCATCACAGTCAGGATTTCACTCATTCTCACAACAGGTTTCATGCAGATCCAAATGTGATGATCACTTTTTGCTTCTGTTCAACACCTTAATAGAGGCAAATTCTTCATCAATGTGCTGTGGCTGGTGGCAGAGGATCATATAAGCATTCACATTTAGGGGGAATCATTCCTATCTGACTTTATTCTCTATTTCTAGTCTCCGGTATTGTTTCACCTGAAAGTTTCCAGTTCATAAAGAACCCCAAAAGCCAAAAATAAGGCCCTGAAAATCTCCACTCATCTAAATCATCACAACCAAATTAATACAGTAACAGAGCTAGAAAGGTCTACAAGAGAAATATTTTTACTCCAATATACCAACAGTCTAAACATAAAAGAACAGATTTGTAATCAGATAATGTAATATCCTTAATAAAAGGGATACCTGGCAATCAACCCAGGGTCATAGTGGAGTGTCATAGAAATGTGTAGGGCAGTCTATAGAATAGAGTGTGATGGAAGAGAGCATGCTTTATACATGCTATATACAGAGAAAAAAGCTTCAGGCACCGAGCGAAGCTGGGTAAAGAGGAAGCTAGCCACGCACACACATATAAGATACAATATTCCTATACCCGTGTTTACTCTAAAGAAGTATTTTTTCTGAAAAATAAATTACAGCAGCAGGTGAAAACCCTACAAGGGAATCAGATAGATGAACAGAGCTACAGAATTCTATCTCCTGTACAAAGGGAATGTATACATCATAGTTACTGTCACCATTGACTGCTGTAAGGAATCAAGAGCAAGTGCAACTGCTGGGCTTAAAAAAGAGTAATAACAACTGTCTCAGTGTCACTGCAGCTTGTAAGCTGCTCTGAGGTTAGGCTGGGGGACAGAAAGAGGGTGAGCATGTCACCCATAAATCATCCACTATAAGCAGAGATACAGTTCCTTGGCTTTTCAGCCAATCAGGAAATCAACCTGATTTTTCAGTGGTGCAAATGAGTAGTACTGCACCAGGACAGCACTCATTGCTGAAATGCCATTTAATGTGGTGAGAGAAGAGATCAGGATGTAGAGCAGAGTGTACATTTGTTTTGGTCTGGCTTGCAGGCTTTCAGTAAATATGGTCAAAATTAATTAGAGTATACAAATCCAAAAAGTGATGTAGAACCTGCAGAACATCGGGTCCTTTCAACATGTTTTAATTTAACTGATAAGAATTTTTAACAAGCAGATACTTAAAGGAACTCCCAATTGTACTAATTATATTGCACTTAATGTGTTATAAATCAGTAAGAAATGTCAGACATTCAGAAAAACACAAGCCACACAGGTCAGCAAAATGCAACTCTGGTTTTGAAAAGGTTGTCCATCAAATTTAGAGCTTGGGAAAATCGTGTTCTGTGCAGCGTTTTGTAAACATGGTGTCACTCGGTGTCCAAACTGTCTCAGCTTTTTTTTTTACATTTTATGATATAGTGTTGTACCCCACGTGTCAAAGGCAAGAATAAATCACTGTCTGAAAGTTTTACCTCTCTGGCATTGCTAGCTTAGATTGTCACAGGTATGCTGAGCTCATCCTTCTAGGACTGATGAAACCCTTCAGCTTTATTTTTCCTTTTCATGTGATGACAGGACAAAATCCACGTTTCTTCTTCTTTGCATGTCCTGCTTTCCAGGCTTTCTTTATGCTTCATGCATCACAAGCAGCAGCAAAAGAAGGTGTAGCAATTATCAGGGAATATATTCCATAAAGGAAGAAAACAGGGGGAAAAGGAACAGTTACAAGTAATGAAGTGGCTTTTGTAGATAGTCTCCTACACAGCAGGCAGATACATTTGCAACCTGCCGAGGTAACTATTTGCTGCTGAACAAATCCTAGACTTCTAGAATTGGTAAAACTCTTGTTGACTTACAGGAAATTGGAGTTTTGCCTGATAACGAGTTGAGGATATGGGCCTATCTGAACGAGCTGGGACATGAATGCTAAATTTAAGACTTAAGGCCTGATGAAGGTTTTTGTGCTTAAGGCTGTATTTCCAGTATGTGTTTGTGTATTTCATGTTCTCCATTCACTAGTTGTACTTTGGTAGATATATGAGAGGCATAGCAGAAGCTCCATGGGTAATGTGATCCTTCTTCTACTTGTACAGAACCACCTAAAGAAACCTACATTTCATGCATGGTGCATAGTTCCAGTCTCCTTTCATGCGCTGTATTTCAAGAGTGTACATCATCACTGCAGATTTCCTGCAAAACCCCTTTTTTTCCAACACTGACAGAAAATATCATTTTACTACAGCTTGAAGCATTTATAAAGAGCTGGACAACGGAGTCCTCCTGCTACATGCCCTGAAGAGCAAAGTAGTGGAAAAGATGTGCGAGGAAAAAACACAGTCTGCCAGATGGAAAGAATTTTTGCTTTAAAATTGTGTTTTTAAAAATTTAACTCCAGGCAAAGTGAGATTAAGTTAGCATAATGGAAGCATTTCTTGGTTTGCTTTGTTTATTTCTTATCACCCATCTTTCTGCAATGCTTGTCTGTTATTTTCTTATTTCCTCCTTTTTTTTCCCCCCAGAAGTAAATGTTTGGAAAGCTGTGAGTGTAAACTGTACATCACAGAATCACAGAACTGTTGAGGCTGGAAAAGACTTCTGGGTTCATCCAGCCCAGCCCAGGACCTAACATCCCCACAACCTAGACCAGGGCACTAAGTTCCACATCCAGCCTGTCCTTAAACACCTCCAGGAATGGGGACTCCACCACTGCCCTGGGCAGTCCAGTCCAGGCTCTGATCACCTTTTACATCAGGAAGGGCTTCCTAACACCCACCTAGCCCTCCCCTGGCAGTTTCAGGCCCTGCCCTCTTGTCCTGGTGCTAGTTGCCTGGGAGAAGACCCTGATCCCCACCTGACTACAACCTCCCTTCAGGGAGTTGGAGAGAGGGAGAAGGTCCCCTCTGAGTCTCCTGTTCTCCAGGCTAAACACCTCCTCGGCACCCTCAGCGTCTCCTCATCAGACTTTCCCTCCAGTCCAACCAAGCAGTTGAGGCCCTTCACAGGCAAAAAATAGCGGCTTTCAGGTCACAGGCACTGGTCCTCATGTGCGATTTCAACCACCCTGACATCTGCTGGAGGGACAACACAGCAAGGCATCAGCAATCCAGTATGTTCTTGGATTGCATAGATGACAACTTCCTCCTTCAAATGGTGGAGGAACCAACAAGAGAAGGTGCTACGCTGGATCTTGTTCAAACCAACAGGGAAGGGCTGGTGGCCAGTGTGACGCTCAGGGACAGCCTTGGCTGCAGTGTCCATGAAGCAGTGGAATTTAAGATCCTCAGGGGAACCAGGAGGAGGTATTCTAAGCTTACAACCCTGGACTTTAGGTGTGCAGACTTAGATCGCTTCAGGGATCTGCTGGCCACAGTCTCATGGGATGAAGCCCTAGAGGGAACAGGGGCCCAGGACAGCTGGTCAGTATTCAAGGATCACCTCCTCTGTGTCCAGGAGCAATGTATAGCAACCAAGAGGAAAGCAGGGAAGAATGCTAGGAGGCCTGCCTGGCTGAGCAAGGAGCTCCTGGACACGCTGTCCCAC
>JAOXOE010000343.1:23954649-24001804 GCA_028565055.1 Phoeniculus purpureus | reverse complement strand
CTGGAACAGAGGAGGTTCCACATAAACTTCATGGTGAGGGAGACAGAGCCCTGGAACAGGCTGCCCCAGGGAGGTTGTGGAGTCTCCTTCTCTGGAGATGTTTAAAACCTGCCTGCATGTGTTCCTGTGTGACTGGATCTAGGGGATCCTGCTGCGGCAGGGGGATTGGGCTGGATGATCTTTTGAGGTCCCTTCCAACCCCTAATGTTCTGTGACTCTGTGAATATCACATTACCTATAGGGAAAACTTACACAGATCAGCTTCAGATTGTTAGCTTGTCATGACATTTTAAATACCTAGTTCAACTTAGCAGCTTCTGAAAGAAATTAAAAGCATGTAGAAAAGCAGCTACGAATATCTTTTTTCCTCAGTAGAGAGCGCTGTGAGACAGCAACTGCTTGCAAAACCCAGCCAAGGCAAAAAATGTTCTGAAGAGCTACAACACTGTGGAGAATGACAGTCAGCTTCAACAGTAGAGAAAAAGCAAGATTAGGATTTGCAACCTATTTTATAAGAGTACAAATGCACTTTTTTTCACCACAATATTATAATGTTAGTAACTATGGATTCAGACACCTAAACATCATCTGTTCACATCCACATCCACTGAGAGTAGAGACATAAACTGTTCTTAAAGAGCTGCTTAGAATAAATCCATTGCTTGTGATGGAGCTGTATGCTCGTCCATATCAAGATGTTATCTGAAGATTAATAAGACTGAGTGGAATTAATTAAATTACAGTGGCAAAGGGAATTAAAGGAAATTATGAAATGCATGGTGCAATAGTCATTACTGGTCATATCTTGTGCTGGGTGGTGCTCCATGGTGTTTAATTGATTCTCTGGGAGTTGAAGGAAAATTTAGAAACACAGAATCATTTAGGCTGGAAAAGACCTTCAAGACCATTGAGTCCAACCATTAACCTAGCTGTCCCAAGGCCACCGCTAAACCCTGCCCCTAAACTCCAGACCTCCATGTCTTTCAAACACGTTTAGGGATGGTGATTCAACCCCCTCCCTGGGCAGCCTGTTCCAGTTATCCTACAGTTTTTCTACAAAGACTGGTAAGACTTGTCAAATCAATGAGAAATGCTATTTCTCAGATACACAAATAACCAAACTCATTAGTAGGGTTTGGCCACTGAACTACCTGCAGTCGCCTTTGAGCAACCATTCAGTCTTGAAGTTTTATAAACTTTTCCCATTGCACAGTTTGTAAGTGTAAATGCATCTCAGACTTATACTAAATTGTAGTTTAAGCCAAACCAAAACTACCAAACACCAGATAATAAGTTATCCCCTTCCAAAGTACCTCACTAACAACAGATTTCTGTGTTCATATGGCATACATAGGCACAAAAGAAGAATTTTTGTACTTTGAAAAGCTGAGTGACAGGGCAAACCAGACTGAGGCTATTGGATGCTGATTTGCATGGCTGTTGGTGAACTACTAGAATAATAGAATGTGCAAGTAAAGTTTGAGTAAGTGATAGTCAATCCCCGGTGTTTAGGTTAACTGAGATCCTCCTTAAGGGTGCACTACAAACTCCACATGCAAAAATCTTCCCCAGGAGAAATACTTGATCAATAGTCAAATACAATTAAATACAAACCTTTTCAGCCTTTCTTTCCCTCTTTCTCCTGTGTTGTTCAGCATTTCATGCAACGTGATTAGACAGATGTGCAAACAGGAGTATCTGAAAAAATGAGGGAAAAGATTAATCACTTGCTCCAACTCGATAAAATCAAGGAAAAAGCTTGCAGCAAGCACCTGGTGTGTTGCAGGATCCAGATCCCCCAAATAATCAAGAGTTTCAGACAAAAATAAAAAGAATAAATTTAAAAGGAGTTTAGGAATAACTTTTTCCCTCCTGGTTACTTATTTCCCAGCTGCTTACTGCAAAGTGCCTTGTTTGAGCTGTCTCTTAATAGGCGCTGTCGGATAAAGTAGGACAGTACAATCTATTAGCATACTGGTCCAACTTTTTTGGCACTGCCTACATTCTGATGTTAATTTTAAACACTCTGAGGCGTTAGTACTTTGAGGCTAACTCTCAGTCCCCAGTCTTTCTTGCCAGGAGAGGAATGATCCATCTGCTCCGCTCACATCCCTGCTCAACATCTGCCTGACAGGGCTTAAGCACAGGACAGAACCTCTTCACATTTGTGGGCTTTGCATTTGGACAGCACACAGAGCTTGTGTTTTTCAGCCAGGAGGGGATAGCACAAAATAAGTCAGTCTGTATGTTCTGGGCACCCAGATCCAGGCCATCGGTGGTTGAATGAAGATACCAGCAGAGCCTGACCCCCAGACTTCATTTGAAGGTCTCTGGGGTTATTCTGACAAAAGCAATGATAAAAGCAGTCAGACTGTTTAATCGATGTGGAACTGTGCTGCAGACGATGGAATTATCATCATAAAGTCCTCCACAGACACTCAAAGAGATTTTTCCCATATTTTGTGCACAATGCGCTGTTTGTTTAATTCACATAAGGGAAGTTCTTGTGTGCAAATATGAAAAGCCTTTTACAATTGCCTGAGCTATAGGAAAATAATATGAAAGGCTGTTCTTTATCATCAATATGTGGTATTTTTACAGCATCCAAGAGGACATGACCCCACCAGAGGGGTAAAGCCCCATCACCTGTGTAACACAATGGTGTTCTTGTGGTGCTTTTTATGTAAGAGCAAGTTCAAGGCTGGTTCCTTGAAAATGCAATGACTATCTTCCAAAGTCTCAATAAACATCTTTACTCATGTCTGCCCATAAACATGAGGAGCAGATGCCTCTTCAAATTACCTGCTCTAACTGCATCCCTCAGGCTTAAATGACAGCTGCCCTCCTCATCATCCAGTGACCCACACAAGATGCCTGCCATAGGAGTGGAAGATTGTTACCTTTCAGTCACCATTTCTCACAGCTCTATAGAAGCAGAAATCATCTGCACGAGGTTCAGTGACACAGTGTCATCAGCCTGGCTCTTACAATTTTCCCTGCATTTGATCCAAGCTGCCTCCCTGACCTTGCATTTCTCTCTCCCTCCTCTTCCTGTAGAGTGCCTGCTTCTTCTCTGTCCCTGCCTGCAATCTTGCCACTGCTGGTGCCAGAGCCTTCCCAACTGCTGCTGCTGCTGCCATCTGGAACAGCCTTCCCCTGTCTCACTGCTTCATTGCCTCTCTGTCTCCGCTCAAATTGCTATCCTTCCCTCCTCATCCATTACCACACTGTTTTTCTCTTTCCCTCTGCTGTTACTTCTTTTTTAACTCTGTACTGCCCTTTGGGCTCCAGCCTGCATAAAATATGCTAAAACAAGAAGCAGCTTGTTCAATGAAGCTTGATATTGATTCTGATCGTTTTAGAATCTGGAAAAAACCGAAATCCATGCGGAATACATAGTTAGGCACTAAATAGGAAACCCAGTAAAAACAAATTCCATGGTCATACTTTTAAAAGATATTTCCTTTATTTGAGAGGCAGCTCATCACAGAAACAGGGAACTACAACTACTCTGAACATCTCTGGCATGCTAAATCCAACTCACTGCCCATTCTGCCTGGTTGGGGCAGTTTGTGGCAGCACACAGTTCTCCTCTATTCCAGCCCAACGCTTGGAACAGCAGGTTTCTGAACCTGATGTTTACACACCTTGGCTGCTGTCTCTTGCTGAGATGCAGGATCCTTGAACCTGATCTGCCTGGCAGAAAACCAGAGAGCCCAAATACACCATCCATTTCACTTCGAATAGCACTAAAGCAATACAGAGAACGTTCAGGTGTAGATCTGCACCTCACAGAAGATGATGTTCTGAGAATGCAGATTTTGATTATACGGAGCCATAAATATAAAAATATAGTGGTTTGGGGTTTTTTTTCCCCCACAGAGCTGACTGTGTTAAAGCCTTGTATTGATTATGTGGCTCATTTATGGTCCATTTTATCAAAAGTACCTGATAAAGTGTGTTCTATAATTTGTATGTAGCTGTGGAATTTACTGCTCAAGAACCCTTAATATTTTCACATGGGTGCACAGCGGGAGGGTGAGGGGAAAGGGTTTGAGACTTGAAGAGGAAAGATTGAGATTGGACATGAGGAACAATCTCTAATGATTCTATGATTCTATGAACAAATTCTTTCCTGTGAGGGCGGTGAGATGCTGAAACAGGTTGCCCAAGGGAGTTGTGGCTGCCCCATCCCTGGAAGTGTTGAAGGCCAGGTTTGATAGGGCCTTGAGTAACCTGATCTAGTGAAGGTGTCCCTGCCTGTGCAGGGGGGTTGGAACTCGATGATCTTTAAGGTCCTAGACATTCTGTGATTCTATGATTCTGTATTAACCACCCCAGGATTTTCCATCAGGAGAGGCTTGGGAAGAGTCTACATGACTACATGGCACAGAATACGAGAAGAGGTCTTACTCCTGTTACAGTGTCTGGATGTGGAATGCGATGAAGCAGTGTTTTCTGTATACAGCAGGACAGGACTAATTCACATATTCAGAGAAGACCACTAAGATCATTGAGTCCAACAGAACTTTGCTTTGTGTGTGGTGGTCCCTGTCTTGCTGATTGCCTGGATGCCTCAGCTGTCTTCTGACCCACAGACCTGCATGTTCATACAAACCTTTGGGTGAAGATCTGGCGCATACTGCGGTCTCACCCAGTGACTCCCATATCCCACCCACACTGCAGTCTAAGTTTTGTGTCCAGTATTCGCAACAGGAAACTTTGTTATTTCAAAAAATTCACATTCACCACACATATTTCACTAGCATTGATATGAGGTGCTGTCCCTCCCAGTGATCCAGTCAGCCTCCAGCTACAGCAATGGTTTTCCTGTTTTGTGACAAATGAAGTGTTTGAACAAAGTTCTGATACTTAAAGAGCTGATGCCCACGTTTGGGTTTCTTTCTGATCAAATTTGGATGCTGTCTGGACCACTGTCATCACGGAGAACATAAACCCAGTATTTGTTCCTAATATTTGCTCCTAAAATGACTGCACACCAGCGGCAGTTTGCACTCATCTGTAGAAAACACACGTGCCTGTGGATACACAGATCGCTCAAATGAGGCTTCTCTTCACTTTAAAATGTCACCATGTGTCCCCTAAAACAGATGTTAAATACTAACCTTGGGACAAGTTATACTTCAAATGTCGCACAGCTCAGCGAGTCACATGGGAGTGAAAAAATCCACTAACGTGGAGAGTAAAACTTAAAATTCTCCAGTAATTGAAAAGTAGAAATGCAATTGTTATTGGCACTACAGGTTCATTGCAAAATATACTGGAGAATAGAGGGAAACGGAATCAGTTTGTAGCAGAATGTTGCTGACACTGGAAGGGACTGTAAGGGAAAGTCTGATGAGGAGAGGCTGAGGGAGGTGGGGGTGTTTAGCCTGGAGAAGAGGAGACTCATGGGGGACCATCTCCCTCTCTCCAACTCCCTTAAGGGAGGTTGTAGTCAGGTGGGGGTCAGGCTCTTCTCCCAGGCAACTAGGGACAGGATGAGAGGGCAGGGCCTGAAGCTGCATCAAGGGAGGGTTAGATTGGATGTCAGGAAGCCCTTCCTCATGGAAGGAGTGATCAGACACTGGATTGGACTGCCTAAGGCAGTGGTGGAGTCCCCAAGACCCCATCCCTGGTGGAGGTGTTTAAGAACAGACCGGCTGTGGCCCTTAGTGCCCTGGTCTAGCTGATGTGGTGATGTCAGGTCATGGGCTGGGCTGGATGATCTTAGAGGTCTTTTGCAGCCTCAATAATTCTGTGTGATTCTGTGAAATTATGACATAACAGCAAAAATTGCTAGGTTGTCAGAAAAATATCACTAATGCAGACATACAGGGTAAGCAGGAGACTGGATGAGTCATGGTGGCCCACTTAGGATGAAATCTTTAAGTATCCTGAGTTGTTATGCAGGACTCAAGCAGGTAAGAGGCAGGGAGGCAATTTCTGTGATGCTGGGGGACATCTGGGAGAAGCCAAGAAGAAAACTGCAGGCTGCTCAAATGAGCTTTGCAGAAGACAGAGAGAATATGGGGGAAAACAAGGGGAAAAAGAGAAGATAGTTATTCACAGTAGTTCAGAATGGATAGGGTAAGCCTTAGTAACACCTCACAGGTGATTTGCTAGTAGGTGCTAATGTAGGGCAGACTGAATCTGATGGTGATACAACTCATGTCACACTTCACAGTTGTGAGGAACAGTGTGTCTTCCTGTCATTCACTGTACTCTCTTAACGATGTGTGTATGTGTATAGAGTCACCCTTGTTTCTTAAACCTACGTGCTCATCTCTCTTTCTGTACGTTCAAGATGTGACACATCTGGCTGAGAATCTCTCAGCACTGCGCCACAGTCACTGACTCACGGCAGCTCAGCAACATCTGCAAGTCTCTGACACCAAAGCAGAGCTCTAGCCAAGCAAAGAGCAGTAATAGGCTGTCAAAGAAATGTGCTGTTTGATACCGCCTGAGTCAACCTCAATGCCTAGGAAGTAGAAGGGTTTTTCAGAGAATCAAGCCTCAGATCAAAAAATCATGCAGCGATCTCTGCAGCTACTCTTGTTTTGTATGTTCCTCGGCGAGTGTTCAGCTGTACCACCATGTGCTCGTGCTCGCTCCCACAGTTGTACCTTTCAACTGGTTGCACTGGCCTTGCTGAAAGGGCACAAAATGAATGTATCTGGCTCTATCAGTAGCACAGGTCTGCAGTTTTCTAGGCTTCAGACTAGTGGGTAGCTTGAAAGAGATAACTAGACCTACAGAGGTGGTAATAAAAGCAATCATAAAGTTTACAAAGTTTATTATAAAGTTAATAAAGTTTAATGTAAGTTCAACCTCTGTAAGGGGATGTGGACCACAATGGAGGGAGATATTTGCTTCGCAATGAATGAGATGCATTGGAAAAACAATAAAATCAGTGAATTTCCATCACAAGAATATATTTTCAGCCACCTTCAGAGTTCAAGCTAGCCTGGAAAGGCCAGAGCACAACATTCTATAGCTCATTGGCTTGATGCTCCCAGCCCCAACTTAATGTCCCTTTCACGTCACTAACTGTCCAAAACATTACCCAAGAAATTCAATCCTGAATTTTCAAAGGAAAGGGTTTGCTTGTGGTTTGTTTTCTTTTTCTTTTTTTTTTTTTGTTTTGGGTTTGGTTTTGTCGTTTGTTTTCAGAGTGTTTTGATTCGGGGGCCTGTCTCCTCAGTGATGGGATGTAGCTACACAAATAGATTAGCACAAAGGAAGGTAACGTGTGGACCTTCAGCTCGCTAAGTGCCATGTGACATCGATTAATTGGCATGGTTTTATCCTGCAATACACAAACCAGCTTATCCCTTTCTGAATACGGGGATTTTGTAATTCATTTCTTGGGAAGATCACGCAACAACTGTTGTTTCAAGCAGCTCATTTCTTGAACACATCAGCCCACAATTTGTGCTGAAGGGCAACTCAGCAGCATGCAGCGATGTCACTGATTTTTGACAAAATTTTGCCCCTATCACTTCAGCAAGTTGTACATTTTTCAAAATATTAGCTTGTTCTGTTTTAAAAGATAATCGACCTGATTTTTTTTCTTGCCTAAAACCAAAATGTTTCTCATCTCTTCTTTAAATACCAGAGTTGTATTCTCTTTTATTTTTATTAGACTGGAAGTCTGAAAAGTTTCCAGTTCAGATCTTTCACAACTAACCAAGTAACAAAAGCCTTTCGTTTCTTTGATGGCAACAAAATTCCTCAGTCTAATTAGAGAGCTCCAGATACAATATGAAGAATGAAATGGAGTACAACCTGAAATCTGATTTTCTGTCATCACAGAGATGTAATTTACCAACATGAATCAGAGATTTGAAAGAAGAACAAAAGTTTTTCTCTATAAGCACTCAGTATCAATGAGTCAGTTATCTACATGGAGTTCAAACTATACAGACAAGTTGCCCTTCTACAGTAATTGTAACCTTCAGCACCATCCATCTGCTACAGTGTAAATTAGAAACCGTCAACCAAAGGATCCAACTTTCCACTTATTAGATCGGTTAGACATCTTCAGTTCTAAACATTTTCTCTGCAGTCCTAGGTTCTGTCTAATTAATTGGCATCACAGGCATGATAGATGCTTCTTTCTCATCTCTATTGTTGCACCATGACAGCTCGTTACAAAATGGGGGAATCGTAACACCACGATTAATGAGAAGAAGTCAACTGGAGGGAAGCAGTGTCGTAGAGGCAGAAATGTAGGTGCTCAGGACACACGAAGGTGCTCAGGACACACGAAGGTGCTTGGCAAAACCAAATTAAAAAATTCCGAGTGTGTACTTTTGAGGAATCTCAGCTCAAAGTCTTGCATTTGTTTGGGAAAATTCAATAGATGCCCTGTACCTTCTACAGATACTGTGTTCAGGTAAGTTCGCATAGAAACCAGTTCCATACACTCCATGGTGGCATTTATGGGCAGTAATGGGGCTGAAAATTCCTAGCTCTCTCCCATGTTTCATGGCTTCTCAAGAACAGTTCCTCACCACAGCATAACGTAGTACAGTACGTAGGGAGACTCAGATGTAGCTTAAGCTACTGAAATAGTCATGAGCAAAATACCCGGGTGTTTTGTCCCTTAACAAGTCCTGCTGAAAAGAACCGTTAAATCACAGTCACTCTTCCAGATTTACTCACAAGAATTTTAAAGGTTTAACAAAAGAAATCTGGGGGAAAAGTTTCCAACTTCAAAAATTGTGTTGATATTCTCTAGCCCATTACCATGTACTCAGACATTATTAGTGTAATGCTTTAAATAGCATTTGCTTACCTCACCGTGGTGTTCTGAGATCCACCGAGGGCTCTGGACAGGAAATCTAAAAAGAGAAATCCAGATGGCATAATCAATTTAAGGGCCATAAAGCCTTTCCTACAGTGTTTAGTCCTTTAAATAAAGAAAACAAACAAACCCTCAGTTAAGCCTGCTTTTAAGAGACTCCTTCTCGGTAAGTAAAGAAACATTACTACAGCAAACAAGTGACAGCAATCAAAGCACTGCAAAGGAAGCATCCAGAACCACTGCGGAACACACTGAAAAGGAAAAGCCAAACATATTGGGAGAGGCTGTTTTAGCAGAACAGATGCCCACTTGTCTAATAAATTGTTTGATTTTCATGTTTGTTTGTTTTAAAAGAGAATCTAAATTTTGAAGAGAGAATTGCATTTAAAATCCATCATGTCATGAGCAACACAGGAAATGTTCTTGTTGCACAGTTACAGAGTCATGGTAAACCTCCATATGTGAAGTTCACAACGCAGTAAACTTAATGTGGGGTTTAAAAGGGTGGTTTTGAGTACCGAGACTGTGCTGAGGAGTTCTGTATTGTCAAACATTTGTTTGGGAGTAAGTAATTAGCTGCTCCACTAATTCCCTTGTCATGTATAGGGGTTCTTATCTCTCTCTCTCCCCCTCTCTCTCTCCCTCTCTCTCTCCCTCTCTCTTAGATGTGTGAGGCCAGCCATTCACTTACTGAAGGAAATGCACGTAGAGAAACAGCTTATTTGGTCTGGAATCTCAATTAAACAATTACTATTAATACAGTGTGCATTTTACTTCCATAAAAGTACTTGATATTCGTTATTCTGCAGGGAAATGTTGGCAAGAAAAGACAGCAGAGCTCCAAGACTCAGTTGCAGTACCAGTGTAATTGCAATGTCGGTTGTTCCCAACAACATATGGCGCTGTTTTTTCTTTCAATAAAAAAGCCAATGAAACTTAATCCATTTCTGTGATTTAGTTATTGCATCAGAATATAAATCGGAATTAGTGCTAACAACTTACTTAATATCACTGCTTACAAATTTGAAGTGGCAATTTACAATTAAAACATGGCTTGGCAGGTGAGATCTGTGAATGCCTCTAGCTCACATTCAGAGAACAGAACACAATCAGGACTTTAATCATTTATTGAAATTACTCAGTAATGAAAAGGGGATGAAGAGGAGAGGGGTGCCTTACCAACCTATATTGAGTAAAAGCAGAAATGTAATTGCGTTGACTCACTGATGTTTTATTTTCGACTAGGATAAACACATTCTCTTGTATTAATTCCCTGTGGCAAAAGTTTTCAGTATGACTTTTGTTCTCACTGCTTAATGTCATCGGTTGTGAGAGATGTGCAAAATGGCACTTTTCATGCAGCAACTGCTAACTATCTAGCTGACCATTAACACCATTTTACATTCCCTATTCCACATGATCTACTTCACTGGCATTATCGTAAAATGTCACAATGAATTAAATGTTACAGTTAGAGCCGTACCTAATTCTTCATAGCTGGTTTGAAATGAAGGACCAAAGTCACACTCGGTACCTATCTTATCATTTATGATTGTACACAGCCACATAAAGTTCTCACAGACTACTGCTAGCAAACAACTCCATTTTGTTGTCAAGTATCTTGAATCCTAAGTTCCAGGCCTTTAACATCTGCAAGTGTCTTCAAAAGAGAAAGGAGTCACTGGAAAATAAATCACTGGAATACAGTAACTTCAGAACCTCAGGGAGTTGGAAAGTTTAAGAGCCAGCAATGTGCCCTTGTGGCCAAGAAGGCCAACAGCATCCTGGGGTGGATCAAAAGGGGATGGTTAGTACGTCGAGAGAGGTTCTCCTCCCTCTCTGCCCTGCTGAGACCACATCTGGAATATTGTGTCCAGTTCTGGGCCCCTCGGTTCAAGGACACAGAACTGCTGGAGAGAGTCCAGCGCAGAGCCACAAAGATGATGAAGGGAGTGGAACATTTTCCTGATGAAGAAAGGCTGAGGGAGCTGGGTCTCTTGAGCTTGGGAAAAAAGTCAATTATTTAATATTGATAAATATGGAAAGAGTGGGTGTCAAATGGATGGAGATAGGCTCTTCTCAGTGCCATCCAATGATAGGACAAGGGGCAACAGCTGTCAGCTGGAACATAGGAGGTTCCACATCAATATGAGAAGGAACTTCTCATGGTGAGGGTGACAGAGCACTGGAGTCTCCTTCTGTGAAGACATTTAAAACCCACCTGGCAATGTTCCTGTGAGGCTTGATCTAGGTGATCTTGCTGTGGCAGAGGGACTAGACTAGATGTTTTTTTGAGGTCCTTTCATGTTCTGTGATTCTGTGATCATGGTATTAATTGGTTCAGTACAAGATTTTTGCCTACAGAATTTAGAATCTCTAGAAATATTTGGGGGAATCAGCCCTTAATTTACAATGTACCTCAGTAAACACAAGAGTGTGAGCTGACTTGTTTTGTATGGAAGACTCATTTTAGAAACTACAAAGTAAAGAAAACATTGCAGTAGCAATGAATAAGGTAAAAGTCTGTGAAAGAGACTTCACTGAAAATATAGTAACTCCTTCACCATTTCAGACGGCAATCTAATTAGACACTTCCGTATGCAGTAGTATAAATTTAACCCGAACCTGAAACCGAGGCACATGCGACATCTGTGTTAATTATACTCTGACAATTATTCAGTTAGTAAACAGAAGAAGGCAAATTAGTTAAGAGAAAGCATGACAAGTATTGCATTTAGTGAAAGTCACTGCAAATAAAAGATTTTAAATCAGATGTTGTATGTACTGCATGTATTGTAAATATGTCATGTGAGATAGATAATGAAGTAATTTTAATGTCATAATTGGGTACTTAGATGATATAAAACATTTCATAAACTGGTAACAAAATTTCTAGAAGGATTGTGACTGTAGCTGATTATGCAGCCAATATAAATCACAAAAGTTGTTTTAATTCCTGGTTTCTGAATGTATTTTAATCACAGCATAAAAAGTAAATAAAATAGATGGTAGAGTTCACGTATTTCTGTTAATGTGGATTTCAAGCTCGATGAGAAACAAGGCTGAACCTATGAACTTCTGTTGCCTAACTTCAGAAACCTGGGCAACACTGTATGTTTAATTTTAAACAAACAAACAAACAGATCCCGTCACCCAATCAATCAGCTATCCAACCCAGATGATATAACACACATCTTGCATCTTAAGTGATGTCAAAACAGAAAATGGAAATCAACGTTTGTGGATCATTTTGTTGGAACTTTCCCAATGTATTGGAAAAACGACACATGTTAGCGGAGAGGATTTATGCCAACAAAAGAAGAGATTTTATCTGTTTGTAGTTTCAGAGCCTGACAAAAGTTTTGTTTCCAAAAAAACTCTAGATAACGGTTTAAGGAGAAGTCTAGGCTCTAATAGCATCAACAAACATTTGTAGTCATCACAGAGGCAGTGTAGTTACTATGGAGATGGTGTAGTCACTATGAAGGAGGCACATGGAAGCCAGAGAGTCATAGAATCACAGAATGGCCAGGATTAGAACGGACCTTAAAGACCATCTAGTTCCAACCTCCCTGCAGAGGTAGGGACACCTTCACTAGATCAGGTTGCTCAGGGTCCCATCCAACCTGGCCTTCAACACCTCCAGGGATGGGGCATGAAGGATGTGAAATCTTCAGAGAATTAAGCTGCCATAAACTGGCCCTTATGTACTGTACATAAACATGTAATAATCTGGAGTCTTGTAACCTGTCCAAAGCTGGGTGAATTTTTAGGCTGTGAATTCACAGAATCACAGAGTTATTGAGGCTGGAAAAGATGTTTAAGGTCCTCTAAGCCCAGCTCATGACCTAACATCACCTCATCAGCTAGACCATGGCACTAGGGGCTACATCCAGTTTTTTCTTAAACACCTCCAGGGATTCCCTGCTAAATGTGAAAACTTCCAAAGCTCAGAAGTTCCAGATTTCCTCAACAGAAACGATTGCAATTATTCTTTTTCAAACTGATCAAAATGTCACGTTTCACTCCTATATTGTTTGCAGAAGTAGCTGGAACACTTCAGGTCAAAAGCAAAATAAACCATAAAACCAACCAGAAATCAGTCTGAAGCTGATGTCCCCCTCTTGAAAACTTCATCCAAAGCAACTAAACCCTTTCAGAAGTGACCAACTACTGCTCAAAACAGTGCCGGTAAAACAGATTGGATTATGGGCTCCTTGCTGAACACAGTAGCAGCAGCAGTTGTGAATACACAAGAGGTGCACTTCTGGGGAATCTCTGGCTTTCCCAGGCCTTTTCCGTGAAGCTGGGAGTGACATTTCCATTTTGCTCAGATGCAAATGAAATGCCAGTTCATCCCCTTGTCATACACAGTGAAAGCCTCTGCGTTACTCTAGCTGTAATGGCCATTACCAAGCCTGGAGTTCTGGATGAATCAGTGACTGAACCTGGCTCCTGCTAATGACAGACATGTAAGCTTTAGGGACTTAAAACAATCTAAATTTAAAAGAATAAACAAATAGAAATAGAAGAAGTCAATAAATTCTTATGAAGCATTTACTTAATAGTTCCCACTGATGCCAACAACACGGGATAAAGATTTCATTCATAGCCCTGAGTGTACCTGAGCAGTTTGGAGAGCATTCAGGGAAGATTAGGAAGGTGAGAACAGCTTTCCCATGTACAGAAGCTTGGCAGAAGATGCTGTAGCAAAGTCAGAAAGGAAAGAAAGGGACTCAGTTCACCCATTCCAAACGCTACTATTTCAAACTGGATGGAGATGTGGGCTTGGCTTGACACTGCTTCTGAACAGACTGAGGATGAGGTACGTGTTTCAGAGTGATGGGAAATCCAGATTGCTCCATCATGAGGGACACGGCTGGGAGCAGTTCACAGCTCCCCTCTGGACAGCACACGTGCCTCTTTCCTTTGAAAACCAGAGCAAGGCAGGAGCTGGTGCCTGCCACGGTCTTGCTTTGATGCAGGAAGCGATGTACCTACTGGCATACTCGGAGGGGCTATGGTGTGTATCAGCTTTGTTGCACAGAGCTCTACTGGCTCTGTTGGGACTGGGAGGAAAATGGTTGTGAACCAATATAGGGAATGAATCTGTTTTGCACAGGCTGGGAACATGATGACAAATTGGAGTTGTGTGCATTTCCAAGTGAAATCTAATTTTCTTTGAATGAGTGCGCTCTTTGAGAAATGAGCCCTTATTTATGCAAATTGGTTTTAAATGAGAATATTTAACGAAAGGATTTGATCCCCATATAATGAAAGCTCTTCTAAACACGCACCTAGGCAGCACAGGCAGCCTTACTGCCTATTCAGACACTTACTCCAAGGAGTCCTTTTTTTTTACTCTTTGAAAAAGTTTGGACTACTTGTTTCTAATTAGAATGAAAAATAGATGAAGGATATTTTTGACTCAACTATTCTTCAGCTATTCTTATAAATCTAAGGAGGGGTTACAAGACTGACAGGTGGCAGCATGGCCCAGTGGATGTTAAATCACTTAGAAACATTTTTGGGCTTTTCATCTTTTAAAAGAAATAAAAGGTTCCAACCTTTCTTTGTTTATATGTCACTCAGACATTGCTGGCTGTAAAAGTTCTGACCTTACTCTGCACCTAATACTCCAAGGGAGATATTGCATAGGGCATATCTGAATAGATTTGGTTAAGAAAATAGAAAAATTAAATTTTGATCTCTTAATATTCAATTATGCTCAAACTATGCTGAAGGAAATTTCAAGGATGTTGTAAGTTCTTTTGGCATGCTAATGTAACAGATGCAAAAGCATGAATTAACAGCTACAATGGAGCGCTGCCGGCAGGTACTGATTTGTAAGCTGATCAGAACCCTTGAAGGTAATTGAGTAGTGACTTAGAAATGACTTCGTGCTGAAAAGTAGAAGGATCTTTATCTACACAGAATTCTGTCCCACAGAAACCTTATTTTGGGTTAGAAACTGCTGCTGAGCAGTGTAGGAGAATGAGAACTGAGGGTCCTGGTGCACAGAAGGATGACCATGAACCAGCAATGGGCCCTTGTGGCCAAGGCCAACAGCATCCCGGGGTGGGTCAGAAAGGGGGTGTTTGGTAGAATGAGAGAGGTTCTCCTCCCTCTCTACTTTGCCCTGCTGAGACCACATCTGGAATATTGTGTCCAGTTGTGGGCCCTTCATTTCAAGAAGGACACAAGACTACTGGAGAGACTCCAGCGCAAAGCCACAGAGATGATGAAGGAAGTGGAGCATCTCTCTGATGAAGAAAGGCCAAGGGAGCTGGGTCTCTTGAGCTTGGAAAAAAAGGAGACTGAGGAGTAACTTTATTAATGATGACAAATACGTGAAGCATGGGTGTCAAGAGGATGCAGCCAGGTTCTTCTCAATGTCATCTAGTGATAGAACAAGGGACAATGGGTGTAAGCTGGAACATGGGAGGTTCTATATATCAGAACGAACTTCTTCACAGTGAGGGTGACGAAGCATTGGAAGAGGCTGCCCAGGGGGTTGTGGAGTCTCCTTCTCTGGAGACATTTTGCCACATAATCACAGAACAGTTGATATTGGAAGAGTTCTGGTAATCATTTTGTCCAAACCCCCTGAGCTGGTTGCCCAGGCTTTTTGATATGTCCAAGGATAGAGATTCAAGAAACACTTTGGGCAACCTGTGCTGGTCTGCTTGGTCAATCTCATAGTGCAAAAGTATTTCATGCTGTTCAGAGGCAACTATCAAAGCCTGTGCCCATCGCCTCTGGTCCTGTCACTGGGAAACACCACAAAAAACTGGTTCTGACTTCTACAAACAGCATCAGATATTTATATATTTATATCAGATATTTATGCTTTTCTTGCTGAACAATCTTCAGTCTTGCCAGGTCTTTGCCTTGCTGAACCACCTCTGGTGACAGAGAGCTGGAGCCTGGGCTAACTCTGCTGTTCTAGTCTCGGTCTGTCCCAGGACATAGAGGACTTCTCACAGGTTTGCTCTTTTTTATTATGAGTACAGAGTTCTATCTTAATACTTGCAACCCTGCAGTTGAAGACCCTGACTGACAGTTTTGAAACTGAGGTAATGTAGGGCTAAAGAAGGCAGACATCCCTCCCTGGAAGGTGGATCCTGAGGAAGTGACCTTGAGTGAGTGCCAGCTCTGTAGGTAGTCATGGGCCAAATACTAAAAGCAGAGGGAGTGTGCCTCAATTTGTTTAGACCTGCTGCATTTTCTGAAGTAAGTAGTTATGTACAGGAAGAGAAATAATGTTGGAGTCTGTCTGTTCCACGTGACAAGAGTGAGGAGAGAGGCTGATGGCTAAAAGCTTCTAGAGAAGCCATTTCACACAATCTCAGACATAAAATCCTTCAGCTCATTACACCAATCTGCTTTTCAAAGGTGCTTATCTTTTTCTGACTCCTTTCTGTTCTGTTTGAGCCAGCAGTAAAATCTGTTAGATCTGCCTGAAAGGATAGCTCAGTCTTCACAAGGTCCTTCCTAAAATCTCTTATCCTCAGACTCACCTGCTTTCTAGAGATTGCAGTGCGAGAAAAGGAATGGAAATAAACCTCACTTCAGTGACAGCAAAAGCTACTTCATTGATCCCAACTTGCTTTCAGTGAATCCAGAACGTCATTCCTGGCTAGCTTGTGTTCCTGCAGAAAAATTCAGACTTTCACAATCAAAAACGAAATCCTGCTAACACATTCGGTGACTCTCCTTTAGCACCATTATCTCTTTCTGCTGACAATATCTTCTTCCTGCTTGCTGGTAACCACTCTCCTCTCCTCCCTCTGGTTCAGCTCTTGTCCGTCACTTGTTACCTTGACTGCCTCTCTCTTTGCCTGTGTGCACAGATTTCTGCACCTCACAAGGGCATTTTTTTACCTGCTGCTGCAGCATCAGATGAAAGCAGGAATGAGGTTGGGAGCTCAGCTGTTGTGGACCTTCACTATATCACCTTTCGGCTTAATTTGCCTTTCTTGAGATCTGAGAAAGGTAGGAACTGGAGCTGAAGGGCCACCTGGACTTCCATGGCAACCTCTAATAATTGTAATTGCTTTTACTTTGTTTTGCACTGGATATCAGAGGACTTTGCGAGAGATTTTTTAAGCAGCAGAAGAGACAAAGTGCCAGATTATGGTTTTTTTTCCCCCAATACAATCCAGCGCAAGGAACTGCAGGAGAAACAATGATTTATGCCAAGACTTAAACTCTTGAAAACATGGGTTTACAATGAAAACACTAACAGATGCTTAGTAGTAAAAAGCAGAGGAGTGGTTGCCATGGTATCAGATGGCAAGACAGGTAGCTCACTTTTTAAACTCTCTGGCAGCATACGTGTAGAACCAACAAGTGGACAGCAATGTGATGCTGGCAGCCACTTGTCTCCTCACAGTACTTCAATTTCTGCATGGAGGCTACTGCTGTGACTCAGCTCTGCTGCAGTGGAAACTCGGATTGACAGGTGTTCAGCCACAAGGCAGGGCCGGTGTTGGAGTGGGGAAATGAATGGATGAGGAACAACCGACTGCATTTCTTGCAGTTTATGTATTTGCTGCTTAAAGGGACATGGTCCTGCCCCCCACTTGCTCCTTATAAACTGTACTAAAGAGAGCAGAAGGGTGGTTTATACTTTCTGGCAGCTGGACACAATAATCTACCCTCTACCTATTAATATCTGCAATATTAACGAAGACAGCAATGGGCTATAAGTCTTCTTCAAATCAAATTATCTTTATAAAGCATCTCTGAAATGATTCACTAGATAAAAGGGGAATCATTAAAATGATCACTTAATGGTATTTTGAGAGCAAGCTATATCCAGAACAGCTGAAAGATATTTCTATGGGATGTGGGAAACACAGGCTTTGTCTCCTCTCTGGAGGTAGGCTGAGCAGGATCTTGAGATCTATTTTTTGCATCCTAGCAGTGCGCCTTTTCCCAGGTGCCTGAGGGTCAGCCTCACCCACCACTGCTGTAGTGTGAAGCATGTTTTCACAATTTCAGCAGTTTTATACTTGCCATTACTGTTATGGAACATACCTCTGCAGGACACCCAAAATAATTCATGTGGGAGATACCGTCTGAGATGATGAAACTTCATTCAAATGAAAGCCGTCTTATTAAAAACAAGTGTGGGGTTTATGTGGCAAGGAGGTATGGGAATTTCATTAGATCCAGACAGAAAAGGTCAGTCGTTACCCAGTTCATGGGACTAGAAACAGAAAACTTCTGAGCACAGCCTTTTTCATGGCATTTTCTTATTTTTCTTTTTATAAGGAGTGATGAACTGGAGATACCAAGAAAACACCACGAGCCTCAAGAGTAATTTGATTCAAGACAAGATTCTTATCAAATCTGATTTGGTCATTGCTGTTACAGCTCCTGAAAGATTCACACATATTCTCGTGGTATTCTAGGTAGGAATTACTCTCAGTGCGTAACAAAACCCTTGAAATCTCACACTTGAAAGATATATTTCACCACAACACCAACTTCAAAATTCAGGAGTCCATCTGTATCTCAGAACTCAGAACATCTGTATTTCTTTTTTTCATATGAGTCTACTTCTTTAAATTTGGAGTTAAGGAATTAACTTTACACAGAAAATACTTACTCATACAACTATACTCTTTCACTTCCTGAGAATTCAAAATAATTTTTGCCATTTCCTGCAAGCACACGGCATGCACCACAGAATTTACAAAGAAACTCTAAACAATTACATCTTTCATCTGTTTACAGATACAAATTTATATTTGCTTATTAATTGTTTAAAAGTACTATAGAGTCATGGAATCATTCAGGTTGGAAAAGACCCTCAGTATCCTTGAGTCCAACCATCAACCCTACTCTACAAGTTCACCCCTAAACCAGATGTTTACACCATAACTAAGCGACTTTTAAACACATCCAGGGATGGTGACTCAACCACCACCCTGGCCAGCCCATTCCAGTGCCTGACCTCTCTCTCTGTAAAGATTTTTTTCCTGACGTCTAATCTAAACCTATCCTGTTGAAGCTTGAAGCACTTCCCTCTGGTTCAGTCGCTAATTACCTGTGAGAAGAGACCAGCACCAACATCTTGACAATGTCCTTTCAGATAGTTGTAGAGAGTGATGAGGTCTCCCCTCAGCCTCCTCTTCCTCAAAGATATAAAATGGCACAGATCCTAAGCTATTTTCTAGAAAACCCATAACGTTTAACTTAATTGCACCTATACAGGAATTTTACTAAACAGCAATGAGAGTTATGAAGTGAAAAATAGATCCCTCTTCTCTTAGAAGCAGTATTAGACCCAAGTCTTGGCCTCTGATGTGGAATATTCAACAGTAATCTTGTTTTCCTATAATAATTTTCTTTTCAGAGTGATTCAACAGTTGGCCTGCAATTCCTTTTCTAATTAGTTTCTTGGCATGTGTGTGGCTGTGTGCTTCTTCTCCACCCCTTAAGCAATAACTACTAGTGGTAGTTGTGATGGCTGCATCTGGCTTAAGTTGGACTTCGGGGAGATGGGTTGGCAACATGATGGCCAAGGGCTTTCTTGTGCAGTGACTCAGATGTCTCACTGGTATGCAAATAGAAGTCAATCTTCTTGCTCAGTAAATAGTGGACAGTCCAAGCTCCTTGAGCGATCTGGAATGGCAGCAGCTGCATGCCAGGGTTGAGAGAGTCCTTGCTGTGTCAGATATTTCTTGTGGAAATTGGAAATAAATGTGCTTAAACTTATGTTATATATGCTGTATCTTAGGTAAGTGATACAACAGACTGGTAGAAGCCCTATCCCTGAAAGCAGGTTGGATGGAGCTCTAAGCAACCTGATCTAGTTGAAGGATATCTTTGCTCATACGTGAGAACTATGGGTCTCTTCCCACCCAAACCAGTCTATGATTCTACTAAATTCATGATTGCACCCAGAAGTGCTGAGAGAGCTGGCTGATGTTACTGAGGGGCCACTCTGTTATCTTCGAACAGTAGTGGCAACCAGGAGAGACTTTTGAAGACTGGAAGGGAGCAAGTGTTCTTTCCTGTGCTCAAGAAGGGTAGGAAACACTGGTAGGAAATTGTGGGTGTGATATGATGCTGTTTTTCTTCCTTACTAAAGATTGGCACTTAGCTCTCAGCTTCCCAGTGATAGTTCTTAAAGACTATGGGAATGGTTCTCAGATTGCCTCAGGCAAGTTTTTAAAGTATCTAGGAGTGAATTTTATCAGACACAGTTGATTGGAAAACATTTAACTTAGTATTCCTTAACCTTTTCTTTCTGTTTTTTTATGACATTTTATCCTTTGCTGGTAGTTAACTACATTCAAGTGAAATTTTTTTATGAAGGCAATCACTAAAAGACATAAAAATTTTTATCTCTGTCATCTTTTTTGATCCTTGTGTCATCTGCCAAAGGATTTCCATCTCTTCTGAGTCACTGTGGATCAACACCATGCAGAGAGAAAAGGACAAATGGCTTTTAAAATCAGAGGGTTTCATGTCCAGGCAATGCAGAATGAGGGGATGTTGAATTGCTGTTTCATAAAAGGACACAGATTATAACTTCTGGTGTCTTTTCTGACATCAATCCTCCTTTGGCTACCACTTGGAGACAAGAAGTAGCAGTGTCTAGTTTTCATTTTTTAATTCTTTTTTAATTGTTCAGCATCTGCTGATTCACACACAAAGTATCACAGGCAGCTCATAACATACATAGGGCTTTCTACAAACTGATTTAGCACTCAGCTGTGTTGAATACTTTGACAGAAGAACAATCTGAAATCAAGTCAAAATATGATGCACAGTGACATTTTTATGTTAACTGTATGAAGAGCTCCAGGAGGGTCTGACCACCGCAGAGCGGAAGATGGTACCACGAAGGCAAGAAGTAGCACAACTGAAATGAATCATATTAATTCCCTAAGAAAAGAACAGAACAATCGCTGAGCATTTATTATGTAAAGAGAATACTGTGTAGTGAAATAGTATCTACATTTCAAAGTGAAATTGGGATCTTTTGGTATGATTTGAGATTTGAGTATAATCCTTGGATTGTTAATGCGTCTGATTGGCTTCTTGACGAGGCTGCCTAGAATTTCACAGAAATAAAACAAGTAAAAAGAACAATTTCTTCATTATCTTAAAGCTTTAGAGTTTATTTTTCATCAAATACAGTAAATCACATACATTTCTTGAGATAATCTGACCAAATAGTGCAAAATCTCATTAACTTTCTGTATTTCAAAGCCTTATGGTTTTTGTAATGTAAGCAATTAAAATATTAAATATTAAAAAGTTTAAATATTATAATTAAATAATATTATTATGTATAATTAAATATTTTAAAGTTTAAATAACTTTAATGTTAGGACAGAAACCAGTGAACTCAAAGGATTTCAAAGTCAAAGCGGACTCTTTCGTTTTTCTTTTCTGTTTTTTCTTTCCTCTTTTAAATAGGACCGTAGCTCATTAACGGAATTAACAGTGATTAACAGAAGCCAGGCACACGGCATTAGTTGTGACTCAGAGCCTTCTCATGTCAACGGAGACATGCGCGTTGGCTTCAACAGGCTTAAAGTCAGAGTCTGTAGAGCATATAAATGTTCTGAAGACGTATCTCCTCATATCCACCTAACCTCAGAGACTTTCTGTCACTTAGTGGGTGTGAATTTATGAGGATGGTTATAAAACTATGTCTAGGCATTTCCATTAGCTCTGCCACAGTCCTGTGCGCACTTGCATATTGCAAAATGGAATGCAGGCACCTACATTTAGTTCAGGGCTGTATCTGCTACAAGATCCCTGTGTATATTAGCTCATGTAGCACCTATCAAAGCATCGGTCAGGATAAAGTGGTTTATGGACTTTAAACATTCTTTTCTTCAGGAAGCAATTATTCTCTATTTTAAGGAATATTCTAGACCGCCACTGGAGAAGCTGGTTTAATTCCTAAGTATGTTCAGTCCTGTCTATCCAGAGAAGATGTGTGATGATATGTGGCATTGTATGAGACACTGTGGGAAAATCAAAGAGGCAAATAGAAGATGTTGCCAAAAGATTTTGGAGCTGAAATGTGACAAATGCAGAAAAAAATGTTCTATTTTCAGTCCTCAGTAAGTAGCTCTTTTCCAATAATCTGGCTGTTCTGTCTGGACTTTGTCTCCCGTCCTTTCAAACACCTTAAATGGACAACACATTTCAAATTCAAGATTTCCACTTTCTTTCTGAGGACTTGAAAAGTACTCCTTACCCAAAACGCAGCTGTCTGACATGTACCCTGCCTACATTCTGCCCAATTTACCACCCCCTTCCGCCTTGGTCTGATAATGATCTGTTGATTATTCTTCCTTTTTAAAGTCTCATGTGAAGAAGACAAAACTCTTTTCATTCAAGAGTTTTTCACATTAAAAAATTGACCCTGCTTCTTCTCATCATCTGGTGTGTACTCACTGTCTTCCTTCTCTAAATTAAAGTTCTCTTGCCTACAAGTTCTTTCAGTAAAGATTTTCCTCTTTTTTTCTCTCCCACTTAAAAATAAAAAAGAAAGAAATGGAGCTGATGGCATCAAAATATGTATCCTGGTAACTTTTTTAAATTAATGTTTCCAGATAGACGTTTCATTTGCGGAAGATTTAGACAGGCATTATAAAACCATAATTGTGTAATAATTAGATAGTACTATAAACTAAACAAATACCAACTGATTATTAAAAACATTCATTGTAATAATAGTGGTTAATACTCTTGAATGTGTTTATAATAATAGTTTTATATTTAATGTGGGATAAATGACTTATTAAAAGTAAATTTTATGTGTTTTATATTCTCCACGTTTGGCATTAGGCCATTAGTGCTAATGGGATCTGAATGATATTGAGTTCAGGATAGCCCCCAAGTACAAATGTGGGAACCTTAATTAAGTTTTTATTAAAATCTTCAATTAAATCCAATGCTAGATTATTAAGATATTTTTGCATATTGTTTAATATCATTTAGTTATTAAACATTTTCACAGGCTTCAGAAAATGGTCTCAGAGCAAGCAGATAGCTAAAATTTATTTGAAAAACGTTGATGATCAATTTTCTTATCTTGTGGGAAAAATTGGGTTTTAATGGAAGTTTTCTAGCTTGCTGTGATGCTGAACTGGAACCTAATGAATAGGTTAGCGAGGAACAGGTTTAACTTGCAGAGGGGAAGTTTCATGTTAAGAATAATGAAAAACTTTCTGGTCCCACGTGGGATGAGGTGCCCAAAAGCTGCTTTGTACTGTGTATTCCTAATAGATGGTTAAGGAACGGTGGGACAACGAACTGCTGAAGTTTAAACTGGTCAACCAGATTGATTTGTGCTAACATCACTGAGCAAATTACCATCTTACTCTTTCTGTCTCTTATGCAGTGGGAATCATGGTGACTCTCTTGATGTTACTACAGTGGTGCATTAGTACTATTAAACTCTTTAAAGGAGTCTGAGGAGAGATTGAGAGACTTTAGGCTGTTTAGTTTGAGGAAGAGGAGGCTTAGGGGAGACCTCATTGCTCTCTGCAACTATCTGAAAGGACATTGTAGAGATATTGGTACTGGTTTATTCTCACAGGCAATTAGTGACAGAACCAGAGGGAAGGGCTTCAAGCTTCAACAGGGTAGGTTTAGATTAGACATCAGGAAAAATTATTCCCGAAGAGCGTGATCAGGCACTGGAATGGGTGGTTGAGTTCCCATCCCTGGATGTGTTTAAAAGTCGCTTAGATGTAGTGTTGGAGGATCTGATTTAAGGGTGAACTTGTAGAGTAGGGTTGATGGTTGGACTAGATGATCCCAAGGGTCTTTTCCAACCTGAATGATTCTGTGTGAGTTAACTTAGAGTAACTCACTCTAGGGGAATAAGCTGTGCAGAGGAAAAGGACACACTCCCCTCTATTCACACCACAGCAGGAGCACTGGAAAAGAAAATAAACTTCCTCCCATGAAAGTTGGTATTAATGTGAACAACTTTCTTTAATGACATGTTAAGCACACACTATTTATTTCCATTAACTGAGAGTGCTTCAGAACATCATTATTTTCACAAATTACAGAGATGTTCAGCAGCCAAATCTATTTATCTATTTATACCACACTCAGTAACATCTGATCTGATTTCCTTTGGTTCACCACAGCAGTTTGCAAGCAGTGGAATCTAAGAGAGAGAGTTCAGTGACTGCTCTGCAATGAGTGGCTCAACCCCAAAAAGCCAGTAGCTCCCATAGCTACACAAGCAACAAACACTGCTGCACTGAGGATTCTTTTCTCTTTTCCTGGTGACAATCACAGAGCAAAGGTGTTATTTCAGCTGCTTTACACAGTGTAGTAGTTAATTGTTAGGTTTTTTCTCCGCCATTCCAGTTTCCAGGATACTTGCAAGCAGGCAGCAGAGCATCCAACTTTAGGTCTGAGTCTGTACATGCCCTTAAAATTTCTCCGTGAATAAGTGGAAATGTCTTTTGCTATGACATTTAAAAATGTCCTTTTGAGAATGCAAATGACTTGAAAATGGTAACATGTCACAGCCTAGGGACAAGCGTGTCCTGCAGCCCAGATGTCAGAGAGGACAGCAGTCATGAAAATCGCTGCAGTCTGGTGTTGCACGGAGACACTGTAGTTTCTGTCTCAGTTGCAAGTGAAGATTGAAAACAGACTTTCTGAAATTAAGAAAGTCAAACGAGACTCCATCTTATATACTCGTCTGTTTCAGAGGGAAGAAATCCACAGAAAGAAGACAAAATAACTCCCAATCATCCTGAATCCCTAGTGAGATAGAGACTGCATTGAGAGATTATGACCTCATAGTATGAGATGATGCTGTGGTTTGAAACAGAGGATGAAGAAAGCCTGTGTTATGTTCCAGAAAAATGGAGTGATTTGATGAACAGAGATGCTAAGATACGATCTTTGTTTAATTATTATTTTTCTAGTATTGACAAGTATTAGAGGTAGGCTTTGGCAATAAACTATAGAAACATGTACTGCACTAATTAGCAGCATTTCAGTGACACACGGTGGTACTTACCTGTGCAGCTCTGACAGGCACAAGGCTCACTCAGTGTCACTTCCTCCTCTTACAGAATCACAGAAACACAGAACATTAGGGACTGGGAGGGACCTCGAAAGATCATCTAGTCCAATCCCCCTGCCAGAGCAGGATTACCCAGATCAAGCTGCACAGGAACTTATCCAGATGAGTTTTAAACATCTCCAGAGGAGACTCCACAACCCCCTGGGCAACCTGTTCCAGTGCTTTGTCACCCTCACCATGAGGAACTTCCTTCTCAGACAAGAGAGCAAAGGATTCAGGAAAAGAAAGAGAGTTTTAGAAAATGTGTCTGCCAAACAGAACTGAAGAGATCAGCCTCATACATTATGGTTTTTCACTTATTTCTTTATTTCATTTTTAATAAAGATTATTTTAATCCTCCAGGCTGCACCTCAGCCGGGTACATAAGGAAACAAAAGGAAGTTGAAAGATTATCTTAGGCAACTTGCCAACCGAATGTCCTTTCTAGTATGGTGTAGGGGGCATTTTGTGGGGTTTTTTGTGGTTTTGTTTATTGCTGTTTTTATTTTAAAAGTATGACATGTTGAATTGTGTACTGCTGGTCTATACTAACTCATTTGTAGGTGGGAAGCTGAGACACAAAGATGACATGATAACACATCACATAAGAAACCTGTCTTGAATCTGGAAATGAGAAAAATGATCAGTTTTCTTGTTCTAGCTCTTAAACTCAAGATTCCCTCAATAGATCCAAAACATACTAGTGTAACTGACTAAATGGTTATTTTACATTAAAAGTCAGGATAAATAGAATGAAACAACCATACTGAGACAAAGGGAGAGAGTTTTTACTAATTGGAACATGCTACTTTCCTTTAGGATTTGAAATAATCCTCAGTAGCGTTGTACCCTTTGGGGGAAACGAGGACCCCCGCTTTTTAAGTGAAAAGAATGAATTAAAGTCAACTATCAATCCAATTTGAAGTGGAATATCCCAATGGGGTAAAAATGTGATGAAGAAAATTAAATGCAAGAGGGAAATTAGAGTAGAATATTAAAATAGGGAAGGAGAGAATTAATAATGAGAGAAAAAATTAAATGAGATATTTCTTCTGCGGTCCTCACTTATGTTTTTTGCTATTGATCACTTCTTCCTAGTACTTTTTGCTCCACCTTATCATGCATTAGGTGAAACCAGAGCTTGGGACATGTTATTACTGCTTGCAACATCTGGTCCCTAACACGTTCTTCTTTGATCAACAGTATGTCATGTGTTAGAGTGAAGCAGATTGCACAGTTCATCCTTACTGAACCTTCACCCTCAGGACATCATGTGAAAGGCAAACTCCATCTGCCTCAGAGAAACCAAAAATAATCTGAAATATAGAAATTCACCATGGTCATGACAAGAATTATTATTAAAAAAAGGCTTAGAAATCAACCCTTGCTGGTTTCGTAAAAGCAGATTGGGCTTCTTTACTGTGGATGATACTCTGAGAATTTTTCCACCATCTTCCATCACTTTGTCTCCTATTTTTCACAAGGTTTTGATGAAGTACATGTGTTACAGCACAACCTGAAGCCAGGCATAACATGCAGCAAGTACTGCACAATCTTGTCTCGGTGATTAGATGACACCTCAATTACATACCAGTCAATCATCACTTTCAGCACAGCTTCGAAACCAGGATGGCCAGTTTCCTTTCTCTCTTTTCTCTGTTCAAAATTAATTCAGAGGTTTTTATCTCAGCACTGCAGAGGAAATCCAGAGACAGGTGCAGCCCTGGGGTGAATGAAAGCCCTGATGCCCTTCTGTGTCCTGTGTCTGGCTGGGGTATGTGTGTCCCTTCACAAGTCATATGGTTCCTGTTTAGTCCAGGCACAAGCCAGGGAGAAAGCCTGGGGCTCTCCCTTCCCCTTCTTGATGTCCCAGTGCTGACACCATTCGCATGTCTAACGTGGTACAGCAGTTTCTCCTGCTCCTTGGAGCCTGGTGTGTTGGGTCAGGATGCCAGAGAGGAGTAACACTGAGAAAGGGAAACAGATGGGCGCTGATGCTTCACTTCCTAGAAAAATACCCAGCTAAACTGATCTGTCTTATTCTGTGTGTTGGCATTTCAAGAACACTCATATGTGAAGCAACGAGAAAAACAAAAACAAACTACCACAGCACTGCAAGTTTATCAGCTGAGATGGGATGCAGCACTTACCAGTTTGAATGGTCTCACTCCATGACAGTCTTGGTAATGTGATTGAGCTTAATTTTTACTGAAATAGGAAAAAGTAATGCACGTTGAAAATACCTGGAAATCAGCTGGTAAGTGATAACTTGGTTATGTATCTGTGCAATAAAATGCAGTGCCAGACTGTTTTATACTGTTAGAAAGTTATTTTCTTTACCCACACGCTCTGAGCTGAAACCTGTTGGATTTCCTACACTTTTCATCAGGCTCTCGTGCTGGAGTGAAATTGGTCATTCTCATTGTTTGCAGGGGGTCCAATTTGCCCTGTGGTGTTTGGACTCTTTTCCAAGCAAATCTGGGGAAACTGGTTAGGCAAAAGGTTGCACAGACTTACAGGATTGCTCACTGCATGTCTCCCTGGTGTCTAAACCTCCTCTTCCTCCTCCCCAGAGAATGATGCTGAAGCTGATGTGAATGAAGCCCCGAGCAGAGTGAGTTTTCTTTTGCATGTGGCTGCCCTTGGGGGTCTCAATTTAAAACTGTACTTGTCTAGTAGAAGGAGCGGGTTCTATTCCAGCAAATACGATTCTGTTATGAATTATTTCCATAATAGAAAATAAAGTGATTAAAAAACTTCAAGGGAGAACTTATGAATTTAAATGATTTACAAAACACTCCCATTAGAGAAGAAAAAAGGTCATAAAATCTGATACAAGGTCCATTTCAGAGTGTTTTAATGCAAGGCTAATGTAACCTTTTTCACTTGCGATTTTACTAGTCAATAGCTACATCAGCAACAAATGCTGACTGTGTTCCATGCAGTGCTTATAAATATTTACACTACTGAAGCACAAATATTTAATTTCATATTCTATGCAGTCTATTTTTAATATAGCAAAGGAAATAGCACAGTGCTTGAAAGTCTAAATTAAGGTGGATAAAATGGATTAAAAAAGAATATTCTTTAAGATCTTCACAAATTTCCTTAGAATTGTTGAGAAATTGGCTTCTTTAGAATCATAGAATGTTCTGGGCTGGAAGGGACCTCTAGAGGTCATCTAGTCCAACCTCCCTACACAGGGACAACTCTACCTAGGTCAGGCTGCTCAAAGCCTCATCAAGCCTGACCTTGAATGACTCCAGGGATAGGGACCCACCACCTCCCTGGGCAGCCCATTCCAGCCATCAACCACCAGCACATTGAAGAACTTTTCTCTAATATCCAGCCTAAACCTATTCTTTGCCAGCTTGAACCCATTGCTCCTTGTCCTGTCCGTACAAACCCTCTTGAAAAGACCTTCCCCTGCCTTCATGTAGGCCTCCCTCAGGTACTGGAAGGTCCAAAGAAGGTCCCCCCAGAACCTTCTTTTCTCCAGGCTGATCAGCCCCAACTCTCTCAGCCTGTCCTTATGTAAGAGATGCTCCATTTCCCTGATCATTTTTGTGGCCCTCCTCTGGACACAATCCAGTCTGTCTACATCTTCTTGTGCTGGGGGCTCCAGAACTGTACACAATACTACAGGTGACATCTCACCAGGGCAGAATCACCCCTCTTGATCTGCTGGTCACGGTTCTTTTGGTGCAGCCCAGAATATGATTGGGCTTCTGGGCTGTGATTGCACACTGGTGATTCATATCCAGCTCCATTTATTGGAGATCTGAGTTCCATGATGTTGTCTTCCTTTCACAAAAATGGTTCTGTAAGCAAAAAAAACCCCAATAATTCGTCCTGACCTCAAGCAGCTACAGCACTGACAAAGTTAAAGAAGAGTTTTTTAATATATTATTCAATTCAAGCATGTGGAACATTTCCTTGCTTGTTTATTATGTTAAAAATATGCTAGCAGGAGTAACTAAAAAGCGATCATTTGTGTGATCAGATTCTGAATTTAAAATAAAATAAATAATGTCAGACTTAAGTGATAGCTTACGCACATTAAGCTGAAATGGAGCTGTTAATAATTCCAATCAATTTCTCATTACTTTATTTGTCAATGGTCCAGTAATGAGAACACTGTTTTTTCCTGTACTCAGGTCTAGTAAATTAAGTTAAACAACAGATGTTGAACAGATGTTCTCATTATCATAGTGACTTGATTTCTGGGTAGTCCCCAAATTGTTTTACATGACTAAGTGTTACATCACTCTTTTTGTGACAGGTAAAGTATCCAAAAGCATCAACACTCAAAATCTCATTAGAAGAAATAGTTTTATAAAATGTTGATATGGTAAATGGACAAATAGTTGCTCTCTTTTCAAAAAAAACATAACCAAAAGGTAGTAGTTAGTGCTTCCACTTAACTGTAACATCCCAAGACCAAAGTTTCCTCATCTCATTTTATATGCTACAGCCTAATAAACTCTGAACACCTTTTCTTCAGATTTCCCTTTTTATCAAGGTCATCGAGATAATCTGAACTCATCATCACAGTGATAATGTATAATGTGAACTACAGTGCAAACTAGACTCTGACAAGTGCTGCTTGTGTTTAGAGTGTCAACACTGAGAAAAACCATGTGGTGTTACCCTGTGATGAACATAACTGCAGTGCAGAGAGGTGAACATCAACACAAAAGTATCTAATGAGGAGTCTACGGGCTATTAACACCTTGTCCTCATCTCCTCAAATATAAATCTGCATGTCTCACTTAAGATTGCTTTTACTGTAACCTTTATCCTGCTAGATATCAGCAATAACCTATTTGTTTCCTCCTTCCTGCGATGCCAGGTCCTACAGAGGTTGACCTGTTGATTTTCTAGAAGCTGCTGCTGTGCCAGCTATGCACATGGGCAGAGCACTTATGACTGCTCTGGCTTCATGGAGGAACAGTGGTATCTAATAGCATGTTCTTCATCACCATTTGCCTCCAATCACACCAACTTTATCACTGTCAGCCAGGAAATATGATTTCATCATGAGTTGTATCAGATTCCAGGTTGTTTCGTACTGTTCCAGCAGTGCAGTCTCAGTAATTTGCCAGGCTTGCTGTGTCCACAGCTGGGTTCAGCCTGCTTCGGCAGCTGCCGAGAGGAGCAGTGACTGTGGGCTCTTCTGTTTTTAGCTTCACCCTCTGATCCCCAATGTGACACTGTCCTGAATGACCACAGTGGGGAGTCAGTGGGTGACAAACAGCAGCCCTGGAGTGGGGCTGGGGCACTGAGCAAAAAACATTTGAAAAGAAACCCAAGGAGATCCCTGGGATTGAGAAGTATAAAACAGACACCGTACACCTCCTAGCAGAAATCCCAGCAAATGCCTTCTTCTAGACTTTTTGGGAAAAGCTGAAACCATCAGCCTGGTGATCCAGACGAGCACCACAGCAGAGAAAAGAGAGAGATACTATTGAATGCTTTTTAAGAACAATTTTAAGTCCATTACTAAGGAAGGGATGGCATTTTTATTAATTTGGACTATGGCTGTAACCAATATTGTAACTGAAAAAATAATTGTTTATAGCCTCTTGATTAGGTTGTTCATATTTTATACAGGATAATAATACATTCTTCATGGAGAACAGAGTAGGATTTGTTCCTCTTTACCTATAACAGCATCTTGGGAATAAAACTACCCAAGAACACCCTTTATTCGAAGATGCTGTCATGTAACAGGTATGGATGCAGGGCTGGGTTAGGGATAAGCTGAGCAAACTGGATGTACACAAATCCGTGGGCCCAGATGGGATGCACCTGCACGTGCAAAGGGAGACGGCAGAAGTCATTGCTAAGCCATTCTCCATCATCTTTTCTAAGTCACTGGGATCAGGAGAGGTGCCCAGGGACTGGAGGATAGCAAATGTCACTCCAATCTTCAGAAAGAGTAAGAAGGACGACACAGCTAACTATAGACAGATCAGCCTCACCTCCATCCCAGGAAAGGTGAAGGAACAGCTTATCCTAGAGGCTGTCTTCAGGCACATCAACCACAGAAGGGTCATTAGGGACAGTCAGCATGGCTTCACCAAGGGAAAGTCATGCTTGACCAACCTGAGAGCCTTTTATGAGGGCATAACCAGGTGGATAGATGATGGCAAAGCAGTGGATGTGGTCTATCTTGACTTCAGCAAAGCATTTGACACGGTCTCCCATAGCATCCTCGCAGGCAAACTGAGGCAGTGTGGTCTAGATGATCGGATAGTGAGGTGGCTTGTGAACTGTCTGCAGGATAGAAGCCAGAGAGTAGTGGTGAGTGGCACAGAGTCTAGCTGGAGGACTGTATCTAGTGGAGTGTCCCAGGGGTCAGTGCTGGGACTAGTCCTATTCAATCTATTCATTAATGACTCAGATAAGGGATGAGGGTGCACTGTCAGCAAGTCTGTTGATGACACCATGCTGGGTGGTGACACCCCAGCGAGACCTGGACAGGCTAGAGAGCTGGGCAGGGAGAAATTTAATGAACTATAACAAGGGTAAGTGCAGAGACTTGTATATGGGTAAGAACAACCCCAGGTACCAGTATAGGTTGGAGACTGACCTGTTGGAGAGCAGTGTAGGAGCAAGGGACCTGGGGGTCCTGGTGGACAACAGGATGACCATGAGCCAGCAGTGTGCTCTTGTGGCCAAGAGGACCAACAACATCCTGGAGTGGATCAGAATGGGGGTGGTTTGCAGATTGAGACAGGTTCTTCTTCCCTCTACTCTGCACTGGTGAGACCACATCTGGAGTATTGTGTCGAGTTCTGGGCCCCTCAGTCCAAGAGGGATGTGGAGCTGCTGGAGAAAGTCCAGTGCAGAGCTATGAGGATGATGAAGGAAGTGGAGCACCTCCCTTATGAGGAGAGGCTGAGGGAGCTGAGTCTCTTTAGATTCGAGGAGACTGAGGGGTGACCTCATTAATGTCTATAAATATTTGAAGGGTGGGTGTCAGGAGGATGGAGCCAGGCTCTTATCAATGTCATGTAGTGATAGGACGAGGGGCAATCGGTGTCAGCTGGAACCCGCCTGGGTGTGTTCCTGTGTGGCTTGGTCTAGATGATCCTGCTGCTGCAGGGGGATTGGACTGTATGATCTTTCGAGGTCCCTTCCAATCCCTAATGATTCTATGATTCTATGGTTCTATGAGTCTATGTTCATATTATGATGACAGGCACTGAAGTACCAGTGGGGACTGTTTTTCACTCTTGCATGTGATTAGTATGTCAGCTTGAGAGATCTACTTACATATCTAGTTACACAAGGCAGGGGAACCCCACACATGCTAATTCAGATACCACAGTATCACAGTAGACCAGGTTGGAAGATTGAAGACAGTTAGGGGCTTTGATACAGTTCTGGGCCCCTCAGTTCAAGAAGAACACAGAACTGCTGGAGACAGTCCATCGCAGAGCCACAAAGATGATGGAGTCAAACATTTTCCTGATGAGGAAAGGCTGAAGGAGCTGGGTCTCTTGAGCTTGGAAAAAAAGGAGCCTGAGGCGTGACCCCATTAATATTGATAAATATGGAAAGGGTGGGTGTCAAATGGATGGAGTCAGGCTCTGCTCAGTGTCATCCAATAATAGGACAAGGGTCAATGAGTGTAACCTAGAATAGGGCAGGTTCCACTTCAATATCAGAAGGAGCTTCTTCCCAATGAGGATGACAGAGCACTGGAAGGGGCTGGTCAGGATGGTTGTGAAGTCTTCTTGTTTGGAGATGTTTAAAACCCACCTTGCCATGTTCCTGTGTGACTTGATCTAGGTGATCTTGTGGGACAGGGGGATTGGATCTTTTGATGTCTCTTCCAATCCCTAATGTTTTGTGATTCTGTGAAATATTTTTTCATATGAAATTTCACATTTAGATTACTCTACCCTCAGCATTGTTTTCTAGACCCCTGCCTATTGTTTAGAATGTTCTGTAATCATTTAGTAACGATTCTTTCTTCTTCACGTTCTATGCAAGCTATGCATTAGCTTAAGCATTTAGTATTCTCTGTCTTACTTCATGCCCAACTATCACTATTTCTGAAACCTCTCTGTACATGGTTCATGAATTAATCTGACAGTGTGCAATTAGTCTTTGTTAATAAAAAAGGAGAAATGCCTAAAATAGATATTCAGCTCTTCAAGCTTGAACCTGAGTTGTGGCAATACAGTTGAAAATAATAATGAGTTGCAGTTGTAGATTCAGTCTGAAGTTCTTTTATTCTGGGAGTGTCCCAGACCCTGTTCAGCTCTAATTGCTGTGAAGGATAAAATATTGTCGAGGCAAACATCCTCTCAACTAACACAATTCCAAAACAAGCCAGAGTTTTCAGAGTCAGCTGCTCTTAACTGCCCAGAGCCAAACAAAGCCTGAACATAAATGATATTATTTCAGTTCCTTAGGAGTGTTTCCTCAGTTACCTTTGCCTCTTCCAGCCTCAGACCATCTGTGCCTATAATCTTCCATTTGTCCCTCTGGCCTGCGGCTGCTTTACGAGCCTTGAAAGCAAATGGAAGGTTTGCAGCCACTATTTCTGGCTGGGGGTCAAGTGGTTTCCTTGGTTTCTCTTTCTACTTTCCTTGCTGATTTATCATGACATTTCCCATTCAAAATGCAAATTCTTAGGTTATATGAACCAGTAAACATGCAATCATGTTTCTGTTACAAATACCATGCAAAAAAGATCTCAGAAATTAAACTTCCATTAGCCTCAAGCACATGTGCACACTTAGGAGTGAACTTCTGTTTCCCTCTAATGTCAATTAAAGAAAATATAGCTCAAATCACCACAGAAATGTTCATGGACTGTTTCACTGTTTGAGCTCTTTTGAACAGGCAGCTAACAGAAAGGTCTTCCGTGTGGAAGGATCAAGTGAGTGAAAAGCCTTTCCTGCTGCAGTGGTGCCAAGCTAGTTACTGAGTTATGTGCAGCCTGGGCCAGCACAGTGGATATAACCATGACTACAGATGTTAAAATCCGGCTCTGACTCTGGGTTCCAGGAGACAGGTACTTTCTGAGGTGCCAAAATGCCATGTCACATACAGACAATTGAAGTATGACTTAGAAGCGAAGTTCATTATTGTGTAGAGAGAAAGATAGAAATGGAATTAAACGGACGTTAACATCCAGTAGATTATCAAAACCATCGAGGAAACAAAGAAAGATTTATTCTATCTGTCATGTGGGTCACATCCATGTTATTTGCAGCAGCCACATCCAAGTGAGCAGCTGAAGTGATGTCAGGAATTCTGGCAGATATCAGCGCCTGGAGAATTGTTATTTTAGCAGGTGCCATTCCTTTGTTTCAGGTGAGGGAATGTACACTGCCCGGGTGTCCACCAGTTGTACAGCAAAGACAATTGTACAGCACACACAATGCAGATTTCCCTATTTTAGGATAAAAGGATATCCTGAAATTGTCTTTAGCTGAATGCACCAATTAATTTTCTGCCATTTTTATGCTGTCACTGGTTTAATTTCACCTCACTTGCCAAGGACATTAGCAGAGAAAATACAAGTCATGATTGATGAGGAGAAAAAGAAGGAAGCAGTGCTTCAGAAGCCCTTTCAACAACTAGAGAGTATATGGTAATGACTGTTAGAGTTTTCATTAAACTGACCTCCTCTGAGAAAGCACCTATCAGGGAACAATTTACTGTGCCTTAGGTACCATTTTGGGAGGGAATTACACAGTGATTATTGCTCCTCTAGTCAACCAACAGCTAAAATGAGCGATGCTTTTCAGCCTGTTTCCTTGTTGGACTGGTCATAATTATTGTGCTTACCCTTTGACGGAGGGCATGGGAAGGCTAAAGCTGTTCTACTAAATCAGACAGACATAGGTGAATTAAGACCAATGAAACAAGAACTTTTTCCTTTCTTACTCACAGGCATATCCACCTGCATTACCTGTGTGGTAGATGATGGAAGAGACAAAGAAAGAAAGAGCAGTAGTGTTTATCTTCCCATGTAAGTATTTTTCAGCGCCTCTATTTCAAAAACAAGACCCAAATTTAAACATAAGCCAGAAAGACTTCAAGAAGCACAAGCAGCCCAGCAGGCTGTGGGTGAAAAATGCCTCCCCTTTGACAAATGAATGTCCCTAAGTGGGGAGAAAATCACACAGGATTATGCGTGTTCACATAGCCTAAATCTTTGGTGCTGTCTCATCTTTTTGCCTCCTGAGGAGTTGGCATGATGAGTCTACGCATGCTGCAGCATCCTGCTGTGTTGTTTGTAGCGACCTGTAAACTGTAGAGGACCAAGCAGAAAAACTGTGATGGTTTGAAGATTGCATGAACCAGCTTTAGAACCAGCTTTAGAACCAGCTTGGTAAGGAAGGAGAAACAAGATTGAGTTGTTACATGATTCTAGCATCAACTCGTTATAAATGTATTTTGATATAATTTTTATACAGAGTAAAACTTTTTTTAATCCTGGCTACAGACACAATAGAAAAAGGGATTTCAACAAAATATTGAGTGAAGTCATTTACTTGTAGGGAAGAAATAAACACAAATCACAAAGGAAAACACGAAACTGTGCCATGTCAGTAGCTGCCATCTCTGGATGTGTTTAAAGATCGTTTGGATGAGGTGTTGAGGGATGAACTTGTAAGGGAAGGGTACATGGTTGGACTTGATGATCCCAGGGGTCTTTTCCAACCAGATTGATTCTGTGATTCTGCGTGATTCACAGAAAGGGTCATCAGGCACTGAAACAGGCTTCCCAGGGAAGGGGTTGAATCACCATCTATGGATGTGTTTAAAAGTCATGTAGGTATGATCAGCGAAAGTAGATGGTTTAGCAGTTTCCTTAGTACAGTTGGGTTAATGGTTGGACTTGATGATCTTATAGATCTTTTCCAACCTAAATGATTCTATGATTCTATGCAGTGGTGTTTCCTTTGGTACTCCTCATTGTCTTCTTGCTATAAGCTTTGTTTCTGATCAACCAGAAAGATCTTTCCCTTCTAGATCTTTCCTTTTCTAGATCTTTCCCTTCCTTTATCCTTTATTCCACTGAAGACTTCTTTCGGGACAAATGGATGCTCACAAGGGCCATTTAATTTTGAATGAAAAGATGTTACAGGTATTTAAACAGCACAGAGGATATAAGAGTTTCCCCTCAAAGTACCTACTTCTCATGGACTGACTGCTCAAAGATAATTCCATAGTGATTTCTGTATCTCGCATGCTTACCTATTTTTTCCAAAATAGTAACTTACAAAAGCATTCAGGACACATTTTAGAATAGATGAGGCAAACACAAACCACCTTTCCTGTTAGTGTTGTTGCCTGCTTCAATATTTATGTTTACTTAAAACGTTTTATTTTGGCTTAAGAAAAAAAGGGTGTTTGGAACTTGACTGGCAGCAGGTTTAATTCTACAGAAGACTTATCAGAAAAATAGCATTTCCACACCTTCCACACACCTAATCTCGGATATTTTAAATGTATTATTCATCCCATAATGACTTGTGACAGTACATGTAACATACGAGCTAAATGTCAGCTACCCTAGACTCTGCCCAGAAAATTGTGAAGTGATGACTACTCACTTATTTCTTCACAACTAAGAGCCTAAATTTTTAGAGCTCATGATGAATCCTGAGCTTCAACATTGTTTTGCATCATCTCATTTGCTCCGGACAGAGATTGCTTCCACAGTCCGTGGTTATCATGTCGTAAATTTGTTTCTCTAAAAACTCCCTGTGCTGACAGAATAGGCAGAAAGATTTTGAAGAGAAAGATTTTGAAGGCGGTGAAATACTGTTATCCCTTGTTTGTGACTGCTTTATGATCAAGCAATATATTGTACAACGCAATTAACTGCTTTTACATGCCTTACAGTATTAAAGCCCTCTTACTTCATTTATTCTCCAACATCTAGATTTTTTTTTTAATTAACAATAATTAATTGACATTTCCATGTAGCTCTGCTGAAAGCATAAAGGAGGTGATAATTTTATTTATATTATATAATGAATGGACTAATATTGAGGTTCTTTCTGGAAAGCACTGGGGGATCTGCTTCCAGATTGTTTTTTTTTTAAGGATATAATCAAGAACAAGACAGCATTTTATAACTTGCTCCTGACACACATACAAATCCGGATGGAAGACTAGAGACAGGACATATGTCTGCTTTGAACAGAGATAAGTGCATGAACATCTGAATTTAGCTGTGGGACACCAACAGAGTTGGTGTTTTCTGTACCCTTGGGTGTCACAGCTTGTTGTTAGTCCATGTCTCAAGAGAATCAAGGGCTTTCAGAGTATAAATGAAAATTATTGGCAGACCAGCAGTGATCTTCTGAGTTACGCCTTTTGAGTTTTACAGTCTGGAACTTGCTTTTCATCTTCATAATTTTCTGTCATTGGATGGCATAGCTGCTGAAGTTTTCTTTTAAGAGGTAATTAGTACAGCGAAGGCCTTTTTATTAGCTAATGTACCAGTTATTTACATTACTCAAATAGGATGTAGAAAATTGAGTCTCATTATCCTCTCTGCCTGAGAACAGTCAAACTCACAAATCCTTGGGAAGGGCATAGATTCCATTCTGACAGATATTTTGCACGTGGGGAAGACCAGCTTCTTCTGCTGGAGTTATGCTTTAGCACACCATTAATTCAGAGTAAAGAGAAAGGTGAACGATTGAGGGAACAACTAGAAACGTGAACTTGTATAACTAGCTTTTAGGAATTCACCAGGGAGGGAAGACAGCTGCTTTTGAAAAACAAGGAAAATTTTCTCTCTCTCTCTCCTGCACTGTGACACTAAACATGAGTTTATGGGAAGAGCTGAAGTGCCACCTGTGCCTGTTTTCTGTGTTGTATGTGATGCTTACTCTGATAAACTGTGGTAAATATTTTCAGAGCAGGCTCATCATGTCAAGCAGATTCCCAAGCAGAAGAGGAGTACATTGCTACTTCATCTGTGAATCCTGAAATATGGAGTGTGAGACTTGTTCTGAGTTACTCAGCACAGCTACAGATGAAGGGTGACAGAGTCAAAGGGATGTCAGAGGTGCCTAGGCACCTTCCATGCATATCTGGGCCGGCTTGATTTCATTGCTGCAATGAGTCTGCTCTGACTGTGACCATGATGTAGAGTTAGGTCTTGATTGTAACCTCAGGTCCATCTGAAGCTGCTCTGCATATGTTTAAAAAGTCTGGCTCTTCAGAGCTCCTGTGTGGTGGATTTGCAGTATCTCTTACAATGCTGGCAGAGATCTGGCTGCAGGGCTCCTCTTGGACTGGGAGGCTGTGATTTATGGTTGAAGCAATTTGAAACACTTGTGGGCACAACTCTAGATAGCTCTAGATAGTCTAGTAATGTTTAATGGTAAATATCCATCACATGGAGGTGTCTCTAGAATGGGCAGTACCTGAGCAAAGTTTTTTTGCGCAAGGTTTTGCTTGGAACAACTGAGTTTATTTCTTGGAACTGTATTTTAGTTCTTCTCACCTATGTTTGATATTTTATACTTTAAGATGTTCTAAGGCGAGCTTAGATGTTCTTTCAGGTGAGAGATGAGTGTCTTGCTATTATTCTGGTAAAGGTACTGAAGTGACAGTAGAGCTGTGTGTGGCTAAATTGTGCATCAAGTGGCATATTTGAAACAAGGTTTGATATAATCATTCGACATTTTATCCAGAAGATTCCTTGTCTTTAACAATGTTTTCCACATTGCCTTATTTAATACAGTAAAGGTTTTAATAGTACTGAATCGACAAATGAAACACAAGGAGAAGTTGAAAATTAAATCCTTTCTATCACGGAAGTGATCACTTCAGGCTTCAGAGATAAAACGTTTAATGTTAATCACAGGAATATGACATAAAAAGTCATATACACTGCTAGATAAGCAAAGGTTTTGATTGTTCTACACAAAATAATCTTTAGCCTAGTAAAAGTGATTATGGGCTATAATTCTCAAATAACTGCCTAACCTCTGGCAGTCTATTTGGAACCTTACATGGACTTCAAATGGGTGAGATTCTTCGTTCTTAAAAGGTTTCTGTATATTTTATCTGCTGTCGTGCCAGCTGTTCTGCAGTCTCATATATGTGTTTCAAAGATATTGTAACCTATATTGCAAACTGTATATTTGAGCACAAATTATACTAAATGACTCGTTATTAGTGTGGTACTGACTAGTTGCTTCACAGCCACACACTGATTGGTCTGTGTGAATGTTTACTGTGTCTGTAAGTGAAACAGAAAGGAACCATTGTCTTGATTATCCTGCGTGAGATGCAGAGAGATTAAGTTACCTTCCAAGAATGAGAGGTAGTTGTTTTGTCAACCTAATGACTTTGCTAAACAAGATCTTCACAGGATCACAGAACATTGGGGATTGGAAAGGACCTTGAAATATCTTCTAGTCCAATCCTTCTGCCACAGCAGTATCCCCTAGGTCAAGTCACACAGGATCATGGCCAGGCGGCTTTTAAATGTTTCCAGAGAAGGAGACTCCAAAACCCCACTGGGTAGCCGCTTCCAGTGCTCTGTCACCCTCACTGTGAAGAACTTCCTTCTCATACTGATGTGGAACCTCCTTTGTTCCAGCTTATACCCGTTGCCTCTTGTCCTATCATTGGATGACACTGAGAAGAGCCTGGCTCCATCCTCCTGATACCCACCCTTTCCATATTGATAAACATTTCCCTGTGGATGTTTTCCTGAGCTATGAAAGTGGGGGACATAATGATCCAAATATATCCAATAGTATTTAAAATATATTTTAAACAAAAAGAACTCTCTCTCAAATGTGGATTTGCATTCAGAGCAGTAAATCATTCTGCTCCAGGAGCAGGCTCTGACATCTGATCCTTTCTTCTTCAAGTTCAGTTCAAGAATGACTTTTTAAGCTAGATATTGCTCACAGTATCCATGAGGAATCAGCAGCTGAACCGACAGTGCTTGTGCAGGAAAAAAAACTGGAGCAGGACAGCCCAATAAAGTATTCATTAGGGAAAAAAAAGGAGTAGGTTATGATGTTTTATGTCTGTGACAGATACCTGCATGAATATTTCATTAACAGGTTTTTACAGCTATCACAGAGATTATAGGTAGCTGTTGATTAGACCTCCTGCAACAGTGATTATGTTTCTAAAGCAGCAAGGATATTTTATGCCTGTGGTGGGCAATCACTGTTTCTGATTTTTATCAGCTTTCAAGAGTAATCAACTGACAGTTACTAAGTCCGGTAGCTGCCTTGCTGACTCAGACTTGCCTTCTATGTATTTTAATTATCTTATGATCCTGCTCGCTTCGTGGGGTGCCAAAAACCCTTTTACTGAGGTTTCGATGCCTGTTTTATTAGCTATGGCAGCTCGGTTTAAGTAGTCAGACACAAATGCCTTTCACTTACAAGCTCACCAACAGGTAGTAAAAACCTTAATGAGCATGGATTTGAAGCTGGAATCGGTAATGAGTGTGGAGTGCAAAAGAGGGCATAAAACTTTGCAGTACTTAAGATTATTTTTGCTCTGGGAATGTTTTAATTTCAGAACTTCAAAAATGCTTTCAAATTAACTTCTTTTTTTTCAGTGTGTGGATTTAACTTTAATGTAGTGCCACATTTTAAAGTAGGGATAGAGGGGGTGGGCAGAAATGACATCTGAAGATGAAAATAAAAAGTAAATACCAATTATTTCAGTTTTATACCAGTCATAAAAATAGAGCATGGCAGATGCTTCCATGACATCTTTTAAAAGTCGGGTGTTTATTGTGTGCATATGTTCGATATCGAACATAACTCATTTTCCTCTGTTCGTCTCAAATTAGGGGGAAAGTCAAGCATCAGCAGCTCTGCAGACAATGACAACAACAAGAGAATCTACAAAACATGAAGAAATGCAGAACGAGATGAAACAAGGAAGACAAAAGCGGTAAGTATGAAAGGGATGTGGTAGGTTGAAAAGAATAGAGATGGGAATAAAAAGCCACAGAAACTTCATGGGGGAAAATGTAACGAGTTGACTCAGGAAAGAAATGTTAAAAGAGAAGAAATTCTTAAACGTGGCTCATCCAGCTCTGTTGTGATGGGAACAGAGCTGCTAAAGATGACAGTGCCTAACTGTCACCAGGGAACTGATCCTTACTTGTCTTTCTCCCTGTGCTGTCAGGAAGGAGGTGTTTGTGTCTTGTTTTCGCATGTTATTAGAGTGGTTTGATCCCAAAATGATAGGATTTGCATGAGAGACGAAACCCAGCCTGATAAAGTTTTGGCTGTATGAGCAGGGGATGAAAGTGTTGGAGCACTACTACACAATCTCAAAAGTCCATCGCCTTTGGATTCAAGAGACTCATTCCGCTCCCATAAAAGTGACCCTGCAAGGCTTGCTGTATCCCAGAAAAGTGCTCAGACTAGCAGACAGTCATGGAAACAGGCCTTTCACTAGCTTACAAATGTGTGAAAGGTGAGTGTCAGGAGGATGTAGCCAGGCTCCGCTCAGTGTCATCTAATGACAGTTCAAGGGGCAACAGGTGTAAGCTGGAACAGAGGAGGTTCTACATCAATATGAGAAGGAACTTTTTCATGGTGAGAGTGACAGAGCACCGGAACGGGCTTTCCAGGGGAGTTGTGGAGTTTCCTTCTCTGGAGATGTTTAAAACCTGTCTGGCCATGCTCCTGTGCAACTTGATCTAGGTGATCCTGCTGTGGCGGGGGGGATTGGACTGGATGATCTTTCGAAGTCCCTTCCAATCCCTAATGTTCTGTGATTCTGTGATTCTACTGTGTCTAAGCCATACAGAGGTACAAGAGCTGGTGTTAAAATTCTACCTGTAAAGCTAGAGAGGGTGCTGGTGCTTCAGTGACAGGACACACACAGTGTCCAGCACAGCACTGGTGCTGTTATTCTACAAATGATGTCTGGGGCCAACCTCACTTCTCCATAGCAGTGCTCTGTCCTTCTAATATCCCTTCTCTTCTAGATAGCAATAAGAAACTGGTGCTGCATGGTGTTTTATGGCCAAAGTTACTCTCATGGGCAGAGCTGCTCTTGTGATCAGACACTTCATAGGGGCGATAAATCTCCTCTAAGGGTGTTAGGACCTTGCACAAGTACCTGCACACTGGTCCAGCGCCCAGTTGCTTCGGACTCTCAGAAGATCACATTATGCTAAAGGCATAACTCAAATTTTTGTCATAAGAATTACTTTTGCTACTCTTGCATTTAGGACCTTGTAAGAATATCTCAGCCTGAAAAAAGAGAAAATGGAACATATGGAACAAAGTGGGCTTTTTTCCTGTGATTTTGATGGACACTTCACAACAGCTGACTTTACTATTTACTTCTCAATAAGTGGAAGGCAAAGATGTGTGGGTGGATGGCAGTCAAGGCTGTGGGTTTATCGCTTCAGCAGGCTGCAGTATGGTGCTGTGCTGCTTCAGATCACCCTATATGAGATCTTTCATATATCCAAGTTTCAGTACTGGCAGTGTGAGACAATGTCAGAGAAACACAGTGGGACATTTTTGATTAAACTGGTGCAGGTGGAGCACTGACTCTGCTCACCTTCAAAACCACTCTGGGAATTTTTACACTGCACTACCAAGTAACACACATTGGAGAAACCAGAATGTCAGTAATAAGAGTCACTCAGTGAAAATGGTAGCAGGGATAGTCAGATAAAAATGATGAACTTCATATGAACCAAAATTTCACCTGTGTGGTCTGTTTGGTTCCCAATTAATAAGCCTCACCAAACACAAATGGCACAACTGGCATACCACTCAGTAGCCCAGTGAATACTAATGACTGAATGCATCGTGAACACAGAGTTATCCACATTCCATTTTGTGTTCCCTTCTGAAATAGGGTTGATGGAGCTTGGAGAATGTGGAGAATGATGCTGACAGACTTGGGATTTGCTCTGTAAAGAACTAAAAAGGCTTTAGTCTGCTCTGGGCTGTCAGTCTTGTGACCTTATGTAGCAATAAATGAATGTGAGATCAACAGAAAGAAAAGAGGGACTAATTCATGATATTCAGCAGAGACCTTGAACAAATACTGTGATACTAAAGTTGCCCTGCTGCATTCACCCTTACTGAGAATTGTGCATTCAAAAGATAAATATATGCAAGACTTCTGGGTCTGCCTGTATTACAAGTCATTTATTTCATTCCCTTGCTAAATGTTTTAAAGTAAGATTAAAGACTCTTTTTAAGATGGCTTTTTACAGAGCTGATGTATAATTCCTTTCAGGGTGTAAAGTGCCTTGATATGCTTCCATGACAAGGGACTTTATAAATTGGATTGAATTATGCACAAACACAATACAATTTGTAATAGAAAGGTAGTTTTTGTCTTTTTACTTTGCTTATACTTCACACTTCATATAAATGGAAATGTTTTATGCAAGCCAACTCCAATATCAGAATTAGATATTTTGACACATTCTCTTAAGAACGTAAAGCTGTGCTTTTTATCATGTTGCGTTAAAACGATTTTCTCAAACATACTGCTGGAAGATTTTGACAATTAAAATTGACATGAAAAGCAGTTAATCTTGAGACCTGAGTATGATCATCACATTTTATTTGTAGAACGTGTTCTCGCTTCCTCTCTGCTACCACGTTCATTTGTCTACAATGGGATGGCAACAGCAGTGTGGCCAGTATGTCAGTAACACTGAGGTCTATATTTATGATTCATATGCCCATTTTTGTGTATTCAGAAGGTGACAGCATCTGATGTGATGAGCTTTTCCATTTGTTCAGTTCTTTTTGAAGGCACTGGGTTAGTCTTTCAACCTTGATATCTCTACATGGATCACATGAAAATATGAGTCTTGGTTTTCCTGTGGAAATCCCTCCCAAAAGGACAGAATTGATAATTATCATTGTCAATACCATTTTTATAAAACAAAATCAGACCCCAAAAGCTTTCCTTTGGCCCACGCAGCTAATAAGGATTCGTAACTGCTTTCATTAGCATTGAGCTTTCTCCTGGGGTTAGCATTCATCAGCCTCATTACTCCTGCAATGTCCCAATTTGCTGTCACACTTCGATGACACTGTTAAAATGTCTTTTCCTACTTTTTACTGGTAGTGCAAAGGATAGAGGTAAAAAGGAGCCTTTTTAGTTTACAAACCAAAGCCTCAGAATCTTAAAATCACCATATTACGGCAGCACTACGAATTCCTATTTCTCTACTTCTTTACCGAAGCAAAAAGCTTGTGTCATGTACTTCAGCAGTAGCTCCTAAGGTTACAAATCTAAATACAGACCAAGTTGCTGTTTGGCTTATTTTAAAGGCAATAAACAACCAGAAGGTCTATCAAAGATAATGAAATGCACTGCCAGGGTCTTACCATTTTTGAAATCTAGAATGTTTGTATTTAAGTGCTTTACATTTTATATCCAAATGGGAAATGTTTGTGTTTTAATTCCTTGGTGAAAGGGGGAAGACGTATTAAACCAAGAATTGCAGATAGTGGCATTTCCAAGGGAAAATGGTTCTTTTTAAGATCTTCCTTTATATTATTGGCCCCAAGCAAGCCATACTACACTTTTATTTCTCTGTTATAAAAGTAATCCAAACTTATCTCTCAGCACACAAGTATATTTCACCATTTCTAACCAATAAGCACAGAGTGCCACATGCATCATCATCTGGTCGCTTCTGTACTTAAGTCTCTTCAGTCTAAACACATCAATTTATAATGATCAAGAGTCTCTGCTTTGCAGCTGATGCTCTGACTTTTCAGCTGCTCTGCCAGCTCTGCAGAGAGATGTTGCAGCACCATGAATGGTTGGTCGTTCCAGCCTACAACATCTCTCCTTCACTATATTATCCTGCAAATCACATGTTCAGGCTTTTCTTTCTCATACCAGCGGAAAAGGGCTAGAGCAAGCTGAAATCACAGAATCACAGAACTTTAGGGATTGAAAGGGACCCCAAAAGATCATCTAGTCCAATCCCCCTGCCACAGCAGGATCACGTAGATCAAGTCATACAGGAACATATCCAGGCAGGTTTTAAATGTCTCTAGAGAAGGAGATTTCAGAAAAGAATGAACTGCAGCATTACAGCAACCAAAGGGCTTTTGAATCTTGTACTTGAGATTGTAATCTATTGTGTTGATTCTCTTCAATGAATCTATCATCTCTATTTGGTGAGACATGGTAATAATTTGAAATAGAACTTGATCATTCTTGACCATTCTTTATTTGTTTAATTTAAATTTAAGAACTAGTACTGGTAGGGAGCAAAAACTTGGCAGCGGGTCCATTTAGCCTTGGGTGAAACAACTTGACAGTTGCACTTGATCTTATAGGTGTCTTCCAACCTGAATGATTCTATGATTCTATGAAATTCAGTGTGGGAAAAGAAAAAGACCTTTACGCATTACTGGAATATTGAAGAATTTGCCACTTGTTCACAAGACTGATGAACGTGTCGAAGATTGATTCTGCTAAGCCATTAAGTGGGAAATCTTTTCCTAGCTTACTTAAAATGGATCTTTATTTTACATTCAGATCTTGAAGCTTTGGACAGTCAGTTTAAAGCAATATTCTTCTTTCAAATCCTACCAAGCAGATCTCACCTTTGATAGTCTGTTCTGTATATCTTTCATGCTCAGAGATCTGTGCACATAAGGTGAGCAGGGTAATGGAGTTAAGATCAGCCATGTCAATCTGAAAGAAAAATGTCTTTAACAAATGCTTCAGCCGGTTTCCTTTTCACTGAGGAAGCAGCAGGCATTTAGAAGCCCTGATTTATTTTTTCCCCAAGATGGATTTTCCTAAAGTCTTTGCTTGTGTATGTTTAGTTCTTGTTTGTGTAATTTAAAATGCAGTAATGACAAGAAGAGAAGCAAAGAGAATGAGCACACACTGATTATGCATAGCCAGTAATGAAATTTAAGCACTTTGCGAACAAATGTGAGGTAAATGTCACAGAGCACTTAATATCAGAATGAAACAATAGGGTAAGAAAAGAACAACTAAATAGAAGTAAATAGAAGCAATAGAGGACACGAGGTTACAATTTAAATAATTGATTAGAAGATTCAAAATGTTCCAATTTAATATATAGAGAAACAGGTTTAATTGAGCCTCACTTTCACAAGAAGGCTCTGAATTTAAATTATCCCAGTGTCTTGCATTAGTGGCCTCTAATCTGAGCCTTACACAAAATAGCTTTTAAAGAAGACACATAATCTTAATGAGAAGTTGCATAATTACATATTGAAGAAAAATGTGATAGAGTGAGGCATCCATGGTAGATTAGTCTCTACAACTACCTGAAAGGACATTGTAGAGATGTTGGTTCTGATCCATTCCTACAGGTAATTAGCAACAGAATCAGAGGGAATGGCTTCAAGCTTCAACAAGATAGGTTTAGACAAGACATCAGGAAAAACTTCACAGGAAGAGTGGTCAGGCACTGGAATGAGCTGCCCAAGGTGGTGGTTGAGTCACCATCCCTAGTGTCACAGTTTAGCACCAGGTTAGCCCACAAAATTATATTCTGCCCAACCATGCAGAAGGAAATGTCCACCTCCAGGGGGTGGAGAAAAGAGGTAAACACACTTCCAGAAACTGGAATTAGAAATATTAAACTTTATTAAACATTATTAAAGACTTTATTAAGTAGAAAAATAAAACAAAAAAAAAAGAGAAAGGAAAAGGGGAAAAGGAAAAAAACTGTATTCTTCCTCACTCAAGTCCACCCTGCCCCCGCCCAGACCTGGTAGCCCTCAATTCCTAAGAAATGCTAAGGGCTGGGGATGAGGGGGGAATATAAAGGAAAGCCTGTGAATCTCCTAGGCAATACCTAAATATTCAATTTAAGCATTTTCCTATACTATGGTCCAAAATTGTAGGCAAGGATGAAGATAAGAGATAAGGAGGATAAGAGGAAGGGGAAATGAAGGTGGCGGGGTGGAGCGGTGTGAAGCAGGAATGAGACAGAGAGCCACAGAGGGACAGACAGGCTGCAGTGTGCTATGGGCCAAACTGAAACTGAAACCAGACTCCCAAGAAGACTCCCAAGACACACAAAGAGGGAGGGGCTACCAAGAATAGGGAGAAAGGAATATCTTGTCCCCTAATAAGGACCCCAAAATTTGTGCAGCCTACTCCACCTGCTCAACCTGTCCCGTGCAGCAGCCACCTCCCCGCTTCACTTCCACACCCCACAGACCTCTGCCCACCCCCTCCAAGCACAAAACGAAAAGTAAAAATTCCCAAAGCCGAAAGGAGTTAAAACCATATAA